>OZ007555.1:77305027-78505027 GCA_963931855.1 Philhelius festivus | reverse complement strand
CCTTCAATTTCGATCAGGGCTCTTGACTTTGTACGGAAAACGGGGCAAAAAATTTCTTTTATTTTACAAACAATCAGTTTTTTTCGAAATGATAAGCCAAAAATTAAATTGTATATTATATTATACTCGGTCAGAAGAGATCTCACCGATGCATTTGATGCCAAAATAGGTATCATTTGACGTCATTATAGGCATCTATAACTTTGAGGTAGTTAAGGACTTCATATACCTAGGTGCCGCAATAAATTCAGAAAACAACACCAGCGCTGAAATCAAACGGAGAATAACTCTTGCCAATCACTGCTTCTTTGGATTAAGAAGGCAATTGAGTAGCAAAGTCCTCCCTCGAAGAACTAAAGTGTCCCTCTATAAAACTCTCATCATCCCGGTCCTGGTTTATGGTGCAGAGACATGGACTTTGTCAAAAGTGGATGGGAGTGCTTTAGGATGTTTCGAGAGGAAAATTCTTCGTGTGATCTTTGGTCCCGTCTGCATAGATGGCGATTGGAGTAGAAGATATAACCATTAACTGTACGGGCTGTACAGTGAAATTGACCTAGTCAAACGAATCAAAGTACAATTTAGAGCGAATGGACCAAAATGCTCCGGGCCGGAAAGTCTTCGAATCCAACCCCGAGGGACGGCGCAGTAGAGGAATACCGCTACTCAGGTGGCGCACACAAGTGGGAGTGGACAGCTAGTATTATAATGGGTGATTTTTTTGCTATTTTCTTTTTAGCAACACTGGTTTTGACAGCTCACGCACTTTTCATGTTTTGTCTCACTGTCGAACATCTTCAGTTTGGTCTATAATTTAACCATCAATCTTCTTACAAATGAACAACGCTTGGAGATTATTGAATTTTAATATCAAAATGCGTGCTCTGTTAGGAGACATTCGCGCGCTTCTTCCATTTTATGGTCAATTTAATCGACCTACTGAGGCGGCTATTCGGGCTATTGTGGCTGAATTTCGCACCAAATTTACATTGTTGGACATTAAACCACTAACACGCTTACGTAGAGTGCAAACTGAGGAAAATATCGCAGCTGTATTGGCCAGTGTTAGTGATGACTGTGAATTATCAATTCGGCGCCGGCGCCGTTCGCAGCAATTGGGCCTCTGTTACTCAACTACGTGGAAATTTTGCAGAAGGATTTAGGTGTGAAGCCTTTCAAAATACAGCTGCTGCAAGAATTGAAGCCGAACGACCTACCACAACGCCGAATTTTTGCTGAATGATCTCTTGAAAAGTTGGCCAAAGATCCAATTTTTTATCGAAAAAATGGTGTTCAGCGACGAAGCTCATTTCTGGTTGAATGGATACGTGAACAAACAAAACTGCCGTATTTGTAGTGAAGAGAAGCCAGAAGCATTGCAAGAACTACCATCCAGAAAAAGTCACTATTTGGTGCGGATTATGGGCTGGCGGAATCATTGGGCCGTATTTCTTCAAAGATGATTCGAATCGCAACGTTACTATGAGTGGTGATCGCTACCGTGCGATGATAACAAACCTTTTTTTGTGCAAAATGGAAGAGCTTGACTTGCATGATATGTGGTTTCAACAAGACGGTGCCACATGCCATACAGCACGCGTAGCAATGGACCAATTGAGTGGCGAGTTCGGCGAAAAGTTTGTTTCACGTTTGGGGCCGGTCAATTAACCGCCTAGATCGTGCGATTTAACGCCTCAAGACTATTTTTTGTGGAACTATGTTAAGGCTCATGTCTATAGCGAGAAGCCCGATTCGATTGACGCACTGGAAGCTAATATTGAAGCATTTATTCGTGAGATACCGGCCGAAATGTTAGAAAGAGTATGCCAAAATTGGCCTAAGCGGATGGACCATTTGAGGCGCAGTCGCCGGCAACATTGGCATTAAATAATCTACAAACATTAAATTATATCGACCGTTCTATCGATTCAAATAAAAATTTCATGTCATGTATTTTTCTGTTCTTTTAATTTTCGATAGCTCTTAACAAATCACTCAGAAATTACTTTGCCACTTTTTTGCAATTACTTTATCAACATTCTAAGAGGTGCGCCGTTTTTGAGAAAAATACGATTTTTGAAAACATTTTTTTAACATTTGTATGGTGATGGTGAGTACCGTTTTTTTTTTTTTTTTTTTATAATCTACCCGCGCTCAAGGGATTATGATTACCCTTTAATGAAGAGAAAGAAGGATAGGAAAGATGTGTGGCACGATGTTCTGTGACTGATATTCTCAGATATTTTTATCTCCAGGGATGGCGGCTGAACTTGAGCGGAGAAATGCCGTGTCTTATTTCTATGTCCCTTATAATTCACAATATTTTATTTTGTATTCATCCTTGATGGGCATACTAGTTTAACTCAATTACATGTTGTTAGTGTTATGCCTGAACAACATGTAATGAGTAAACCAGTAAACCCATTGATGACAATTTTAAGAAAGGTTTTAATGGAATTAAAGCGACATAGACGACGGCAGGGTCGAACCTGTGATCGTGAGATTGACAGGCGTGCACACAACCATCGCGATAAAATACAATTTTTTTAATTGTATGTTAATAAAAAACTTTTAATTGTCAAGTTTTTAGAAAATCAAGCACGGAGTTTTCGTAACATTGAGTATTGATAAGAAAATTTTGAAATTTGTTTTAAAAATTAAAAAAAAATATTTTTGGAAAAATTGAATGTACCCAAACTTTTGGGCAGCTTTACCACAACCAAAATTATCAAATTCTGTTGTACAGTTTTTGAGAAAATAAAAAAAAAAAAAAAAAAACAAAAAAAGGGTTCGACTTTTCAGAAATTTTTTGCAAGTATTACATAACTTTAACTAAATGAAATTGAAAAAAAAAACTGCGAAACAGTAGATATTGTAGAAAAAAATAATATTTTATAAAATTTCGAAAAAAATTCGTATGGAACGTACCCTTCGATTTTTAGACGAATGCATAACTCTTATACATATATAGTACCTACATACATACATATATGTCGCAAGTAAAAAAGTTATATGTGTCCTATTTGTTCTCGTCCTTCGAATTTTTGTCTACGTTCTAATTTGTTACGATTTTAAATCATTTTTACTATTTCAACAGGGTATACCACTGTAACTTTAAAAGATCTAATAGAATACCCGTTTGTTCATACAAATATTTTTATAAAGTTAATACGCAAACCCAAATAAAATTATACACAGTTATGTATATAAACACGAGTGAAACAAGGTAAAATGGGGCACATTTAAACATCAAGAGGTCTTTTAGACCTTAACTCAACCTAGCCAGACGAAAAACTCTTCAGGGCTTTAATCAATAAACCCAAGAAATAAAAAAAAAAAAAACAAAAAAGACAAAAAGCTTGTTTCAAATCGAAAATTCTTAACCTTGAAAGAGATCCACTCGGACGTGAAATGATATAATTGCCTTAGAGCAGAGACAAATGCCATTACCAAAGCGAAGCAGTGACAATTTCCCCATTGCTTTGGGATAAATAAGAAGAAAGAAAATCCTGCCCTCGAAGAATAAGATTAAAGATTGGACACACATTTATCAGGAAAAATAAATTATATACACATAAAGAAACGTTACAATATATTCGAGTGTATGTATGATTATGTATAAGAGTGGAATTGAACACACACAAGCAAACGACACCAATTAAAAGAAAATTACTTAAGCACACCAAAAATCCAACATCAACAGGACCAAAAGAAACGATTTCTCCTTTTGGTTTGCCAAATTAAACATTAAACTGTGCGTGTGGATAAAGAGAAGTTAAGCACAGGATAATGAAAAGATATCGTATCATTTCCTTCTGTAGATACATGAGTGCAACAAAAGAAAAACAATTAAAAGTGTAGATGTAAGAGGTCAAATTCAGATCGCTTATTAGTAGATACTCGTACATGACCTCCAATATCCCATATAAAATAAATCAAATCAAAATTACATAAAAAGAAAAGGACAATAAAATTGATTGAAGTAGGTAGTCTTTCGTTAATCGAATTTTTATTGTAGGTACATAAAATGCAATATTGTCGGAATTTTGAAGGAAATAGAGAAAAAAAAAACAATCAAAAAGTGTTTTACATTGATCAAATTAAATTAACAAAACAAAAGATGAATGTTAAAGGCACACAATATGGAGTTTGTTGTTGTGTTTTTTTTTTATAAAGGTATAGGTATGTGTATGCAACACGTTGTATGGGAGCAATAAAAAACAACTATATAATGAGATGGCAAAATTAAAGTAACAATATTGAATGATTGCGAAAGTGGTGCTTTTACAATTATGATTTGTTATTTAGGGACATACCTGTGATTGGGGCGGTCCTGGTATCGCCGGATTTGTGTCCAATGTATGCTTTGATATGACCACAGTTGTAGTTTTTTGGATTTTATCTTCATGATGTTCCGACGGTGATTTTGGTGGAACATTATCGGCTAAGGCTAAAACTTCAGCTGCTCTAACTATATCTAGTACCTGAAAAAAAGAAAAACGGAAATGGATTTCAATAACTCTAACATTTGTGTTTATTCGAAAATAAATATGTTCTTAGTGTTGATCTTGATGTCTGGTGTGGTAATAGGACTTGAAAATTTGAAAACACTGGTTCTTTAATATCTTTATCAAATCAAATTTTAATGACTTCTAAGAATTTGAAGATGAATTGATTGACGACTCTTGAATGAAAAATTGATTTTTAGTGCAAATTGAAGAATATGCACATGGATATTTAATTTTTGCAAGGATTGCAGTTTGCAGTTTCTTGAAGTAGAGCTGTGTAAATTGTTCATTTCAAATGAGCGAATTAATCAACAATCGATTACGAAAATGATCTGATAATTTCAATCGATCGATAATTCGATCATTTTTATTTCACTCAAATGATTCAATACTGTTCCTATTCGATATTAATTTCGATTTCGACGATAAGATTGACTTGTGGCTTTGATAGTTCTCACAAAATACTCTATTATTGAGGGCCATAAATTGCTAAATAACATCGAATGAAGGCTACTTTGTGCATGGATTAAAAAGTGTCAAAAAATTCAAGAAAAAGAGATTTTATTTGTTGCGATTTCAGGGCTTTCGGCTGATAATGAATTCGTCTTCTATTTGTCAAGTCATAAGCTGTCAAATTCCATCAAAGGATGGCTACGATGTCGATGGATTAAGAAACGTCCAAAAATCCACATTAAACATACCGGATCCTGATACATCAAATAACATCAGTTCAACCCAACAATTGTTTTTTCGGCCTACAACATCAACAACTAACTCGATCAATCATGTTCTTCAATGCCGAGTTCAACCCAGAAATTCCAGTCCACCATCCGTTTCGCATTCATAATCCACATTGATTGAATCAGAACAAATGGAATCGAGTAAATCATGGTTAATCGAGTTTACTGATATCGAAAATCGAGACTCATTGAAATGATTGATATTGAAATAGGAAATCGAGAATCCAGAATCGAGAATCATCTAAATGATTGAGATTGAGATCGATTAAAATGATTGATTTCGATCATTAATACTCCTCGATGATCGGATCAAAAAAATCGAATCGATCCTGACTGGTACAGCTCTAGCTTAGTTTGAACTGAATTGAATGCTTAATGGTGCAGTCTTGCAGAGATCTTACACATGTAGAATTAATTCTTGAAAAAGGATTGAAACTGGTGGAGAGTCCAGGAATAAGAGATATAAACGTAGTTCGTTCTTCGCATCCCGGTCGAAGGACCAAATTTGCGGATACGTATTGACTGGTTCACAAATTCCATCGACGGAGTCACAAGGATAATAATACTCGAAACGTTGTTTCTAATTGAATGTTTGAAAACTAATGAATTTATTTAACAGAAAACTAATAAACAACATAGTTATAGCAACTATACATAGTAATTCTTAATCAAAATAATATTTCAACAAACAAGTGATTTTGAAGCAAAGTGTTTCAGATATAAATGAAAATTACAAGTACATACATATATTGCCTTTGAGTCTGACGTAAACAGTTGAACTGCTAAGTTTTTAACATGTAGCTAGATTCTCTAGTGGAAGATCAAGATTTGTTCCCAACTCTTAATGTACTTAAAATATATCTTTCTCAATTTAACAGTGGGAGTAAAGTTAAATTAGGAATAAAAAGAAAGAAAATTGTCAACTACAAACTTAAGAATTTTAATCCATCATAAGTAATTACTCAGTTTGTATTTTACTTGTCTTATTTGCAATCTTGAAAATCTGTCTATTATTTTTCTTATTACCATTTTGTTAATATTTTTATAACCAACTTTTTTTCAACTTTTCGAACTGCCGCGTTGAAGAACGTCGAACATAGATGTGTCATTTATAACTTTACCAAAAGCCAAAGGAGTCGCAATATACTGAAATAAATCAGTCAAATAAAAAAAAATGAATTTAATTAGACTTATTTACTTAATTTGGCATTTTAGTGTGTTTTTAATGCTTTATACCAATATATCACAAATAAACAGTGGCGAACGCAGGTGGGGGTTTTGGGGGTTTAAACCCCCTCCGAAACAAGTGGAATAAAAAAATAAGGATTCATTTTCCTAAAGAAAAAAAAAACAAGTTTTATTTTCGTGCCATAAATTCTTTTATATCTTTTCATAAAAAGGTTCCATAATTCAAATATTAGATATTAACGTATGGCCCAAGAATAGGAGTTTTTGGAAATAAATATTGAACCAATTTTCTTTGAAATTCTCAAAAATTTGAAGTTTTGGTCAATATTTGTACTTACTTAAACAGGGATTTATTTGATATCTCGATATATTTGATATTATAAAGTAGGAACAAAAGTAAACAATTTTATTTACATTATATTCAGGGCCAAGCCAACCATATGTGCAATATGTGCAAATGCACCGGGCGCAAAATTCTGGGGGCGCATTACCAGGGGCAAGAAAATGTATGCCATTTGCATTTTAACCACAAAACTTGTTTAAATAATCCCAAAATAACAACTGTGCTAAGTTATTTCTTGCACACTAACTAACATCACTTTCATACGGAATCATATGGGTTAGAGCGTGCAGGTTTCCTATATAGTATAGACGTACAACAAAAATTTTTTTTAATGTAGGTAGCTTTTGATATTTAAAGGTGTCGCAATATATTATATGAAATTAGATATTTATTGTGCATTTTAGAAAAGCTGTGGGTGGAACTAGTGCAACTTCAGATCCACACGATTAAATATCATAGCACAAACTTGATTGCTCAATTTTTTTTGACATACTATTTGCCCAATATTATTGTACGTCTATTGACCACTGTATACAGCTCTGATATCTATCACATACTGTTTTTGTCAGCTCTCTTAAAAATATAAATAATATGGTCTCCATTTACTAGTGCGGTGCATTTCTTGTTTAAATTCCTGCACAATGAACGTAGGTATTTTGTTTTTTAGGTTATGGATGTCTTATGTTTGTGTATCAGTGTACATAATGTGTGCAAATATTAGAAAGGGGCGATTTCTACAAATCTAGCACAGAGTGCAAGTTTGGCTGAGGCCTGCCCTGATTATATTCATACCACATTTTTTTTTTAATGTCTAGTAAAGTATGCAATAAGTAATTAAATAAAAAACAGCCATATTGAATGTTTTTATGCTCTTGTGTCACAAGGAAATCGTTTTGAATTTCCCCCCACAGGTTCTTTCCTTTTTCTTTTTAGACAAAAACTAACGATACCTACCCATACGATTTTTCTCGAAACTTTATAAATATTCTTTTTTTCTCAAAAACTGTCCCACAGAATTAAAAAAAAAAATCATAAAATTTCATTGAGTTTAATCTAGGCAATGGTTAAGACAAAATAGTTATTTTTTGGAAGCCCCAAATTTTTTGTACCTAAAAATAAAGGTACCTACCATACAAATGTAAAAAAATTGTTTTCGAAAATCGTATATCCGAAAATTTTGATAAATTTTTTTTTATTTCGATTAATTTTACGATCTATAATTTAATAAAAAAAATACTAAAATTAAGATATAACTGACTGTACCTACCAGGAATCGTTTTTTCGAATTTTGAATTTCACATTATAGGCAGAACGGATTTGAATGAAATTTTTCATGGAAAAGCTTCTAAAAAGTTTAAAAAACCACTCAATATTTTTTTGGAAATTTATTTCTTTTTCGCACATTAATGAATACTACGAGTTGGCGTACCAAAATTGTGTCTTAAAAATGTTTTAAGAATTTTGTAGATATATCTTAAGAAAGGACTACGACTTATAATTTTTTTCTTGCATAAACTAATATTTGCTTGAATCACATGGCATCCTGTTAGTAGCTTTATTCATTTACAAAAAGAATTTGAATGCTTATGAACAGTTTTTCTCTAATAACATTAAATTTGGAAATTCTTAGTCTTTTAAATAAAAGCAATTTCGTGCGACCCGGTTACTCATTTGGTTTTTGTGAAAGTTACAGTGTCCTTATATGTTCGTAAAACTCTTTTTCGTATGATGGCAAAAGTACAACAACTTATGACTTCACGTATTAATATATTCCGGATTTAGTTTTGTAGAACTTATTTAATTCTATTTTATCTTTTGTTTTTCTTCATTTGATTCAATTAAAAAACGCATTTCTTTATTTAGTTTTTATATGTATATATATTTCGAGGACTTGTTTGCCTCATCATCAGTACCTAAAAATAAATACATGCGTTTTGTATTAACAAAAATATATATGAAATTTAATTATATATAAAAATTACCAAGATTATTTTATAGAAAATTATTTGATAACAATCTGTTTTTAATATTAGACATTTGTTTTTGAAATTAAAAAATTAAAAATTAAAAATCATTGAACAAATTTTCTTATAAATTTACTAAGTATTTAAAGTGTATAAATTTATTTAATTTTGAACTTGATTGTTCTGTAAATTTGCATTAACTATTAGATTGTAGTATGTATTAGAATAGTCTTTTTTGTCTGTTTTGTAGTTACACGCAATGCCCTCATTCTTTATAATTTGGTTTTCTTATCTTTAATTTTTATCTTAATTTTTCTTTCTTAGATAAGAAAATTTATTCAGCGATGACATATGTACCAAAATTAAGTGAGTCCTTAGCAAAAGTGTGCCAATATTTTATACCAGATGTTAAAGCAGCAATGAAGCCAACAGAACAAAATTCAAAATTCTTTCTAAATACAAAACAAAAAATTAATAAAACAGAAAACAGTGGATTAGTTTACTCTGTAAAATGCAATGATTGTGAAAAAATATACATTGGAGAAACTATTCAAAAACTGGGATCAGCAAACAAAAATATAGCTGCTTTAGCTGATCACGTTAAGAAAAATGGACATTCTTTTGATTTTAATGGTGCTAAAATTTTAAAATTAGAAAGAAACAAATTTAAGTTACAAATTCATGAAGTTAACCAAATTATAAAGAATGAGGGCATTGCGTGTAACTACAAAACAGACAAAAAAGACTATTCTAATACATACTACAATCTAATAGTTAATGCAAATTTACAGAACAATCAAGTTCAAAATTAAATAAATTTATACACTTTAAATACTTAGTAAATTTATAAGAAAATTTGTTCAATGATTTTTAATTTTTAATTTTTTAATTTCAAAAACAAATGTCTAATATTAAAAACAGATTGTTATCAAATAATTTTCTATAAAATAATCTTGGTAATTTTTATATATAATTAAATTTCATATATATTTTTGTTAATACAAAACGCATGTATTTATTTTTAGGTACTGATGATGAGGCAAACAAGTCCTCGAAATATATATACATATAAAAACTAAATAAAGAAATGCGTTTTTTAATTGAATCAAATGAAGAAAAACAAAAGGTAAAATAAAATATAAAAGTTAATTCAGCAAAACAAAAAATCATAATATATTATTTAATTCTATTTTCAGGTATACACTTATGGAATCACTTATAATCTTTTTCTTCTTATTGCATTAGTGATATATGTATATGGTTTCCATCACAGGGCCCGTAGTAAAATTCTATGTCTAAAAATTAATTCCGGAATAAAAATGTACAAAAGGGAAGTACAAAAGACGCCCTCGTAGAGAATATTTTTTAACATTATTCAAATTTGCCAAATAGGTATCCGTTGCAACATCCTTATGATGTTTTGTTTTTGCGATTAGCTGTATGAAATTGTTCCTAAAGTCCCTATCCCTAAGAGCCAATATTGTTTAGTTATAACATATTTATGTTAATAACAATAAAGATTATGTAATTAACAAGTACCTACAATATAGTAATAAAATAATAGATTTATAAAAATCTCATATTTTTTTCTAAGACCCCCTCCGAAATTATTTTCTGCGTCCGCCCCTGCCAATAATTATGTATGGAGTATATTCAACGAAGAATCTTCAATTCAGATTCTAGAACAAAAATATAAGGTAAGCAAAATATGTATTAATTCTTTAAAAATACTTCCATCACAGAAACAACAAGGTTTTGAAAATATGTACATCCAACAGAATTATCTTTTCAAAACTATTTTTATTTAATAACTTCTCTCTTGTGAAATGATAAAACACTTTATCTTATAAAATGGGTTTTGAATAGCCTTGAGTTATAGGGAGTGCTTGCTTATTAGTTTGCACTTGGTTGTAGTTTCCGTCAAAGTAGAGATGTTTCAGTTACCCAAACAACACGAATATAAAATGTGTGTCGGTGGGAATTTTAAACTTATTTCAAAAAAGAAATTTTCAATTCTAAAGTTCTTAAAACAAAAAATAATTTGTTTTTATATCCCCGAATGCAGCCTAGGATGAAAGTCAAATTCAGTTAAAAATGTAAGAGCAGCATTTCCATCTATATGTATGTACCTTTTTCAAAAAGTTTGCTTATATGAACAACAAATATTTAAGTTCAACGTATGTCCTACTTTTTTCTCCGTGTAAATCACACATACATAAGTATTGTTTATGTTGAAGTTGAATGTTTAAGTTGGTTGGAATTCAACAAATGGGTTATAGTAAACATTGATTTAGTCTTGGAATCTGTCTATAGGAATGTACGTTTGCATATATTATATTTTATTTTACCTTTTCGGGGGTGCTCTTTTCTTTCGTGCTAACCAATGACTGCTCAGAGTTAACCAAAGCAACAACATCTTGCGATGTTTGAGGAACTCCACTATTTACAACATTTTCTGAATGTAAATTGCTCTGCAGCGGCACCTGTTCGTTATTCGTGTTTGTTTTTGTTGCAAAAACTTCGAAATCCTGTAAATTAGACTGAAATAATATTTTTGTTTTTATTATTTTTTTTTTTTTCACTTTTTAAGAATAAACAAAAAAAAATAAAACATACTTGTCGCATACGTTCGTCTTCATCTCGATCCAAACTCGATATACTTTGACTTAGTTCTGAGCCAGTTTCCGAAGTTCTTGAGCCTAAATTTCAATAAGAAATAAAAATATTATTTTTTTTTGTTGAATAAATTAAATTAAGATAGTATAAATATTTATTTCAACACATACCACGTCCACTGCTTGTTGAATTCAATCCTGTACTCATGCCTCCAGCTGTGCCAATGGAATGAATTAAACTCGATTTGTCATAGCCTTTGCATACGACCAAGTGTATCTCATTGCCAGCTGTACGCAGAATATTCACAGCATCCTGGTGTGCAGCACCCAGCAGGGAATTTCCATTAACTTCAAGAAGGCGCATCCCAACCTGAAAGGATTTGATTTAGAATTCAATATAAACGAGTGCATACATGTTAATATCAATTTGGTTTTGAGTGTTTGGATGGAAAATAAGGAGTTTGACTCGATTTCTATTGCATATGGACGAAGTAGAATTGAATTCGATTAAATATCAGCTGTTGGTGTTTATTTTTGTAAGGTACTTGTGCATCTAAGCACTGTTAAACTTGCTACACCAACTCACTCTAACTCGGGAATACTTTTCACATCACGTTAGTGACCCCAAGAGATCTAGGAAAAAGAATAATGAATAGGGGTTCTAGAGCTCTGTATCAATAACTGACATCGCTTAAGTTCTTTGATAATGATTGGAGTTTAAAGTACAGAAGACTTCCTTTCTTGGAGTTTGAGACATTAAAATTAACGCGGGACAAAAGGTTCAAAGCATCGATATTACTATCAATAAGATAAACAATAAGATTAATATGAACGTCTGCTCTCCAGACTGGGTAAATCTATGACTTTTAGACGGCTACTATATGAAGGAAGAGTCAATGGATTCTGCCAGCCTAAGCCTCTAAGAGAAAATTTTAGGAATCTTTTTTGAATTTGTTCAATTCCCATTTTGTTGCAACTGTAATTGGGGGTAAATAGTTGTTTGATAACATAAGGATCAGAAAACTGACGAGATTTCCTTTTAATCCAACCTAATATTGAATTGGATTTAATACATGTCATATTGATACGCTGTGTGAATTCGAGTTTTTTATCAAACAATACACCAAGGATAGATACACTATTTACCATTTTCGAAGCCCAAATCTGGATAGAGTTTCAACTTCTCACGAATTTGATGCTCTGTCCGACTCCATCCAAAGAATTGTTTCCCTATATCCTCGCACTGAAATCGTTATAACGGGCGATTTCAATGTTCACAATTCCTCTTGGCTTCTCCATTCGGGCCAGACAACACCCGAAGGAATGTGTGTTGAGATTTTTGCTGAGTTTAACCACCTTACTCAGCTTGTCAACGAGCCCACTCGAATATCGGACGTTAATGGCCGAGCAGAAAATACTCTTGACTTGTTTCTTACCTCTGACCCTGATAAATACACAATAAGTTTATTGACGCCTCTAGGCACATCTGACCATAGTGTAATATCTGCAAATTTCTCATGTCAAACAAATCCAGTTAGAGAAAGAGCTCCTAGAAGAACCGTATGGCAGTACGAGAAAGCCAACTGGAACGGTTTGAATAACTGTTTTCAGGATCTTTAACCGGTCACTATGCTTCCTCGATAGTGACGTAGATTCCAGCGCAGATATGATAACTAACATAATTCTTTTGGGAATGAGAAATTTTATGCCGAATAGGGTCAAAAATATCAGACCCAAGGATAAATCATGGTTTGATTTGAGCTGTAAAGAGGTTATCAAGGAAAAAGAGGTAAGCTTCCGGTGTTTTAGAGCCAACCCAACTGAGGAAAACCGGAAAAAGTTCAAACAATCCAGGAAGGCCTGCAACGACCATATTCGACGGACCAAATTTTTACATGATCAAAAATCAAGGCAACTAAAATGCACTACTGGGTCGCACGAACTTGCTCCTATGTAATAGACTAGGAATTTTAAAAACGAATGTTACTAGAGAAAACTGTTCATAAGGATAAAATGAATTTTTTAAATTCCTTTAGTAGTAAGAGATAAAAACGGAATGCTATGCAAATATGAATTTATGCAGGAACAAAAATTATAAGTCGTTGTAGTGGTTCCTTAAAAAAATAAGCTTTTATGTACAAAATTTTTAAAACATTTTTAAGAAAAAATTTTGGTACGCCAACCTTAAGTTCTTATTATTGTACGAATAAAAGTCTAATTTCAAAAAAAAAAATAATAAGCCGTTCTTGAGATATCGAATTTTTCAAAAAAAAATTACTTTTTTTTCTAAAAATTGAAAAAAATATTTTTTCTTAAGTTTTTAAATGCAATGTTTTTTAACCATTTTAGGAGCTTCTTTATAAAAAAAAATTCGTTAAAATCCGTTATTCCGATAATGAGTAATTCAAAATTCGAAAAAAATCGTTCTATGGTAGGTACAGTCAGTAATATCTAGATTTCAAAATTTTTTTTATTAAATTATAGATCGTAAAGATTGATCAAAAGAAAAAAAAATTTTAGCAAAATTCTCGGAACCGTTTTCGAGAAAAATACGATTTTCGAAAACCATTTTTTAAAATTTGTATGGAAGGTACCGTTAGTTTTAGAAAAAACAAACATTTTTTTCTCCAATCTTGTAGATTATGTTAAGAAACTTTTATTTGTCAAGTTTGAAAAAAATCGATCGTGGGGTTTTCGAAATATTGAGTTTCCAAAAAAAAATTTTGATTTTTTTTTTAAATCCAAAAAATAAAAAATTGAAAATTATAATATGTAATAATATTCAAACTTTGGAGGAGCCTTGGCATAAAAAAAATGATTTAAATCGGCTATACCGTATTCGAGAAAATCAAAAACAAAAAAAATAGACCTAGGGGGGCTACCAAAAATAACAATTTTTTGTAAATTTTTTTTCAACCATTAGCTAGCTTTAACCAAATGAAATTTTTCAAATTTTTTTTAAAAAATTCTGTGGGACAATCGTATGGCAGGTACCGTTATTTTTGGTCTTAAAAAAAACAGAAAAAAACGTCCGGGGGGAAAAAATTAAAACCCATATCTACCAAGTTTGAAGAAAATCGGCCGAGCCGTTTAGGCTGTAGTCGAACTGACAGACAGACAGACAGAATTGCGAGACCCACTTTTTTGGTCTTCGCTATCATCGTAATGTCAACTTCGATTAAAATCTCGAGTTCGATTTTTTTACGAATGCATAACTTGCCTTATAGTACCTATAAGTCGCAAGTAAAAATACTGCAATGTCCCAAAGGCATTAAGAATTTTTGGTCATTTGTAAAAAATATGAGGAATTCTTCCTCTTTCTCGGTTCCTACGCTTGTTGTCAATGACACTCCTTTCGTTAGCTCTATTAATAAAGCTAACTTGTTTGTAAGGCAGTTCGCCGCAAATTCCACTTTGTCGGATAGTGTCATGACTCCCCCAATTTTTGAGCGCGTTAGTGATTCTATGGAACAAATTTTTTTTCGTACTCGTACCGTGGCAAGAGTCTTCTGAAGAGGTGTTCTTCCACGCTAGCAAAACCCCTGCGTAAGCTTTTCCATCTATCCTATTCTTCTGGGCTCGTTCCGAGTAGATGGAAAACAGCATTTGTTCAGCCGATTCCCAAAAAAGGCGAATCTTCTTCTCCCTCTAATTATCGACCGATCGTACTAACGTCCCTCCTCTCCCAATGTCATGGAAACTCTGATTAATTATCAGCTTAAGAAATATCTTGATGAACGAAAGCTTCTTAATGACCGGCAGTATGGCTTTCGTAGCAATAGGTCCACAGGTGATTTGATGGTTTATCTAACCTAAAAGTGGAACAAATCTTTACTACTTCTTTGGATTAGAAATTTTCTTTCGAACCCTTCAATACAAGTTATACTAGACGGATTCAAGTCTGAAACAGACAATATAAATGCTGGTGTGCCCCAGGGCTCTGTTTTGTCCCCAACCCTCTTCCTCATTTTTATTAATGATCTCCTGTCTGTAACTTCTAATCCAATTAATTGTTTCGCTGACGATAGTACTCTTAGCTTTTCATATTCGTTTTCAGACTCACATCCCTCCTCTTCGGATGTGGAACTGCAACGACAAAATATGATAAGTTCATTAAATCACGACCTATACAGCATTGTACAATGGGGAATAAGAAACCGCGTCGAATTTAATGCTTCGAAAACTCAATGCTGTCTTGTATCGTTAAAGCGTGATATACCCTCTTGCCACTATCTATGAGTGGCACTTGCATCAACGAAACTGAACATCTCGATATTCTCGGTATGTGCATCATGAACCACCTCTTGTAGAACAATCACATACGCGATGTTGCCAAAAATGCCGCAAGATGTTTGGGTTTTCTGAGACGGTGCAAGAAATTCTTCTCTCCTTTTGATCTGGCTACAATCTATTAAACCTATATACGTCCAAAACTTGAGTATTACTCCCATCTATGGGCTGGTGCTCCAGTAACTTACTTAAGTCTATTGGACAGTATTCAAAGAAGAGCTTTTAAAATGATTGGTGACAATAACATCATTCGCCCATTTAAGTCACTCCAACATCGTCGTAATATTTCTTGCCTTACCCTTTTTACCGTTATTTTAACGGACTTTGCTCTAGTGAAATAGCCAGTTGCATTCCTCCCCTTAAACAATTCAACCGTAATACTCGCACTTCTAGGAATGCCCATCAATTTACCCTCGAGCCCAACTTCGGTCGTACTGTGAAGTACAGAGATTCGTTTTTTAGCCGTACTACGCAAAAAAAGATAAAACGGACAATTTTCTTGTAAAATTTATAATTTACACTTGTCGATATTTAACAACAAATAATTACGTGCACACCAATTATTGTAGAAAGCATTTAGATCAATTTGAAGCTTTTCACAGTCAATATTGCTAGAAATTGTTTTAAATATTTATGTTAACATCGTCTGCATACATAAGACAATTAAAGTTCTTTAAAATTGAAGGAAAATCATTTACAAACAATATGGAAAGAACTGGACCCAAATGGCTACCCTGGGGAACACCAGAATTCACGACAAAACTATTTGAATGGTAGCCGTTAAAATTAACTGAATAGGATCTGTCAAGTAAATAAGATCTTAGCCAAGCAATGAATTTTACGCTGAACCCTAGCCTACTAATTTTATTAAGCAAAACTCTGTGCGACAGTTTGTCAAATGCAATACTAAAATCTGTAAGAACACAATCCGTCCGCTAACTCCATGATTACAATGACAGTCGAGCGGCCCTTTGAGAAACCATGTTCGTTATGAACAATAAACTTAATGTTTTGCAAACAATTGCTTCAAAAAGTTTGGGAATAGCCGACAGTTTAGCTGTTGGACGGTAATTAATAATTTGATCTTTTTTACCTTTTTTATGTAGAGGAATTATGAAAGACTGTTTCCATACATGAGGAAACTTACAAGTAGACAATGAACTGTTAAGAAGAACAGAAAGTGGCATCGACAAATGATTGACACATTTTTTTCAGAACTTCTAAATTAGCTAAGTATAAATTTCATAATATCGTCAATAGTTAGATATATAAAAATTTATATCAGTCAAGTGAGAATATCATTTCAAATGACCAAATAATTGATCACTTTCGTCAATATTATCACAGTTTAGGTTATCACAGTTCAAATACTTAGTTATCAAAGTTAGAAGAATCACAGATGTATGGACTTTGAAAAAAAATACGGTGTATGAGGTAGGTATACCAAAATTAATCTTCATGAAAATTTACTTATACTTGGTTTTAGGAGTTGGTTGAGCTGCTCTTCAATCATTGTTTTTTTTTTTCAATTCAAGGTTAAAAACATGAAAAATTTAAACTTTTATCCTATGCAAATATAAATAAAATACATATAAATATTATTGATATACAATTAGAGGAATCCCTACCCATGGAAAATTACGAGATACACCACTGCCATAAGCCACTCACTTATTTATTCATTTAGCAGTAAAATTAAAGAGAAATAAAAATAACTTTTCGCTTCATAAAGTAAAGATTTTAAATGAAATAAAATACATTTTCAATAAAATAAAAACACCTAAAAAACCCCTCCAAGGAATAGAGAAACAAAGACATTTCATTCTGTTTCCCTATTTTTTTGTATCGTGTCTCCAAAAACAAAATCTATTCCAATGAACGAGTAACCCAATTAAACCAAAAAAAAAGAAAAAAAAGAATCAAATTGAAAGGAGGAACCCATTAAATATATAAAATAAAAAAGTAGGGAATACAAAGTAAAATAAATAATTCTGAAACTCACCTTAAGCCTTCCGTCACGTCTTGCAGCTCCCACTGAATTAATTTTGGATACGAATACACCCTCGTCTGTTGGATCCACCGGATTGCCACGCTGACCATTCAAGCCACCCTTAATGTGCATTCCCAGGCGTTCACCGTCAGTTTTTCTGATAACAATTGTCTGTGAAGATGAGATAAAAACAACGAAAAAAGGGTAAGTGAGAACAGAACCAAAAAAGAAAACAACAAAAAGTATAGTATCCTTTGACAAATGAGAGAACGGATTTTATTTTATTTTTTTCTTGATTTTTTTTTCAGGCTATAGTGTCGGGGATAAGGTTGCAAACAAGTTTAACCATTAACCTTTTGTGGGGTTAGTCTTGCTCTTGATATCGATTAATTTTTTGAACTCAACTCATCGGCAAGAACTTTGGAGAAAATCGTTAAATTTTGTCTTACTACATAATAGGTTTTATTAAAACTAAATTAGTTAAGTGTGAAAATAAAATTCAATGACGCATCTGCTCTAATTATCTAAATTATTGAGGAACTAACGGTCAAAAGCAAATACAAATGTCGAATTTATTTTTTTTCGAAAACGAAAGATTAAAACTAGCTGGATATGTCAGTTTCTGGTTGCAAAAACATTTTATTGGATTTTGGTTCACGTAGTGTGAGTACAGTACTAACTAATGCAAAAAACTTAAACTACAAAATTTTTTTTTCTCCAAGAAAACTAGTTTGTTTTATTATTTTTGAATGCAATTTAATTTGCATTATTAAGAATCAAAAATACAGGAATTATCCAAAGATGAGATAATTTTTTCAAACAACTTTCTTCTAAAATTTTATTTTCACTTTATACATTTTAGGCTTAAAAAAAAAAACGCATTTATTTCAAAAATGTTGGAGATAATAAACATAGGTCCGATGAAAAATATGTAATTATAGATATGTATCGAGAAAGTCGGCAGTCCCAGAAATTACGCTAGAAGAAATTACGCCAGAATTTATTTCTGGAAACATCGCCAGAAAATGTTGTTTGCTCAAAATTGGAAAAAGGGCAAGAAAATCAACTTATTCTGATTAATTTCCAAATTATTAGATTTTGGAAAAAGACCAGAAAATGTTTTTTATTTTCAAAGAAGACACTTTGAATGTGATAAAGTAAAAAGAAACACGCCTAGCGGGGTGGGGCTCTACTGCACCTTTGCCGTCGCTGATTTGCTTCGCCTGTTTTCAATGTTTTCAGGATTTTAACTCCCTTTTCGGGGCCCACACCCACTCACGCAACTCCGTTTCTCCGCTTAGGGTATGTTCAGTCGCCAGGCAGGCGCCTGTTGAAACAGTTTTCATGGACAACAAAACATAACTGTTTGTTGTTTACTCCTATCAATGTAAAATACAGTTTTCTGGGTTTTGTTTAAAAAAAGGGAAAAACGCCAGAAATTTGAAATCTGCTGTTTTTTTTCAAACTTTATTTTCTGGCCATTTTCCCATTTCTAAAAATGAAAAAAAAACGCCAACATTTTTTTTAGAAAAAATGCCTCAAGTTCTAGAAAGATTGCCATAAAAGTCTGGGCCAGAATTTAATTGTTTATTTATCATCAATCAGAGATAATATTCTCTTATTTATCATTAAATAAACTTAACAATTACAATTGATACATTACTATGGTTGCAGATTTATTTCGTAACATGTAATTTAAAAGTTTCGCTTGAACAGTTTCTAAAAATTTCTATTCTATAACAAAAAGCAGTAGTACACCTTGGCATAATGGTTAGTGCGTTAGACAGCCATGCGGAAGGTCTCGAGTTCGATTCTCAGCCGCTGCAAGAAAGTTTTTTTCAGGGGTTTACTGCCTCTTGCGAGGAAAGTGTCATGGAAAGTGCTGCTCCTTAGCCGTTCGGAATGGGCAGAAAATTGTAGGTCCCCACCGTTTCTGGTAACACGTACACAGGAATGGTTGGGAGTTGTAAGTCACTAGGTACTGGTTCACTTCGAGCTGTTGCACCACCAAATTTATTTATTTATTTATAACAAACAGCATTAGTTTCCCTGATGCAACGAGTAATTGGCTCATTTAGGCCATAGTTAGTCTAATGAAAAAATTCGTATAATATATTAGAATTATGAACATTTATTTTTATTTGAGGAACACGAATTTTAATAAGATTTAATAAATGTGGGTATGTGATACGTTAAAATATCTCTGATAAACATAACAGAGAAGGAAGAACGTCGACGATCCAGAATTTTGATTCCAAATAATAAGCATCTTGTATTGTAAGTTGGCATGTCAATTCGCCAATTTAATTTATAGATCAAATATGTCTAGTAAAGCTTTTTTGAACTTTCTCAATTCTATTACAGGAGTTTCTATAAAAAGGATTCTAAACTATACTCCAGTATTCCAAAAGACATCTTACTAGAGAGTTGAAAAGAGATTTGAGCGAATAAGGGTCTTTGAATTCTCTTGTGTTTCTCTTTATGAAACCAAGCTTTTGATTAGCCTTATTGATCATATAATCAATATGTGGCAGAAACGAGAGTTTAACATCTAAGATTATTCCTAGATCGTTTTTACGATCAACGCGTTCTAAACATACATCATTTAGTTCATAATTGAACAGAATAGGTGTAGTGTGTCTGAAACAAGACATAACTTGACATTTGGATACATTAGGATGAAGATCATTACTTTGACACCATTCAGTTAATCTAAGCAAATCTTCAAGAAGAAAGTGACAATCTGATAAACACTTTATTTTACGATACAACTTTAGATCATCTGCAAATAAAAGACATGGAGAAGATATAAAAATTGAAGGTATGTCATTAATAAATAATAGAAATAATAATGAACCCAAATGACTACCTTGAGGGACGCCAGACGAGACACATGTATTATCAGAACAGCAATCTTCAATTTTTACAATCTGGGTCCTATTACAGATATAAGATTTTAACCAACTCAATAGCTTAGAATGAAATCCAAGCAAAGACTAGTTGTGTAAAAGCATCCTATAGTTCACACGATCAAATGCTTTTGCAAAATTTGTGAATATTACATCTGTTTGTATGTGATCTTCAAAATTATTTATGTTGTCATCAAAGATAAATTACTCGCTGTTGATTTACCTTACCTATAGATTCCGATATAAAATTTCTTAATTGAAAAGATAACCTATTGCAAACAAGTTTTTCAAATAGTTTAGGCATTGCAGAAATTTTACTAATAGGCCGGTAATTTCTAATATCCTGCTTTGATCCAGATTTCAATATAGGCGTTAATAACGATATTTTCCAACAATCTAGAAATTTTCCCCCAATTATTGATGCATTAAAGATGTCAGTAAGTGGTTTAGTCAGTGAAGTAGCACATTTTAGCAAGAGGGACCTTCCTTTTTACTTGCATCAAGTTCAAGAAGTACTTCTTCTACTTCAGAGACATGCAAAAACATAGAGCCTATATCGAAAAACTTGGAAACAATTGGTAATTCATGATTTGAAAAGCAGTCTAAAGAGTAAAAAAATTGAAAATATCTAGCAACTAGGTTGCATATTAAATGAACATCACTGGTTGTTGAATCTTGGAATTTCATACAGCTTGGATAAAACCAGTAGTTTTTCGCTTAGAATTGATAAAATTCCAAAAGAATTTACTAGATATTATTGTTTATATTAAATTCAATCGTGAACATTATAGGAGATATATAAAAAAAATTTTATATGAACAAAATTTTGGGATTTTTTCCAAATAAGAAACTGGCTTAATTTCCTCTGGTTTAATTTCCGGGAGCCAGGCAGTCAACTCGATTAGAGTTAAGAAAGACACTTAGTTATGACATATCGGTTTTTTTTAAACAGTTTCTGAATATTAGTATTTGTTAAATGCAACTCTATAGCTTTGGCTATTCCTCATGCTGGTTTGTTTCAGATAATTATTGAGTTTTTTTTTTTTTTTTGTTCTTAATTGAAGGTTCCTAGCATCTCAACCATTTAAGAAGCAAGGTAACGGATTGTGTAATTAAGCATCTCTACAAGTAAAAATATATTAAATAATTAGGAAAAGGGTTGTTGTTGAAGTTTATGTTCTCTTTTTTTTTTAAATACCTACTCCTTAAATATAGCTTTGGTTTTTTTTATAATTTTTGTTTGTTCAGATGAATCAAATATAAGTTTTAAAGTAGTGTGTTTTTAAATTTAAAGTAATTTTTTTAATTTTTACCAACTCTTCATCGTTAAAGAAATTAAGTAGAATTTTTGTAAATGAATATCCCGGTGGTGCAAAGAAACAAAGGGTAATTGCTTCAAAGGGGAATTTATTCTATTCTAAATAAGAATTTGTTGTACTTTTCAAAGTGGATAAAATTCCTAACTAGAATGAGAATTTACTACACTTTTAGCAAGAAAGAATTTCAAGTAGACATAGGCACCTGGCTTATGACTGAACATTAACAGGGCCTAAGCGGAGCAACTGAGCGTCAAAGAAGGAGTTAAAATCCTCGGAACTTTGCTCATAAAATAAATAATGAGCTAGTTGGCGAACCAATTGCGCCTTGAGCGTCCTCCATGAAATCTTTTTTTGGGCCGTTGGGGAAACCACATTACCGTTGTGGCCCCAGGGAGTTATAAACATAAATCTAAACGAAAACTCGGATTTTCCTAAAACAAAAAGTAATATTTTAAAAAAGTGCAAGGGAGACGTAGAATTTTGATACGCCCGACGTACTTAAATAAAATGCACGACTGGGTCGCACGAACTTGCTCCTATGTAATAGGCTAGGAATTTTAAAAACGAATGTTATTAGAGAAAACTGTTCATAAGGATAAAATTAATTTTTTAAATTCTTTTATTAGTAAGAGACGAAAACATAATGCTATGGAAATATGAATTTATGCAAGAGCAAAACCTATAAGTCGTTTTAGTGGTTCCTTAAAAAAAGCTTTTGTATACACAATTTTTAAAAGATTTTTAAGAAAACTTTTTGGTACGTCAATTTAAAGTTTTTATTATTGTTCGAATAAAAATTAAATTTAAAGAAAAAAATATTGAGCCGTTTCTGAGATATCAAATTTTCAAAAAAAAAAAATAGATTTTTTTTTCAAAAATTCAAAAAATATTTATTTTAAAGTTTTGAAATAAAATGTGTTTTAAACTTTTTAGAAGCTTCTCTATAAAAAATTTCATTAAGATCCGTTATGTGGATAATGAGAAATTCAAAATTCGAAAAAAATGGTAGGTACAAGCTGTAATATCTTAATTTCAATTTTTTTTTTAATAAATTAAAGATCATAAAAATTAATCAAAAGAAAAAAAATTTTATCAAAATTTTATGTGCCGTTTTCGACAAAAATACGATTTTTGAAAACCATTTTTTTTTAATTTTTTAACATTTGTATGGTGGGTACCTTTATTTTTAGATAAAATATTTTTTTTTCTCACATCTTGTAGATTATATTAAGAAACTTTTATTTATGAAGTTCAAAAAAAAAAAATCTAGCATGGGGTTTTCGAAATATTGAGTTTAAAAAAAAAATTTGAAGTTTTTTTTTAAATCAAAAAATTTTTTTTTGAAAATTTGAATACACAATTCTATTTAAATTTTTAAAGAGCCTTAGCAAAAAAAAATTATCAAAATTGGTGGTACCGTTTTTGAGAAAATCAAAAACAAAAAAAATGGTTCCATATAGGGGGTACCCTCAATAACCATTTTTCGGAATTTAGAAGGCATCTAGGTTTACTTTGTGTGATAAGCAGTGTCACATGGAGATTCTGCAACATGCATGAGAAAACACCGGACCACATACGAGGAAAATGTTGTCCATTCATGCACCAAAAAAAAAATCATCTGGGACAATACCAAGTGAAAGAGAGTGACCTATCCTCTCTGAAGGTGCCCCAAATATCAAAATTTCAAATAGCAATAGATTTGGAGGAAGAACTGTAAGATGAACAAGTTCATCCAGATACGGGTGGGGGCAATGGAGCTCTAGGTCCCAGTGATTATGATTCGTTCATATTGTTTGGCAAAATGATAAATTTAGTTTTTTTTTATCAATTCTTAGATTCAAAATTTAAGCCGTTGAAACAGTGTGTTGTAGATAAAATGTACGTTCTACACACAGGCCTGAAAACCCATAAACTGGATGCGGTGATAGATAACATTAATTTGATTTAGATTTTTTTAATGAAAAAAATATATTAAAAATAAAAGACTACTTGTTTGAAATTTTTTCTCCTTAGTCTTAGTATGTAGTTGATTTAATTTGGTTTTTCAGAATTCAAGGCAAAAGTGTAAAATTAATAGTCTCACCCTAACCGACACTTATATTTCTAAAAATTGTATTTAAAACAAAAGCGTTTATAAAATATGGCTTTAAAGTTACTTTTATTTAAATCACTTTAAATTTTTCCAATCACAAAGTCCGTGATCATGCATTTAATTCATTATTGAAAGTTTTTCTAGAAAACCCAAACATTTATTTTCTACTTCAATGTTTTAACGAAATAATTTTCCTTCTAATACCTAATAAGCCGAAATACATATTTTCAATCGAAAAATCAAAAAATCGATATTAAAACTTTAACATGAAACTTAAATTCTTTTTTGATTTGAAAATAAAAATAAGCTCTTGAATTAAAGTTGAACCAGAATCCTTGTGGCAACACTTAAACTAATTTCATTGGCAACCAACCTTGAAAACTTTTACTTTCACTGCACCTTTGTTGTATAGCATAGCATGGCAAGGCAAGTAAAGGCAATTTCCTTATATTCACCATGTTTTCACAAAGTTCTAGATCTTTGCAAAATTTCCCTCAAATAAAAGTCTCAAAGCACCCAGAAGGAATAATTCCAAAGTAATATAAGTAGGTACTTATACAGTTTTTGTCAAACTCACAGAAAATATTTTCAAGAAGTCTACCACCCAAGATGCTTTGAGAGCCCTTAAAAAAAGTTCACAACTTGTTCCTGGTTCATTCTCTACTGTAACCACAAATTCTCGTAATTATATTTAAAATATAAGTGAAGAAAAAATAATAATTTTCTAAGAAACATACTTTCTACTTAAGATCTACAGATGTATGTACTCATAAGTAGGAGAGAAAAAAAGATGCAAAATTATCTTATAATCTCTTTCAATTTGTAATAAGAAAAAATAATATATGAAAGTAAATGTTATAAACTCTTTTGTTTTTAATGGTGTATGAAATGTGATGCATTTTTGTCTTACCTCGGTTGGTACATAATTAACTTGGTAGTGCTTGCGATTATTAGAAGCAAAAATTAAAAAGGGTATTTTTTCATTAAGCGTTAAATGAAATGAATAAATTTAAGTTACAAAATGCTAGCAAAATTTTATGTTGTTAATGTTATACTAGCTCATGCAATCTAAGAAATATATGCTACAGAAATTGGAGCTAAAATTTTAATTGATATAATATTTATTCGTCTAAAATTACCTGGAATCCAACTGGTAATGGGTCATGTTGAATAAAAAGTGTGATTTCATCACCGGGTTGTAGCAATTCCATGACTGCCTCTTGATGTGTGGCTCGGGAAACATCAACACCATTCACCTTTAATATCCTATCACCCATTCGAAGTTTGCCACATTTAGCAGCAATACCTTCTGGTACAATCTGCAAGCGAGGAGATGAAATTTCGTGATATTTGTAATTCACACATAATTAATTTTAACTTTTCAAAAGATAAAATTTCCAATTTCATGAAATTGTATTAAATGTTTTCATATTTTAAAATTTAGTGTTATACAATTAAATAAATAATTATACTGATTACCGTATACATAATATATGTAAATGCAAACGCAGGAAATCAAAGATGATTTTTCATCAGAATTTAATGGCGCAAAATTTTAAACAGCCTATTATTAAGGTATTTAGTATGACGCTACTTAACAATTTGCAAATTTTAAAGTAGTTAATTAACTTATTCTTAATTTTAAACATTTTCTAACTAGTATCGTGCTAAGGCAATTTTCTTAATAAATTGCTTCTGAACACATCTTAAACAATGACAGTTCTTGTAACAAACTAACTAACCAGACCATTTGTGGCGTTTGTAAATAGCACGATACTAAAAAATAAGGTATTCGATGATTTAAACTTTAACAAAAGGGTAGAGAAAGTATGATGCTACTCGTATATTCGATTAAAACATGCGAAATCGTCGTTTTAAGGCCCCAGTTATAGCTTTCATTGAAATGCATCATTGGAACAAATCAGTGGAATGCTGACTTCATTTTTTTGACAAGCCAGTTATAGCAATCATTGAAAAATTGGTTTTAGTAAAAGATCCTGTCAGGGGCTTATTACAACCATCTCTATGGATTTGAGGTTAGAGTTGATCATTGAAAGAAAAATTGACATTTGAGAATAGAAAGAGAATCGAACACATTCAGTGGAACGATTGTGTTCCATATTAAAGAAACGAAAATCAGCTGTTTATTGAAATTGATTTCTATCTGTGAAATAATAAAAGTGGATTTAAAAGAAAATTTAAATCAGAATTTCGTATTTTATAGAGTAAAAAAATTCTACGACTTATTATCTATATTTTGGTACCAATTAAAGCCATTGCAGTTTGTTTATTAGTCTTAAAAATGGGAATGAAAATTTTCAATGATGCATTTCAATGATAGCTATAACTAGCCCCTAAGCAAGTTTCATACTAAAACAGCTTTAACATCGTACTAATTCAAATAAAATTTTGCGCCAATTTTATTAAAAGTTAAAGTCAGAACTTTAGAACATTCTGCGATTATGATAAAAATGATATTAGCTTAAATACATTGTAGAGTGTCCCATAGTAACGTTTGTATTTCGTTTTGTTGATACAATGGTTTGTATGATGTTGGGTCCCAATACTTTTAACTATAGGTACTCTGTTCAACAAAAATTGTCAGTACAGACCTTATAGGAGAGCCAAAGCAGTGTCCCCTGATGCACCCTCACTATACACCGCGTTGGGAAAAATGCCACTTAAAAAAGAGCAAGCCACTGACTTTCCTAAAAATAATTGTTGTTGTAATTCTTCGCAAAAAGTTGTGCACCCCAACGTGACCGTTGTATACCGCTGCTGAAGGAATGCTGTAACCTGTCAAGTCATCGACCTACATCAAAACAGAGTTACCATTACCATTCTCAATTACAAGCAAGGAGCTTATTCAGTGGATTTTATTAAAGAGCTTTTGGGATTTGAAGCTTTTGAGAACAAATTTTATGAAGTTGAGTATGTTGAGTGTTGGCGATTTATAATGTAAACTAGAGAAACTCTGTCAAAGCTTTAAAAGGCGACACACTTATGCAAGCCAATGAAACTAGAGTGAGAGGCAAACGTCCGGTCTTCCCTGTACTGACAATTTTTGTTGAACAGAATATAGTCGTATGTTTAGCAAACTGGCTTTGTAGTTATTAATTTATTTTCATCAAGAAATACAAAATTTTATTATGATACGATGTTCTTTGTGAAACAAAACTGAATTAACAATTCTTAATGCAAAGTGCACATTATATGTGCTTGTTTGAATGATTCTTTAAGTAGCAAACAAATCTGGCAAATAGTGAAAAGGATTGGTGTAACTTAATCTCGATTTAGTTCGACTTTAGATATAGATACTCGTATCTAATGTCTTGAATGTTTTCGCTAGTACTTCCTCAACTGAAAGTTAATTTAGCTTTTCTTTTATATCTCCTCAGGATGTGGTAAAAGAAGTCGTATCTATTAAATATAACGCCAATGGGTTGGATGAATTGCACCCATCGGTCTTGAATCTCTTTTTGTCCGTAGTATTGCCGTATATTACCCATTTCTTTAGTTCAATCATATCTTAGAGTGAATTTCCGATGAAATGAAAAATGGCGAAAATTATACGTACCTGTTGCAAAAACATAAAGAGAAGATGAATTTCGGCCAATTTTAATTTTGCCATTTCTGTGAAAAAAATTTTTTAACGTTTCTCGAGTATGAAAATATATTAACATCAAGGTGTTGCCGAAGAGAAATATGTAGTTGCATCACTGCATTTATAATTGTTTCAGAGGACATACGAAAATCTATCGATAATGATGTTTTTTCTAAGGCATTTGACATGGTGAAATATTCCATAATTTCCGAAAAGCTCTCCCGATTTTATAACTTTTCTCCTAATGCAGTCAAACTGATCTCCTAATATTTGACCCAAAGAACAATGGCAGTTGAGCTCAATAAAGTCCTATCTAATTTTGTTTAAAATGAAAGTGGTGTCCCCCAGGGATCTAATCTTCGACCTCTATTTTTTGCAAAAACGAAGATTTGTTAGAAATTAAGTGCTGGTCAAACCAAAATAATTTGGTGCTCAATTCGAGAAAACTAATTTATTCTTGGTCATATTTTAAGAAAAAAATTGTTTCACAGTAAAGTCTGCTTTTCAACTTTGACATCACTTTTTGACGATTTAAAAAAAGGCTAACTTTGGTGTACCCTGACCCATGTTAAGGTCAATTTCTCTCTTAGTACTAATGGTAGGGACCTCATTTTGGACTTTTTTAGCAGAAATACTAACCTTTAAAACTACAATTAAATTGAGCTAATATGTTTTTAGCGTTGCCAGATAAGCAATTTTAAATTGTGTTCAATTTTTCTTGCCCAAGCAAAATTTTGACTTTGAGGTAAATTTTTTTCAAAAAATGCGTAATAAACATAAAGTTTTCTTATTTTTACCTGATGAACAAAACAATAATAAAAAAAAAACTCATTAATAAGTGCACCCAAAAACCTATACATTTATCAAACTTGGGAAAATCTAAAACAGATAAAATAAAAAAAAAATGATTTTTTGCCCTTAGGTGTAAAGGGTTTGAACAATAATTTGTGTAGTTTTAAGTAATTTTTTATTTTATGTACGGACAAATACAGTCATAATAAGTGCTCAGAGTGCCCTCCTGCGTTTTGAATTAATGCTAGAGCCCGTTTTTGGATTTCATTTTGAATGTTTATTCTCGATAACTCTTACCTTACTTTTAGTGATCCTTCGGAAATACTTTGTTCTTATTCAGTTAAAGTTGTGTTTTCAAATGAGTAAACGAATTATTTCATTCGTCCTCATACAAAAAAAAAACCAGTATACAGTGAGATCTGGAGATCTTGCAGGCCAGTGAATTGGTCCATTTCTGCCTATCCATCGATCATTCTTCATCCAGCCAATCCTTAACTCACGACCATTGTGAGCACTCTTGTTGGAAATATGATGAAGCTAGTTGTAGCAGTGGAACATCCTCCATTAGGTCTGGTAGATTATTTTGTAAAAACTCCAGATATTTAGTAGAATTAAGCCGGGGTGGTAATTTGAATGGCCCCATTAATTTATTTCCAATTACACTTGCCCACATATTGACACTGAATCTATGCTGGAATGATCTTTGCCGTCTGTGGATTGCTCGAAGCCCATGTGTGGAGATTATGGAAATTCGTAATACCATCTCTTTTGAATTGAGATTCGTCTGTCCAAAGAATTCTGTTGTCATCCAAGCTTCTCTCTAGCAACCAGTTACAAAATTCGAGTTTCTTTTCAAAATCTTCGGAAAACAGTTATTGCACAGGTGTATGGTGATATAGATACATATTTTCTCCATGCAGTATACTGGAAATTCCGTGTTTGGAAACATTAAACTGTAGAGCCAAGCGTCTTATGCTGATGGAAGGATCGATTATAACAGCTGCCAGTATTCTTTCATCGACCGAAACTCTTCTTGTGCTTGCAGCTTCCGCATTAAGTCTTGCAATTGAAACTGATCCAGTTTCTGGAAGTCTTCGAAAGGTATTTCCAAAAACATTTCGAGAAGGAAGTTGTTTGTAAGGATAAAGTTCCTGGTATCTTTGTTGTGCTCTTCTTGAATTTCCATTGCACAACCCATAAACGAATAAAATGTCTGCATACACTTTTCTCGTAAATGAAGACATTTCAAAAAGCGCTCTTATCCAACTGTAATCGTGACTTAACTTGACAATCTGATGAATGGATTTTTTTTTCTATTCTTTTCTACCATTTATTTAGTTAATTTACCCATTAAACATTCATACCCCAAATTTAACTCTCCCTGAGAAGAGGTAACGTAATTAGGGTTTTGACAGTAAATCAAGTAGGTGTAAGTACTCTTTTATCCCTTTTTATTAGTGTACAGCTTTAAAATTTTCCTGAAAGCTATCAATTTTTGGAAAACCACTCCAATTGCCAAGTGCTGCAATAAGAGTAGGTAAAAAACATAAATTTCGATTTTTTACCTGTTTTAGATTTTCCAAAGTATGATAAAATGTATGGGTTTTTGGGTGCACGTATCAATGAGTTTTTTTGTATTATTGTTTTGTTCATCAGGTAAAAATAAGAAAACTTATGTTTATTACGCATTTTTTGAAAAAAATTGACCTCAAAGTCAAAATTTTGGTTGGGCAATAAAAATTGAACACCATTTAAAATTGCATATCTGGTAACCCTAAAAACATGTACTTTTAAAGGCTAGTATTTCTGCAAAAAAAAATATAAAATGAGGTCCCTACCACTAATACTGACAGAAAAATTGACCTTAACATGGGTCAGGGTACTCCAAAGTTAGCCTTTTTTTAAATCGTCAAAAAGTGATGTCAAAGTTGAAAATTAGACTTTACTGTGGAACAATTTTTTCTTAAAATATGACCAAGAATCACATCCCAAAGTATGGCACACGAATTATTGAACACCCTGTATAATTTTCTCGGAATGTCATTTGAAAATCTACTCATCTTCGAAATTTACTGTTGTTCTCGGACATCTTTCTAACCTAAGTAATGATCTTTTCAGAGAAATTACTTTTTTTCAATTCAAATATATCTGGACACCTTGTGGTCCTTCGCTTTAGTTGTCTTACGTCTGAACGCTAGTCCTTTGTCAATTCTACACGTCTGTGGAATTTACTACCACCACAAATAACAAAATAAAATGCTTAATTACCTATATTTATAGCATTTACCAATAATTCTACAATAGGCCTTTTGTCCCTAATGCCTTATTGTTTAAGTTTAAGACTCTCTTGAATATGCATATTTTTTCAATATACATATGTTAAAGACTTTAAAATTTCCAAGAGAATTTAATAACACAGACATGTGTGAGTATAAACGGATATGAAATACGAAATATGTACTCACTCTAAAACAATCATTTATAAATACGTATTTCCCTTAAAAAGCTCAACACATTGTGATATCTATATCTTAATTTTAAATTATACCTTCAAAAGGTTTTTAATAGATAGTGTTTCCGGAAGCAGATGTTGAAATTATGAATTTGTTTCAAAAGAAAAGTTCATCTTGGTTTCTGTTTCTCTTATATTTCATGGAATTTGTATTTATGTGAGAATATTTCAATTTAAAGAAACTCAATTTTCACCAGAATCCTAAAATTTGTTTAAATATTTAAAATGGATCAATTAAGAGGTAAACCAGCAGGGAATGTCCGGTTTCTCTTTAACTAATAGAAGAGTTAGTTAACCAAAATTTAATGTTGCCGATTATATTAAAATAAGAAAAAATAAGGTATTTCGAGTAGATAAGTTAAATTCCAATTTTATATCAGCAAACTTTCCTAATATGGGAATTGGAATACAATTTTGAGGAATATAGCCTTCTAGACAATAGCCAATCAGAAAAGATGAACTCATTTTTTTGTATTATTTTCCATACACTTAAGGGATTATGACTACCCTCCAAATGTCTACCGCTAAAAAATAGCCTCTAGATTTGATGGCTCGTTTGAAGTAATTTTAAATGGTAAACCGATGAGAATTCATAGCAAGACGACTATGACGGCGGAATAGTTTGGGGGAAAAATAGCAACTCGATATTTCATTTGAGCACTGTTGATAGAAATTGGGTCGCACGAACTAGCTCTTATGTAAAAGACTTTAAATTTTAAAAATGAATTTTATCAGCGAAAAAGGTTGATGGCCATAAAACTAGCTGGGACTCCAAAATTTCAGTGGTTTAAGAAAAAAATTAAAACATTAAACAAAAAAAAAAAAGAATTTAAAACGTCAACTTTAATTTTTTGTTATTGTACGAATAAGAATTAAATTTCGAAAAAGAAAATATTGATCCGGATTTTGAGATATCACAAGAAAAAGCCAATTTGCTTGCAGCACAGTTTGCTATCAATTCATCGCTGCCTGATAGTGCCATGATTCCTTCTTTAATTAAGAGCGTTAATGATTCTATGAGACAAAAAATCTCCTTTCACACTCGTTCGGTTGCAAGAGTATTGAAAGATCTCGATATAGACAAATCCGCTGGCCCGGATAATATTGCCCTAATTGTTCTAAAGAGCTGTTCTTCAACGTTGACAAGACCATTGTGTAAGCTTTTCTAACTGTCCTACTCTACTGGTCTCTTTCCGAGTGGATGGAAAACAGCATGTTCCTAAAAAAGACGAGTCTTCCACCTTTTACATTTTACTATCATCCAATTGCATTTACATCCCTTCTTCTGATCAACTCAAGAAATATCTTGAAGAACGAAAGCTTCTCAATGACCAGTAGTATGGCTGTCGTAGCAATAGGTCCACTGGCGATCTGATGGTTTATTAAAGTAAAATTATTGCACATGATATTTCAAACGCATCAAGCACTCTTATCGAAAATGCCCTCCCCGACGGGTTTCACCTTTTCGTGGTGGGGAGGCTTACGTCTATTCTCCAGCTGCTCTTCCAGCTAGAGATTTAGATAACTAAGAAAACCCAAGGGAGTAGTAGGTGTCAAAATGGGTGTGATAGTTGAATCTCCGGCTACTTACGTGGCTGGAGATTTTAAGGTATTCTCTAGGTTTGAAAGGGTGTCTAGGGTGTCAAGGGTGAAATCGGTAAGGTCTCCAGGTACTTGCGTAGCTGGAGATCTTTAAGGTTTTTGAAGGGTGAAATTGGTGAAGTCTCCGGCTAATTGCGTGGCTGGAGATTTCTAAGGTTTTATCGGTTTATGACGGGTTAAATTGGTAAGGTCTCCGGCTACTTACGTGGCTGGAGATTTTTAAGGTTTTTCTGGGCTATAACGGGAGTTAACTGGTGAGGTCTCCGGCTACTTACATGGCTAGAGACTTTTAAGGTTATTTAAGGTGTAATAAGGGTAAGTCTCCGGTTACTTGCGTAACTGGAGATATTATTTGCAGTAGCAAATAATAGGAGGATCGTCGTCCTCGTTCTTAAGAACAAAGACTAGGAGTGTCTTTCCTAGTTTTCCGTAAGGTGAGCAAAGACAAGGAGTGTCTTTCCTAGTTTTCCGCAAGGTGAGCAAAAGAGTAGGAGCGTCTTTCCTAGTTTTCCGCAAGGTGAGCAAAAGACTAGGAGTGTTTTTCCTAGTTTGTAGTAGTAAGGTGAGCAAAAGACTAGGAGCGTCTTTCCTATAGTTCGTCACATGGCGAATGAAGACCAAAAGAAAGCATACTAAGTTGTTGGTTACTACCCCGGCCGACTTCTTGGTGTGTGTATCCTAAGGGTTGACAGGCCCAGGGTTTTGTAGGAGCCCAACTGGAAGTGACCTCGGTTGCGAGAGACACATGGTTTTCAAGATTCTTTTCTTCAAGAGGTGTTAGATAGACTTCGCCTCCAAATAAAGAGGTGTGCATATGCTGCAACATATCACAACTTTACGACCGAGACAGCTTGCTATGTCGGGGTTAATGGTCAGGACCAAATCTGACTCCAAATGGAGGTAGGCCTCCCGGGGGATTGAGCCATAATAGGGAGGTGCTCACGTTAAACCAAAAGACGATATTATCGAAAATGCATGCATTTGGTATTAATGAATCCCTTCTTCGATGGATTTGAAAATACCTTTCGACCCTCCCCATACAAGTTGTATTCGATGGTTTTTAATCTGAAGTCTATAAAAATAATGCTGGGGTGCCCCAGGGCTCCGCTTTGTCTCCGACTCTCTTTCTGATATTCATCAGTGATTTTTTGTCTCAAACTTCTAATCCATTAAATTGTTTTGATAATGCCAGTACCCTCAGATTCTCATATTCATTCCCAGATGAATATCCTTTTTTTTTGAGATGTGGATCTATAGGACGGCTGCGTATGATAAGCTCATTAAATTCTGATCTCGATAGCATTGTCAATATGGGGAACCATAAACCGCGTAAAATTTAACGCCACAAAAACGCAATGCTGCCTTCTGTAGGTAAAGCGTTAAAACTTCGGACGTACTGTTAAATTCAGAGATTCTTTGTTAGCCGCACTACACGAATGTGGAATGCTTTTCCCGACGCTATATTTCCCTCACACTATAATATTCAGACTTTCAAAACCAATGTGTATCGGTATCTCCTTTTAAATCTCTCTCCAACATTCCTAAAACGCTCGCACTGTGCTCAAACATTTTAAGAGAAGTCATTATCCCTTAAGTGCGTGTAAGCTTATAAAAAATCGAATTTTTAAACAAAAAATGATTTTTGTTTTTCAAAAATTTCAAAAACAATTTTTTTTTTCGAGTTTTGAAATTCAATGTTTTTCAAACTTTTTAGAAGATTTTCTATTATTTTTTTTATTAAAATCCGTTATGGCGATAATGAGAAATTTAAAATTCGAAAAAATAGTTCTATCATATAGGTACAGTCATAATCTTAATTTAAAATTTTTTGTATTGAATTATAGATCGCAAAAATTAATTGAAAGAAAAACAGTTCTATCAAAATTCTAGGTGTCGTTTTTGAGAAAAGTACGATTTTCGAAAACCATAAAATAATTTTAAAAAGTTCTGATTTTATGAATTCAAATATTTTTACTGTAGATTGGAGCTACATATAGTTGGGCTTGTTTTCCATCCACTCGGATAGAGACCAGTAAAATTGGACAGATGGAAAGGCTTACGTAAAAGCTTGCGAGCGTTGAAGAACCTTTCTTCTATAACACCTCTTCTAATAATGGGAGCGACAGTACTCGTATTCGGGCCAGAACAGTTTGAGCTCTTTAAGAACTTTTGATACTTCACGAGTGCGAAAGAAGTTTTGTCCCATGAAATAGTTAGCGGTCTCAAGTACAGAAGGAGCGATGAATCACAGCAAACTCTGCTGCAAGCAAATTGGCTTTCTCTAAGGATACGAAATAAGATGTGTCATTGAAGACGAGCGTTGGAATCGATGTCGCAAAAAATTAAATTAAATTTGATATCTTTTGTGATATCAAGTCTACTTCACTATCGAGGAATAACAGCGAATAGTCCATAAAATTATTATCTCGTGCCACTTTCCCGATAAATCAATTAACCCAACAGCCGACAATGCCGTGTCGTAAAATTTTTGGCAGTTAAAATAATTTGTGTGTGCGAACAGTTTAGCAATCTTAATAGTCTACCAAATTCGAATCTGTATACATATGAACAGGATTTATTTATCAATTTCAAAATCTACTTACGTGAGAAATAAATACTCCAGGCTCTCGTGACCCAAACGGCACACAGGAATGATCCGTACCTCCGATTATGCTAAAACCTAAGGAACCTTGATTCTTCGGCAGAATGACTTCCTGCTCGTTCAAATGGAAAAGAAAACAAAAAAGGAAAATTTGCTAATTGTCTTTATCCAAAAACAAAATATATTCAATTTACTGCTGTCAAAGATACAAAAAACTACGCTCATAGAGTATAGGTATACAAGATGTGAATAATGATTCTATTTATTTGCAAAAATATACATTAACATTAAAAGAACAATAAAGAAGCAACCCAACGAAAAAAAGAATAGGTACACGTATATTTCGGTTATACAAAAAAATCACAAAAATAAAAAACAACCATTAAAACCATTTCCCAAAAAAAAAAGAAAAAGATAAAATATCTGCAAAGAACTGTGTGCATGACTATAATGGGAACAAAGAAAAACTCTTCGCATTTATCTACCGAAAATGCATCTATGACTGTGTCTTTGTATATTTACATGTGTTTTTATTTGTTTTAGATATGAATAAAGGCGAATCCATTCGATGATTTCAAAAACCCCAGAAGCAATAGGATAGTAGCAGAAGCAGCAGCTAAAAAAGGACTCTGCATCCGATTACAGAATTTCAACACAATCATACATGCACCAACACCAGCTCAGCTAGTCATCTCATCAGAATGAGAAGACTGTATAAATTAGGACCAGCATGGTAGAAAAAAATAAAAACGGATGTGGATGTTGTATGAATGTACGAGTATGTAGATGAATGGATGAGAATTTATAAAATGTATATGCATGGTTCGGAAAATGAATGCAAATAAAGTGTAAATGAGCCATGTGCCAGGCTAGCAGCAACATTCCCTTGTGATTAAGCTCGGATGATGGCGTAGCAATATTAAGCTGAAAATCAGGAGCAAAAGCTTAAGATTTTTTAGCTTATTTTTTTAATAAGAACACTCGAGGTTATTGAACAGAAGCAAAGGGCCTCGGTTGTTTTCCACGCACATGTATAGTTTATGATTGGAAGTAGGTACAAAAGGTAGTAAGGAATGCTAGGAGAGTATACATTATTTAAATTAAAATTTGTTTCTTTAAAATGTGCATATTGTTGCAAAAAAAATTGAAGATACATTACAAAAACTCAAAAAATTTATCTATACATTTGATTGTTGTTGAATTAAAGATAGGTACTCAAAATTGTGCGTAATATTTAAGAAAGAAACAACACACACACTCTTTAAAAAAAATTATTAAAATTATGAAAAGACGTAAAATAAAGGTAATTTATTTTTAGAATAATTATTTTAAAACAAGATAAGTATTGTAGAAACTATAACTAAGTATAAATACAATAAATTTGTTAGATATACTTTAACTTAAATCTGTATTTTGTATTAACATCCACAGAAAAGTGCCCCCTATTAGATAATTAAATGATAATAATACCTAAAAAGAAGGGTTGCATAAAAGGAAAGGGCCATACCCCGGCCACAATACACTTGATAATTAAATGTAAAAAGTAGGTAGATATCTTTAATAATTTTGAGAAAGTTATACTTGAGAAACAACACAATAAGGCAACAGTGTGACACCTCTATTTCATTAGTAAATCTTTAAACAATTTTAAAGAATGTTTCATAAAAATTAGAGTTATATTTCACTTTAATGTTGAGAAAGAAACTTAAAACTTATAGTAACAAAAATATACACTCTAAGAAATATTCGAAAAATTACTACAATAAGTGTTTAACTTTTGTCAACACCGCTTGAGTTTTACTAAGTACAATTATTGTAGTAACGAAATAGAAGTGTAGTAAAAATATGTAAACATATGTTTAAAAGTCAACAATTTTTTGTTGAAAATTACACATATGTTGAATTTTTAACATAATTAAACACTTTTTTAAGAAAATAACTCATCGCTGTTGAAAACTCATAGCAGTTTGTTTAATAATTAATAGATTGCTTAAAATTAAGAACGGAGATGAATTTTCAACACGATTTATTTTTGAAGGATAACATTTTTTCTTTAATTCAACAGTTTTTGATGAAAATCAAATATTCCTGTTAAAAATGTAGTATGAATTTGTTCAATACACAACTGAGCGCTGGAAAAGGGGAAGCAGAGGCAAAATTTCAACAAACATAGTTTTCCTCTGCATGGCTAGGGGTATCGTTTTTCCCTAATTCAACATTTGTTGTTGAATAGAAGTAAATTATCAATTTTGATAATCTCGTAATCGTGAAAAAACAGAGTTCCAAAATGTAAGAACGTAGAAAAATGTTCAAAGCATCTCGTTCGGTTGTGTTTTCTTTCTTCTTTTCTCGTGAAGGAACAGAATCAGATCAGAATCAGTTTCGCAGTAGCAGTCACAAATTGCGTATTTTAAAATAAAATCGCTTGTGAAGAAAGAAAAGAAAAACAAAAAAAAAATTATCAAAGTTCGAGGAAAGTATAAAACATTTACTGCTAACTATTGTTTGGTTTATGTTGTAAATTAAGTAGTTTTTAATTTTAATGTTTGTTTAGTTTGAATTCCGTAGTCTGCTGAATATTTGATAGATTTTGCTCAATCCCCTTTGTTGAATGTGTGCTCGCCAAAAAATTATTTTTTGTTGTTTCCCTAACAAAATTTCAATAATTGGAAAACTGTTTGAATTCCAACAATTTTTTAAAATTTTATTCATTATTTTACAATCGGTTAAAATAATTTTGATAATGTCGAATCTTTTAAGACCAACTATAAACAATATTATCTACATATCATAATTCTTAAAAAAATGTTTTTTTTTTTTTTTTTGATTTTTTAGAATTGAAAATTTTTTTATTGAAAATTTGATTTTTCATATAGGTATGTATTTGAATTGGTGTTTTAAATTTTGTCCCATTTTTTTTTTTTTAATTTCATACACAGAAAATATTTTTTCTTAAATAAGATTTAATATCCATTATAGATTTTGTATAAACCACTACCTATTAAAACCTAGCGGGCATACAAAACACTACAAATTAAAGTAAAATTAATAACTTGATTTGTAAGACCCAAAAAGCAGAGGTAAGTCATAATGTATATTTGAGCTGAATAGCATTAACTAAGCAATATTTATTTAAGTATTAAACATAAAACATGTAACAAAGTAAAATTTATTTGGTACTTCCTAATGCTTTTCTATATTATTTACAGAAAACGAGATTTGGAAAGAGTACCTTGCTGTTTTATTAATGTATTATTTATTATTCTTATCAAAGTATTGTTTTTGTACTTTTTTGATTAATTAATGTTCATAAGAAAACTTTAGAAAGAACTGCATACGTGATGCACTATTATGCACTTTTGCTCCCACTAGAGCATGCAAGACGTTCGCATTTGTAAATAACTACTAAAGGCCTATCAATCACACCCAAAAATTGCTGTGGGCTCTTAGTCTAAAATACTTTTCGATTCTATCAATAAAATTATAAGATACAAATAGAAGCTGTTTTTTTTTAATTAAAGTGCCAGATGTGTCTCACTGTTCGAACATAGGAATTTCTAAGATATTTTTTATATCAAAAATTCTTAAAGTTAGCATTCGGTTCTGTTGAAGGAGTATGAACAAATTATTAAAAAAATATAAATATACGAATATGCACATAATTGTTTCAGAAGAAGGAAAAATGAAAAATATTAAAAAAAAAAAGTTGTTTATAGTTTTTGTGGACTCTATTGATTAATGGTGTCTGAATTTGACCAAATTCCCCTAGAAAAATATAATTCACATTGCATTCATGCTGTAAATTTTGTGTGTGTTGATAACTTTTAACTAATATATTGCGTCTTAGAAGGCTATGACAGCATCTAACTGATGAGCCCAACTGTCGTGCTGGGGCGAAACGCATTTGGACTAAAGGTCGCAAAAGCTTTCAATTGATATAATTGTTAAATTTTATTGAATATTTCGAATGTTATATTAAATTCTAAAGACATTTAAGAAAATAATTTTGTCGACTTTTTTTGAATGTTAAAAAACGTTTAGAGAAACACAATATAATGTACATTTTTCGCACTATTAGCAATGTCTATGTGCTCGGCTCGGACCCTTCTCTTACAAACAAATATTTTAACACCGAGATTAGAAAAGAGTAATACTTGAATCAAAGTTTATCTACAATAAGGTATTAACATTTAGAGGTTCCTCATCAAAAATTTATATTTATTGTAAAACATTTAATTTTACATTTTGTTTTATATTTTTAAGAATCATCAATGAAAATTATAAATTCTTTTTTTTTATTTTTCAAATCATATTATAAGTATTAAAACTCAAAAAAGTTAAACAAAAAAAAACTACTCGGATTAAGCGTGTTTTTGTGAAAAGTGCATTGCCTATAATAAGGTCAGTAATGTATTGCAAACAATTAACATCCTTATGATATAATGTTTCTATGGCTGTTAATTTTCTACTATTAAATAAGGTCGATGTACTTAAGTTATGTAATAATGCACAGTTAAAGCTGTTTTGTGAACTTCCGCTATTTTTGACGGATTTATGACCTCAAATACATATAACCGTTAACATATACAAAATAAGCTTGGTCTCTGTTCATGTTCAGTCCCTTTGACAGAAAAAGTTTTTCAATTAAAATGAACATAGCAGACCACTAAAAAAAATTCATTATGTGTTTGATTCCCTAGTTACATACATATACATATCTTCAGTCTTAAAGCTTTGTGGTTTAACGCCCACAGATTTGTAATGTCTTTTCATTGAAACTTTAAATAAGGAATATTGATTTATTCAGCATGAATAGAAGACTTAATAGAAAGAAGATGAAATATTTGAATACATACGAGTATCTTTTGAAATTAATTTAAATGTTAAATATTGCTAATGTTTGCTTAGTTAGGAAATATTCGGCTCAAATGAGTGTTAAATAGATATTTACGCATCTCTTCTTCATGATATTCAGCTCAGAAAATATTGGTCTGTTTAAAAATAATATAACATAACTTTTGTCGAAGGTTTTCGACGAAATCATCATCGTGTAATTTAAGTTAGTTCATTACGAATAAACTAATACACTTTGTCATTATATAATTGGAAGGATATAACTGATTGTAATTTGAAAAAAATTTTCTGAATTTAGGTATGTATAATTTTGTTGTGCGGTCAAATAAGGTCTGTTTTCTGGAGATCTGGTTTTCCAATTACCTAGATGTTTTGAGTAAACTTTTCAATAAATAAATAAATAGCTTAAGAAACTAATTTATATATAGTTAATTATAATTTATTTATAATTAAATAACAAACTAATTTTTAAAACATTAAATAATAAATATTTTCATCTGTTGAATTTTATTATAAGAAAAAAGTTTCTCTAAAAAATGCAACTTCTATTATATACATTTTTTCTATGGAAAAAAAATGTTTTTCTTTAAAAACTAAAAAAAAATATACTTTTCCCAACAAAATCAAATAAATCCTAATTTATCGAAGAACAATCAATTTTCTAGCAGAATATTTTCTGTGGATTTCTCCATTTGTTTTTGATGAATATTTTTCCCATGAGTTTTCCATGTATTTTTATTTGTTTTGTTGAAGACCAAAGAAAAACTAATTTTTAATCCTATTATGCAGATCGCTAAATTTATGCTCCCACATTTCTCTTCAACATTAGCTTAAACCCTAGCCAAATTTTGAAACAACTGTTCTCCGATCAATTGTGCTTGTGATTTATAGATTGCCCCAAAATATTTCTCTCTTTGGATTCACCTAGTGTTCCAATGCATATAGTTAAAGAATAAGAGAATCTATAGAGATATAAATAGTTCAAGATCGGAAAGCTCTCAGAATACAGAAATACTGTTTCAAGCTCACCTTGTATTGTAACGAGTGTTTTTATTTTAAAAAATTTCACTTCAAGCACACAAAAAAAATGTTTACAAATTAAAAAACAACATTGAAATTTAATTTTTTAAAGTTTTTTTTTTCATACATCAATGATGTATGTATATACTTTTCTAAAAAATGCCATATTTCTCAAAGTGATGGGAAGCATTTAAGTTTGCTTATAAATTCGTGTGTTCTCTGAATCACACCTTTCTCTATCAGCTCAAGAGTTTTATTTTAATTTGCAACCTTACTTATTTAAAGTTGCAGGTTTTCCTTAAATTAAAGTTAAAATGTCTTTTTTATGGTTTAATCATACGTACAATTAAGTACGAATGTAAGTAATGTGAAATGAAATATCGGTTTTTCTACAAGGAAATTTATTTTTATCATTTCACCACGGATCAACTAACCCATGAATTGTACAGAAGGTGCAATTTTCTGAAGTTAAATTACTTAAGATTAAAAAAACTTATACAAAAACAATTGCAAGACCAGCAATATTCTGCTTACAATTTTTATATCTTATTCTTATTTTAGAAGCACTGGCGCAAAATTTTAAACATTTAAGACCTGCTATAAATCAATTTGAGAAATTTTATTAATGATTACTGACTAAAGTTTGATGGGTTCACTTGTCAAGTTTTTAAAACCTTTCGAATTGAACATACAAAAAAACTTGCCAAGAAAGCCCATCAAATTTTAGTCAGTAATCATTAAATAATAAAATTTCTCTTTTACATTGTAGCTGTTTCAATATTATTCTACTTTAAATATACTTGGCGTACTTTTAGATCTCAGTACTTTTCACGGCTGACATATTACACAAAGGTTTTTGTATAGAAGAACTTGGCTCTGTTTTTAACATTTATGTTTTTTTTTTTTTTTTTTTTTTTTTTATAATTTACTCGCGCTCAAGGGATTATGATTACCCTTCAAATGTTTCAACACAGCGCGGGCGTGAAGCTACGGAAGAGAAAGAAGGATAGGAAAGATGTGTGACACGATGTTCTGAGACTGAAGGTTGTTGTCTCAGATTTTTTATCTCCAGGGATGGCGGCTGAACTAAAGCGGAGAACTGCCGTGTCTTATTTATATCTCCGTTATAATTCGCATTATTTTTTATTCGTATTCATCCTTGTTGGGCATACTAGTTTAATTCAATCACATGTTGTTAGTGTTATGCCTAAACAACATGTAATGAGTAAACTAGCAACCCATTGATGACAATTTTTAGAAGGTTTTAATGGAATTAAAGAAGACATAGACGACGGCAGGGATCGAACCTGTGATAATGAGGTTGACAGGCGAACACACAACCATCGTGCCACGGCCACCCCCATCTGGTCTGATCTCACTCCTTTTTGAAATCATTTCAATATTTTGCCATATTTAAATTTATATTAGTTATCTCATTATCTCTAGTAAAAAAATATAATATTTACGTTTTGTGTTTTATCTTAAAGCCGCAGACTCTGAGTAGTTAGTGCTTTATATTATTGACTATGTAATTAATTACTTGTGAATAAAGTTATAATAATAATAATAATAATGCCATGTCAAAATCTCGAAAGATACGGAAAGATAGAAGGGTGCACTATTTTTTTTTTTTGGTATATTTTCTTTTTTTTATCGGTTGTTTCGATTTGCGCTTCAATTGTTTCTTCTTGTCCTGAGATACCTAACACTAACATACCTACCTTATTTATAAATACTAGTACCTACATCCGCTCAAAGTCATAAAAAAGCAATAATTGTTGACGATGCGATGATGTTTTTATTGCAATTTTAACTCCTTTTTTAAATGAAGGTAGCGCACCAATTAATAGCCTAATTAGTGATTTGATTATATAGTTTACATCACAGTTAAGAGTTTTTTTTATGTAAACTCATAATTTTTTCAGGTATGCAGATGTTTTCTATTTTCATTCATGTTATAACATAGAGTACCAAATCGAGCACTCTAGTTCTAAGAAAAGTCATGAATTTTCAAGATGCATGGACAGTTTCAAAATGACAATAAAAAGACACTTCGAATGAAAAATCTCAGATTTTCTATTTTTCGCTTTGAATGAACATTAAGCAATACCGCTCTACCGAATTTCATCATTCTACGGCAATCAGAAGTGATCCATATAAATTGAACATTTAAACAATTTTTATTTTTGGTCCTTCATATGCAATTTGGGCGCTACCGTTCTACCAAATTTCATTGTTCAAGTGGGCAGATATCAAATTTTCGATTTTTTCCTCTGCTTGCATGACAAGACCTACTGTTGTGCAAAATTACAAGATTCTACGATGTTGGAAAGTGCTCCATAATTTTGATGATCTGTCAGTCAGTCAGTTACGGTTTTTATGATTTTTGAGGCCTTATATCTCAGGAACCGCTTATGCTAGAAAATTTTAAATTTCGTGAGGCGCCTGTGCCTGACCAGCTTAGCAAATATTCGGAATTTTAAGTTTCTGACTTCATTGGTACTGAAGATGGGGAGGGGTCAAAAATCGCCTGAGATTGTTCCTGTAAAAAGGGTGTATTGCCAGAACTTGACTGGACACTACCGTGCCTTTTGAACATTTAAGTTTAAGTGTCACTTTTTCGCGAAAAATGACATATTTTCCTTAGGGGGTGCCATTTTAGGCCACTTTCCCCTAATAATTTATTTTTTTTTTATAGCAAGTAGTATTTGACATGTAATTATTTTTGTAGCTACAAATAATAGATTAATATTTATTATTTCTTTGTTTGTCATATTTGTTCGTTTTTTTAGTAGAGTGTAAGGCTATATGTATATTTATTTACTTACAACTAACACTAAGCTAAATGATGACTGTGACAAGCTGATGTTTCCCAGTATCTAAAGGTGAAAAAACCCGAAGAGAAAAGAAATATTGTTACAAATGCTCGCATTAAGCAGTACTTTTTTTTTTATAATCTACCCGCGCTCAAGGGATTATGATTACCCTTTAAATGTTTCAACACAGCGCGGGCGTGAAGTTGATGAAGAGAAAGAAGGATAGGAAAGATGTGTGGCACGATGTTCTGAGACTGAAGGTTGTTGTCTCAGATATTTTATCTCCAGGGATGGCGGCTGAACTAAAGCGGAGAAATGCCGTGTTTTATTTCTGTCACTTATAATTCACATTATTTTATTCGTAGTCATCCTTGTTGGGCATACTAGTTTAACTCAATTACATGTTGTTTGTGTTATGCCTGAACAACATGCAACGAGTAAACCAGCAACCCATTGATGACAATTTTTAGCAGGTTTTAATAGAATTAAAGCGACATAGACGACGGCAGGGATCGAACCTGTGATCATGAGGTTGACAGGCGAGCACACATCCGTCGGGCCACGGCCACCCCCACTGATGGCGTTTAAACATTCCTCTTTAATTTTTAAAATTTGAGGCATTATTTTTAGCATCCAAATATTATAAGTGTAATGGCAAAAATAGCATTATCTATCCTGTTTGTATTCTTGAACTTTTACATCACTCGGACTGTTGTGAAATCTTCCCTAGAGGTGGAAAACAACATTTGTTCAGCCTGTTCCGAAAAAAAGAAACCCTTCCTTCTCCTCCTACTGATCGATTGAACTTACGTCCCTTCTTTCGAAAGAAATGAAATCGCTGATCATCATTCTCCAAGGCTCCATTTTGTCTTCGACTCTTGCCTGAAACTTTTATTCCACTTCATTTTCTTACCCACGACACTAACCTAAGCTTTTTTTTATTGTTCTCTTTTGGAAGTGGGATTGCAACGTTCTCGTATGATAAGCTCCAAATCATGTGCTTCGAACAATAAATAATGTCTATTGGTATTGAAGCAAAATATACCTCTTATGCCATTTTCCTTGAATTGCATTTGCAAAGAAAAAGCCAAAAAGCTTTCAGTACTCGGTATGTGTGTCAACGAAAATTTGTTGACCACATTCTTAGAAATTGTAAGAAATTTATAAAATCTTCTGATCTGGCTACAATTTATAAGGCGTAAACTCAAAAATTACTCACATCTTTCTTCATTTTTCAAATAGAATTCAGAAGAGAGATTTAAGGCTGATAGAAAGGAAATGAAGCTATCACGTCACAACTCTTGAACTTCTTTCACAAGCAATGCTCACTCAAAGCAGCCATTTGCATTCCTCCCTTCAATGAGTTCACCCTTGAAACGGGTTTCGTTAGCATCGCTCATAGGTTCACCCTCGAGCCTAATTTTGGTCGTTCCGTCAAATACCGTTATTCGTTTTGTAGTCCCACAACGCGATTATGAAATAATTTACCCCTGCCGGTTTCCCATGCCATTTCAGTTTGTATACATTCAAAAACCATGTTCATCGACACTTCCTTTCTCTATTACCCCCCCCCCCCCCCCTCCAAACACACACTTAATTTCTCCATCGCTCGTACCATGATTATATTTTAGGTACGAGTACATTATAAGGGTCTCACAATCAACCCTTGAGAGCGTGTCAATTAAGTATAAAAAAAAATAACATTGTAATATTTTTAATTCAGTAGTAGTAGTAGTTTATTTAAATAGATGGCGTGTTATTTCAAAATGAAATTCATGAAAATATAAACAATTGGCAAGATTTGTATATGAACGCTGTATTAAATTTTCAAAAGTGTTTGTCAAATCAAAAAGTTTGTCAAAAAATTTTAACTTTACTAGGTAGCCTATGGACTATCGTTTTACATAGTTTTTATTTAGCTCATATTCTTTAGTTCAAGAAGCCTTATGTGTGTTCATTTAAATAGAGTTAATGAGGTAAATTTGCATCTAGGCTAGGTATGAAAGGAAACTTAATATTATCTGAAAACAGTGTTGATTTTCAATACGTATGTTTCCTCATTTCAACATAAGTAGGCATTCAAATAATGTTAAATATTTAACATGATCAAACTTTTAAAAAGGTAATTTCTTTCTTATTTTACATGACATTTTCGTGGAGTTGGGTAAATTATAACTGGGGAACTTTTTTCTAAGATGTTTTGTCATGAATCATTATTTTATTTTGTGCAAAATATGTTTAATTAATACTTTATTTATTTTTTAGATAAGGTGTTAGAAAAAATTAGGGGATAGTTTTGGAATGTCCCAAAAAACTTATTGGTTAGCATTTCCCAGTATTAGTTCTTTTTTGTATAAAATTAGTATTCATTATTTTTTAAGTGTCAATTCAGATAGAATAGTGTCACTATTAATTGAAAGTGATGTTAATTATTTAAATATCTTAAATGCTTTATTTTGAAATTTTATTAATAAGATATACATTGTAAATCAAACGAAAAACTTTATCTGATTTTTCGAATAGCAGGTAAAGTTTAAATTTAATTTAAATAATAAAATGTATTTATAATTTTAAAGCGTATTTAATGTTAAATTATTTCAATATTATATCTTTTCCATGTTAAATTCGCAACAAATTTAATCAGGGTGTTATTTTTCATTCCATTTGACTTTTGGTATTTTTTTTACAAAACCTGGATAAGATAACACCCTAATTATATTTGTTTTCGTTTTAGTAAAAAAAACTTAACGATAATCTTATGTTCGTTTATTACTATAATTATTTTTTAGTTAAATATATTAAATATTTAAAAATTGAGAGTGTGTGTGTTTATTCAATTTATTTACATTTCCTATGTACGTTATCGACGCACGCCAATGAAGATGTTTAGAACAAAAAGTATTTAATGTGTGTTTCATGTCTTAGTAAAATAAAAATATTAAAATGTTTATAATTATAAAACAAAATTAAGAAAATTACATTGAATTTTATAATACAAAAGAAAATTGAAAATTAAAAATTAAAAAAAAATTGCGGAAAGCTTAGAATTTTACGTGTTAATTTATTTTTTGGTTTGATAACGTGATAATCACCTCACTAATTAGCGGGTCCAGCAAATGATTATCAGTGACCCGGGTCATAACCGTCTCCGTGAATGTCGACTTTGTTATTGTTTCTGTAATAAGACCTAATTCGGTGGGTGCCGGAGGCAACATTGGTAGATCCGGAACGGCCTTATTAACGGTGACTGTGACTGATGGTCCAACACCATCGTGTTTTGCCATATGTACTTGATGTTGGCTACCACCACTCAAAAAGTGCGCAGGAATCATTGCTTGGAAATCATCACTTGTCAGTGGCCTTGGTGGGGGTTGTGCCATCTTAAATTTGGATTTTTTTTAATTTTTTTTTTTTTTTGTTAAGTTTAGTTTTGTCAGTTACATCAAGGGGAAGTGTGTTTTAATGATTGTTTTAGCAATGTACCAATTTGTTTGGTTGTAAAACACAATGTGTTTATTGATAACATATAAATAAAAAAAAGAGAAGAGAAGAAAAAGGAAAAAATAGATGATAATAGATTTTTTTTACTATTATTATATTTTTTTTTGTTCTTGTAGTTTTAAAATAATTTTAAATCATAAGCATAGTTTTTTTTAAAATAAATATTCCTTATTGTAAAGTTGTGTTTAAAAGAGTAAGAGTTAACAAATTTTAGCAAAATATGAATTTTGAAATTTTGGAAAAAAAACTTTACCTACTGATTGAAAATTGAAAAAGTTTTCTCACATTTAAATAATGTTAAGGTTAAAAATATAATAAAACAAAAAAAAAAAGGAATGATCTTAAGACGATGCATACAAAAAAGGAAAAATTATTAATTAAAAAATTATCATTACAACTGGCCATTCAAACGACATATATTCAAATGATTAAGATGCAGATGCTTATGGGTTGCATGCAATTATGGACAATTCTTGTTACTCTAGCAATGTTCTTTGTTTCTCCAAACTAATAAGAAATCATTATACATTTAATCAAAGTGCAATTTATTGGTATTCGGTTAAGTAATGTTTGATTTTGCATGGATTTTTTTCTAGTACAAAAAAAAAACATTCATACATTAATTAATAAAATAAAATTAATTAAATTATAATTTAGAAAATTGTGGGTCAGTTCACAAAATACTTGGTATTTTGTTTTTTTTTTATGTGTGTCAGAATGTCTCTAAAGTTAGTATCAGTTCTTCCTATAAAGCTAGAAACCTGAAATTATGCGCGTTTACTTCTGAAACAAATCTACTCCTCGACACGCCATCTAGAACGATACGATAATTTTTGTGTATTTGGATACTTTAGTTTACAGGGTGATTCCGGGTTTTACTTTAGAAAGCTTCTTAAAAAATTTTAATAAAAATCGTAAATGATGGATTTTATTTAGGAGTGTACATTTTTACATCATTGACTGACATATACAGCAAAATTATTTGATACAAACGGCAACACTTATTAAATGATTTCTAATGTTATATTTTATTATTATTTTTAGTTAGTTAAAAAAAAAAAAGATTTTAACAAAGTTATGAAAAGAAAAACGAAAACCACTAATATTCTTCGCTTTCTAATTTAAAAAAAATGTATAGAATTAATTGTAAATAAAGTCAAAAAAATACCTTATACTCTTGTTTATTTAAAATTCTTTAATTAATTTCTGACGAATTTTGACATCAATTCATCATTTAGTTTCTATTTAAGTTACACGAAACTCGCATTAATATATTTAAAATTTTAGTATACAAGACCATAAGGTGTTTTATTGACTTAATGGTGGCTATCGTAAACAAAATTTCCCTCAGAATTTTTCCCATTTTCGAAAATTGGAAACGACAATACTTCTGCACTGTTCATTGTAAGCTGGTGGCTGGCCTTTTGAAATGAGAATCAAAGTCCCCATGAAATTAATTTTCGATATCAATAAATTCCAAGAAAAACTTTCGACATTATTTAAGTTGACCATTTTGAAAGTTGGGAAAAACTCCCCCAATATCAATTAATTTAATTTAAGTCTTGTTGGCAGAACTTGTTTTAATTAATTAAAATTGTAAGTGTTTTTTAATTTTTTTTTTAAATGTTATATCCACTTTGATTCTTTTTTTTTAGAAAAACTAGACCCTCCCTTTCGTACAATATTTCTCACAAATTGTGAATAATACGAGCCCGCTTCAAGCACAGAAAAAAAGCTGGATTATTTGAAGGAATCACAAAACATTAAACTTAAACCTTAAACTGTCCTACAAATTACGAAGATTCGAACGGTACCGCAATCTAACTAAAAATCTACTATAGATTCAAGAAAATTTTTAAAAACTGCTTTATTATATCTGATCAATAAAATTATTGCATTATTTTAGACTTTTGTATAGATTTCTTTTTTTACCAGAATGAGTTGCAATATTGGAAAGAAAAAAATTATATATTAAAACTTGTAAGCTTAAGGAATTCTAACCAAAAGAATTATTTAATTTCTCTTTTTGAGAAATTGTTTTGAATATTCAGAAAATTTAATGAAAATACTTAAGTCAGTATATTTGCAGTACATAATATTTAGAAATCCTTAAATAAAAATTAAGGTAAAATAAAAAAAAATATTGTGTATTGCTTGCAGGTTTATTTAAATTTAGTATCTTTTATTCATAAATACATAAATCCTTCGATTTTCAAAATAAAAATATCACTTTGATAAATAATGTTCATATCCACGTCCATTCTGCTATCCGCAAACTGTATTACATGTTTTTTTTTATTTTTAAAGCAGGAAAATTATGTATGTTCTAAGTTAATAGCGTATAAAATACATTGAACTATTAGGTATACAAATAACACTAAACTGTGTTTTACTTTTAAAAAAACTATGAGTAAAAAAATGGCTGGCTATTGTTTTGGGTGCGCTTGATTTTTACTCGCTCGAGTAAGTGACGAATTCGTTAAAAGTGGAACAATGATACCTTTATTACCAGATAAGACATTCCCATCGCTACGCCGCTACGGGTAAGCTTATGCTAAAGCAAGATGCTATACAGAGAACAAACCTCAGGTGCAACCTTAGGCGACAAAACAGATTTGGATCTTAAGCGCTACAAAGGTCTAATATCTTTAAGCAGATCGCACATAGGCTCTGTAATAGGTGTTTTAACAGGTTACACAGTTTGATAAGCAAGCATGCAACGCCGCTTGGAATTTAATATAACGATTTCTGCAGAAGCTGCATGTACGAAGAAGTGGAAGAATCGATCCCTTACCTTGTTTTGCTATCCCAAGGACGAATACTCAATTTGGCAGAATTCTACTACAATGATCTTAGTGATCTCGCAAATATATGTAGATATAAATCTCGCTCGCTTCATAAGTAGTTCTGGTTAAACGATTAGGGAAAAAGTCTTCAAGATTAAATGTGGTATCATAATGTACCAGCCACAGCAACCTTACCTAACCTTAGTGACGCTCGCTTAAGTTTTGAAATGCACACATTTTCTATGTTATGATTTTGCGGTGGAATTTCTTAAAAAAAAGGAAGTAATGCAACATGTCCTCAGTCTCAAAAGTAAGTAAAATATACACACCAGTTGTATACTTTTTATTATTTTTTAATCGTACGACACTTTTAAAAACTCAAATGCTTAGAACGGCATACTTATAAACAACTAAGAAGTTGATCTATCTATTTAAAGCTATGCACCAAAACCACTCCACTCGCGGGAAATATACATAGTTCTGGTCTAGACGGTATTCCTTCCGCCGTGCTTAAACATTGCTGTGATTGATTTTGCACTCCTTTACTCATTATGTTCAACAAGTTTCTCAAAGAGTTGAATTTCTTAAAAGAATGTAAAATTTCTTACTTGGAATCTATTCATAAATCAAGTTCTAAGAATGATGTAAATGATGCATTTATAAACTCTCAGCAAATCCCAAAAGTATGGTGAAAAATAAACTTGATTTTCTAACAAATAAATATTTATGACCTGAAGCTCATTTAAGGACATACTCGTATTTACAATAAAAAAAAGTCACGAAAACAGAAAACATATATTTTTTCGGATGTATACAACGTGGTTTTATGTCCGATAGATCTAATTTAAGCAATTTGACATATTTCCCTTCGTACGTCATCAAAGCTTTGGAAAAAAAGTTCAACTGTACGCAATATGTACGGACTTAGGTAAAGCCTTTAATTCGGACTTTAATCACGAAACACTTATGGAAAAACTTGAAGTTTTTGGGTTTTGACTGCCAAGTTTTTTCAATTTTCATCGTCTTATTTATCTTGTAGAATACAACAAGTGAAGATTGCAGGTACTTGCTTAATGGAAAACAAGTATTCATCAGGTGTCCCTCAAGGCAGCCACCATGGACCTTTGCTTTTCATTATTTTCATTGATGATATCATTCCAATCTTCAAATAATTTAAATGTCTGCTGGTATGCAGATGATTTTAAATTATTTTTGAAAACTTCGAATCTAGACGATTGTCAACTTATTCAATCTGACCTCGATTTTTGTCAATTTGGTATCATAAAAATATTGGTCTTAAATAAAAAATAAAAAAGTGTAGTGCGATTTCTTTTAGTAGAAAATCTCATAGTTTTCAGTACGATTATTGAATTGAATCTGTAGCTATCGACCGGGTTACTTACGAGTAGTTGTTATTCTCGACTCCTCACTTTCTTTTAAAAGCCATATCGATTATTTTGTTCCTGAGGACAATTCGTTGGTTGTTTTCATAAAACGCGATAGTAAAGTTTTTATAAATCCCTTTGCGTTATTAACTTCGTTCTTACCTCTTGTTAGATCTCATTTAGAATATGCAGCTGTTATTTATAGAGTTTATTCAGATCGGATTGAAACAAATTTAAAGGCGTTTCACAAATACACATTTTTAAAAAAAATGTTCTGGAGATTTTTCCCTGGCTACTTGGAATTAAGTCGTTAGAATCAAGTTCTAAAATTTATTGCGTAATGCTTATTAGAGATTTACTATGCTATCACATTGAATGTCCACCGCTTCTTGGCTTAATACCAATTTACGAGTATGTTCTCGAAAAGTAAATGAGAGCAAGAAAATTTGAAATTTCAAAGACTTAACAAATTATGGTAGTAACGAAATGTTATAAAGATCTATGAATTTATGAATGGTCATTAAATAGCGATCCTTTTAATCTTAGTCGCTTTAAATTTAAGACTTTTTTATATTATACGTGCACTCAAGGCGTTATGAATACCCTTAAAATGTTAAACACAGTGCGAGCAAATAGGAAAGTAGGATATGATTGGAAAGGAGATACCGATGCACATTGGTTTTGAATGTCTGCACATTGAAATAAGTGGGAAATACTGAGCCGGGTAAAGCATTCCACATTCGTGTAGTGCGGCTAAGGAAAGAATCTCTGTACTTGACAGTACGTCCAAAGTTGGGCTCAAGGGTAAATTGGTGAGCATTCCCAGAAATACGGGTATTACGATTGAATTGTTTGAGGGGAGGAATGCAACTGGCTATTTCACTAGAGCACTGTTTATGAAAATAGCGGTAAAATAATGATAGACATGAAAGACTGATGTATTTATCTTGTTCATATTTTAAATAACATTTGGAGTGCTGATATCTGCTAGTAGTATTAAGCTTGTAGATAAATAAATAAATAAATAAATTGGCTTGAGCGGTAAATCACTTTAACTCAATTATTTGCACAAGTGAAAATCGCTGCCTCCGAAATCATATAGCCTTTGATAAATACATAGATCTTTTTTTATTTGGAAGACGAACTTTTTGAAATCCTCCCTTAAAAATCTTTTATTATGTTTAAAAATGCCAACAAAATTGATTCAGTATTTGTTAATATCACTCCTCCCATTTTATCCAAAAAAAAAAAAAAATACAGTAAAAAAAAAGTTGGCACTTAATATTACTTTTTAAAGGAGGCGAGTCGATAGGCGGAAGTGTATTGTTTTTATATACATACTTCCTTTTATATTCTCTGGAAATCTCATTAAAATCTGTAAGTGAAATTTATGAAAAATGAGTGAACTCCTTGTCAAACCTCTGATGGTGGTTGGCTATACACAATGGCTAAGGCGTTTTCGATAACCAAAACCACACAATTCGTTTTTTTTTTTTAATTTAAATTGTTTTTTTCATATTTTTTATTTATTTTATCCTCGCATCTTTTTTTGTATTGCTTCTGAAGCCCACATAAATGGTTAAGTCTTCCTCAAAAACTTATTAAATTTTAAATTGACCACGTTAAATAAATCCCGGAACGTATAACTTTGAGGTGAGTCCCTGATTCAACTTATTTACTTTTTTTTTACAAATCCCACTTGAACTTCAATTGATCAATCCTAACTAATTTCGATTTTCTATCTAAGCTTTCTTTTACCTAATGAAACACTAAAAGCCAAAATGAATTGATAGTCATTAAATTTGAACGAAATGCTTATTTCAATTTGAGGGTAAATATTTGCCCCAAAGCCTTTCTTCCTCTTCCTCCTTAATTTAGTCAGCTACATCATAGATAGGGGATTATATAAAGATAAATAGCATTCATTAAGACTAATATTATCCAAGAAAACTACTTAATTCAATGAGGTATCCCTTTTCATTAACCCCAAAACTGGCGGGCTAAACGGCAAAGTGTAGCACAAAAAATAGGGTCAGCTATAAAAATAATAAGAGCGAAGAAAAGGCAAATAGAACAAGAGAAAGAAGAGAAAGTTAAGAAAAAAAAAATTAATGCAAACAGAACAAACAGAACGACCGGATGTAATTTAATTAAATCTAACCGCTATTGCTATACAAACAAAAAAATAACAAAAGTTATGATTTCTTATTAGTTAATGAAACTTTATGAATGTCGATTTGAGCAAAACAAAAACAATGTTTACGAATATTTTTTGATAAAATTTTATCTTACATAAATATTTATGTTAAGACTTAAACAACACACAATAAAGTAATAAAATGAACAACAGAAAAAAAAACATATGGCAACTTGAATAAAACATTAAAATTTAAAAAGTAATAAACACAATAACCTTAACTTATTTTTCAAAATAAAAAAATATACATTATTAGTTGAAGCCATAACTCTTACCTGAGTTTCCACATCGCCGCTGGTGGTTGTTGTTGAAGTTGTAGTTGAACTTGAACCATTTTGCGAAGGAGGAGAATGATCCAATGGAATGGAATTCGAATGTGCCACCCGAAGGCGAGGCGCTGGAACTGGCTGTCCTGTAACAGCATCAACAATTGTGTCCGGGGAAGCTGCTCCTGATGGCGTTGGAATGCGATTTGAGTCGAAACCATTTGTCTTTGTCGTCATTGTGGTCGGTGAATCATTTTTATTCGAATCGTAGCCAAATGATGGAGTGATGTATTTTTGTGATTGTGGGGCGAATTCTTCGGCAATGTCACCGATGGAACGGTTAAGCCCAGCTGTTGGAGAGGTTTTATTTAATTGGTTTTAATTTTTTTTTTTTTTGTTCAATTAGGGAATGCTGTTTCTTTTGGGTTTAAAATTGTCATGTTTAATTTAATGGAAAACAAAATGTATGTATTTGTTTTTTTTAATTAAAACCCAAGAAAATAAAGACAGTACTTAGTAATTAATTAAAATTTCGGGGGATTTATCACCTGAAGAAACCTTGTAAGTCAATTTGAATCTCGAGTTAATAATCTGAATAAACCAAAGTTGACGAGATAGCTCTGAATTTACTGAAGAAATATTTTCGACTTTTAAATATTTTGATACGTACACATGTATGATATGAACTGTATTATTTATAATAATTAACTTATACCTATGTATACATAGCCTATAGTATTATCATGGAGCGTGATTTTGTATTGCGAACTCTAGCCTGGTGGTGGCGCTGAAATTAGCTCTAGATTTTACAGTGGAGAGTAGGATAAGATACAAGTAGTAAAAAAGAGAATATTTTATTATTAAATTTAGCAGAGACAAATCTAGGAAGTACTGTCCCTATACATAAGATGTCGCCACAATTTTTATTTATTTATTTCATCAAACAGAGCAATTATATCTTTTATACAGACTACAATATACAATATACCTACATAATAATAATTTTTGAATACTTAAGTACTAACCACGAATATGTAAAAAAGATAATAATTTTTTCTTAAAGCAATCTCTACTTAAGTACATATTAAAATCAAGAAAGTTACAAACTGAGTTCGCCTGCCTTAAACAACGTGTTATAGGCTCATTGTTACCATAATTAACCCTATGAAAAGGTGGCTGAAAAAGAAACTGAGGACGAAGTTCACGCATAGGTGCATAAAAACATACCAATGCAAGCAAAAAAGGGCAATTAATTTTATAGTTAATGATGTCTCTAACAAACATTATCTCAAAATATGATCTTCTAATTTCTAAAGATTGGATCCCTAATAACAAACATTTCGACTTATTTGAAGGTATATCAATATTCTAACCCAAAGTTCTCATCGACATTCTAGTAAAGCGTTTTTGGATCCTTTCAATACGAATAGAATGAACAGCATAGAAGGGGTTCCATACGATACAACAGCATTCCAAAACTGATCGAACAAAGCAGAAATAAAGTGATCTGAGGGTAAAAGGATCCGTAAAATCTTTTGAGTTACGATATATAAAACCAAGCATAGAGCTAGCTTTAGCGACGACATAGTCAATGTGACTGGAGAAAGTCAATTTTATGTCGAAAATTATTCCGAGATCCTTTTTTTCAATAACTCTAGCTAATGGAGCTCGACTAATTTTATATGAAAAAAGGATGGGGTAGTCTTTTCAACAAAATGACATGCTTTGACACTTAGATGCATTAAGATTGTGATCGTTATCACTACACTAATCTTCCTGAAAATGTATGCAATCAAGAGTATTCTTTATACAGAGGTATAGTTTAAGGTCATCAGCATACATTAGACACTCACAATAATTGAACAGTTTAGGAATTTCATTTATAAATATTAAAAATAGAAGTGGTCCTAAATGACTTCCTTGGGGTACACCAGAAGTGACTAATAAGGGATCTGAAATATTCTGATTTATTTTAACATGCTGAATTCTACCATAACGGTATGATTTTAACCATTTTAGAATATTGGAGTGAAATCCTAAATTTTTTAGTTTGGCTAATAAAATTGCATGATTAACTCGATCAAAAGCTTTCGAAAAATCGGTATAAACAACATCGCATTGATTACCTTGTTCGAGGGTTCTTACAACATAGTTATTAAAGACAGCGAGGTTAGTAGAGGTAGATCTACCATTGATAAATCCATGCTGTAATGGTGAAATAACTTCTTTTAAAAGAAAAACTAATTTGTTGTAAGCAATTTTTTCAAAAAGTTTGGGATAATTTGCAAATTGGACGGTAATTAGTTACTTCACTTTTAGACCCTGACTTAAATATTGGTGTTATAAAGGTATCCAAGAACGATTAAAAATTATAACCAGTGGAATAGCCAATGCGCTTGCACACTTTTTAAAAACTATAGGTGCAAAACCATCAACTCCTGGTTGCTTATCATCATTTAAATTGTGTAACTCTATTTCGACTTCGGTAATGCTCAACTGTAAATCACCAATGCTTATCAAGTTGAGTGAACAATCTATGTTAAACATATTTCCCTCACCTGAAGGTTTATATACCGAGCGAAAAAAAACTAGCAAAAAGGTTACAGATCTTTAAAGGATCACTAGATGTTTCGCCTTGGTAGTGGACAGAATTTGTCATACCAGTGGATCGTTTCTTATCATTTATAAATTTCCAAAAAAAATTACTATTTTTTTTGAGTTTTGATTCAATGTTTAAAACATAATTCCGGTAAAGAAATTTGTTTAAAAAATCGAACTCTCTTTGTAATTGATAATATTTGTTATAGAGAACAACATCTTTATTTGAATTGCCATATAGCTTAAATGCTTTATGTTTTCTATTATTAACATTATTTAACCTTTTGTTATACCACTTTGGTTTAGAAGATGTTTTAGGAGAAAACTTTGGTGCAAACAAATCAATTGCGCCTTTTAATGAATTTGTAAAAATTTCATAAGCAATATATAATTTATGGTTGTTTAAAACAGACATCCAGTCAGTTAAATTAATTAAATTTGACATTTCAATAAAATTACATTTTTCAAAATTATAAGTGAGGCCAATTTCAGAATAATTTTTCAAATATTGATATCGTCTTCTTGATAGTACTATAAGTTTTATACACAAAGCTTATACGAAGGCATAACCTATCTATTTTAACTCTAAGTTAGCTGAATATGTGCGTATACTCAAAAAATTGGACTTTAATCTCAAGAACTTTCTCAATTGTGGTATAATTGAAGGGCATATTGATTTATATAAATTATATATGGAATATTTTGTTGGCGAGATGTGTTAATAAATTGCAATAATAGTGTTACCTTCAGAAATCCATTCTAAGACTTAATTGCAATTCCATTCAATTAACTCAATCTTTGAAACTTTTTAGACTAACATACTCGTACATTTTATAAATTTTTTACTTTATTCTTTATTCGGGATGGTTTTTAAGCATACTCCAATAACGAACTTATATAACTTAGTAGGTAATTATTGCTCTGTTCAAACTCTGACTTTCGAACTATACTTGTTAAGAACTCGTACGGATTCATATTGCACAATTGTTTAACTGGCTGCCTGAGGTTATAGGAATCATACAAGATCCATCTGTGTTTTTGAAATGTATCGAAAAATTGGCTCTTTAATTTTTACATTTATTAAACCTAAACTTTTCTAAATTCGATCGTTTTATTCTTTTATATTAAATATAAATATTTTGTAATTTTTAATTTAAATTTTAATTTTATTTATAAATGGAACAAAGGGACCACTGTGCGCCAACAATGTGTTAAGAGTTGTCATTTTTTAGTCTTTTTGTTTTTTAAACTTAAACACATGAAATTTTTTAATATTGACAAACTTGAACATTTAGTTATTTTATAATATTAAAAATTTAAATTAAAGTAGAAATAGAAAAATACAAAAACAGACAAAAAACCTAATTTTTTTGCTTATTTTCGACCAATTCTCAATTTGAAAACAAAAAATATTTAAAAAAAAATCGTTCTTACATGTTCATACATAATTTTTACTTTAAAAAAAAAGTAAAATATTTTTGAAAATCTTTATTATTTTACGTTTAAATTTAAATTAGAAAAAAATCAATGTTATTTTTATTTAAACTTTGATTTTATCGTATCAATTGGGAACACCTAAACTATATTAAAACTAAACTCTGCGTGTACTAAATTTTTCAATAAATTTTTTTCTTGGGCCATTAAAGAAATTTTTTTTTATTATATTCCATATTGCAGTTGCTCAAAATGAATATACAGTGTTTTTTTTATCATTCTCCTACTCACCTGGACGATTGGCCAAATATCCCGACGGGCTTAATGCATTCAAAACCGACGGACTACGTGGACTCAGGGGTGGTTCTAGTGGTCCTTGAATTTCACGTTGTAGGACCAATCGCACAAAACGCTGGTGGTCCGTTAAAAGTTGCACAGCTGCGTCATGATAGGCATTTGTCATATTATTTCCGTTTATCTGATGGAAAGAAGGTAGAACACGTAATTCATACGTTGGAAAAAAAAGGAGCAGAAGACCACAACTCACCGCCAAAACCCGATCGCCGACCATTATTTTGCCATCTCGATGAGCCAAACCACCTTCGGTGATACGTGATATGAAAATACCATCACAGTTATCTTTAAACGGCGGGGAGCCTTTACCGCCGGCAATACTAAATCCTAGACCCTGGTTAATTTGATCCCTTATCAGTGTTGTATGGAGGGTAACTTTATGAACGGGATGTTCCTAGATAATAAATCAATGTGTTTTAAGAGAGGGATTTATTTCTTCGTCCTTTTTTAAGCTTTTTTTTTTTTTGTTGAAAGGTAAAAAGGGTAGGTAGTAGGTACATATTTAGCTTGGGCTAACATACCTTGCCATTTTCTAAAGTTCCATTTGTGGTAGCCGGGACTATGTTGGTTGTGGCAGGTATAATAGTGTGTTCTACAATTTGTGGCTGATACTGTTGTTGATGTTGTGATGCGGCAGCGTTAGGTGTTATCATCATATTCTGTTGGTCCTGGTAAATATATTCGTTCGGGAGGATTTCTATGGGCGGTGGGATGGTTTTATCGTGACGGACATTTTGTGGTCGGGTTTCAACTGAAATCTAAAATTATTTTGTTTTGTGTTTTAGGAATACATATGTCATTTTGTTTGCCTGTATGTGGCGTTGTTTTTTTGCTTTTTGTTAATAAATTAACTCCGCATCTCTTCATTAAGGTTATATTTTTTAAGACTTATTAAATTATTAAATTTGAGTCCGTAAAGGATGATAATGTATCAAAAAATGCCAACAAAATAAAAAATAATTAAACATTATTTTATTTCATAACAAACAGCAAGAAATAAATTAATAGAATTCTTTTTAATCCATTTTTTAATTTGTTTTGTAAGAATTCGTTTCTTTTTAATAGAGTATAGAAAAAAGGAAGGAGGATTCGTAAGAGACTGGATTTTACATTTGGCATTTCTGGGAGGCCCTTCCAAACATTTTCATATTATAAATTCGAACTTGAAATATCGAACACTTATAAAGATAGTTTATTCCCAAAAGGATAAAAGATAAATGGTGTTGAAGTTGCTTAAGCGAAGTTAATCAAGCCACTGCAAATCTGAAAGTTGTACACCTTAAAAATTAAATAACATTTTTCATTTACTTTTGACTCTCAGAAACAAAAAAAAATTAAAATTCCTAGTATGTATGTATGTTTTAATTTTCATTATAAATAGGATACCTTAATCAAGACATTCGGAGTGTAGAGCATGTTGAATAATTCAAATTTCATTGTGAGCAAGGGTTAGATGTGGAATATATTTGACCCTCTTTTTGCGTGAATGATCTGATTAAACCAAATTAGATATGTGTGTAGCAGGGCTAAAAAATAACAGGAATTCATTTTGGGACAAAATGCACCTCGGCAACAATGCGAGGACAACGCATTTGGGTGAATAATATAAGGGGTTGAATAATTAATTGGTTGTTCAAAATGCGTTAAAAGTTACAACATTTTTCGTAATAGCGAAACATTTGGTAAGCTACGGATTTTTCGCATATACTCATAATTCTCAAAAATAACATGTACTTATACAAGCAATTGGAATTTGAAATGAAATTTACATTCGGTTTTAGTTTTTGTAGTATAATTTAAAATATAATTTTAATACGTAAAAGTTTTATAGCATTATCTGAAAGTTCTTAGAATTTTTTGAATACTTTTCGAGTATCTGTTATTGAAAAAAGAAATACCTACGATTCTTAATTTAATTCTTAGGTTCTGGTGCTTTAATACTGCCATCAGGTGTTTTTGAAAGTATTAAGAGGATCCCGCGCCCCAATCCAAATCTGTTCCGCTTTTCAAATTATATGGAACAAATTTTCTGAACCTTTGTTAAACGAATGGACAAAATATACCGGGTGTCCCAAAAGTAACATTCTAAACTGAAAGTGGTTAATTGATAGGTGTTCAAATTAGTGCTTCAAAGTATCCGGATATGTTACTTCTTGATTAACTCTTCTCAGTTTTTATAAGTTTTACTAGAATCAGTCTAAAGAAATTGATGCGTTTCATAAATATATAATAATAAGTTGGCATTATAATTGAATGATGACAAATTGAGCGCTAGGTTAAATTAGGTTAGGTTAAAGTGGCTGCTGACCGGAAAAGGTCAACACACTTAGACCAATATTTGGTCCGTTGTGATACCACAAGGATTTTAAAAATCACCCTTACTTGTTAAACCATTTTGAGCTAATAATGAAGCGTTTGAGACAGTGAATGTCGGAATTATTTAGATCACTAGGATCGTTATAGTAGTAGTCTCCCAAGTGGAGTCTACGTCTTTGCACTAGGGCAGGACAAGAACATAGAAGGTGAGAAACTGACTCCTCTTCTTCTTCATCCATGCAGCTTCTGCAAAAATCATTTGCAGGAACTCCATGACGAAAAGCATGTCTTTCTATTAGGCAGTGTCCAGTAAGGACACCTATAACGGAGCTAATATGCAATCTACCAATATAAATTAGTTGTTTTGAGCGTTTAGCATCAAACAATGGCCAAATCAGTTTAGTAGACCGGCATGTTGGGGTGCTGGTCCATCTGTGGTTAGCTTTCTTCATTGTATCATGCTTTAGCATAATTTTACAAGTAGCTAGGGGTGTACCGATGTTAGATTTGCTATCCAATAAAGATAAGATTGTTCCGTTTTTTGCAAGTTCATCTATCAAAAACGACTCATTTTCCCAAGAAGACCTGGAAGGGATGGACACTTGAAAGTTTTTATTAAATTTTGGATGAGGGGTGGTGTAATCGACGTTACTAGGTAGAGAACTGAACGAGTTCAGTATAGCAGAGTGGCCAATATCATTATTGATTCACTGCGAGGATCAATAATTGAGCGCTAAAGCTAAAACAAAACAAAAAAAAATATATTTTCTTGTGTAAATGTTCGAAAAATTCTTGTCCTAGCTGAAAACCTCTTTATACTTAAAAGTTGAATTTCTTCGAACTTTGTGCTCAAAGCAAGTCTTTATTTTTTAATCTATTTAGTACAAAAAAGAAAGTTCTGTAACGTTATTATCCGACGAAATAAATTTTTACATGACCAAAAATTACGGCAAAAAAATACTGAGGTTTCAAATCTGATATCCACAAAATAAACGCTGATGTGCCCCAGGGCTCCGTTTTGTCTCCGACACTTTTCCTTGTGTTCATAAGTGATTTTTTGACTTTTGTCGACAGTATCCTCAGCTTTTTCGTGTGGACTTCCAACGGCAGTGTATGATATACTGGACAATGCCCAACGGGGAATCAAAAAGTGTGTAGAATTCAATGCTTCCAAAACGCAATGATGTTTACTGTCGCTAAAGCGTAACCCTCTCTCAATGCCAGTTTCTATGGGTGGCACTTGCATCGAAGAGACTGAACAGATTTCAGTTCTAGGAATGTGCATCACAAACAATCTCTTGTGAAGTGATCAGAAATCACATATTTGACATGGCCAATAACGCTGCTAAGTGCTTAGGTTTTCTCCGCCGATGCAAGAAGCTATTTTCTAAACAGTGCTCTAATGAAATAGCCAGTTGTATTCCTCCCCTCAAACAATTCAACTGTAATACACGTTCCTTTAGGAATGCTCGTCAGTTTACTTTTGAGCACAATTTCAAACGTACTATCAAGTACAGAGATTCTTTTTTAAGCCGCACTACACGAATGTGGAATACTCTATCCGGCTCAATGTTTCCCACTCATTGCAATGTGCAGACAATCAAAACCAATGTTCATCGGTATCTCCCTTCTAACATTAACATTATAAGGGTTGTAAGCTGAAAATTACAAAATTACTTCTCAAAAGGATGATTTTTTCGAATCTCAATAACAAAAGCCTTTTTTAACACTTTTACGATCTTAATTCAAATTATGATAATAGTGAGCATCAGTTTTGGTTTTTTGCCTTCTGAAATGATTTCATGTCCTCTACGAAACATCATGTCTAATTTCTCTATGTCTTAGACGGGATGAGCCAAAAAAAAAATGGTTCAAAAATGAGGTTTTTTGGAATCTCAAAAATCATTCTTTAATCAAAAACTAATGGACAAATTACACTAGTTTACACAAAAAAAGTACCTAAAAAAAAGTATTTTCTAGACTAATTTTGACTCTCTGAACACGAAAATGGCACTCATTTATTTTTCCAAAGAAGCGTTTTCGAGATATGAGCAAAAAACCGTTTTTTTTTTTGGTCACTTTTAATGTATGAGCCTAATTCTCAAAAACGTCCGAACTAATTAACATATACTTTATGTTTTTGAAGAGATCTATTGTTTGTCTTTCCAACAGTATACGTCTTGTGTAAATCGGCCCAACAATCATCAAAAAAAAGCCGTTCAAAGTTTCACAAAACACAGTTTTTCGCCGTTTTTAGAAATTCGCTTGTTTTAAGTCATTCCGTAAGGATACACAAAAAAATATTTAAAGTACCTACTTTTAAGATCTCAGGTGAAAGATATTGTTTTTACAAAGGTAAAACGCATAAAATCAATGAAATCGAATAATAAATGTGGAAGTTATGAAACAGTACGTAAAGGCAGACCATTTCAGTTTTTTTCTTTTTCTTGAAAATTTTTTATTGAAAATATGACGTATAGCTTGCTTCTTTTATGTGGCATTGAATCTTCGCGGAGTAGTCACTCATCATCCCTTGGTCCCAAAAGCACTCATACCTCTTTTCCATAATTGCAAGGTCCTGGTGCAATATTTGTTTTTGAAACAGTTATCTGCTAAATACGCACCAAAAGCATGGAATGAATAGCATAATTTTTTCGATCAATTGATCTTGAAAAGCATTTAATGCTCTTTTCTCGAATTTTATTTTAGACAATTCAAAAATCCGGTGTCACTAAACAATTTTTTTATCTGTGGACTAACGAATATACCCACCTTAATTTTTTCGATCGACAGCTTGGGAAACTTTGTTTTCATATACATATGTCAATCCTTTGTTTTCTTGATCTTTTGCAAACCCTCAGTTTCACAGTGAGAGCTTAAACTAAAGTTCTGCTGAACCTAAACTGGAGTCTTCAGTCTTAGCTGAACTTCAGTTCATTGAACGTGGTTTAAGTAAATTGTTTTCTCTGAATCAAAGAAAAAACAATCAAGGCAAGTTAGCTTTGTTTCAGTTGTGACCTGTGACAGGAAAACAATATTAAAAATGAAAATAAATTCTATTTTCAAATGTTCGAAGTTGTTGTCAACCTGAGTTTTAAACGGCAGAATAGTGTCATTTAACTCAAAGTACAGAATGAACTCTGTTCCAGGACTATGAAACCAAATTTATTGTTCTACTGAAGTTAAAACCAAAAGTGGCGGTTAAACTTTCACTGTGAAACTGGGGTAAGGCTTTTACAAAAACCTTTATAATGCCGAGATTTATGTGCAATGGTTGGATGAAATGTTTTCCATCTGCTCTGCTATCCCAAAAACACAGAAAACGGCAGTATTTTATGTAGCCACCCAGCAGGCCAGTACGTGACTACTGCTGGATGCAGCTCAACGAAGATTCAACGCCACATAAAAGAAGAAGTGTAAGCAATACTTCAATAAAAATTATTAAAAAAAAAGAAAAAAACTGAAATGGTCTGCCTTCACGTACTGTTTCATAACTTCCACATTTATTATTCGATTTCATTGATTTTGTGCGTTTTATCTTTGTAAAAACAATATCTTTCACCTGAGATCTTAAAAGTACTTTAAATATTTTTTTTTATCCTTACGGAATGACTTAAAACAAGCGATTTTCTAAAAACGGCGAAAAATTGTGTTTTTTGAAACTTTGAACGGCTTTTGCTTGATGAATGTTGGGCCGATTTACACAAGTCGTATACTGTTGGAAAGACAAATAAAATATCTGTTCAAAACCATAAAGTATATGTTAATTAGTTCGACCGTTTTTGAAAATTAGGCTCATACATGAAAAATGAGCAAAGAAACGGTTTTTTGCTCATATCTCGAAAACGCTTCTTTGGAAAAATAAATGAGTGCCATTTTCGTGTTCAGCGAGTCAAAATTAGTCTAGAAAATACTTTTTTTTGGAGATACTCGCTACAAACCGAAAATTTGTAAACTATTGTTATTAAATTCTGAATGGTTTGAAACATGACTTTCGGAACACCCTGTTTATCTAATCTTATATCTAAAACTTCACAGCAAGAAAACTAGATGTCCAAGGCATCAGGATAATTTTAAGCACACATTTGGACATTAACAAATGAATTTATGTCAATATCATCAGAAGTAAGTTTCATTGGATGTCAAAACTTATATTATAATGCAAAAGTCTTTCTTATATTAAAAATAAAAGTCCAAAACAACATTTTCATCAAAAATTCTCTACTACTTTCACCATCGCCTAGTCTGCATCATCCTCGTTACGAGTAGTTTTCGGCACCTCAAAAGCGAAATATGCATCCCAAAGTTAGTTTGACAAGAAATCGATTCAATGACGGGATACATTTCTTGATAGCTCTTTGCAACCATCAGATCGAAGAAATCTCAGCTGTACACACTCTTTGCCAAGTAAATTATTCATATTATTGGATTTTGTCTTCTTTTATTTGAGGAGAAAAAATATAACCATCAATATTATATATACTCGTGACCGTATCAGTATTCCCAATAAATAGTCCAAAGAACTTCTTTCGAGTTACTTAAATCTTTTTTTCTTTTTATTTGGATAAGTATATAATGGTGTTGAAGTGAGCATACGTTCTTTTAGTAATGCTACTTTCAGCATTTTCGAAGAACGAACTGCTCGTATATTCGTCTTTCCGTTTTTGTATCCGAACACAATAGTATGTCACTTGTATCGCCTTGAGGCGAGCGTTCAGCCGTTTATTTGGATTTAATTTTTATTTAACTTCAAGAAGAGTTCAGCCTTTAGTAAGTAGGACACAGTAGTTGTTGCAGTTTACTATTGATATAAATGCTCCTTGGAAGAATCTTTTATTTTTGAAGAAATATATCTTAAATTCATTTATTGTTGGACAAAAAGACACAAGAAAGCACTTAATGTAGAAAAACAAAAAAGAATAAGACTCGTTCGTCTCTCCAGAACCTAGACTTCTAAGGACTTAATATTAATATGTACACAAAATTACTTTTAAAAATATTGTTGACAGACAAAAGCGAAACATTTATGATGAGATGATGGGATACTTGTTTGAAACTTCGAAGCTTTATAGAAAGTTAATACAATTAAATACTTATTAGAAAAAAGCAGTTTTTGAAAAAGCTATTTTAAGAAAAGGAGGGTCAAAATTTGTCAATGCGATGAAAAGTTGTTGAATTTTTCTACTGTAATAGTGAAATTATTGAATGAAATAAATACCATAAATAACTAAATCGTTTTAAAAAATAAACAGTCATGCAAATATCACTGTCCCAAGTGCAAAAGTTGTATCAAATGGAGATACGTCCCTATCAGTTGGAGGAAAGTTGGAAAGTTAAAGTAGTCTTTATTCCAAAAGCTGGAAAACCGACACACTCGACTGCAAAAGATTACAGACCGATAAGTCTCTCTTCGTTTCTCCTCAAGACACTGGAGAGAATTATTGATCTGCATGTTAGGGACCTTCTCAAACCAAGCAACTTGTGCAACTACCAACACGCTTACCTAAAAGGTAAGTCAGTGGAGACTGCGTTGCACGAGGTCGTCTCACAAATTGAGAAAAATCTCGAGCACACAGAACATACCCTGGCAGCATTTTTGGACATCGAAGGAGCGTTTAACTACGTAAAAACGGAGTCCATTAAATCTGATCTAGAAGAAGTTGGCGTTGAATCTGCTATTGTGGACTGGATTTATAACATGCTCAATGGCAGAGTCATTAGCTAGCAACTTGGAGAAAGTAATGTAGAGAAATCAGTTACAAGCGGCACTCCACAAGGAGGAGTAATTTCACCTCTCTTCTTGGTCCTTGTTGTTAACAAAATTCTCACAAGATTTAAGAAACAGGACATTAAAATAGACATAGTAATTCTGATATCGGGTAAATATCTTACCACCATCAAGGATATTATGGAATCTTCACTTAAAGAACTATCTTCTTGGACAGCACAAAACGGTCTCGGGGTTAACCTTTCTAAAACCGAACTAGTCCTGCTTACGAAGAAAAGGAAATTGGAGGACTTTACCCCTCCAAAGCTTAACGACATTCCTCTGAAATTTTCGAACGAGGCAAAATATCTTGGAGTAATTCTTGATTCCAAGCTAACATGGAAACGTAACACCGAGGAAAGAATGAAAAGAGCACTATGCGCTCTGTACACATGCAAAAAAACCTTCGGTACACGGTGGGGCATGCGACCGCTGGTCATCCAGTGGATGTAGGCGGCGATAGTTCGTCCCATACTTACCTATGGGTCGATCGTGTGGTGGAAGGCTGTAGAAAAAAGTAGCTATCTCAAAAACCTGAATAAGGTACAAAGACTAGCCTGTTTAGCAATAACGGGGGCACAGGGTTCTACGCCACAGGCAGAGCTGGAAATTATTTAAAATCTTCCAGTCCTGGACAAGCACATAAGATGCACAGCAGCCAAAAGCGCAATTCGGCTTAAAGAAATGAGCTCTTAGAAGCACAGCAGTTATGGTCATGGGTCTATCCTGCAAAGGTATGACAAAGTGGCAGGGCTTAATGTGACAACTGACTACTTACAACCCAGAATATATTTCAACAAACACTTCTCTACTACAATACCCGAAAGGCAGGAATGGGAATCCAACACCAACTCACTAATTAGTGAACAAGGTATTTCCTTCTACACCGATGGGTCAAAAATGGAAGAAGGAACTGGGGTGTTCTGTGAATCTCTCAATATTAAAGAATAATTCAAACTCCCAGATGAGTGTAGTGTCTTTCAGGCTGAGATCTACGGTATTGAAAAGGAGGCAGTATTGGTACGCACGAAAAACTTGAACTCGTCGGAGATCACATTTTTCTTGGACAGCCAAGCTGCCATCAAAGCTTTAGCCAGTGAGACTATAAGATCTAAGACAGTAACAAAATGCTGAGACATGCTGAATAATATTTGCAACACTAACCAAGTCAATCTCTGCTGAGTTTCTGGACATAGGAATATAGAAGGGAATGAAATAGCAGATGAACTGGAAAGGAAAGGGTCAGTATCAAACAAAAACAGCAGTAGCCATTTAAATTTGGGACCAAAAATTCCGATTGGCGTGATTAAAAGGAACATAGACCTAATAACTAAAGAGCAAATCAATTACTTCTGGTCCTCCAGGTACGACTGCGTTGTCTCTAGAAGTTTATGGCCTAGAATTAATGAAAAGGAAACCCGATATATCTTATCGCTGAGTAAAAAGAACATCAGAATCCTGATAAGTGTACTAACGGGTTACTGCGCCATTGGCACAATGGCCATTAGAATGGGTGCATTTGCACCCGATTTCTGTAGAAGCTGTCAGGATGTCGAGGAGATTGAAACCTGTGACTGTCTGAACCTCCAAAAAAATCGCCTCCGGTACTTTGGAAACAGGTTTGTTGGAGAGCTAGACGCAGGTCTCAATGGCAAATATGAGAAAATATATTGTAAGCACAGGCTGGTTCGAAAATGAACCAGCCTCTGTGCTGTGCCCGCCCCTCCTAAGCTAACCTAACCTAACCTTCCAAAAGTAAATCGTTTTCGAAATAAATAATGTTTTTTGAGAATACAAAATGAACAAAACCCGTCTTAAATATCATACCAAAAGAATTCTACGAAATTCACCCTACTTTCTCTGTTTTAAAAAATGTTTGGTTGTTTATCGATTGAAAAAATGTCTGGCTTTTTCGGGTTTTGAACGTATAATTAACAACCTGTTATTTAAAGCATTTTCAATTTGACTGGGTATTAAACAGGGTGAAACTAATTCGATTCTTGGTTAAATTCTAAAAACAAAATCGTTCTACAGTATGGGTTTATCTCTAATTTTTCAATTTTATGGATAAAGATTTTCTGTATGCAGTTCATTAGAGATTTTTTGATTGATTGAATTGCAAGGCTAAGAGTCTGATGCCGGTTGATGGATCAGTTGCATCAGCTTCCAGTATTCTTTCATCATTCGAAATTCTTCTTACTTGTCTAATAGTTATTTAAGAATAAAAAATAATATTGCAAAATTATTAATTGGTGGAAAGCAACTCTTATTGTCAACTGTTGTTCGAAGCGCAGACCACATTGGAGATAGACCCATTCTGAAGAACAATTTTGCATTTTATTCTTGACAATTGGTGGAAATGGGTTCATACAATTTAAAGATAAAATTGATTTTTTGGAGTGTCTGTCAAAGGCGTTTTCAAAAAATCATCTGATAACTCTAATTTAACTGTCACATAAGAAGATCTTTTTTGTAGAACGAATGAAAGCAAGCGTGCAATCATTAAATGGTTCCTTATAAATTCAACACGATGTGGCAAGTTTACACGTAACTAGGCCTTTTATGGCGTAATGGCAATGAAAATTGCAAATTAAGGTTATCTCAAGGAACTTTACATTTTGGTCAAGACCGCCAGGGTAAGCTGCACCTGATTTTCTTTTTGTGAAACAATCCAAAAAATAAATAAATAAATTTGATAGTTCAACAGCTCGAACCATTACCTTACCTGACTTATAACTCTAAACCATTCCTGTGTGTGTATTACCAGGAATGGAGGGGACCTTCAATTTTATGCCGATTCCGAACGGCTTATGAGCAGCACTTTTCATGACAAGAGAGACTCTTAGGGGATTTGTCAATTCCTCGCAAGAGGTATTGCGGCTGATAATCGAATCAAAGACCTTGACAGTCCAATGCACTAGCCATTGACCCAAGGGTAACCAATCCAAAGGAACAAAATTGATACGATTCCAACTGCAATTCCCTAGAAATTGTTCGACAAGATTGTGATAACTTGTTCTTTTGGAAGAATTTGTGGTGAATTACGTAAGCTTTGCATGCAAGTAGGCACTTGAGGATTGCTTAAAAGCTCCAAGACGTTTCGCACTGTTTCAAATTCTTTTAAGCAAAAATACATTCAAAGAATTTATCTCATCTTTTGTTTTGCTAACCTTAAAAAATGTCGGCATTATTACAAGTTGCAGAAACAAAGAAGATTAAATTCAACATATTTCGTATTGACAAATTGTTACCCTCTTTCCAAAAAAAATATTAAAAATACAACACCCAAGAGCATAGCTTACCTGTGATAATGAGCCATCTTCACCAAATATCGGATGGCCTATCAGTCGAGTTACCTCACGTTGCACAACCAATACCAGAACGGTTCCACAAGCTTTTAAAACTTGAACAGCCAAATAATGATCAGCATTCTCAACGGATTTTCCATTGACTTTGATAACTTTATCACCGACTTTAAGGCCAGACAAATCAGCTGGTCCACCTTCGGTAACACGTGAAATAAAAATACCCTCATCGTTTCCCTTAAAGGGAGTTGAACCCTTGCCTCCGGCTATGCTCAAACCCAATCCGGCTGCTGTTCGCTCAATATGGATCTCATATTGCTCCGTTCGCAATTCTGTAACACCATCTGGGGCATCTGAAAGGATACACATAACAATGACCATTATTAATAAAGCTACAAGTAAAATGCACAAAGGACCTTATAGAGAGAATAAGAGGAAAGAACTAGTTGCTGATGCTATTGCATGTTGCAACACCGATGTATCTGTATTCAAGTCACGAAATGTAATTACAGGTATAAAAGGACAAAACCAGCCACCACAGTTACCATGGAGCCATGGATACATCAAAAATTAATCAAAACCAGGGCAAAAAACCACATAGAAAATCCACATCTATGGCAAGGAAGGAAAATTATACACCACCACTACCGTAACGACAACTGGTGCGCGGCGATGGTGTCCTTTTTAAACTTGACTCTTATAGGTCGCTCTCTCACCGTAATTTTTATCCCTGTTCAAACCAGAACCAGAGTACGTTGTGATTATTCGAACTTTTTTATCCTTTCTCTTTAGCGAATTGTATGGACTCCGACCGGATGACAGAGAACTGCGTAGACTTCCGGTTGCTAACGAGGGACTATTTCTGCCATCTCCGCCATCGTAGAATGTTGGTCTGCTCTGATTACCTCGTGCAAACGAGGACTGCCCACTTGAACGAGGCAGGGAATTGGTGCCCTCTTTGACTTTCAACTTTACGCTAAACATTGTTTCAGCTATCCTGTCTGCTCCTTGTTGGTTTTAATTTATACTTTATCTTTGACGGGAATTATCCTTTGACACGAAAAGTTGAATTCTCTGGTTTTCTTACACCATTTTACAAGTTCAAATCTGACCTTAAAAAAATGTATGTAGGTATATTAATTTGTAAAATTTTATTATCTTATACGTATGTTTTTATCTTTTTCTCCAAGGTTAAGTAAGGTAAAGTGCAACTGGGATTCTATCACATAAGAGAAGGAAGACCCTGTTATTCGAATTGACGCTCGTTTTTCATGTGATAAGGATTAACTAGCTGGCAATGGGAAAACTTCGTTTATCCTCATATAATTGCAATTTAGATTGTGAATTTTTTGTTGGTGTCGCCGTGTCTTCATCTTCTTTTGCAATGTGTGTCATGTCGAAAAGATTTGTGACAGCGAACGAACATTATAAAAAATCATTGTGTAAAGTTTTCTCTGCGATGACACTCAAGGGCGCACCGAAATTTTTCAGCGCCTTTCTTTAAATCAGGTAAAAAAAAACCATATAAAAAAACTACCAATAAGTCATTGAAGGAACAATGTGATTAAGATTTTTATAAGGTTGGCAACACAATCTTTCCACCGTTCTATGAATACAACTTCAGATAAGAATAATTATTAATGTAAAAACTCTTTAGTTAAGAGTGTGTTAATTTCTTCGAAGAGAAATAATGTTTTGCTTTTTTAATTTTAAATTTTCAAGTCAAACAATAAAACACTCATGACACGCGCGACAATTGCCCTAATTCTTTGGCGCCTATGAGTCTTTCCTACTTCGCATACCAAAGTGTACCGCCACTGATAACAGTCGCTCTAATGCTTCAATACGAATTGCAATTTGACATAAAAGAAGAATAAGAGCTAAGGACATCTTGGAACATGATGTTCTTTGACATAAAAATGAGTTTATGAGATGAGAATAAATGATGAACAACTATATTATATTCTGCGGTGGATGTTGGGGCTTTTTTATGGGATTATAATCATATTGGTTGTAAAATCGGGTAAGTAGATATTTTCGAATATATAAATGTTAATACATGCCTAATGAAATGAGATAAGTAAGGGACACGAAAAGATTTTTAAGATGAACTTTCGTTTGGTTTTAATTGCACGATTTAGACTTCTGTTTCATAATAACGTTTTGACCTGTTTTAAGACAATATACCTATGTTCTAAAATATAAATTTAATTAAAAATATTAAAATAACTTCTTTGTATTATTATTATACGCACTAAAAAAAATATTAAAAATATTAATTATAAATTATATGGGCATAATACAGAATATTTTTTAAATGTATTCTAGATTTCATGATACTAAAGGGTTTTTAAATTGGCTAGTAAATTTTGGCAGCGTGTGGCGGCCATGTTCTTTTGATGACATCTGTCAAATCTGTTGTTTAATACTCAGTAACAGATGCCAAATCACGATGTCAAATAATGCGATTAAATAGTGCCGTCCAAATGAAAAAAATTCATCTTCAAAATGATTGTTGGTTAGCGCATTTTAAGGTAGACATGGTGGCCATTCACATTCGATTCTTCGAAGTTTGGCGGCCAAATTTATTACGACCGATTCGGTAATCCATCACCCAATATTCGTACGTCAAAAGTGGTCAGTATCGCAGTACCGAGAACATTACCATGGTCGGTGTAAGTGTACATGAATAACGTCAGCGAAAAGATTAAAATCTCATAAGACTATCGAATTAGAGAACCAGGACAATTTGAGTTACAACTTTCAACCATTTCTCTAGGCGTGTTATCAGGAATGGAGGGGACCTATAATTTTTGCCGAGTCCGATGAGCAGCACTTTTAATGACAAGAGATATTCTTGGGGATTTATTACTTCCTAGCAATTGGCAAGCGGTCAGAATCGAACCCAAGACCCTCTGCATGACAGTCTAAATTACTAACCATTACGCAATGTTCTACATGTTATGATTATTTTATGCATAATTTGTTTCAAATTTACCTAGATTCTGCTGAGAGCACTTTTTTACTCGCGACTTATAGGTTCAAACGCATAAGTTACGCATTTGTAAAAAAAATCTATCTCGAGATTTTGACATTACCATGATAGCGAGGACTAAAAAAGTGGGTCTCGCAATTCTGTCTGTCTGCCTGTCTGTTCGACTACAGCTTAAACGGCTCAGCCGAATTTTTCCCCTTACACGTTTTTTCTTTTCTTTAACATTTTTAAAAAAAATTCAATTTTTTTTTTCAAAACTCAATATTTCGAAAACCTTATGCTAATTTTTTTTTAAACTTGATAATTAAAAGTTTCTTAATATAATCTACAAGATGTATGAAAAAAAGTTTTATTTTACCTTAAAATAAAGGTACCCACCATACAAATGTTAAAAAATGGTTTTCAAAAAATCGTATTTTTCTCGAAAACGGCGCGCCTAAAATTTTGATAAAAAGTTTTTCTTTTTCAATTAATTTTAACAGTCTTTGATATAATAGTCTTTAATTTACAGCTCGTACCTACCATAGAACCATTTTTTAAAAGTAACGGATAACGGATTTTAATGAAATTTTTTGTAGAGATGCTTCTAAAAAGTCTAAAAACCATTGCATTTCTAAACTTAAAAAAAAATATTTTTTGAATTTAAAAAAAAAAATCATTTTTTTTTATTTGGAAAATTCGATATTTCAAAAACGGCTCAATATTTTCTTTGGAAATTTAATTTGCATTCGTACAATAATAAAAACTTAAAGTTGGCATACCAAATTTTTTTCTTAAAAATCGTTTAAAAATTTTGTATATAAAAGTTTTTTTTTTAAGAAACCACTGCAAGAACTTATAATTTTTGTTCTTGCATAAATTCATATTTACATAGCATTCTGTTTTTGTCTCTTACTACTAAAAGAATTTAAAAAATTAATTTTATCCTTATGAACAGTTTTCTCTAATAACATTGGTTTTTAAAATTCCTGGTCTATTACATAGGAGCAAGTTCGTGCGACCCAGTTGTGCATTTTATTTTTATTTCGTAGATATATATATATTTACTTAAATATTTCAATATTTGTGCAGTTTTTGAAGTAGTAGTAGATGTTAGTAGATAAAAAACGTAAAACAACCTTGCAAATGCGATCAGCTTTTTTTGGTTTCTTTTTAAGTTTCTGGATAAAATACATCGAGTTTTGACATTTATATATTTATATTATTTTACAGTTTGTAAAATAATCTATTTTGGTATTTTAAATACATAATCAAAGTAGTATTCGAAATCTTAAGGAAAACGTCAATGAAACGGAACATCAGAGGTTGTGATGTAAACCAAAGTTTATTTTTTAAATCTTCATGCTCATGTTTTCAAAAGTTTCATGAAATGACGTGTTGTGTGTTGTTGCTTTATATGTATGTAGATAATCATGCGACATTTTTCCTGTAGAAACCTACTATAAAAAATGAATGTTAATAAAAAATAGTATACATATGTATGTATATTAAGAAAATTAAAAAAAAATCCAGATGCTGTAATTTCGAGATAAACGAAAAATTCAAAATTTTAAGCAAAACTATCGAATCGCTTAGAATGTAGCAGGTGCCTAGGTACGAGTACATCTGAAGGAACAGATGCAGATGTTCACACACAATTCAAACTTTTACATAGAAATAATACTTTCAATACATCGTTATAATTTATAAATAATAATTTCATTGGAAAATGAATGCATGCTGAAAAATATGTGCGCAAATTTTTCAAAATTTTAGTTTTCAGCAGAGTTGTAAAAGAATGCAATATTATAGTATTGCATTCCGAAAAGTCCCACTCATTCAACTGATTCTTCGGGAATGCAATAGAATTTATCATCTCATTCTTTTAACTTCAGAAATCCATTCCCATTCTATTTTGAAGTCTTAAAGAATGCAATCATCAAAAGCAGTCAAAAGACTTTAAATAAAAAGAATGCATTCATTTTTTACTGCTTGCAGTCTTCGAAGTCTTTGAAAAGTCTTTTACATTCTTTGCAGTCTTAAAGTCTTTTAAATGCATTCAATGTATTGAAATCTTTCTACTGCTTTGAAGTCTTATTACTAATTGAAGACTTTTCACTGCTTATGAGAGCCTTTCGACTACTGCGAAGCCGCGGTTGAAAGTTATAGATTTCAACAATTAACGGGTGATTTTTTAAGAGCTTGAGAACTTTTTTTAAAAAAAAAACGCATAAAATTTGCAAAATCTCATCGATTATTTATTTGAAACGTTAGATTGGTCCATGACATTTACTTTTTGAAGATAATTTCATTTAAATGTTGACCGCGGCTGCGTCTTAGGTGGTCCATTCGGAAAGTCTAATTTTGGGTAACTTTTTCGAGCATTTCGGCCGGAATAGCCCGAATTTCTTCGGAAATGTTGTCTTCCAAAGCTGGAATAGTTGCTGGCTTATTTGTGTAGACTTTAGACTTGACGTAGCCCCACAAAAAATAGTCTAAAGGCGTCAAATCGCATGATCTTGGTGGCCAACTTACCGGTCCATTCCTTGAGATGAATTGTTCTCCGAAGTTTTCCCTCAAAATGGCCATAGAATCGCGAGCTGTGTGGCATGTAGCGCCATCTTGTTGAAACCACATGTCAACCAAGTTCAGTTCTTCCATTTTTGGCAACAAAAAGTTTGTTAGCATTGAACGATAGCGATCGATAGCGTACGGTCCAATGATTCCACCAGCGTACAAACCACACCAAACAGTGCATTTTTCGGGATGCATGGGCAGTTCTTGAACGGCTTCTGGTTGCTCTTCACTCCAAATGCGGCAATTTTGCTTATTTACGTAGCCATTCAACCAGAAATGAGCCTCATCGCTGAACAAAATTTGTCGATAAAAAAGCGGATTTTCTGCCAACTTTTCTAGGGCCCATTCACTGAAAATTCGACGTTGTGGCAGATCGTTCGGCTTCAGTTCTTGCACGAGCTGTATTTTATACGGTTTTACACCAAGATCTTTGCGTAAAATCTTCCATGTGGTCGAATAACACAAACCCAATTGCTGCGAACGGCGACGAATCGACATTTCACGGTCTTCAGCAACACTCTCAGAAACAGACGCAATATTCTCTTCTGTACGCACTGTACGCATTCGTGTGGTTGGTTTAATGTCCAATAAAGTAAACTGAGTGCGAAACTTGGTCACAATCGCATTAATTGTTTGCTCACTTGGTCGATTATGTAGACCATAAATCGGACGTAAAGCGCGAAACACATTTCGAACCGAACACTGATTTTGGTAATAAAATTCAATGATTTGCAAGCGTTGCTCGTTAGTAAGTCTATTCATGATGAAATGTCAAAGCATACTGAGCATCTTTCTCTTTGACACCATGTCTGAAATCCCGCGTGATCTGTCAAATACTAATGCATGAAAATCCTAACCTCAAAAAAATCACCCGTTATACAATAACAATAATCATTCTTCATCATCATTACCTCGACTATCTGCGAATATCTAAGGATGCTGTTTAAATAAAATGCACGACTGGGTCGCACGAACTTGCTCCTATGTAATAGACTAGGAATTTATTATTAAAGAAAACTGTTCATAAGAATAAAATGAATTTTTTAAATTCTTTTAGTAGTAAGAGATAAAAACAGAATGCTATGCAATATAAATTTATGCAAGAACAAAAATTATGAGTCGTTGTAGTGGTTCCTTAAAAAAATAAGCTTTTATGTACAAAATTTTTAAAACATTTTTAAGAAAAAATTTTGGTACGCCAACTTTAAGTTTTTATTATTGTACGAATAAAAGTCTAATTTCCAAAAAAATTCTAAGCCGTTCTTGAGATATCGAATTTTCCAAAAAAAAATGACTTTTTTCTAAAAATTGAAAAAACTATTTTTTTTTTTAAGTTTTGAAATGCAATGTTTTTTAAACTTTTTAAGAGCTTCTTTATAAAAAATTTCATTAAAATCCGTTATGCCGATAATGAGAAATTCAAAATTCGAAAAAATCGTTCTATGGTAGGTACAGTCAGTAATATCTAGAGTTCAATTTTTTTTTATTAAATTATAGATCGCTAAAATTAATCAAAAGAAAAAAAATGTTAGCAAAATTCTCGGAACCGTTTTCGAAAAAAAATACGATTTTCGAAAACCATTTTTTTAAATTTGTATGGAAGGTACCGTTAGTTTTAGATAAAACAAATTTTTTTTTTCTCAAATCTTGTAGATTATGTTAAAAAACTTTTATTTATCAAGTTTGAAAGAAATCGATCTTGGGGTTTTCGAAATATTGGGTTTCCAAAAAAAAAAATTTGATTTTTTTTTTTAAATCCAAAAAATAACAAAATGAAAATTTGAATATGTAATATAATTCAAACTGTGGAGGAGCTTTACCATAAAAAAAAATGATCAAAATCGGCTGCACTGTTTTCGAAAAAATCAAAAACAAAACAAAAATGGACCCAGGGGGGCTAGTAAAAATAATAATTTTTTGGAAATTTTTTTTCAACCATTACCTAGTTTTAACTAAATGAAATTTTTCAAATTTTTTGTAAAAAATTCTGTGGGACAGTTTTTGAGAAAAAAAAATATTTATAAAATTTCGAAACAAAAATCGTATGGCAGGTACCGTTATTTTTGGTCTTAAAAAAAAAAGAAAAAAACGTGTGGGGGAGAAAAATTTAAACCCATATCTACCAAGTTTGAAGAAAATCGGCCGAGCCGTTTAGGCAGTAGTCGAACCGACAGACAGACAGACAGAATTGCGAGACCCACTTTTTTGGTCTTCGCTTTCATCGTAATGTCAACTTTGATCAAAATCTCGAGTTAGATTTTTTTTACGAATGCATAACTTGCCTTATATGTATAGTACCTATAAGTCGCAAGTAAAAATGTGAATATGAAAGTCATCATATAGTCCGAGTAAGAGGCGAAAAGATGGACGGGCACAAATATTTAGAGGTTGGATTTATTCGGATCGGATCAATGGACATTTCTGTTCGATGTTTCACTGATGATTTTCATTGGTTTTCTATAGGTCAAAATTATAGTTAAGATGATGGAGACTAAAAAAAAGAGTGATTTAAGGACTGAAATTCTTCGGACAGTGGCTCATTTTGGGCAAACGTTGTTGCAAAATTCAATTTACGAATAGGTTTATTAAACTCAACTTTTAAATTTACTGAACTACCAACAGTTTAGAGGTCTAGTAATCCAAAAAATTTTTTTTGCTTTTATAAAATTAACACCTACATACATAAGGCCTTCACTGTGCTGCAAATTTTTTTAAACCATAGGCCTTTTTTAAAGTAATCCTCAACGCTCGTCATTGTTAAACGCTTGATTTTTTGTTCATAACCACGCCTTTCTAAATGAAATCAATACCGCACCGCTACGACTCTACGACATCACGACATGAATGATATTTATAGACTTAATCAAATAATAAAGTAGTCATTTTCAAGATTCATTCGTCTAAGATATTACTAAGCACGATTTTCAACTAACTTTCCAGTATTACATAGGCGCAGAAGATTATATCTGTACGGCTCTGTGTTAATTATATAGCTTACCACAAACCCAACCAAGGACGAGAGTTACTTAATAAATACCCAGTAAATGGCGAGCAAGAACAGCGGAAAAGATACACTTCCTTGCGCCATCCTGCCGACAACGACGATGGTAAACGGAAGAACAAAAAATTCTACCATTACTTAAGAGATAGAGAGAGATATCTTTTCTTATGATCGAATTTGGTGTGAGATGAAAAAAAAATCGAACACAGATATAAATCGGAAATGGAAAAATATAAAAATATATTGGCGAACAAATTTTATGACTTTGGATAGGAAAAATAAAAGACGCTACCAACCGTCTTTTCGACCTCGATAACTGAGAAGTAGTATACGGATACGGATCTTAGGTATAGCTACATATTTGTATAGCTTTCTTTCGCACCTTGTAGGATGTTAAGCAAAAATGCTTCTATAGTTGCTCGTGGATTTTTGTTGGAGTGATAGGGCTACGGAAATTGCAGAAATCAATGGAGGGAAGCATACGTTCTGGCAGAGAAAACAATAACGGTGCCAATATTTGGTGAATGAGCTGTTAAAAGGTGTTTTATCTTTATTTGTTTTTCCCTTTTTACATTTTAACAAGAACAAATGTGGATGTATGAAGATTGGAAGCGGTCGGTGTTCCAGAGTCTGATGTGCAACAAGATTATTCTATAGAAGAATACATTTTTCTTGTTACATTTATGCTTGTAAACTTTTTACTTTAGCTAAAGGGTAAGAAAAATATAAATTGAAAAAAATAACATATTCAATAGATATAATAGAATTTTTACAGCTCAAAGGTATCTCCATTATATCTGAAGTTATAGATAGGCGGGATTTCCTTTCATGGTTAAGAGGTTCTCCCAAGGCATTATTTTGATATTTATAGATGAAATTTTAGAAATATTATCCTTTTAGATTTATTGTTATTCCATTTAGATTCATATGTAGATTAGGTTATTTTTTTTTATCAAAAATAGACATTGAGCAGATTTGTGTGAAAGGTATAAGGGGTTTAAAGAGAATAACTTCCGAAATCAAGTGGATAAAAGGAATGAAAGAATTACATATTTGTATAGAAAAAAAGTTATCCACAAAAGGAATAAAACTAAAGATTACATGCACCAATGAACTAGCTCACCTACAAACTTTTTACTAACTGAAAGATGTTTTATCTGAGAAAAACAGTCGAACCTTTTTGGGGATTTAGGCGAACTATAAAACTTATTTTTAGTTTAATAATTAGATTTTTTTTTAATTTTGGAAAATAAGCGAAAGCATCTTTCTTTAATTAGAATAGCTTTTTCCTATTCAATGTTCGGAACGCATAGGGTTTTTTACTGATTTGGTTGATAAAATTTAAGGCACTAGTACGGTCTAGAACGCCAAAAAATGCAAGATTTTTTTGAATTTTGTCTCGGAAACTTTATAAGGTAATTACATAATTTTTTTAAATAATGAATACATGCGTCGAGTACAAAAAAAAATAATTTTTTTTTTAATTTTCGAATTTTTGGCCGAATTATAAAGGGCGCCAACGTCGACTCATCAAAAAATACATTGTCCCATTGCGGACAGTTAATCTCGGAATTGGCTGGACTGAAACAAAAAAAAAACAAAGTGGGTTATTTAAAGGAAGGTTTCTTACGAGACAATTTACCACAATTTGTTTAAAAAGTCAAAACAAAAAAAATCTCGAGCTTTGAAAAAAAAAACATTTTTTTTGGCAATTTTTTTGGCCATTTTTGGGTTGCTTTTGTTTTTTGTTCATAACTTTTTGGTCAAATTGTGGTAAATTGTCTTAGAAAACATAAAAACAATCAAGTTGCAATAAGTTTTTTGAAAATGTGTTTTTGATGAGTCGACGGTGGTACCCTCTATAATTCGGCCAAAATTCGACAAACAATTTTTTTTTTGTACTTTTGACGCATGTATTTATTATTAAAAACAAATATGTTATTACCTATTAAAGTTTCCGAGAAAAAAAATTCCCAAAAATCGTGCTTTTTTTGGCGGTCTAGACCGTACTAGTACCTTAAATTAATTTAGTACTGGATAGTAAGTTTTTTTTATTTTTATCAATTTGGTTAATAAAATTTAAATAAATTGAGTATTGGACTCGGTTTCGTACATTTTTCTCAAATTCAATTGCTTCTTCGAAAAATTGATGTAACGATAAATTTCGAAAAAAAAGAATTTCGAATTTTTCACCGTACAAACTCAACAGCCCTCTTTATTGACATTAAGTTTTGTTACATTCTTGTATTCAGTGTGAATGTTTTATTTTACTGGGCTATACAAACATTGTCCTTATATTCATATCACATTAGTAACAATCACTACTGATGACTTATTTTACATGTACTTAGTTAAGAGCATTTAAGGTAAAAATAAATTTACGTACATTTTATACACAGATTTAATTTATCAAACAAATACTTATCCATTTAATTTGTTAAAACAATCAAATGCAAGATTTTTAAAAACCGCCACTGTTTTCAAAACCTCGTCTTTTATCACTACAACTCTAAAAACTACGGTTCATACCGTAGAAAAAAACTGGATTTAAAAAATTTCTAATTCCCTATCACTTTGCTTAAGGCCCTAACAGAGCGAAAAGTTTAAGCGGCAGCTGACCATTTAATGAGCGGCTGATCAGTTGTGAAAATGTCGTTGTCAAGTGCTGTTCTAGTGTTTTAGCTGAAAGTCGCCTTAAAATTTGGAAAATTGTTTTACGTTTAAAAAAAGATTTGTTGTTCATCCAATTAACCGAAAAAGATTATGGCGAATTTCACTATTTATAACAAACAATGGCCACCTTGTTTTCAATCAGTAAGGAATCATGTTTTTAACGAACTCAATGGATCAAGTAATCGGAAATGATCAGTTGAGATTAACATCAGATTGTATCCACGATCTTATTTATTATTCATATAACTTTAACATCAGAAGAGATCATGTAAAAACATTCAGTTTTAGATCATTTCGCAATTTTGATTTATTGAATATTCAACAAAGTATAGAGAGAATTGGGTTAGGTAATATCTGCAATTTTGTAGATATTGACATGAAAGTCTCTGTTTTAACTGACATAATCAATGAACTTTTCCAAACCTATGTTCCTGTAGTGACAAAAATGTTGGTGTGATCGAGAGCGAAATACCAAAATGCAATTATAGTCCTTTAGAAATAGGCTCAGTTCTTGTCCCAAAATCGACCTTTGCGGTGCCGTTTGAATTTGGAGATGATTGCTAACCAGTATGCTTTGTATTTAGGTGTGTTAACAGTTTAGATGTTGAATTGGCAATTCGCAATGCAATTGGACCTGCTCACCTATCAGTATCACCTAAGTTTATTAAATTAATTCTTCCTGTTCTTCTTCCGTGTCTAGTACATATTTTAAATTTTTATATATACAGTTGTCAGTTCCCCGAAAACTGAAAATATGCTAAAATTATTCCAATTCCGAAAAAATCAAATCAAATTCTACAGATCCTTCGCAGTTTAGGCTCATCAATTTACTATTATTTCTGTCAAAAGTTTTTGAAAAGTTACTCGCCCAACAGATCCAAGAAGACTTCGATATATATAATAAGCTATCAAAATGGCACTCGAAGGAAGCATAGCTGTGAATCTTCAGTATTAAAGATAACCAGCGACTTAAGGACAGCTATAGATCGTGACGAAATCAATGTGATGGTGATGCTTGATTTCTCAATGGCATTTGACTGCATATATCATTCAATATTATTTAAAAAAAAAACTTAAAACCAATTTTTAATTTTCCAGGGCTGCTCTTGAACTGGTTTTCAATTACTTAAGAAACCGTTTTCAAACTGTAGAAACTGAGAAAGGAATCTCCAGTCCGTTTCTTGTTAATTCAGGTGTTTCACAAGGGTCGGTTTTTTTGACCCCTTCTTTTCTGCGTCTTTGTAAATGATATATGTAGTTAATGTATAGTTGATGTAACCATTTATTTGTCTAGAAGGCCTGGGTTGATCGAAGACTGTGTAACTAGAGTTAATGAAGACCTATTAAATATTCAGGATTGGTTTGATATGAACAAAATACGTCTAAACCCACTTAAATCTTTTGGTATGGTGTTCTCAAGAAGTGAAATATCTTTACTAGATTGTCCTACTCTTGATTTCAATGCTATAACTTTACCCTAAGTACAAAGAATTAAATATCTAGGTTTTATTATTAATAGGACATTGAGTTGTTGTGATGCTACTTCAGATACCATAAGAAAAGTCTATGGTGGTGTTGTGTATACCAATGCATATACCATAACCAAATCCAAATATACGAGTAAATAAAAATAAACAAACTCTATTCCCATACGCTGCGACCCACATCTGGTTATATTAAATATGAACGGTCAGCAATAATCGACAACAACGTTTATTGAGCCGATCGCATTGAATGTCACCACAGTCGGTCACTGTGTATAAAATATGAGTAATAAAACATTAAAAATATATTTTGTTTATGCTTGCAAGATTGCGTCACGATGGGAATAGAGTTTGTTTATTTTCCTGGCAGGATCGCCATGTTATGTTATATTATTATATTTTCTTAGCTGGAATCAGCCGCTTATATGTCCGAGCAACGTAAATTGCACGATTTGTGTAAGTATTATACTGAGCTCTTCAGCCGACAGAATAAATAGAGTGTTAATCGTTTTTACGTTAAGACTTAATTTTATTGAAAATTATTCTACTATTTATACAAAATTATTTCTTACAATATAACATAAATTTTGTTTATGACCTCAAAGATCGTCATCGATTTGGTGCCCCAATTTAATCAAAACAATTAAAGGTATTCCCATCGTGACGCAATCTTGCAAGCATAAACAAAATATATTTTTAATGTTTTATTACTCATATTTTATACACAGTGACCGACTGTGGTGACATTCAATGCGATCGGCTCAATAAACGTTGTTGTCGATTATTGCTGACCGTTCATATTTAATATAACCAGATGTGGGTCGCAGCGTATGGGAATAGAGTTTGTTTATTTTTATTTACTCGTATATTTGGATTTGGTTATGGTATATGCATTGGTATACACAACAGTGGATTACGAAGTCTTAGGTCATCTTCGAGTTTATTGCTTCCGAATATGAAATTGTATCTTGTTAAATCCTAGTTCCTACCATTTTGTTCTTATAATTGTATAGTTTATCCCTGTCTAGATTCTGATTGTAAACGAAAAATCAATGTCGCATTTAATGACTGCTTAAGGTACATTTACAACATACCACGGCATATGAGTGTTTCTAGGTTTAAAATGTCACTATTAGGAATGAGCTTGGATGATTATTTCGAATTCAGATCAATTCTTAAACTCTATTCCATAATTCATAGTCATTGTCCTGAGTATTTGTATCAATATTTAACTTTTTTACCCACGCCTAGAGGAGCGATCTTATTTTGTAAACGCGATTCGATTATGGAATAATCTTCCGCATCGATTGCAAAGAACAGTTTCGTCGGGGGTATTTCGGGAGAATCTTCACAACCACATGTCATAATAATAAAAAAAATCGTTTTTCTTAGGAATGATAACACAATTATACTTATTATTTTATAAAAAAAATTATGTAACTAAATATTATTTTCCATTTATTTACACAATACGAGTAATTTGTAATTTAAATTTGGATGCTTATTATAAGATCCAACATCTTGAAGTACATATGTACTATGTAATAACTTTAATACGAAATAAATGAAGTCAAAAATGAAATAGGTATAATAACCTGCGAAAATATGAGTATCGCTTCAGGCAATACTCACCTGAACAATTATACATTTTTCCCACTTTACTGCACAGATTGTCGGAAACGTTTTTATTTTTAAAAACTTTGAACAGCTGAAATTAAAATTTCCTTGTTGATGTTTGATTTAATTATGCCTTTCCGCTCAGCATTACACTAAAATAATAGAATAGATTTTAAATGACGCTTGCTGCTCAACGACTGCGTGGCCACCACCACATAACTTCATGTGTTTTATTTTTTTTGCCGCTCTGCATTTTACCGCTTTTTCGCTTGCAGCTCATTGCGTGGCCAGAGCCTACGACTTTAAGCCAAAATCAAGGAAATGTTGAGGTTGGGCCATTTAGTGGTTTCTTTTTAAATGCTATATGTATGTAGGTTATTTTGACACTGGCAGTTGTTTCCCGCTCGAAACCTTTACATAAAGTCAGTCCGCGGAATGAAAACTTATTTCCAAAATTAATGCTGTGTAGCCCAAACAGTGAGTTTTTTTTTTTTTTTTTTTAAAAAAGAAGTTTTGGTCGAAATGAAGCACCCACCGCGCCTTAGTTTTTGCAAACAATTCGTGAGACTGCTATGCTAGTGGACAACACTCATGGTCCCAGTCGTCTTAGCGCACACACGAGAATGGCTTCTGTAGCCCAGAGTGTGAGACTCAATTCACGAACATCAGCACGCCATCGATCTCAACAGCTCAACATTTTACGCACTAGCCTGAGGAGAATTCTGCTCAGATTATTCGCTTACAATGTCCAATTGACCCGACAATTGAAGGCGCACGACCAGCCACTTGAACGACGCCGACTTTGTGTTTCATAATTAATGGGAATGATTGATCTTACTAATAAAGCCATAATACATGGGAAAAATTAAATTTTGTACATTTTATTGCATTTTTAAAAAGAAATTTGTATTCGGCCCACCCTTTACAAATAAAGCTCTTTATCGAGATTTAGTTCCGTTGGTTTTTTTTTTTTTTTGAAGTGGAAATCAATTTTTTCTTGTCAACAGTGCATTTAAACTAAGGAGTGCCGAAAAAAGAAATATTAACCAAAATGGCTTGCAACTTCAACCAATACCGAAAATTAAATAGAATTGAACTGATAACGCTCTAGTTCATCTAATCGCTGATTCTTTTATTTATTTAATTTTTTATTTCGGACACAAATTCCCTTGCAGATTTAACTATGTAAGGTGATAATTAGATAACTTTTTTTATGACTTGTAAATTTCAATATTTAAAAATTGTGTAACATTGTGTTAAGAAAATATGTGTACATAATTTAACATGCATACCTATTAAATAATAATTTTTCCTTATTGCTTCTTCATTTCGTATTCCATTTGGTAAGGAAGAATAAAATATTAACTTCCTTTTCCACGGTCTTTTCCTGTTGTCCATTTATTTTTATTTATAAAAGTTAATTTAAAAAAATACATCCCTGCATTGCATGAAATTGCGTTGAGGTATATAACGTGATCAAGTATTGAAGGCATAAAGCCCATATGGGTGTTAAAAGCACTATCGAATTTTTACGGGAAAGCATGAAAAAGGTCAAAAGAAAACGAAGAAATATATTTTTTTGCTCTGATCACATAAAAGTACTGTGTAACAAATTTGAAACAAAATTGACCACTTTGTTGGACTTCTCTGCCATCGAATTGCAAAGTTTGATTAAAATTTCTATTTTTATTTTTTTTTAAATAAATCAATATCTTCCCTATACTGCAAGTAAAAATATGTACATATTTACATACTTCAATATACATATTTACATACATTTATTCATATGTAGATATATATTTCTTCTTTGAAGATTTTTTTTTGTAATTTTATAAACTTGAACCAGTGACAGCAACAATGGAGTTTTCTCGGAAGTCAATTCAATAATTTCCGGTTAAAATCATTTAAATAAACTACTTTAATATAGCAGGCAAATGTAAGCTTCACATCAAAGCAGAGCCCAAATACATACATATATACAACATAGATATGAAATTGACGTAGTCAATGATTGTTAATATTATCTGCCATTAAGTTTGCAGAACTTTTATAAAGACATTTTGTCAACCAAGAGAAAATTTGTGAAAATAGAACTTTTGCGAAAAGCAAAATCAATCTGTTTTTCCCCTAATCATTAGATGCCTTTCAAGTAAATAAATAATTTATATCATCTCAACTAACCAATAAAAATATATTTTGCCAATCTCTAAGATTTTGCCGGAGGGGGCTTTACTTGGCTGACTTTAAATGTATTTAGGAAGTAAAAACCAGAGAAGTAACAGTAGGCACCTTCCACCCTGATGAAAGACTTGTGTGCGTTAAAATACTTTTCGTTACCTACTTACATATATAATTCTGTTTATTCTTTTTCCTTTGTCAAAAAGTTTGAAGAATAAATTCCAGATTATTTATTAAGTTTGAAGAAACAACCTCCAACTTAAGTTTCCTGCCAGTGTAGCACAGCGGCACAAGAGAACATCATTACCAAAATTATTTCAGAAGTAAAAATATATTTTCATCTTTCTAAGAGAAGACACAATTTTCATCAAGCAAGAAATTTAAACAGAACTGCCAAACTATGACAATGTGGTCACCCTCGTTTCAAGAGGAGTTGTTGCCATGACTTAGATTTGAACATTCAGCACATTTCATCACACCACAAAGACAAATGACGAACATTTGGGTTTTGTAATCGAGATCATAGAATAACACTCCGAAAAGAAAATAACAAACGGAAGTTCAACCACAAGCACATCGACTTTTAATTTTGTGTACGAAGTGACTTCGAAAATATTCGCAACCACAAGAGAATAAGAAATAAAGATTTAAATTAATTTTTTGAAATGATGTTGCAAGACCTTTGATGATTGGGGTGTAGAGATGAGATATGCGACCACCCACATAATGTCTACTTTTTTGTGAAACTTTCTTAAGAAAAGTGGAACTACAAGTTGACCTGATGACATTCATCTTATACTCGAGGTTAGATATAGATATAGACTAGTTAACCATAGTACTATATAACTAAGGGCATCGCATTTGATGCTGGGTTTTAATTATGAATTTCTGTCCTTTTGAATGCTGAGCATTATAGACATAGGTATCTTGGGGATAAATTTATACTTGACACTGACGTGACTCTTTGTAAAAGAGATCTTTTCATGTTTTTATGGTTTATTAGTACCTACTCAGGCTAATCGAATCAATTTATTATCATCCGACATTAATTGGTTTTATCTTGATATTACTGATGAAGTATTTTATTGATGACTATTTCAATAAATTGATCTGTTTTGAGTGTATGCTGACCTTAATGAGTTTTCCAGAATATTCTTGCAATACGTGTAAACGTGGACAATCCGTTTATGCATACTCCAAAAAGTCTCCGTAAAATAGACTAGTTGTTATATTTTTGCAAAATAAAAATAGTAATGAGTAATAGAAAAGATGAAGTGGGAACACAGAAAGAGAATATATTTTATCCCCTCGTTTTTTTTACCAAATTCCAAGAATTTTTATTCACGAAGGATACCGTTATGATCATTATGATCGGACGAGTCTGTCAAATGGAATTAAAAAAGGTTCCGTACAGATCGCATTCGTTTCCAAAAGATGGCAATGTTAATTTATTGTGTAGTTATAAATTGCGTTGTGTTTTGGTAAGATTAAATGTTTTTAATAATATTTGCGCAAGATTTTAGTTGAATTAGTACGATGTCAAAGCTGTTTTAGTATGAAACTAGATTAAAACAACGATTTTGCAAATTTTAATCGAATCTAGCATTATACTTTCACTTCCCTTTTGTTTTAGGTAGTTAAAATCATCGAATGCGTTCTACTTTATTTTTACTTGCGACTTATAGGTACTATGAGGCAAGTTATGCATTCGTAAAAAAAATCGAACTCGAGATTTTGATCAAAGTTGACATTACGATGATAGCGAAGACTAAAAAGTGGGTATCGCAATTCTGTCTGTCTGTTTGTCGGTTCGACTACAGCCTAAAAGGCTCGGCCGATTTTCTTTAAACTTGGTAGATATCACTTTAAACTTTTTCCCTTTAACAAATGTTTTTCTTTTTTTTTTAAGACCAAAAATAACGGTACCTGTCATACAATTTTTTTTCGAAATTTTATAAATATTTTTTTTTCTCAAAAACTGTTCGACAGATTTAAAAAATAAATACACAAAAAAATTTCATTAAGTTAAAGCTAGGTAATGGTTAAAAAAATTTTTCCGAAAAATGGTTATTGAGGGTACCCCCCATGGAACCATTTTTTTGTTTTTGATTTTCTCAAAAACGATACAACCGATTTTAATCCTTTTTTTTCCTAAGGCTCCACAAGCACTTAAATAAAATTGCGTATTCAAATTTTTAATAAAAATTGTTTTGGATTTAAAAACAAACTTCAAGTTTTTTTTTTTTCAAAACTCAATATTTCGAAAACCTCATTCTAGATTTTTTTTAAACTTGATAAATAAAAGTTTCTTAATAAAATCTACAAGATGTGGGAAAAAAAAATTTATTTTACCTAAAAATAAAGGTACCCACCATACAAATGTTAAAAAATTTAAAAAATGGTTTTTAAAAATCGTATTTTTCTCGAAAATGGCGCTTATAATTTTGATAAAAAATTTGATCTTTCAATTCATGATCTTTAATTTATTAAAAGAAAATTTGAAATTAAGATATTACAGCTTGTATCTACCATAGAACCATTTTTTCGAATTTTGAATTTCTCATTATCCACATAACGGATCTTAATGAATTTTTTTATAGAGAAGCTTCTCAAAAGTCTAAAATACATTGCATTTCAAAACTTTAAAATAAATATTTTTTGAATTTTTGAAAAAAAAAATCATTTTTTCTTTTTTTTTTTTTTGAAAATTCGATATCTCAGAAACGGCTCAATATTTTTTTTGTGAATTTAATTTTTTTTTCGAACAATAATAAAAATTTTAAATTGGCGTACCAAAATTTTTTCTTAAAAATCTTTTAAAAAGGTTGTATACATATAAAAGCTTTTTTTTTAGGAAACCTTGACCTGACTTATAATTTTAGTTCTTGCATAAATTCATATTTGCATAGCATTCTGTTTTTGTCTCTTACTACTAAAAACTAGTTTTATCTTTATGAACAGTTTTCTCTAATAACATTCGTTTTTTACAATATTCCTAGTCTATTACATAGGAGCAAGTTCGTGCGACCCAGTCGTGCATTTTATTTTAATATCGTGCTTACTTCAAATGACACTTTGACATCTGCAAACATCAAAACAGGTCTGTTTACTTAGTATTAACAGAAGAAATTTATTATAAAAATAGCCTTAGCACGGTACTAGTTAGAAAATGTTTAAAATTAAGAAGCAGTTACTAATTTACCTAAAAGTTAGCAATACTAATACCTTAATACTAAGCTGTTTAAAATTTTGCGCCATTTGCACAATTTTAGTTGAAAACATTGGCGCAAATTAAGGTATTAGTATGATACTAGTTAACAATTTGCTAACTTTAAAGTAGTTTATTAACTCATTCTTAATTTTAAACATATCGTACTAAAGAAATTTCCTTAATAAATTGTTTCTGAACACACCTCAAACAATGACAGTTCGTGCAAAAAACTAAGTAAACAGATCGTCTATGGCGTTTGTAAATAGCACGATACTAAAAAAATAAAATAGGTGTTCGATGATTTTAACTTTAATAAAAGGGTAGAGAAAGTATGATGCTACATACAAATTTTTTTTACCCCTAGTTTCATAGTAAAACAGCTTTAACATCGTACTAATTCAACTCAAATTTTGCGCCATTCTTTTTTCTCAAGGAAATAGAAATGGCTACTAAAAACAAGTAAAATTCTCCTGGCTAACAAGTAAATTATTATCGACTTGAGAAATAAAGGAGAGTCTCTGGGTGAGATCGCGAAAATAGTGAAAAGACCGCATTTCTCAATTCATTACGTGTTAAAACAGTTTAATAAAACCAAAACAATATCAACCAAACCAAGATCTGCTCGTCCAATAAAATTGATTATCGCATGGAAAAAAGATTACTTAGAAGTGTTGCAGACGATCCGAGGCAAAGAGCTCCCGTTCTTGAAGGCAAATTGAAAACCATCGATGCAATTGATTTGTGTCCCCAGACAATACAAACCCTGTTTACTAGAAATGGATTGGATGGATGGAGCCATACATTCGAAAAGCAAATAAGAAAGCCAGACTGGATTACGCTATGGAGCACTTGAGTAAAGGTAATTCGTTCTGGGATCAGGTCATATTTACAGAAAAAGTAATTTAACATCTTTGGCTCAGATGGTCGCCGTCTAGACAGTGGAGAAAGCCAAACACTGCTCTGGATTTTAAGAATTTAATACCTACTATAAAGCATAGCGGCGGCAAACCTAGAAAACAACATGGATATACAGTGACGAACAAAAGTGGTCAAATGATTTCGCTTTTTTGGAAAATTGATTTAAGTAAGGATTTTTTTATAAAATTAAAATCTTTTTTTATATTTTTTTTTTGTTTATTTAACTCACATTTATTATGTATAGTAAAATTTTCAAAAAATTACATATCATACAATATAAAAAAAAACTAATAATAATTTTCTGGTTTTGTCCAATTATGCACGTTTTAGTTCCAACAGATTTAACATCGTTTGTTCATTGAGAGATTTTCCTCTCTATTGTGCTTTGTTTGTTTTACTGTTATTTAACAAGTAACAGTTAAGATGATTTTATTTGATGATAGTTTGTTGTGGGTAAATCGTTCATTTTAAAACGTGTAAAGCTGATTATTGGAAGTGGAACTCTGTTGGTCCTTCGGTGAAAATCGATGGCGTTATGAACAAAGAAAAATATTTGGACATTTTGAAGACAAATTTACCACCTTTTACTGCATCAACAGGCTTCAATGATTGTGAAATAACTTTTCAGCAAGACGGAGATCCGAAACACACGTCAAAAATTGTCTCGGAATGGCTGAGAAATCAAGAGTTTACGACGATGACATGGCAAGCACAAAGCCCTGACCTCAATCCAATTGAAAATTTATGGTCAATTATGAAGCGACGGTTGGGGCAGCAAATCACCCATCAACCACTCAGGATCTTTGGCAACTAATGGAACTGGAATGGGACCGTATTCCAGAGCAATTTCTCCATAATTTGGTGGAAAGTATGCCAAAGCGTTGCTCCCAAGTAATTCAAAATAAAGGTTTATGGACTAAATACTAAAGAAAAAACATTGATTTTAAGCGTGCATGATTGGACAAGTCTAAGAACTAGTGGAATATTTTTTTGTTTTGTATAAAATATTATTTTTTGAAAATTTTATTATAAATAATAAAATTTAGTTAATTAAACAAAATGAAAAAAATAAAAAAAGATTTTAATTCTATTAAAAACTCTTACTGTAAATAAATTTTTCAAGTAAGCGAACACATTTGACCACTTTTGCTCATCACTGTATGTATATGGCTACTTGAAAGTACTACAAGAAAATCTCCATGCAAGTGCTGAATAATTGGGTCTCGCCAACAATTTTTTCTTCCAACAAGACAACGACCTTAAAAACACTTCGATGCTGGTCAAAGAATGGTTGTTATACAATTAGGGTTGCCAGATTTTTCTTGCACCTCGGCGGGACAAGTGGCTTAAATAATGAAAAATCCCGGGATTTCATCATATTGCCCGGGACAAAATAAATAAAATGCACGACTGGGTCGCACGAATTTGCTGTTACGTTAAAGACTAAGAATTTTAAAAATGAATGTTATTAGAGAAAAATTAATTTTTTAAATGACTAAAACAACTCCTAAAACAAGCTCAAACTAGCTAAACACAGGATGCCATGTGATTCAAACAAATATTGATCAATGCAAGAACAAAATTATACTTCGTAAATTGATTTTTTCAAAATTTAAAAAAAAAAAACATTTTTTTTAGAGTTTTGAAATGCAATATTTTTTAAATTTTTTAGAAGCTTTTCTTTACAAAAATTTATTAAAATCCTGTATTCCGATAATGAGAAATTCGAATAAATCGTTCTGTGGTAGGTACAGTCAGTAATATCTTGATTTAATTTTTTTTTTATTAAATTATAGAATTCTTATATAAATTAGATAATATAATATAATAATATTTAAACTGCTGGGGAGCTTTAACATATAACATACCTAGCTTTAACTAAATGAAATTTGAGAAAAAAAATATTTATAAAATTTCGAAAAATCGTATGGCAGGTACCGTTATTTTTGGTCTTTAAAAAAACTAATTGGGGGAAAAAATGTTCGTTAAAATTATTAGATATCGCAAGTTTAACGAAAATCGGCACAGCCGTTTAGGCTGTAGTCGAACAGACAGACAGAATTATGAGACCCACTTTTTCGTCTTCGCTATCATCGTACATAATATCAACTTTGATCAAAATCTCGAGTTCGATTTTTTTACGAATGCGTGTAGATCAAAATAAATAAATTCTTTTATTAATTACTAATTAAATGACTTTTTTCATTTATTTATCATTTGCAAATATTTTTCTTTTCTCAATTTTAATGACAGATGTCAGTTTACAAAAATAAATTTTTCCTTAAGTTAGGTTTGTTTGATTGAAATTTTAAAAGTAATTTCTTAAGGTTAAATCGCAATGTAGTGGTTGTTCCTTATCACTGAAAGACATTTAGATAAGGCATTATTTTTTGAGTTTGAGTTCCAACCCGGGAAAAAAGCTGTCCCGGCGGGACAGATGAATTTATGTTTGAAATCCGGGATGTCCCGGGTAAACCGGGACGTCTGGCAACGCTATATACAATGTAAGCACGCTGAGTCCCCAGACAGCATTATTGGAACCATTTGGAAAAACAATTCGGTAGCACATAATGAGCAGCAAAACAGACTTAAAAACAATCCTACTTGAAGAATGGAACATTCTATGAAAAACTGACTACAGGGATAGGGAATGATTAAAAATTTAATAATAAGCAGCTTCTTTTTTGTTACGTTACGTTAAATGTTTAACCAAAAAAATTAGGTGTACGGAGCCTTTTTTGTTTTTTCTTAAGTTGTGCTGTAAAATATTTTTAATAAAGAGTGTTTACTCTAATTTTTAATGTTGGTATAATTTTTTAATTCCTATTGGTTTTTAGTTATTTTTTCAAATTTAATAGTTTATCACAGAATAAATACGGAGACATTTTGGAGTTGTATGTATTCTTGTATATACAAATAATCACTGGTCAAACTTTTGATTTAAGCACGTGACTACTGGAATGACACGTCATGTTTACCATGAATAATGTTGTTCGTTGAAGACGAAAAAAAAGTAATATATATTTTTTTGTGTTTTTTTTTAACGTTATCGTTATCGAAAGCTGCGCCATTCCAAGAAAAGTAAACGAACAAAATATTTTTTCAATTTTTTTTTATTTGATGAAGCTTGTTATAATGCAGTATGAGCAATTAAAAAGCCAGTAGGAACAACAGTTTATTAAAAGAAAATTCTAGAATTCAGACAAGACCAACTTGGACAAAAATCATAAAGGAGTAAAAATAGTTCTCAATTATATTCACAAAACAGCACGACAGTCAGCTATTTTTGTGTCGATGGTTTTTGAAAGTGATACAACTTTTTTAAGTTGATTATTCGAGAATGGAGACTACATATTTATTGTTATATTAACTTTTAAAAATATATGATTTTTAAATCGCAGTAACAACAACTTCCCCTTCTTCGGAGACCATATTTTTAATAGCGAAACCGGTTACAAATAAAGTAACGAAAATTTTGCATGATGAAAACATTTTCTTTTAAATCATTTTTTAATCAATGTAGATTTTAGTATTTTAAAATTTATCTATCGTCAAACATTGATCATTATTGAACGAAACAATGAAAATAGCTTGAATGTACTTAATATTTTTGATGATGGTGAATTTAATCCAAATGCTTTTGAATTTCATTGTGTCTCTGAGAACGAAACAATAACTGCTATAAAATGAAGTCAAACCAAATGCAGTAGGTCATGTTGGGATATCTCTTAACTTTATCAAAATGATTTTATCCCATATTAATTTATTATACTTTCACGGACATAATTAATTGCTGTTTTAAAAGATCGGAATTTCCAGCCATATGGAAGTATGCTTAGGTTATTCCGATATCCAAAAACTCTAACAGAAGTACACCTGAAGACTTTAGACCAATAAGTATTCTGCCATGTCTATCGAAGATTTATAAAATTTTAATGCGTGATCAAATTGATGAACTTATTAAACAAAGCAGTTTACTAACTTCTTGTCAATCCGGTTTCCATAGCTGTACAACTGCTTTAACATTTTTGAAGAATTAAGATCTGAATTTGACAGTAAAAACATATCAATTTTATGCATGCTCGATTTTTCAAAAGCTTTTGATAGTGTTGATCACCTGATGCTTATTAAAAAGCTTAAAATAAATTTCAATTTCAGCAAAACTTCAATACTTCACGTTGCTAGCTACCTAAATAAAAGGTTTCAACAGGTTTGTACCAACTCTAAGGTGTCCTCTTTTTTGAGAGTTCTTTGTGGTGTTCCTCAGGGCTCGATATTAGGTCCACTCCTCTTTTCTTTATTTATAAATGACCTTCCCGCTGTTTTTCATGATGTTATAATGGATCTGTATGCTGACGGTGCTCAGATCAAGACCTATTGGTGTGATGGAAGACTGTGTGGCGAGAATGAATGAAGAATTGGAGCCCATGCGTATGGGCTAATGCAAACAAGTTGCAATTAAACCCTCAAAAATCTAAGGGGATAGTTATTTCCAAGGACTTTATTGACGCTTCTACTTTACCAGCCCTTATTTTAAACAATAATATAGTACCTTAGGTAGATGAAGTAAATAATCTTGGAATTATTATAGATCGTAAACTTTCATGCGAAAATCATATAAACTTGGTTGTCAAACGAATTTATTATGGTTTACGTCAGTTTTATTTCTCTTCCAATTTTATACCGGTCTTAACTAAACTGCGTCTAGTTCGAGCTCTCTTCTTACGTTATATTAATTATTGTTCAGTAGTTTATAGTAATCCCGATGCAGCTTCTTTTCGTAAGCTGGAACTTGCATTTAACTCTGCAATAAGTTTTATATACGGACTTCGGAAATTTGACCATATTTCTAGATTCTCTTCTAATGTAGCTGGATGTTCTCTCAGACAACACATTAGCATACAAAATTGTCTATTCCTTAATAGAATTTGACAAACCCGTAAACCTTCTTATCTGTTTGAAAAAATAAGTTTTGCGAACTCTATTCGTACACAAAATATAATTTATCCTCGCTTTAATTATTTAAACAGCCAAAGACTTTTTTTTGTTCATTCTATAAGATTATGGAACTCGTTACCTTTATCAATTCGGTCAATTATTTCTGGTATAACGTTCAAAAAGTTTATGTACAAACTAAAAGAAATTTTTTTGGAAAAAAATAAATAAAAAACAAAAAAAAAGCTATGCTTTGGAACATTTGAACCTCCAGCACACAAGCAGAACTCCCCTAGTTTTATAAATGAAATATGTTCGTAATAACTACTTCAATATTTACGAATTTAATTTTTCGTCCATACAATCTTTATTTAATCTGAATTTTCAGCAATCCATCTTTTTTTTTTGCTTCGCTTTTTTATCCCAACTCAAAGCTTATTTTCTACATCTGGGCTGGAATATTAATAATATACAATACGGATCAAATAACGAAGAATAAAATACGGGATAATTTTTACATCTAGAATTTCTTACGAGATTGAAAATCAAACGTGTTTGTAAGCAGCTTCCACAATATCATGATTTATGTAAATCAACATCGTTGATCAACAATGTTGAGGAAGTTTCGTGGTTCTGATAAACAGCGCCCATCATCTTTTGTTGACCCGAACTTAATACGGAAGAATTTAACGAAGATGTGTCGATAAATTTCTAGTCTGAACGTTTTTATCAACACAGATTTATTAGATTTTATTAAATGTACAGTGCATTATTTTAAATTGTGAACTTTATTACTGTTGTTTTTTTTTGTAACGAGTTGAGTTTCTGGTTGATTTGTTTGTGGGGCGATCATTAAAAAAAAAAACAACAAAAAGTTTCCAATCCTATTTATCTAAGAAAAAAAATTAAAAATGTGAAAAAAACATACAAAATGTTTGCTGAAACTATTTTTAACACTTAAGTGTCAACATTGACACGCACGCACTACATAAATTGACAATGTTTACCATGTTGATCAAAAAAGTATTAAAGAAACAATATTGATCGCCATAGTGATCTATTATGGGTGTTCGAGAGTATGATTGTCTGTATATAGAACTCCTGTATATAGAAACTGCAGTTTAAAACGCTGAAGCGTTTATAATTTATTTTTTAAGTGATTTCCTAGAGGGAAAAATTGAATAATTTTTTTCTTTAAAAATATATCCCTTCACAGTTGACTCTTCAACGTTCGGTGGCCAAATTTTAATCAGCCAACATTCGTACGTTAAAGGAAAACATCGCCGCGGGCCTTGAAAGTATGCAGCAGAACCCGGGGGAGTCGTTTCTTCGCCGTGCACAAGAAACCGGCTTTTCGCAGACTTCAAGTTGTCAAATTGGCGCCGGGACTTTGGCCTCCCCTTGCAAATGATCCAACAACCTCGAGACCTCAAAGTTCATAACCATAGACAACGCCAGCGTTTGTTCGTGACTGGGATTAGTACCTTCATTTTAGCCGAAAAATCATCTTTAGCGACAGTTGTACTTTTGGATGAATGACTGTATTAAAAAGCAATATTGCCAAATATGGGACAACACCTTCCAGGTCACAATGCATTCGCAAAAAGTTATCATCTGGTGTGGGTTTTGAGCCGGGCGCCGCCGTCATTGGTCGGTACTTTTTTCAAAAACGATGTTGGTGAGGCGCTACAGGACGATGATAACCAATTTATTATAGCCCAAATTCAACCATATAAATCTAGACGACATGTAGTCCCACCAATATAAATTACTTTTCTCGACTATAGGCGGCTTTGGTAATACAAGCACAGCTTATGTTTAAACAATAGTAACTCGAATTAATTTTGAAAATCAATTATATTACAAATTTTATTTACATATTTATATTATCTTCGATTTTCAAAACACCCTAGATGCGATAGTTTTGTTTGTCTCATTATAATTTTACTTTAAAAAGCGAAAAACTATTTAAATATTTTGCCTGAGTATTTATCAATACGTAATTCATAACCTTAAATAGTAAATTGACATCGCAAAGACTGTTGAATATTGACGAAATCTAAAATGACACTACTTGTTAGATGACCCTAAATCTATATACTCAACTTTAAGACTTTTTTATATTTTATTATTGTACATTTTTAAAACACTGTCTCGACCTGTATAATTAACGCCAGAATATTTATATGATGAGAACAAGAAAAAAATTTCACACCAACCTATTACTTTTTAACTAGGTTTAAAGTAAAATTCAAATAAGAGGACCCATTTTTGTTTCAACAATTCCCAATCTATTTTGATAGACAAAAATAAAATGTTTACCTTGAAACTAAATCTTTCAATGTTTACTCTTACAATCGGTTTATTTCGTAAAACTTGAAAAATAAACTATTGATAAGCTCAAAAAAAGCTTTACAATTCATTTAAATTTTTAAAAACTTTGTGACTCATAACTATTAAATATATAGTCCGTACAAACCCCCACTACATTTCACAAATATGCGTTAGTACGAGTAAATTTCGGAAGAGGTACTTTTTTATTAGGCAATACCTACAATGGAATTTTATCCTCTCTATTTTAACGTTACAACTTTGTATAGATAAAGAACATAGCAAACATTCATATCTTATAACTGAACTTATCAACCAAAATAAAAACACAATATGACGCTGCTTTCACAAAAAAAAAAGTGGGTGCTAGGTGTGTGATTGTGACACAGGTATAATTTAATCAATTTTTCTGATAAGCGATAGTAGCGACTTCACCCTTTACTTATTTCAAAATATAAATAATAAAGCCTGATGCACTCGATAGCTATTATTTTTATTTTTTTTTTTGTGAATACATTTGAAACAGTAACCTTGGCCATTTAGCGATGAAAACATTTACATGTGTTAGGGTAACAATATTGACCTTAAGATAAATGAAATATCAGTAAGTCTTCAAAAACGCATATATATACATAAGTATACTATATCTCTAGACATCTAAATTTTTTTGTATTATAAGTAGAGCAAAATCTTTTACTCGATATACGAGTAACTTGAATGTGTCATGATTTTTGTAGACTATATGGAATATTGAGAACAATATTATTATCTGATTTTAAGTTTTCGCGATTTTCTTGTTCTAACGATCTGAATTTGATAGTTAAGAATTTATAAATATTTAACAATAAATACTACCTAAGGCCGAAATGACAACAGGATATATCTAAAAATTAAACCAATTTTCTGTTTCAAAATGGCTTTAAGATAATACAATTCTACAAATAATTAGTTTTGAGATATATATTTTTAATTTCTGGTGAAGTACTCGTAATATTATTATTTTTTATAATATTTTTTATTCTCCTGTTTTTTTGAAAATTATTTAGTTTTTTAAGAACTTTATCCCGAAAATCGATTGAAATGAAATTGTAATCGAAATCGGAAAAAAAGTCTGAGTTTGTTTTTAGCGTTTCGATTTCGTTTGATTTTATAATTTTTAAAATAGGTTTAAGTAAAATTATATTTGAGAGAACTTAACATAATTTTTATTGGTCAGTTGTTGAGTTTTAATTTTTAAAATTTATTACAAAATTATTTTTATTATTTCAAGGTTTTCGGTTATTGAAACCGCAAAAATATGCAGAAAACATTTGTAATCAATCATTTTTATTCAGATAACGTAGGCAAATACAGCCTTGGCCAAAAGTATTAGGCACCCTATATTTTACGCTCTATTCTCTTGGAGAATGAATTGTTCGCGTGTGCCGTGCAAAATGCCTAAGATCGGTTTCGGAAGACTGGATCCCATCTAAATCGTACAAAATCCTGCAGGAAAAAAGTAACCACGGTAAGAGAAGATCGGTTTTTAATACGAACCTCTATAAAAAAAACCGTAAAAAAACATCAAATGAGCTAGTTGCTGACATAACACAACATTGTGGGAAACAGATTTCGGCTAGAACCGTTAGAAGGAGACTCGGAGAAGTTGGATTGAAAGGTTGCAAGGCGAGGAAAAAGTCATGGCTCTCAGAAAAAAGCAGAAAGTTGCGGCCAGAATCGGCAAAAAATACCAAAACCTTACTGAAGAAGATTGGAGTAACGTTTTGTGGTCAGATGAATCAAACTTTGAAGTAAGCATTATAATGAAGCCCCGAACTCGGAAACTTTAAAAACTGTTTTAAATTGCCATCCACTTAGTTATTTTGAGCTTTTGAAAAAGGTTATTTTTTTTTATTTTTGCAGGTGTTTGGAAACCCTGGTGCAACCTTTGTGAGGCGGCGAGTTGGTGAGGAATACAACCCAGAATGTGTAGTTCCAACCGGTAAACACGGAGGAGGAAGCGTTATGATCTGGGGTTGCATGGCTGCGGACGGCGTGGGCAAAATGGTCATTTGTGAGGGTCGCATGGACTCAAAAAAATACATTTATTTGATGGAAAACACGCTGATGGCATCTTTCCAGCATATTTTTGGTGATACAAATATGCGGGGCGTGTTGTTCCAGCAGGACAATGCACCCTGTCACAAGTCCGCCCTCTCAGTGAAGTGGTTTGCTGAAAATGCCATTGACCTGCTTCCATGGCCTGCCCAGTCCCCAGATCTAAACCCAATTGAGCATCTATCGGAAATTTTAAAGTGTAAAGTCCGACAATACCCAACAACATCAAAAAAATGCTCAAAAAGGTTCTTGAGCTAGAATGGCTCAAATTAAGTTCTGACGAATGCCGCAAGCACGTAAGCTCTATGCCTAAATGAATAGCAGCAGTCATAAAAGCGAGGGGTGGCCATACAAAATATTAAATTTTCTTTAATAAAAAAAAATTTACAACATTTCTGCATACTTGTTTTTTTTTAATTTTACTTGGTTTTAAAATTATGGCATCTTTTTGGGGGTGCCTAATACATTTGGCCAAGACTGTATATGTAATTACTAGAGAAAGATACTCGTAGTTCATTTATACAATAGTTTATTCCAATAAAATTTTGTAATATTATTTAGATTATTTTTCGTCGAAACAACGAAAACCATATTTATTTTTATGATTTCTCTTAGATTATTTTTTACCTTTCGAGTAATTTGGTAGTGAATTCTATAAGTTAGTGTGCGTATGTTTTCTTCTTCAATCTGCAGAAATAGTAAGTTTTTAAAAGGCATGTTAATCGAAACGAACAAAAGTCACATTTTTGTAACGTCTTGTTGGATGACCCTATCATATATTCATATTCATCTATCAAACTGATAAACTAACTGTCAGCCTATGTAGAAAACTAGAGATGAGAATTAAATCTAGAATGAGTTGACAATAATTTGTACTATACAATCGAATAAACGTGAAATATCAAAAGAAATGCGATAAGATGTCAAGAATTTTGTCTTGTTCGCACCTATGACTAATTTGTACGAATGGAATGTACAGAATCTGTTATTCAGCGCTGTCATACTGACGGCGATCGGTTTCCAGCTTTTTCCTCCTAAAAATATTTGTTCAGGGCTAATGTCTCTTAAGAGGATGTGACAAATCCTAGAAGAGTATCAATTGTCGTGAAAACAATTGATGGTCCACTCTATTCCTTCCGACAGAACGCACACATGAATGGTTAAGAATTTTAAGTCATTAGGCCCTGTTTCTCGAAGACCTGTTTATTTATGTAAGATTCTGGCCTTGTTTATTTAAAAATTATTATTATTAAAAATTATACTTGAAGGGTTAAGATTACAAGGTTTTTGGCTGATATCAATCAGGACAAGACCGCAAAAAAAAAACCAAGAACCCAGAAGAAGGAAAAATTTGCGACTTTTTTTTGCATTAAAAAAGAGCAGAAAATTAAAGTGTAAGTGCCTTTTACTTATAATGAGATAATTTTTATAAATATTTATTTTTTAACTACTGACTGTGACTCATAATTCTAAAATAAATAGGTTTTAAAGTGGACTTCGTGGATAAGGTGAAACATAACATATAAAGTGTGTGTAAAATATACATAACTATGAAGAAAAAGAATTGATAAATTGTTTTCAGAACATATTTAAGATCTCACTAATAAGAACAATAAATTGATAGTTTTTTGTGTGAATTTTTTACTTTTGATGAAACATATTTCCAAATGATTTGATATGATCAAATGGATCACTTTATTACACCTGTAGGTACCTACTAAAGGGTTTTCCTGTATGAATTTCTAAACTACGACAGCTGATTGCGGCCCTATTGTTAAAGCTACATCTGTTAATTTAGCTTTCATTTATTAAGTCTGCCTTGTAAAATCAACATGATTTTAGTTTCAACAATATGTGGAAATAATTAAATTGGTTTATGAAAATGGGTCTTCTTTTTGAGGAACATTTCGCGCGCTTCGCTAATTTGACAGTCGCCATAATAGTCTTTCTATTTCTGGATACATATACATAGGTTCTTCAACAAGCAAGTGTGTCGAATTTGGGACGTTCACAATCTACACGAGATCCACCAAATCCACCAAATTGGAATGCATCCTGTGATATCAGTGTTTGGTGTGCATTTTGAGCTGGTGGCATCATCGGTCCATACTTTTTTGAGAACGACGTTGGCCAGGTTATCATCACCGTCAGCGGCTAAAGGTCGATGATAACTAATTACTTGTGGCCCGTGTTGTATGATAAGGATACCAAAGATATTTGGTTTCAACGGGACGGTACTTCGTGCCACACTGCTCGTAACACAATGAACGTCTTGCACGAGCGATTTCAAAAAGTGCGATTTTCCCCGAAAGACTTCTTTTTTTGGCGATTTCCTTAGTCACAGGTCTATGCCAATAAACCACAAGCCATTGGTCAAATTAAGCCTGATTTATGCCGTTAATGGACAATCAGACGGAAGCGCGAAACCCAACAATGTCGCGGCGGTTATTTCAATGATACATAACACATAATGGTATACATGGGCCTTCCGAATAAATACAAAATTTCAATGAAATCTCACTCAGAATTTGTTTCATTTAAAATTAAAAATAAGAAAGGTTTAATACAAGACCTATTATACATTAAAAAGTATCCTTTATTAAATATTTTAAAATATTAATTTATTATTCATTTTGGAAAGGATGACCATTATAAAGATAAGTGCTACAATAATTGAATTTGGGAGAATTGAAATCACTTTAAAATTTTCAAAATGGAATTATGAAATCCGGAAATTCACTTACTTTTAATTTGGAAATACCAACAAACTCACTTAGCTTAGCATTTACAAAAGCTTGCAGTATAAAAGTATGGAATGGAATAGGAATAAAACGAATTTTGCCAGCCTTTGTCATTTCTATGAGATATACCCTTTGGTTTTGACTGCTTTTGACCCAGTAACATATATTTGAACATGGATATGGGTCATTTTTTAAAAATTGACATTTTTTTTTGATCGTTTGAAAAAAATTTTTTTTCAGTTTTTCTTGGGTTTTAGTTTCTAAATCTATAGTAAACAAGTAGAGAACTCCTGAGTTGCGCAAAAATAATTTCAAATATTTTCCATTTTACGAGTACTTTTTGATAAAAATTTAAATTTTAAATTTCGAATGTACTAAAAATGTTCTTTTCTTGCATAAAATAACAATAATCCACAAAATAAATAGTAACAATAGATAGTTGAAATTTTGTGGAAAGCAACTAAATTTAATAAGATAATTAATAAAAAAGTTGTTTGTTTACGAAATGATTTTGTTTAAAAGCATGAAAGACAAAAAAAAAATAATTTTAAATAACGGCACATAACTTTCTTGGAACTTTTACGGTACCAATATTGTAAGGAATGATGAAATTCAGTATATTTATCTAGAATATAAAAAAATTAATAATGATATGAGCCATTATAAACTAAAAGAATATTTATTAAGAAACAAATACGGAAATGGCCACGGAGATTACAGGCCACGGAGATTACAAAATCGACTATTTCTTAATTTTAATATAGTAAATGTAATTCAATGTCATCCAAATTATATTAGGTTCAAGTATGAGTAAATACCTTTCTTTTGGCGGTGGTTAGACTAAAAAATATTTATACGGTACAAAGATAGCAAGGCCACGGAGATTACACTGAATTTTTACTCGGATGAAAAAATTATTTTGTATGCAAATTTTATAGGAATTAACTGCAATAATTAAATTATAATAAAACATGAAATTAAAGGTTTTTTGACGTACTATAAGATAATGCATCGTAAAAAATTATTAAAAATTGTTTAGTTGTGTGAAAAAGCGAAAATGTTTAATTAGGTTTTTTTTTCCAAATCTTGTCACACTCGTTCAACTAAGTATTCGGACAACAAAACAATTTTTTTTGTTTTTGGCATATCATAAAATTGAAGTTTGAGAGAAGGCCTTTCAAACGACAAGGCCCAAAATTAAATAAAAAATCATTTTCATCATTAAAAATATTAATAAAACTGATTAAGCATGAAAATCACATCCCAAAAAGGCCACGGAGATTACACATTATTAATTACCATGGCTATTCGTTACCATCAATCGATCTGCAAATTTTTTCTTATAATGCTGACATACAAACACAGCTCTATACCAAATTTCAAGTCTTTAAATTGAAATGCAAAAAAAATAGAAGCTATAACGCTAAAAATGTAATTTTTTTAAAACGACCCATATATATTCATACTTTACTTTTTCACGATGTTTCAAAATGTCGTTTATTAATTGATCATTAATACGTAGTAAGTTTAAGTATTTTAAAACTCTATTTATTAGAAAAGTGATTAAGTATCAATTTTATGTTGGCTCCCAATTAATCGTTCTATTAACAAAATGTTGTACAATCAATGAAAACAGTTTATGGAAAGTATTTCGTATCGATTCTTCGAAAAATGTTAAAAAAAAAAATTAAAAAAGCGCAGAAATGACAGAAATTCATGTTAAATTAAAAAACAAACTATAATAAAACTTTAATCCCATTTCCTGCAAATAATTAACAATTTAATTAATTCTCTGCGAAAAAATATTGGACACTTCTCTAATTAATCTGCTACAATTACAACTTTCACCAATCGAACAGCGTACTGCAAAACGTTTGGTCATTTTGTTTCGAATCATGAGCGTTCTTGGCTTAAGAAGAAAAATGTGAATAACACATACATATATAGTTATACTTAAACACTTTTAATCCACCAATTTATTACAGAACATATTTATATATGGGTTTGGTGTTAAAACGAATGCTAGTTATGTCTTATTGTGTAATTCGGTAAGAACATGCGCGTTGAATAAATTAAAGAAATCTGTTTTTTTTTACGTACAATTTATAAATATAAAAATGAAGAAGAAAGTCGTAGAGAAAACGAAAAAATCAGAATTTTTTTTATTAATTTTAAACTGGAATCGATCGAATACCTACAACTTTTATTTTTTGATAAATACCGAACATCTTCGATAAAAGAACAAAAAGTTTATCAAATCGGTTCAGAAACTTCTGATCCAGTTCAAACACACTAGTCAACGAATTTTTCTTTCAAATTGTATTGTTTTTGCGAAGTAACTCCTCTTCTAGATTTTGACGAAATGATTACGAAAATAAAACATGACAGAATTAAATAAGACCAAGTTTTCCCGAAATTTCTTAATCACTGAAAATTTTCGAGATATTCTTAATTTAATATTTAAAAACCCGATTTTGCTTTATTTCAAGTTATGTTTCATCACTATATAATTTGTTTTAAAAATGGTATTTCAGTATCTAAAACTATTACTTTTCTTCTTAAAATATTCAATATTTTTATAAATCGCGGAAAGTCCTGAATTCTATCCAACAAATAGAGAGAAGTTTGTCGTGCACCTGACCATAAATGCCTTATAAATTGTAGCCAGATCAGAGGGGGTGAAAAATTACTTACATCGATATAGAAATCGCAAGTATTTAGCAGCGTTTTTGGCGATCTCTAGAATGAGGTCATTTCAACGACGATCGCCGTTGATACACGTACCGACTACTGAAAGCTTTTCGGGTTCGGACTTTGGGGGTACATTTTGCTACAAGGACAATACACAGCATTTAACAATACTGAAAGATCGGAGTTTAATGAGTTTTTCATACGATATCCACTTCCGAAGGATGTCGACGTGAATTTGAGAATGGATATGAGAAGCTGAGGGGAGAGTCGTCGGCAAAACAATGAAGTGGATTAGAAGCTTCAGACAAGAGATCATTTATAAAAATGAGGCAGTCTAACACCAAACGGATCCCTTTTTTTTTTATATAATTAACGCGCACTCAAGGGATTATGACTACCCTTTAAATGTTGGTTGAACACAGCGCGAGCATTTAGGAAACAGTGGGAGGATTGAGTAGGAGAAACCGATGTACATTCGTCTTAAATTTCTGGACATTGAAATGGGGAGGAAAAACAGAGTCGGTTAAGGAATTCCACATTCGAGTCGTACGGCAAAAGAAAGAATCTCTGTACTTAACTGTACGTCCAAAGTTTGGCTCAAGGGTATATTGATGAGCATTCCCTGCGGCACGAGTATTACGGTGAAATTGTTTAAGGAGGGGAATGCAACTCGCTATTTCAATAGAACATTGTTTATAGAATAAACGATAAAACAGTGATAGACAAGAGACATTTCGACGATGTTCTAACGAAACAATTGTTTCGGAAATTACTCTGTCACCTATCAGCCTTAAAGCTCTATGCTGGATTCTGTGTAGTAATTGTAAAGATGTTTTAGAAGCACCAGCCCAGATATGAGAATTGTATTCTAGTTTGGGACGTATATAAGCCTTATAAATTGTGGCCAGATCAGAGGGGGAGAAAAAGTTTTTACATCGTCTTAGGAAACCTAAGAATTTGGCCGCATTTTTAGCAACATCCAATATGTGGTCATTCCACGAAAGGTGGTCAGTAATACACATACCAAGAATTGATAGCTTTTCAGTTTCTATGATGCAAGCTCCATCCATGAATAGGGGCATAGGGGGAATATTCCGCTTTAATGACAAAAAACAGCTCTGAGTTTTGGAAGCATTAAATTCAACACGATTTTTAATACCCCATTTAACGATGCTATTTAGATCGAAATTTAATGAGCTCAACATATATTGCCGTTGCAATTCAACATTCAAAGAACAAGGAATTGAATCAGGAACTGAATATGAAAAGCTGAGGGTGCTGTCATCAGCAAAACAGTTAACAGTCACAAACATATAATTCAGTTAAGTGGATTAGTAGTTTCGGTAAAAAGATCATTTATGAAAATGAGAAAAAGAGTCGGAGACAAAACAGAGCCTTGAGGGATACCAGCATTTATTTTACGAACTTCAGAATTGAAACCATCCAAAACGACTTGAATTGAAGGGTCAGAAAGGTAATTACTAATCCAACGAATAAGAGATACATCGATACCAAAAGCACCCATTTTTGATAAAAGAGCAGGATACCAGACTCTATCGAATGCCTTAGAAATATCAAGCGCAATGATCTTACTTTCCCCAAAAAGATGTAAGGATTGGTTCCACTTTTCAGTGAGATATGCCATCAAATCACCAGTGGATCTATTACTGCGAAAACCATATTGGCGGTCATTAAAAAGATTATGTTCTTCAAGATATATCTTAAGCTGCCGATTGATCAGTGTTTCCATGACCTTAGACAAAAGGGACGTCAGTGCGATTGGCCGATAATTAGAAGGTGAAGAAGATGTGCCTTTTTTGGGGACTGGTTGGACGAACGCTGTTTTCCAACTCTTTGGGAAGCACCCTGTAGAATAGGAAAGATACAAAAGATTGCGCAGTGGTTTTGCCAGTGTGGAAGAACATTTCTTCAGAACGATGGGTGATATACCATCCGGGCCAGCAGATTTGTGAATATCGAGAATATCGCCTGCGCAAATAAATTTTGCTTATTGAAAAGTTTACATTTTCAAGAGCCGGTGGATTCATGTCGCTATCGGGCAGTGAAGAATTTCTTGCAAATAGTTCTACAAACAAATTAGCCTTATCTATGGAACTAACAACAGGATTATCATTGTAGATGAGCGTGGGAACCGACGAAGAGGTGGAGTTTTTGATTTTCTTTACGAATGACCAAAAGTTTCTACTGCCTTTAGGGCACTGGATTATTTTTTGTCTTAATTTTTTTTTCGTGAAAGAATTTGGTTCTTTTGATCCAAGCGTTACAAGCATTCCTTGCCCTCTTAAACTTAATGTGGTTTTCCTCAGAAGGGTTGGCTTTGTATGTTTGGAAGCACAACTCTCTTACCCTAATCACTTCTTTACAGCTGGGGAACACCAGCATTTATTTTGTGAAGATCAGACCTGCAACCATCCAATACAACCCGGGTAGAAAATTATCTAGGAAACACTATCGAATAGCGTGGCCCTAGCTAGATTGGCCTTTATATAGTAAATCCTATGCTGGGCCTAGACAGATGCAAGCCTGGCGGATCTTGACTAATTTATGCTTATCCTGGCTTTATATTGAACCTGGCTAGAACTGCCTATTTATTGGCTTTTCCAGGAGTATCTTAGACTGGGCCTAGATATTTTTAACTTGATGTAGCCTAGATATAAAACTTTTTCTTGGCGATATCTTGGCTGTAGATAGTATCGCCTCTTTATTGGCATTGTAACAAATAAACTACAAGGGACCTGGATAGTTTTTACTTGGTGTAGCCTGGTTAAAGAATTGTATCTGGGCGTTATATTGGCCTTAGCTAGTGTCGCCTCTTTATAGGCGTTCTCAGATTTTACTTATACTGGGGGTAGATAGTTTTTACTTGATGTATCCTAGATATGAAACTTTTCCTTGGCGATATATTGGCCGTAGATAGTATCGCCTCTTTATTGGCATTGTAACATATAAACAGCAAGGGCCCTGGATAGTTTTTACTTGATATAGCCTGGATAAGGAATTGTATCTGGGCGTTATATTGGCCTTAGCTAGTCTCGCCTCTTTATAGGCATTCTCAGATGTTACTTATACTGGGGCTATATAGTTTTTACTTGATGTATCCTAGATGTGCCTATACATACATATGTCTCTATAAAAGGCTATCTATTATCCTTCTAATAACATAACTTTTTTGTTTTGGTCCTAAATCGGTATTTTTCAGATTCTTTAATACGTATTTAAGTCTTTTAAACAGTATAATTAAAAGAGAGTTATTTGAGTAGCACTTTGAGACACGATATTTTATATATCGCAGTGGCGCAATAGGTAGCGCACAAGCACGGCAAGCGAGAGTCTCGGGTTCGAATCTCAGTGGAGGTAAATTAAAAAAAAAAAAAAATTCTTTCATTCCAGCAAAAAATCACTTAAAGAGTCGAATATAGCGAGGCAAAGAAAAAATGAAAATAATCAACAATAAAAAAAAAAAAAAAAATTTTTTAAGAATTGCCGTAGCTCTTGTGCTACTTGTGAAGACCCATCTAGGGCCCATATAGGAACATCTAGCAAGGCCCATTATATAAAGAGCATTAACAAATTAGCGAGGGACAAGCTAGATACTGCTCGGTAGGGCCATGATTGAAACTAAGAAAAACTAGCTGGGGCCTTGGCATTATCGAGTCGAAAATTCTACCCGGGAACATGTATTGAACAATCTAGAAGGTAATTTCTATCCAAAGAATAAGGGTTTGGTTGATACCAAACACACGCATTTTCAATAAGAATTAACTGAACAAAAAGAAATACTGAGTACTGTCGGGCTGTTTAACCACTAGCCACTAGCCAATCGCTGATGTTTCTTTGCCAGAACACCATTGGTAATAATATCTTCGTATATAAAACTTATAGTACTATAAAGAAGACGAAAGATTGTGGCGACATCTTAAGGCTAGGGACTGCAATTGCTAGATTTGTCTTTGCTAAATTTAATAATAAAATATTCTTTTTTTTACTACTTGTTTTGAATGTTATCCTACTCTCCACTGTAAAAGTGGCGCTAATTTCTACGCCACCACCAGCTAGCGTTCGCAATACAAAATCATGCTCCATGATAATACTATAGGTTATAACGGGTGATTTTTTTGAGGTTAGGATTTTCATGCATTAGTATTTGACAGATCACGCGGGATTTCAGACATGGTGTCAAAGAGAAAGATGCTCAGTATGCTTTGACATTTCATCATGAATAGACTTACTAACGAGCAACGCTTGCAAATCATTGAATTTTATTACCAAAATCAGTGTTCGGTTCGAAATGTGTTTCGCGCTTTACGTCCGATTTATGGTCTACATAATCGACCAAGTGAGCAAACAATTAATGCGATTGTGACCAAGTTTCGCACTCAGTTTACTTTATTGGACATTAAACCAACCACACGAATGCGTACAGTGCGTACAGAAGAGAATATTGCGTCTGTTTCTGAGAGTGTTGCTGAAGACCGTGAAATGTCGATTCGTCGCCGTTCGCAGCAATTGGGTTTGTGTTATTCGACCACATGGAAGATTTTACGCAAAGATCTTGGTGTAAAACCGTATAAAATACAGCTCGTGCAAGAACTGAAGCCGAACGATCTGCCACAACGTCGAATTTTCAGTGAATGGGCCCTAGAAAAGTTGGCAGAAAATCCGCTTTTTTATCGACAAATTTTGTTCAGCGATGAGGCTCATTTCTGGTTGAATGGCTACGTAAATAAGCAAAATTGCCGCATTTGGAGTGAAGAGCAACCAGAAGCCGTTCAAGAACTGCCCATGCATCCCGAAAAATGCACTGTTTGGTGTGGTTTGTACGCTGGTGGAATCATTGGACCGTATTTTTTCAAAGATGCTGTTGGACGCAACGTTACGGTGAATGGCGATCGCTATCGTTCAATGCTAACAAACTTTTTGTTGCCAAAAATGGAAGAACTGAACTTGGTTGACATGTGGTTTCAACAAGATGGCGCTACATGCCACACAGCTCGCGATTCTATGGCCATTTTGAGGGAAAACTTCGGAGAACAATTCATCTCAAGGAATGGACCGGTAAGTTGGCCACCAAGATCATGCGATTTGACGCCTTTAGACTATTTTTTGTGGGGCTACGTCAAGTCTAAAGTCTACACAAATAAGCCAGCAACTATTCCAGCTTTGGAAGACAACATTTCCGAAGAAATTCGGGCTATTCCGGCCGAAATGCTCGAAAAAGTTACCCAAAATTGGACTTTCCGAATGGACCACCTAAGACGCAGCCGCGGTCAACATTTAAATGAAATTATCTTCAAAAAGTAAATGTCATGGACCAATCTAACGTTTCAAATAAAGAATCGATGAGATTTTGCAAATTTTATGCGTTTTTTTTTTTTTTAAAGTTCTCAAGCTCTTAAAAAATCACCCGTTATATACAAAGAAAATATATGTATACGAACAAAATTTGTGAAAAACCATTTTGAATCAATAAAGTGAAGGAACAAAAGTTTGCAAAAAAACCATTTAGAATCAATACAAAATTAGTCCTTCTCACTTTTGAATAAATGATTGTACCTACAGTTTAATTTTAATAGAATTTAATTTAAATTACGTATTAAAATAATTAAAGTTCATTGTTTTCAGCACAAAATAATCATATCAAAAACCGGTAACACCCATTACAAACACTTAAAAGAAGGTGTCAATACTTTTTGTTCGTAGAAAATAGTTTATGTAAAATTGATCTCAACTAATGTCCTTAACTATAAGATCCAAATGCTTTAGAAGCTTACGTAATAGTGCTGCTTCCTCTTCTGAAGAGCACTATTACATTCAGTGTGAACCTGAATGCACCCAAAATAGTATACCCACCGCCACCTAACTATTTTATATAAAGTAAAATAAAATTTTCAACTTGTCTATGCACTTAAATTCATTAGAATATTAAGTTACATCGGAATTTTTCTATGCAGACAGACACTTTTATACGTAACATTATCCGAAGTTCAGAATGAACTTGTCAATAGTTATTATGCACACTCGTCACATTGTGTCATTAATCCCATAAAAAGAAACCTAATTACGACCGATAACACTAAAGTGCAATATAAATAAATACAAAAAAAAAAGCTAAAAATAAAACGCACATTCGAGTTCACCATTATTGATTTTGTTTTGCTTTTCCCATCATGCAAAACAAAAATGAGAAACACATCAGTAAAATCAATTTTCTGAGAAATAAAAAGCACATATACTCGTACATAGAATAGATGAACGCAACGCAAAATATTGCTATTCCTAACAAAAACACAACATCTAGCAAAAATTTCGTCTCTTAAGCTTAGAGTTTGAGGATAATATCGAAAATATCTAAATTGAATCTGACAATAAAAAGCATCTAGTTGTTTCCATTTTGACAGTTCGTTCAAGTGTGTCCAGCACAGTGAGAGAGAGAGAAGAGAAAAATAATAAAAAAAAAAAATATTATATTGCATATACGAAGATAAACAACACACACAAAAGACACGAACCAGCAACAGAATGTATGAATAAATTCGCTCACGTCCTGCAAACAATCAGTCAGTGAGTCAGAAATCAATTACTGGATACCACCTCCTGGCTACGGCTTTTGTGAGGTTGCTGGTGCCATAGCTGTCATCTCGCCTCTATGCATGCAGATGACCAAAATCACTCATGCGATCGAATGAAAACTAAATCTCAGTACAAACAATCCCAGAGAATTGTTTTGTATCTCATTTGTCAACATAATACTCGCACAAAAACGTAAACAGGACCGAAAAATCACCGAAGGTCAGAAACATCAAGAGAAAACATCAAAATATTGAGTCAGGGATGTAGATATGCGGTGGGAATGTGTGGGCGTCCGGTGTAATATATCAAAGACAGAGTGACCATATTATTGATGGGGTTCGAACTGACTTTCAATCATATCACTCGAATAATTTAGTGGGGTACTCGCATGAGATTGTACGTAAAGTTTGGTGCAAACCAGTACCAGAGATGTGAAAGAATGCAGTCTTTTTAGTATTGTAGTCAATTTGCAGTCTTTCAAAGCAGTAAAAAGACTTCAATACATTGAATGCATTTAAAAGACTTTAAGACTGCAAAGAATGTAAAAGACTTTTCAAAGACTTCAAAGATTGCTAGCAGTCCAAAAAGAATGCATTCTTTTTATTTAAAGTCTTTTGACTGCTCAAAATGGAATGCGAATGGATTTCTGAAGTTAAAAGAATGAGTTGATAAATTGTATTGCATTCTCGAAGAATCAGTTGAACGAGTGGGACTTTTCGGAATGCAATACCATAATATTGCAATCTTTTATAACTCTGACCAATACTATATATAAAACAAAACGTAACTGAACAAAATTTTATAATCCTTTTTATGTAATGAATACTTTTTATGAGTAGCTACAACGGAGGACCAGACAGACGAACAGATATTTAACCCGTTTTCAGCGATCACTAATTATGAATTTTCATATTATACCTATTTTTTCTTTGGCACGGGAGAAGACTTGGTCTTACAGGGCTAGATCCACTGTGTTTTCAATAAGACGGCTTTGACTGGTCTTAGAAACTTTTTGTGTATTCTTGTTTATCTATAAATTCCTAAGGAACATCTAATTTTTCACTTGAAATATAGGTACTATATTTGAATATAAAATTTATAGTATTCTCATGAAGACGAACGATTGGAGCGACATCTTAAGCATAGCGATAGTACTTGTTAGATTTGTCTCTGATCAACTTAATAATAAAATATTCTCTTTTTTACTACTTGTTTTGTATCTTATCCTACTCTTCACTGTAAAATCGTGCGCTAATTTCAGCGCCACCACTAGGATAGCGTTGGTACCAACTAAAGATTTTGATCACAGTTGACATTACGATGATAGCGAAGACGAAAAAAGTGGCTCCGGCAATTCCGTCTGTCTTTATGTCTGTATGTCTGTACCTCGATCTACAGCCCAAACTACTGGAGGTATTTTATTCAAACTCGGTACTATAAAGGGTCTTCCCTAGAGGAGAAATTGAAATCTTACCTCCAAAATTGACGGTCACCCATACACCCATAAATTGTTAACCGAAACATTAACAGCTTGCAGGAATCCATATATATGAACGCTTTCTTATCGCGAGATCAACGTTATCACGATCGCTACCACCATCGCTTTAGTTCGCGCATAGATAAATGCATTTATTTCGTAGGTATAAATCCAGCCCATGAAAAATTCTATTAACAATAAGTCCGCAAGCATTCTCTTAAAAAATGTTTCCAATATTGCGAGTAAGGTAAACCTTACAAATGTCGTCAAGTCCATTTTACAATCAACCAGGTTCTACATTTCACTTTCACTCGAAATGGAATTGGAATTGATACGAAATAAAATTTGGTGTTCTAAAATTCACTTTTACCGATATCGATTTAATTTTTTTCTAAGTGAAATTGATGCGAATTTCCGTGTTCCAAGTTTCGATTTTTAGGTGATTTAAATTTAAAGTCAGATCTAGTTGTGTGAGCTTATTATTTATTGTGGAATTTTGAGAAAAAAATAATATAAAAAATATCTTTTTCTTTTATAGAATAGCGTTGGAACTTTATTTGAGTGCCATCGATGCATCCTATGACGCCAGGAATATTAAATTTATTGGTCATGTCAAGTTGAATTCAACTTCGACAAATTATATTCATCAAATCAAAATCTTTGAGACAGTACTTCGGCATGCACTTATCGAAAGGCACGTTTATCAAGTCGATAGTATACAAATTTTTTAACCAAATAAGCAGCGTCATAAATCCTTAATGGGTTTGAATGACCCCCCATCATTTTTCTTCTTTTTTTTTCCTTCTGCATATTCACGCTTGGTATGTAATAAAGCACTCACACAATATTTTATAGAATTACTTTTATCATAATTTACACACAAAATTTTAGTAGCAGTCAAACAACTTCGCAAACAAAACAGTTTTGTATTTGACAACTGAGAAGTGACAGATGACAGCTGTTTTCAATTTCACTAAAAGTGATTTCGAATGATAAAAGCATATGAAATGAAGAGCACTAAAACCAAATTCACTCGATTTGGAAATTCTATTTCATTCAATTTTTCGAATTTTTGAAATTTATTTATTATATAAAAATTTATTTATAAAAATTTTTATAACATTTTTAGGTTCAAACATACGACCACAAAGAGGCTAAGCAATTTCAACAACACAATTACAAATTTAACGAGGAGATAATTTTGTGGTTGTGGTGTTTCACACCTCTGGAATATGTCATCAGGACTACATTTGTATGAAAAAGGCCGTTTTAGTAATCGTCGTTTGCGACAAAAATGCAATTAAAAGATGTTCTTAAATGCAAACTACAAAAGTCTACGAAACACAAAACGAAATTTGTATGCAAAAGCATTATTTTGGATAACGAAGTTTCCTAAAGTCATATGTTCGATTACATCATTTGCTGAGCAACTCTTCGGTAAAAAAATCCAGGTGACGAAAAAAATATTTATAGACCAGAGAGCGTATTCCTTTACGTCGAATGCATCTGCAAGAAAATCAACTGAGGTAGATAAAAAAATGAAGATCATTTAAAGATAAAATTGACGTTGATTTGACGTTTTCGAAAACGACCGAATCTAGTTTCACCTTAAATGTAATTCAGCAACAGTAGGCGCATTGACAGTCAATATTGAAATTGCCCAGAAAAAAATAAAAAAATTGAACATTTAACATTTAAAACAACATTTAAAATAAAACTTTTCAGTATGGAACAACTCAACTAACTAACAAACATATACCGTAATCAGGGTTCGGACTTTACTTCGATCCAAGTAGATCTACTTCTCTTTTTTAAGATCTACTTCTCTTTGAAAAAATTCTTGACCAGACAGCGCTGATCACTCTTAATAACATAAAAAATAAGCTTAGGAATCGCTTAAGCGTAAGCTCCGTGGAAAATTTAAGGTTTTCGAGATCACTTAGAGAACTGATAAAATCTATACAAAAATGATGAAAAATTTACTTTAAAAAAGTTATATTCATTTACTATTTTTTGAAGGCTGAATTTAATTTTATATGTTATGTTTTTTGTTTTTGTTTTTCTTTTTTAAGTCTTTATTTACTGTTATATGAATATTTAATTTTAAATCTAAAGTTTGTGTTATAATTATATTTATTTTATTTTAAGTCTGAATTTTTTGTACCTTATAATAGTTACTTGTACGCAATTAATTATTTATTTTTTAATGAAAAATAATCAAATAATACTGAATAAACTTTTGTTAAGAATTTTGTTTCGAAAAATTTGTTTTTTTTTTTAATTTCCTAAAATTGCTTCGAAAATTTTGGATCTACTACATTTTTTTTTTTCATATTTACCTCGCAAATTTAAAACCTAAGTCCGAACCCTGCTCGTAATATTTATATTTATAATCAGTGGGAGAATTTTTTAAATAGATAAATTTAATTTTTGTGACTGTCGCAATCTTTGTTAACATATTTACATTGAAATTATGTACTTATCAGTCTTCCATCGGTTCACAAATATGCTTAAAGTAAAACTTAAATAAAATGCACAAGTGAGTCGCACGAACTTGCTCCTATGTAATAGACTAGGAAGTTTAAAAAGAAATATTAGCAGAGAAAACTGTTCCTAAGGATAACGTTTATTTCTTAAACTCCTTTAATAGTAGGAGATAAAAACAGAATGCTATGCAATTATGAATTTATGCTTCTCTGTAAAAAATGTCATTAAAAACCGTTATGTCGATAATGAGAAATTCAAAATTAAAAAAAATGTTCTTTGGTAGGTACAGTCATAATAACCACATTTCGGAAAAAAAAAATTTCAACCATTATCTAGCTTTTACTAAATGAAATTTTCTTGTATCTTTCTATTTTAAATCTGTTGAACAGTTTTTAAGATAAAAAAAAATATTTATAAAATTTCGAAAAAAAAAATCGTATGGCAGGTACCGTTAAAAAAAAAAAACGAGTAAGGGAAAATTTAAAAATACTATCTACCAAGTTTAAAGAAAATCGGCCGAGCCGTTTAGAATGTAAGTAGTCGCAAAGAGAGACAGACGGACAGAACTGCGAGACCCACTTTTCTGGTGTTCCCTATCATCGTAATGTCAACTTTGATCAAAATCTCGAGTTGGATTTTTTTACGAATGCATAACTTGCCTTACAGTATCTATAAATCAGAAGTAAAAAGGTTGTTAAATCAACAACAAAACAGCCAACTGGTCACACTAATTCCAAAACCATAGTCAAAAAACATATCTTTATTTTCATCATCGCTGGTTCACGACAAAAATATTAAAGAACGGATGTAAATTGAAAAGTGTGAGTATAACAATGTGTATATCTATACTTCCTGTGTTGTTATTCCTTTCCATGCAAATATAATGCAACTGGAATAATCTGTGTGTGAGTGTGTTTTGTGTCCAAACAAGTGTATCCTTTCCTGCCAATTGGGAAATTTATTTTCCTGGGAAAATTGTATTTTTTGTTCTTTTATCTCGTTGTTTACGTAGACAAAAAAAAAATATTTTTATTTTCTTTATGCATGTACCTCTACATGTGTTTACGTATGTATGTATATATTTTGCTTGTAAGTATTTATGTTCAGAAGTAAAACAAAACTTTGTCCATTTTGATGGACACATCATTACCATCATCCAATCCATAAAGGACCAAGTTGTATGATATTTTTGTTTTCTTGTTTAAAATTTTCAAATTCTTTTCTGAGCAAAACTAACCGAAATATAAATTGAAAAACGAAAAGAAACCAAACTTTTAATAAGCATGTTCTGTAGTTTTAAGCCTCGAAAGTTTGACGTTTAAGTATGTAAGTAGGTAGTACCTAAGTTTTGAGTACCAAATTTAAGTTTTTTTTTCATCTCTTATTTTATTACACTCCCTCCTTTATGTAGAAATCCAATTGCACTTTACATTTTTATTTCAAAAAAATTTGCATACTTTCGATACTGAAAAAACGAACTTTTATCGAAATAAAAAAAAAACAGAAAATATATGAATAAGCGAATACCGTAATAGCCGGAAACTTAGTCGGGCGGTTAAATTTAATTGAATCAACAACAAACAATGAATACGTAAAAAAAAAAGTATTCCAAAAACAAATAATAGTCAGAGTAGAAAATAAAATTATTTCGGAAAAAACAAACAAATTTTTTTGTGAGCGAAAAAAAACGTATCTATCCAACAAATGTTAAATTATGACTGGACTTGCTTAACGCAACCATTGATAAAGTATCGCGAAACACCTTCGCTCGATATTCAAGATTGTGTGTGCTAGCACTTGTATATATGTAATTGAGAGTTGTGGTGGTGGAAAAAGTCTGATATAATTAAAGGTACTTTTGTCAAGTGTTTTTCTTCTTTTTTTTAGTTTTTTTTTTTTTGTTTTGTGGTTGAGTCTTCTCTTTTATTTATTTCCATCACACTTTGTTGTGTTTCCTAACTTCTACGTAACCTACTATATCTAGATGCTTTTTTGAGAGCTTTTGTCTAGCAGGGGATCTTTGGAAATTTACTCTCGCACCTCACTTAATCTATTGTGGGAGAATTTCGTTTTAAGTTTTGAAAGACTATAAATAAATCAAAAGGGGTTGAAGTACACTCGATGCAGGAAGTATACATTTTTTTTTGAGGATTTAACCACGGGTGAATTCGCAGTTTTAAACTAAAGATCTCTTTAAAAGTGTTGTATTTTATTCATTGATTAATAATAAGAATGTTTTCAGTTTATATAATATTTTGAATTATATTATAAACATATGTGCATAACAGAGGTAAGCCATAGTTTTTCTTTGTATTTAATTTCAATGTAGAAAATTTTTGATTATAATTTTATATAGATGCGTTTTTTGTTCTGCAATATGCAATAGAATATAATATGCTTTTTTAAGACATTCGCTTTTATTTTTATTTTTATTTAAGAAAGGATACCTCTCATACATTTTTTTTTTAAATTTTTCACTTTTCGATTAAACTTTGGTATATTTTCCTAGAAGAACAGAACAGCAGTTAAAGTACTTGCATATGTAATACATAGCTTATTGGACCGACTCAAAACTTAGCAGCACTTTTTGTTGAGAAACATTGCCGAAAATAATGTTCAAGAACTTCGAGCTTAAATGGATCAATGGACAGCAGAGATGGAAAGCCTTGGTGAGTTAATGTGGTGGCGAATCAATCACTAAATTCTGACTTCTTAATCTTAGAGTACTTTTACCGAATTAAATTTTATTTTGATTTTTATTTCCGTATGTTGTTCAAAACTTTTATTTCCTTGTGTTAAAAACAAATAAATTAACTTTTTTATGAAACTAATATGCATACGGGAAATAAAATGTTTAAAAATGGGTGATTTTTATTGAATTCCTAAGTGAAGCTAATAATTATAACAAACGCTCAAGAAAAAAGAAACAACATAAACCTTAATAAAAAAAATATTCCAGTACAGCAAAACTCGAGGTAGAGGTAGGCAGAAGAACTCGGCCTTTTGCAGACTTCAACTAGGCGAATTTTGCGACGGGACTTAGGCTAACACCCTTACAAGATCCAACTAACCCAGGAGCTCAATGTTCATGGCCATAAGCAACGCCGTTTGTTCACTGACTGGTCCTTAGAAAACGACCTCGATTTAGGCCGAAAAGTCATCTTTAGCGACGAGGCTCATTTTTGAATGAATGACTGCGTTAACGTCAAAATTGCCGTACATGGAGCGACTCTAATCCGCACGAGGTTCACCGGCTGACAATGCATCCACGTTAGTGATGCAGCCAACATTAATGGAGAGCGCCACAGAACGATGATAACCAATTTTTGTATGCCCCGAATTTAAGAATATACACCTAGACGACATGTTGTTCAGGCAGACCGGCACCGCGTGCACCACAGCGGGTGCCACGATTAACATTCTTCATGATTGATTTGAGGTTCAGGTTTTCTCTCGCCGAAGTGACGGGAAATGGCCACCAATGTTATGAGACTTGATTTTGGTTATGCGAATTAACTACAATCGACCGTTGCCTTTAAAGAGAACATATCACAGGCCATCACTTAAATTCAGCTAGATCTATAAAGACCTGAAGAAAGAGTCATTGAAAATTGAACCACTCTGATCTGTCCACCGTAAAAAGCCGAGGCGGGTATTTGAACGATATCATATTCCATATACATATAATTGCATACATAAGCTTTTCAAATACAAAAATAATTTAGTAAATAATTCACCAACAGCTTGTTTTATTCCATTACATCTACCGTATAATTATAATATAAATTTTAGTTAATGTTCACTATGGCGTATTAGCAACATTTATTCAATGTTGCATGGTAGGTATGGATGAATATAAAAAACTGTCAAAATAGGATAAATGAAGTATTTGCCGTAAATACCTATTTTTTTTTTATTATTTTGTGCGCACTAAAGCGATTAAGACTACCTTTAAGATATTTGAGAACAGTGCAAGCGTTTAAGGAAAAGTTAGGGAGGATTTAAAAAGAGATCCGATGCACATTGATTTTGAATTCCTGAATATCATGCTGGAAGGGGTCAGGTAAAGCATCCCTAATTCGTGAAGTGCGGCGTAGTACCAACTCTTGCATAAGGGTAATCCGATGGACACTTCAAGAAGGGCGAGTATTAAGTTTAAATTATGTAAGGGGAGGAATTCAAATGGCTATATCACTAGAACACTGTTTATATAAATAACGATAAAATAATGAAAGATAAGAGGCATTGTGGCGGTGCTCGCGAGATTCAAATGTTTCTATTATATGTACTTGTATCACCTATCATTTCTAAATCTCTTTTTTGGATTCTATCCAAGAGTTATTGGAGCACCTTCTCAAATTTGTGAATTTTTCTCGAGCTTTGGAAGGGGTAAAAAATTTCTTGCAACGTCGAAAAAAACCTTTACACTTAGCAGCGTTTTTTTGGCGGTCATTCCTCACAAAGTGGCCGGTGATGCACATACCGAAAACTGAGAGCTGTTCGGTTTCTTCAATGCAAGTGTCCCTTATGGATAGCGAGGTTAGTTGTACTTTAACTAAATAAATTTCACGCGTTTATGGTTCCCCCTTTAATGACCTGAAATTACTGCCGTCAGCAAAACAATTTAATGAATTAGAAGTTTCGGTCGAAATTGCGAGGTAAAACTAAACTATAGCATTGATATGGAAAATGCATTACCCTTTCTAAAAATTATTTAGTCATATATGATATGTATAATTTTTGTTCACTATAAATCCCTGGGCTTATCAGTCCGCTCTCGTGGTTACAGCTTTTTATAAAACACAAAAACTGAATAGCACGTACTTGATGGTATGGCTTATTGTGGAATACTTCACAATGAAAGGGATATGTTTAATGTTTATAAATTAAAAATATACATATACATACATTATGTTCTCGTATTTAATTGGTACGGCATCTCTTATGTCGGTATGCGACTGTTTGGCCGTATTCCAAGTTACGTGGACGGTCTGTCGCCAATTTTCTTTGAGTAAATCACACTTTATTTGGAAACAATAGCAAATGATCCTTCAAAGCGCGTAACAAGGTCCTGAGCGTGGTTTCACTTTAACCAGCTCTTGGAACGACTTGGGCGTTGATGAATGGAAAGTCAACGATCTCCCACTGTTCCTAGTTCAACCAAATTCAACACCAAACGACTAATAGTGTTGTCAAACTGTGGTCAGTTGGTGGTCACTTTATTTTCGACGATATACATGATGAGTTAACAATTTACTTTTACAGCATTTCTATTTTCGTTGTTTCGGTGTAAAGCGGTTAAAATATTGTACTGAATTGACGTTTCAAAAACTCACACTTTTACTCATATCTTTCTGTATCCGACGTGATGTAAGACGCCATGGCGTAGTCGTCATATGAAGTTGGGAAGAAAGTGCGAAAAAATTCAAAAGAACTTAAGAAAATTATTTACTATCTTTTTTTAGGAAAAACCATTTCTGGAAAATTTCGTGCGTAAAATTTCCTTACCATCTGGAAGCATGTGTAAGCATTTTCAACAAAATCGGTCTAGCCATTATTAAAAATAAAATGTACATATGTACAAGTACTTTGGAATTTAAAAATGATGTATGTATATAAAAAGATGGATATAATTAAATATAAATGTAAAAATCCATGAGCTGTATTGTTTCAATCGCTCAAACAATTCCTTAAATAGTTTGTGATCAAAAATTAGAAGGATTTCTGGGAAAATTTTGAATTTATGCAAACTTAATTTTAAAAAATCCATAGAGGAGTTATATTAATAATAATTTTTTAATATACGAAATTTCCTTAAAGTTTTACTAAAAAAATTAGTATGCCAATTTAAAGTATATAATAAATTTCATTTAGTTTACCTGGGTCCGTGTCGCCTAAAACTAAAGCGATCTGTCAAATAATTGATTGTCGTTTTGACAATCGCTCTCTCTCTCTATCTATATATTATCTTTTCTATATAATAAAGACAGCTATAGTCAAAACGACAGTCAATTAATTTTCAAAATTGATTTTTCAAAAAAAAATTAAAACTTAATTAAAAAATCCAAAAAATATTTTTCGAAAATTTGTATATACAAAATTTTTACAAATTTTAAGGAGCTCCAAATATATAAAAAAATTTGTTCGAAATCGGTAGAACCATTCATGAGAAATTTGGAACTAAAAAATGAAAAAAACGGTTCTATATGACAGGTAAAGTTAATAACATTTTTTTTCTTAATGATTTTTGATCAAAATATAGACCGTGCCTACAAATATTATATAATCGTTAAAGCCATTTTCGAGGTTACACTAGCAATACACCTCAACACAACCTCTTTATCTATTTCTTTTAAACCACTTAAAGAACTTTTAACTGTAATCTCTGTATCTGTAAATCACATTTTTCTAAGACTAGAAATAATTATTTAATTTAAGTAGGTATATTTGAATCTAGTGTAAATGATTGATTTTGTAATTTTATTAAGTGTCAATAAAGTTTAATACTATAATTATAATAACAATAATAATAATAATATTAATATGTGATAGAAGTCTCATCTTTAAAGTTTCAGTTTATACAAAGTTAGGTTTTTTTTTGATAAAACAAAGTAACTTAAAACATTGCATTCTGTGTTTGGAAATATGTACATATTTTGATTTTTTTTTTTCAATTAAAGAAATAAAATTACCGGCCTAATACAAAATTCAACAAGTATACATTAAATTCTACTTTGAATTGCGGTGGATTATTTATTTTTTGTTTTCAAATTAAATTCTAATTGTGCATTTCATTACATTGTCATTATTTACTTCGTCTAGGATATTTAGTTTTGAATGACAAATGAATTTATTTTCAGACAAAAAAAAAACCCGAACATTATTTTCCATTACCACTGTTCGTTAATTATAATTAAATGATGAACCTCATTGTATCGATAATTGAAGCGTTAACATATCAGGGGAAGTGCGCGCTTTACAACTTTCGTTATCACATAAGTGGAAAGCAATTAATGCCTATCATTAGGTAAAACGCAAAAGATAGCTCGAAAAGTTGGTATAGCTTTTAGGCGACAACTTTTGAAACAGGTGGTTTGCAGGTGTATGAGAAACGACTCACGTGAGTAACGTTGTCATATTATGTTGATATGTGTAGCGTTTACTTGTATATCCATGGCTGTAGCCATATAAATTACGGAAGGGGAGTGAGCTTTTAAATCTTCTAAATTATATTGTAAGTCATTCATTTTTGTATTTCTTCTGGTTTCGCTTCAAAGGTTAAATTAAACTTGAAGAAGAAGATTGAACTTTGTGTTTTAATCTCAAATCTAACTAATGCATATATGCACTGTCATGCATGGCCCAAATGATTATTTCTTAAAAAAAAAGAAACAAATTTTCATTTTTTTTTGCCCTGGAACTGTAAATGCCCCATAACATGAAGACCAACTAAACTTTGTGTTTTTTTTTTTCATTTGCGGCATTATCTTACATTTTAATTTATTCGCAAAACTACAAATCGGAGGTTGTTAAGACTCTCAACCTCCAACTGAATACGTTCATGGGTACAGAATGTACATTCAGCAGTCAGCAGTAGCACGAAAATTGTCAAACATGGACAAATATTGATAAATTGATTATATACGTTTTTGCTATCCTCTCAATACATGTTATGTTAGTTCCGGGAGATATGGTTGTGGATGTGTTTTGTGGGGTGGTAGACTCTCTTGGCAGACGTGGCCACATTCTCCAACCCCACACACAACACACAGCAACGCAGCAGTTCGGAGCAGCAGCTTCAACCTGTACGTGAGGTGAATGGCAAAAAAAGGTCGATGATTTCCTAAGAGTAATTATAATGTACACAACAAGTAGCGGGCGCAGTCGGATACTCAGAGTATATGGTCGCAGGCACATTGGCAGAGAATGTGGAAGAATGTGACCTAATTTAGGCATATCGTATGTGTCGGGCCTGGTAGTATCTGATTGCTTGTAATTGGAGCAAAAAATTCATCTTCAGTTACACAGGGATGGGAGATAGGATAGCTCAATCGATCATTAGATGCACGGTCCCACCTGGCGTCGTTGTCGGTGTTGGTGTTGTTGTTGTCGAATAAAAGAGATGCTCTAGCAAAGGTGTGATTCATTGAAAAGGCTTCATTAATAGACAAAAACGCACAACAGATTAAGGGGGAAATGTATGAATTTGATATCAGCAGTTATCGACGGGAATGTGCGTTCGGTTAGATTGGAAAATGAAAGGATGCCGCATTTTGAGCATTAGAGCGTAGTTTAAATAAAATAAATTTAGTTGCAATATATCTAGATTTTATTTCATAACTTGGGAGCTAGCTTTTAAGATGAGAAAGGCATTTTTCGCTTTCCAACCGATACAATTCTTGTATAAAATAAATTTAGTATAAAGGGTGGTTAATTTTCTTCAAACTTGATAGGTACTGTGGTTCCATATAGAGGAGAATTTGAAACTTTTTAAGCTCTAAATCTAAAGCGACCTGCTATACAGCCATTATGAAAAATCTTATTCATCTCGAAAACGACTATAAAACGATTTTGACAAAAAAAAAAAGTTATGTGTACCTACTATTGTAGCCAAGTTCTACATTTTGGTCAAACAAAAAATAATGTAACAAAAAATGATATTAACGTCAGTTTTTTTTTAATTTGACTTTCTCATTAACGGATTTACTGATTTCGATCAATTACAGGAGCTTCTTCAAATTCTATTATCGAAAACTGAAAACGGAGTGGGTGGTGGAGTGTACTCCAGATAGACTAAACCTTTGTCACTCCTTCCGTCTACCAAGGCATTTTAGCGTATTCCAAGCGGAAATTCTGGGGATAAGGGAAGTGTTGCCTTGGCTTAAGGAAAACGTGATATCTAGTTCGGATATCCGCATCTTCTCAGATAATCAGGCTGTTTTAAAATCCCTCGCATCAGTCTCTTCAAACTCCATTACATCCCAAGACTGTAGATCGTCTCTGATGGTTTAATATTCACATATTCTGGATGCCGGGGCGCAGTAACATTCGGGGGAATCGTAAGGCCGACGAACTCGCCATAATTGGAACGGAAATGCCTATCTTGCCCGATAGTGTAAATATAGGTATGCCTATAGCTACTAGTAAACTTATGCTGAAGCGAATTGCACTGCAACAATCAAATACAAGATGGCTTAAAACTACCACTTGTATGGCGACCAAACAAATCTGGGCCGAACTGGATTTGAAGCGGTCAAATTGTTTGTTGTCCCTCAGTAGATCTCAGACCAGCTCGGGAATAGGTGTAATAATTGGACACTGTCTTATAGGTGCACGTGGAATGTCCGGACCTTAAACAGGCCACGTGTTGCCGAACAAATAGTGGAGAGCCTGGATAGGCTAAAGGCTGACATTACAGCCATCCAGGAAGTGCGCTGGGATTGAGAGTGCATACGAAGGATGAAAACGTGTGACATCTACTTCGGTGAGTGCTTCAAGGAGCAGGGTCAGCGGCTTTTTGGATATGGATTTGTGGTAAGGGGAAGACTTAGGCAAAGAAGTCAAGCGCCTGGTCACAATCCGCATCAAAGCGAAATTCAAAAACGTGACGCTGATCTGTGTCCATGCCCCAACGGAAGAAAAAGATGACTCAATCAAAGAAGAATTCTACGACCTTCTCGAGGAAACGTATGATAGGTGCCCCAAGTACGACGTCAAGATTATTCTTGGCGACTTCAGCGCCAAGATCGGAAAGGAGGGCATCTTTAGTTCGATAGTCGGAGGACCCAGCCTGCACGACAACACTTCCGGTAACGGACTCAGGCTGATTGACTTTGCGGCGGGGCGAAATGTCATCATAGCTAGCACTCGATTCCCACACCTCAATATACACAAAGGGACCTGGCGGTCTCCAGATCAACTAACCGTCAACCAGATTGATCATGTTGCGATAGACGCGAGACATGCTTCCTGTATCCTGGATGTCCGAACAGTCCGAGGAGCCAACATAGACTCGGATCATTACTTGGTGGTAGCCTAAGTACGAATGCGGATATCCATGATGCCACAACGACGGACGGATGCTGTGAAAAGATTCAATGTCGCGAAGTTAAAATTGCAGGAGGTCGCCAGGACTTTTGCAGACCGAGTCTCTCTTAATCTCTCAGCAAGCCCGCCTCCAGCTTCATCTACGGAGGACCTGTGGAAGCACTGCCAGAATGCCATCAGTAGTGCCGCCACTGATGTGCTGGGTTTCACAAGGCCACCACAACGAAACCCCTGGTTTGACGAAGAATGCAGGTTGGCGCATGTAGCAAAGAACGAGGCCTACCAATTAATGCTGCAAGCAAGAACCAGAGCTGCTGGGAGAGATGCCTGGGAGCTCTACGGGCAAAGACGAAGGGAGGAACGCCGACTTCTAAGGAGGAAAAAGAGATAGCATGCGAAACGGGCGGTCGAGTCTATTGAGGACTGTACCGGCAGAGGGTATGTTCGAAAGTTTTACCAAAGGGTGAGGCAATCCACCCAGGGCTACAAAGCTAGAACGGAAGCCTGTCGGGATAAGAGTGCGAATATGTTTGTGGACACACAGTCCGTGCTGAGGATCTGGAAACAACACTTTTCCAGACTGCTGAACGGCGAGGAAGGCAAAAATTCCGCAGCTAGGCGGAACATTCCATTCAACCTGGACGATCATGGCCAAAATTTCCGTCCACCCGACCTAAATGAAGTGCGATCAGCGATAGCCAAGCTGAAAGCGTACAAAGCTGCTGGCGCGGATGGCTTGCCAGATGAGCTATTCACAGCAGGTGGGGATGACTTGGTAGGGAGCATGCACCAACTCATCTCAAAAAGTTGGTCGGATGAAAGTATGCCCAATGAATGGAACCTAGGCCCCATCTACAAGAAAGGAGATGCTCTGACGTGTACCAATTACAGAGGTATAAGTCTCCTCAACGTCGTATACAAAATCCTGTCTTCTGTACTGTGTGAACGCCGAAAACCGTTTGTCAAGGAGCCGATCACCCCTATCAGTGTGGTTTTAGGCCCGGCAAATCTATATCTATCTATCTATCTCCACTATAACGTCGCAAAACGACATCAGTGCAGAGATCAAGCGAAGAATTACTCTTGCCAACCGCTGTTTCTTCGGGCTAAGAAGGCATTTGAGTAATAAAGCCCTATCTCAAAGAACCAAGGAGACCTTGTATAAGACCCTCATCATCCCGGTCCTGCTGAATGGGGCAGAAGCATGGACACTCTCTAAAACAGTTGAAAATCTGCTTGGGTGCTTTGAAAGAAAAGTTCTTCGTTTGATCTTCGGTCCAGTCTGTACCGATGGAGTACGCACAAGTGAAGAGCGAACTCAGCCAACTTGGAGTGCGTAACTGGAACCAGCTAGCTAGGGACCGAGCTAGCTGGAGGGGCTTATTGGTTGAGGCCGTAGTCCACCCTGGACTGTGAGCGCCATCTAAAGTAAGTAAGTAAGTTATTAAATTTAGGTTTTTGTTTTTCAAAATTTCATTGTGGTTATTTCAGTTTCTATTCTTCATTAAATAGTCTTATTCTTTTTTATACGTTAGTTTTTAAATTTATATTTAGCTCTCATAAGTTAATTCTAAGACCACTTTCCAGTTATTAATACTCTGTTCAATAACGACTTCAAAACTTTCTTTTTTCCTTTTTTCAATAAATCCAAAGATAGCAAATATTAGTTCAGGAACAATTTTTTTAACAAACCATATTTAAGCTATGGGTCGCTTGATAATTTTATAAAAAAATTATTAAATATGACGGAGCAACATTCGGAATTTATATTTCAATTTTTTTTATAGAAAATGAAGCGTGGATACTGACAAGCATTTATGTTATTGTTTTTTTTTAATTTGTAACTAAAATGATTTTACACGGAATTTTAAACCGCAAAAAGAAATTACTGAGATAATTGATATTTTGTTCAAATTATTTAATAGTCGAATGAAAAATGTTTGGAAATGGGATTTCTTAAATCACAACTAAGCTCATACAGTCAAAATTTAATTTTTCTAACCACAAAAAAAAACAAGAAACGAAATCAAAACAATTTTATATAATGTATAAGTATATGTATGTCCTTACCAAATCCTTTATTACTCTTCGAATAAGTTTCGCCTTCATAACTTAACTTGCTAAACTTTTCTCTTGTTTGTAAACAATTTCTTTTTTTTTCAATTGATGATTGCTATTGCAAAAGAGGATAACACCACCAATACCTATACTGCTTTCTTTTGTGCTTTAAGTGTGTATATTAGAGTTCAAAAAGATTATAATGAAAAAATAAAATAATGGACCGAGAAAAAATCCACAATTGCACAATTTATTATTATTAGGCTGAAAACTTTTTGAATGAACTTCCCTTTGGATTTACGATCGAACTTTTTCAAAGAAAAAAAATTCTCTGATAAACGAATAAAAAGGTAAAGTTGTTTCTTTCAAGGAAGCAACCGAAACGTTTAAGAAAAATTATATACATAGGAACCACATTATTTTCGATTAAATGTTCGTTTTTAAAAAAAAAAGAAAATCAAGTTAATAAATAAATGCAGTTATGTAATGTTGTATCAGTCTACATCACCTTAAGTCTTCCATAACTTCAAATAACTAGTGAATTTCCTAGTTCTTAAATGCCATTTACACTCGTAGCTTTTAACTTTAGAGCTACTTTACCAAGGACCATTGAAATAATTAAAAAATCATTTATTGTTGTGGCAAAATTTCGATTTTCGATTAACACCTTTATTCTGTAATTCGCCGGGGGGAATGTTTTTTTTTTATATTCACCAATCAATATCCTGCTATCCCTAGATGAATCATCTCGGTTATATTGTGAATATATAATAATATATTTCGGTATTTCACTATTCACGTGAATGAACTTTCTCCATACAAATCTGATCCGAATGTAACATGTCCCGGATTTTTTGTTTTGTTTGTGAAAGAAAAGATTTTATTTATTAATGTAGATATGTTGACACATTTTTTTTTTAAATACATCGGCGCAAAATTTTAAACAGCCTATTATTAAGGTATAAGTATGATACTAGTGAACAATTTGCTAACTTTAAAGTAGTTTACTAACTCATTCTTAATTTTGAACATTTTCTAACTAGTATCGTACTAAAGCAATTTTCTTAATAAATTGCTTCTGAACACAACTTAAGCAATGACAGTTCGTGCAAAAAAATACATAAGTAAACAGACCTTTTGTGGCGTTTGCAAATAGCACGATACTAAAAAAAATAGGTAATTCGATTATTTTAACTTTAATAAAAGGGTAGAGAAAGTATGATGCTATATTCGACTAAAATTTGTAAGATCGTTGCTTTCACCTAGTTTCATACTAAAACAGCTTTAACATCGTACACGTACTAATTAAACTAAAAATTTGCGCCATTTATTTCAATTTCAATACTTTTTTAGATTTTCTAATGTTTTTTCCTGATTTCTCTATTAGAAGATTCCGTTTCTCTGTTTTGTTATACAAAAAAAAAATAAAATCCAACAATATCCGCTTCGTTAGCTAGATTTTTAGTTTTAATGAAAAATTATTTACTTAAATGTCAAATAGAGTTGTGATAATGCAGTATACCGGATAGATAATACAGTTTACTCCATAGAAGCTGTGTGCAATGTTTCAAGAAAGAAGTGAAGTGTAGTTAATAAAAGCAATTTAAATATTTTTAAGTCTAAATTGAAAGTATTCTGGTACTGATGGTAAAAATACAACTATGTACTCGTATCTGAAATGAAAAGCTATAAATTCTAACTTTAAAAGCCAAAATATCTAATACTAAGACTCTCATTTCGATTGGACTTAATAATTCAATATTCACCAGAAATTTTTTTTATAAAATAGTTGAATTAATCTATCTATATAAATAAATATGTAAATGTATGTTTGTTCCTAATCGCTAATCTCGGGAAGCTCTTAATCGATTGCTTTGAAATTTTCACACAACATTGCATAAGAGTACGTTAGTGTTTATACTTAAAACAAAAATAAAATGGTGGCCTTAAAAGCAACAGTAGCTTTACTGAGATATAAGTAATATAGGATCTTTATTTATGAAAAACAAAAATTCTAAGTTTTTTTTTGTCAAAAAATATAAATAAACAAACAGAGAAAGTAAAATTTAAATAAATGTCTCACACAGTTTGAAATATTATCAAATCAAATACATAGCTGATACACCGCCGATATAGAATTGCGTTGTGAACAAAATTATAATACTGGTGCACTTTTGTCATATGTGCAAACAAATATATGTACCTATGCTAACGCCTAAGCAAGAAGATGTTTACAAAAAAAATTGTAAGCTGTCAATAGCAGGGTTGGAGAAATTTTTCTTTAAGATGCCCCAGAACCGAATTTCGTTTAACGTCGACACCTGCCAGTTTAGGCTTAATTCGAAGGTGAGCCTACCCACACTAACGGAGTCAGATTAAGCGATGACCACCACCTGAGTTAGTACGAAAACACCCAGTAGTAATTCTGCGAACATGTTGGGTCATGTCCACACACCTTGCTAAGGAGCGAGGTCTACCTAGCACCTCTTGAATCCAAGTAAACTTGGAAATCATATGCTTCCGGGATTTGGGGCAACCACAGTCACCACGATACTCCCACAAGGGGGCCTACCTCATAGATAGTCTGAAGCACAGGGGCCGAGCGTCTGCGACACAAGAAACCACCTCATGGGCCCTATCTCCCGTGGTACCAGAATATAGCTTCCGTTTGAGTTTCGCGACCGTGAAGGTCGCTCCTAGATGAGTTCCTCAAAACTCGAGGTCTAGCAACCTCAGATGCACACACCCAGCCATCAACCAAGGCAGAAGCTAATAACTAGGCATTTACACCCATACGCACAAACATAAAACAAACACAAACATCCGAGCCGTTCAACACAACACATTAGGCGGGCGCCCGCAGACAATACCTTTTGATAACCCCACTTAAGAGCCAGTCAGAAACAAAGACAAAAGGGCTTAAACTACCATAAGGACACATAAAGCAACCGCCACCTGCCTGAATTGGTAGGAACGCGCACGAGCTGCATGTCACCGTGTGCCCCAAGATAGACCGAGGGTTACATATTAGGCACCCCCGCTCCAAGCTCTACAGTGTGTCAGGCCCCAATACCACTAAGCCCAACGATTCAGGAAAAGGGTGCAATTACCGAGCAGGATGAGACCTGAAATGGCCCCTGTCCCGCCGAAACTTTCATCAATCATCAGCCATGGTTATAGGACCGACGGTGAAGAGTCAGGATGAGACCTGAACGGCCCCTGTCCCGCCCAACACTCATCGGCCCCAGCCCAAGGGAGGAACTATTAAAACGTTCCTAATAAAATTGATTCTGGCGGCAAATCAATCCTAAAATGACATAGCCTTAGCTCTTGCGAGTCAGTCTTCAGGAATTGCTGTGATAATGTTACCTGGTGGACTAACTGCTATTCCGCTTTGAAATTGCCATTGAATATTTTTTTTTTTTTTTTTTTTATAATCTACACGCGCTCAAGGGATTATGATTACCCTTTAAATGTTTGAACACAGCGCGGGCGTGAAGTTGAGGAAGAGAAAGAAGGATAGGAAAGATGTGTGGCACGATGTTCTGAGACTGAAGGTTGTTGTCTCAGATATTTTATCTCCAGGGATGGCGGCTGAACTAAAGCGGAGAATGCCGTGTCTTATTTCTATGTCGCTTATAATTCACATTATTTTATTCGTGTTCATCCTTGTTGGGCATACTAGTTTAACTCAATTACCATGTTGTTAGTGTTATGCCTAAACAACATGTAATGAGTAAGCAAGCAACTCATTGATGACAATTTTAGAAGGTTTTTAATGGAATTAAAACGACATAGACGACGGCAGGGATCGAACCTGTGATCATGAGGTTCACAGGCGAGCACACATCCATCGCGCCACGGCCACCCCAAAATATGCAATTTAATGAAAATCCCACGTGCAACATTTTCAAATCATCAAACATGGGAAAAGTATTGCAGTAATGCAAATAAAAAGTATATGGGACGAAATCACAATACAAACAAAAAATCGCTCGAAGCTCTTGATCGATCATTGCAAGATTTCCGTCAAAATTCTAGACAATTGGGAAATGCAGTAATATTGCTTGAAGTGGATTTCATTCAAAAAATATTTAAAAAAAAAACAGAAAATATTAATAATGGATGCATATGAACAGACTTTTATAGAATGTTAATTAATTCGTTATTTGATTTAAGATGTTCTAAGGAAAAACGTACGAGTGGAAAAGAAAACTTAAAAAAAAAAATATAATTACCGAAAAGAAGAGCAAGCTTAAAACCAAGTATCAGCGACAAAGAAAAAATAGATATTTTTGAAATTCAAAATATATTTGAAGATGTCGAGGAACCAGCACAAAAGCTTAATAATATTGCTATTTCCAGAGGTAAAAATAAAATTACAGATGACTCTTTCAAATAAAAATAAAAATTAATAAATAAAAAGTGATACGAGTTCTTTAAAAATAATTTTAAAATTGAAAATTGTATTGCTAAAAGAATCTCTCGCATTTTTGTATTACATAATTTAAGCATCACCCAGCGAAGCGGGCTGGTAATAGCTAGTTTAAAATAAACTTAAATTTCAGTGTGAATCAAGTGGGAATGAGTAATTTTGCAATAGAATCAACGAACACATCCATTTTTAAACCTCTCGGCATGCAAATAAAAACATTTTTACTTCATTCTTGTAAATTTAAAAAAAATATATATAATGGCGTTATAAAAGAAAATCCAATACTGAACACGAGAAGGAATCAGGACAATAAGCAAACAAAACAGATAAGAATGCTTATTGTAGATGAATATCTTTCTCAAAACAAAAGCTACTTGAAACATGTTTTGAAAGAGATTAATGTTGAACCAGTTTTAACAGATAAAATTTTTAGCCAATGGAATATCTTTTTTCTTATAAGATGGATTAACATTAAGGAACATCCGAAGTTTATTGCTATAAAGATGCGAGTGGAAAAAATCAATTTTAAGATTTGGTGAAGTTTCAACATTGGTACTGACAATTTTTTATGCAGAAGTAGAACGAATTTTTAGCCAATTAAATTTAGTAAAAACCAATCAAAAAAATCGTATGAAATTATTGGCAACAAATTCCATTTTTACAATAAGAAATAATTTGCGAGACAAGAAATGAAGAAATGCTGCAGTAATTTTTAAATTCCGACTGAGGTTATTATAAAACTTGGTACAAATTCTATATACGAAAATACGAACAATCGTATTTGCTAGATAAAAAAATAAAGATCTTTGTTTTCATACTAAAAATATGCTATTTTGATATACATACTTGAGTTTTTTTTTTTTGAAAAAATCGCCTTATGTCCCACTGTTTTTTTTTTATTGCTAGATTTGAAAGAAGAAAATCCAATCAGCAAGTCAGATTTAACTTGAATTCAAATTTTCAACTGGAAGCACTGCTTGGTATAGCTAAAAGAGTTTGCTGTTACATCAAATACCCCATTCACCCTCTTCTATAGTTTATGACCAATTTTATCCGTCCAGAAATTTTTCTTTCAAAAGAGCCTTAGTATTAGCTCCAATTTCAGCTTATTGTCCCGCATTTGGCGTTGAAAAACGGGACTGGCAGTATAGATCGTGCCAGTCTGCGTACAAATATTTGTTTGTTGAAAGCGTGTACCTGGTCTTGACTTGCCTTTCGCCTGTTCTTCAAACACCTTGAAGGACTTCATAATGGAACGAATATTTATTTCTCGCAACGAAAAAAATGTCTATTTAGGGTAGAATTGTATGTGCTAAATTTTCCGATAAATTTACAAAAAAAAAAAGAAGCTGAATGTTGCCTTTTTCACCGTACGAAATCAAAAGCCCTCATCCAAATCAAGGGTGCTTTTAAAATGCTTAAATATTTTTCAAGTGAATGTCAAATTTTACAGAACTAGTATGTCAACTTTGACTTTGGATTGATCGCATAGTATTTAAAAATTATTAAAACCTTTTCTGAGTAAGATTACATAATAGCTCTGTTCAACCGGCTGCACTGGACTACTCTGGGCAGAAAAGTGTAGATTTTTTGTGTTCATTGAGAAAATTTCTGCACTGACTTACACTGATTATTAGGGTGGAGCGATTTTTTTTTTTCGAAATTCGATGTCTAATAGTTAAAAAAATGTGCCTTATGGGTTCAAATTTATTCATGCAAAATCTTATTTTATTTGGTCAATGATAACTGCCTCCGCAAACACTTTCAAAATTGAATATACAATTTTTTTTTTATTTTCAAATTTAATGGATACAAAGACTTAGCACTAGCAGGCCATGATTTTGCTTTCATACCATTTCGTTTACGTTATTATGTTTTCGTGTCATTGCATTATTTAATACCCACATTTTGGTAGTCAATTTCTGCAAAAATTAATAGAGAAAGTATGCAAAGAACGCGAAGTTTATTTAAAGGCTCGGTCAAACAGAACGCGTTTTTACGCCGCGTTTCACCGCCGCGTTCAAACGAAGCGTTGTATTACATTGCAATCAGTGTTGCCATAAGATATTTTTGGAAATCGGGAGATTTCTACATCAGAAATCGGGGAAATCGGGGAATCAAAAGTTGGAATAATTTTACTTATTAAAAAAATTTGCTCATCATTTTATTTTATTTTATTTTATTTTATTTAAATTCATTTGAGAGTTCATATTATTTGAACACAGTAGATAGACAAGTTCTTAAAATTAAGAATAAATATTTCTCCTCTAAAACAAACAGTCTTGTATATGAGTAGCTTATGACAAACTTTGACATTAAGTGCTTCTAGCTAACAAAGAAAGAAATATTGCTTATGTCATATAAGTTGAACTACATACTTATGGGTGATTCTACAAATTTTTATTATTTATTTATTTATTTAAACAAACTTAGTATGACATAATGCTTCAAGATTTAATATCTTATAATAAAGCATAAAAAGATAAATTTACAAAAAAAAACAATGTTTTACAGTATTTTAATTCAAATTGAAAGAGTGAGAAAAATTATTTTATTTAAGAAATTAAAAATTAAAAATAAATGCATTAATAAACTAACTATATTATTTAATTCAAAATAGTATTTCGCAATCAATTCAGCAATAAAAAGAAAAAGGAAATAATAGATATTAATTGGCTTCAACTGTTGTGGGAAAAATGTGCAAGTAATCCCCTCTGCAACTCAGTGGGTGTTCGTGACCTCTGCAACTGAACCGGAAGAGCATTCCACAGTTTAATTGCTGCCACGAAAAATGATCGCTCAGCAATGGTGTGCGTGAACCTAGGCAGTATAAGGCGTACACCTCTAGGAGATTGGGAAAATCGAAGCATTTCGTTCAGGTAAACAGGACATTTATTTTGTATGATAGAATGAAGCTTCATCATAATAAGCTTCATCATAATACAAACAATGGAATAAAATGATACAAATTTCGGCACGACATTTTTGGATTCCAAAAGTCGTAAGAGTTGTTTTAGATGATCATTAAAACAGAACGTCCCTTTGCGTTGTTGAAAGCGGCCAGTTAAAAAAATTAAAAATGACGATTTTAAGTTTTTTTTTTTACTGAGTTTTTTTTTTGAGGAACTGAATAAATCTTTATTTTTTTTCTTATTTTCTCTTGGGTACACATTGAAATATAGAAATTAAATTTAATTATTCTTCATAAACATAAAAATTCATAGTAAATAAATATTATTTAGCATTTTATTAAGAGAATATAATATATTATAATTAAATATTTTTTTTTTCTAAGAATCAATTTAAAATAAATTATATTCTTTTTAAAAATTTTAAAAATATTTCGCAATGAAGTTCGAAGTTCAATATAACTAAAAATTTCTCAGGTTTCTGAATAAAATATCATTTGCTCATTTATTAACCAGGGGACTGAGGTTTTTCATAGTTTTTGCGCAAAAAGGTATTAAGGTTTTACTTTAAAAAATAAAAATATATATATAATATTACAGTTTTATTGAACATATACTATACTTCTAACAAATATGCCTTCTTACATACAAATTTGTTTTGTAAAACCTCACCAGAGGACTGATAATCTAAAGGGACAACCCACGACTTCTTGCACAAATGTCTTTTTCACAATACTAACATAAGAAACAGAATCGATTTGCACCACAATTTTATTGTAAGGAGATTTGGTACTTCAAATTGCCAGTGCTGGAAATTCGATCGATATCCTAGTTATTGATTTTTTCGACTGTTTCAATATGCCAGGGGACTGATACAAAAAGCGGGGGACAAAGTTTAATTAAGTTTTTTTGTAATAAAATAAATTGCTAAAAAATATTTATCTATTTCTTAGCAAAGATGTGTTATTTTCCGTAACTTTGGTGCAATTCATCTAAGTATGAGACCTGAAATAAGAGAACGGAGAATCAGACACTTTGAAGAATTTTTTGAGCAAGATAAAATAAGGTCAACCTAATAATATTGTTAGGCCAGGTAGATATCAACAAGATTTAATTTTATAAAAAAAAATCAGATTAAATAATTGAACGGATTTTAAAATATTTCTTGGCCCACCGAAAATTCCATCGTTTGTAGAACCACCCTTATACATATATATTTAGAAACATGCGTTTCCTATCGCACTGACAAACTTATTTAGTGTTTAAATTTTTATTTAAATCAAATATATTTGTTTTGATTGAATTTTCTGAATAAATCATTAAGGTTCAAACAATTACACTCCTTATATTTCAAGAAGTCTTTAGATAGTAAAATTCCTTGTAAAGTTCCAACATCAAGGCGATTTCTGAGTTTTGTTTTATTTAAATTTATTTGAGAAAAAGTTCTCTCAACATTATCTGAAAAGTTTGGTAATGTTGATATCGATGAAATAAAGTTAGCCATCAATGGAAAGGCCAAACTTTGATTGCTCCTTTTGATTGAACAAACAATTTTCCAAAATATTTCAATTTTAATAGTATCAAAGCTTTATATATTAAGCTTTTAAAGTCAAGATTTCTTATATCTCTATATTCACAATCGATTCGCTGCATATCAGAAGAATGAATAATATTAGGAAATAAGTTAAAAATATTACTTAGTGGATCAATTTGTTTATTTACACTTTGTTTTGGTTCTAATAAGGTCAAAGCCTGAAAATTTTTATTTTTAAAATCAAACCTTTGCAATATTTGGTTGCAAAGTTCAACGTAAAAGCTTATACAGTTGTTTATACATTGCTTATTTATTATATTGTAGGAACAGTCTGATTTTAACATTTCGCTAAAAGATAAAGAAAATGAATGTACATTTATATTATTAGTGTAATTGAAAATATTAACAAAAACTTAACTACCGTCACGCTCCGCCCCACACCAAATCTAACAAGATGAAGAAGAAGAAGAAATTTAATCTTGGTTGGGTATAGTTCACATTGTATTTTTGTCAAAAAATCGATGTAAGATGAACTGAATTTAACAAAAAATGTATATTGACAAGGTCCTCACAGTCAACTGATGAGTGCATGTGAGATCGACGGGACGAAACGCCAATTTTTGTTAACTAAAGGCCAAAAAAGCTATTTTGTAGAAGAAGAAAGATAATGACAGCGACGTTAACAAAAATTGCAAGGAATATGTTTTCATACTAAAGTTAAAAAGAGAAAACCGTAAGTTAGGCACTGCCAAAATTTTTAATAAAATAATAAATTATGTTCATTCAAAAGCGGAGAAAATATTTGAACGTATTTTTAAATTGAAAATCGGGAGAAAGTGCACTATTTACATCAAAAATCGGTGTATCGGAAATAGGTCTAGAAATCGGGAGAAATACGATAAATCGGTGTTTCTGGCAACACTGATTGCAATACATGTCCCATGTCACACTGAACGCGTTTTTGACGCCGCGTTGAATTCACCATGGCGTTGCAACGCGGCGGTGAAACGCGACGTTGTGTGAAATTACAGATTATTTCTAACGCTGCGGCAGTCAAAGGAATTTTAATTTTTTTCAAGATGGAAAAATTAATTGAATTGGTGAGAAATTACCAATGTCTATACGATATGGGTGATAAATCGTATAAGAACATTGTTTTACATACATATTTAATTATTATTATTGAAATATGAGACAAATTTGTCTCTCATCATAAATGCCGCATTGATAGGTCTTCTCTTTGTTGGCCTTCGAGATGTGCGACTCTTCTTTTTTTGTTAATTGGCATGTACCCAAATTCTTTTTTCTTTTACGGGAATTTCGTAAAATAGCAAATAGAAGCAATAATTCCCCCTCCGAATCTGAGCTGCTTGAAATTATTTTTGTTAAGGAATTATTGTTTCGTTTGTTCATTGCTTGAAAGCTATCTGTTTGACGTCCTCTGACGCGGCGGTTGCAACGTCGCGTCAAAATAATCTTACCGTCGCGTTAAATAATCTTAACGCGGCGTTGAAAACGCGTTCTGTTTGACCGAGCCTTAAATGTCCTATTTTTGGTGATATTTGTGATTTAAAAGAGAATGTGCTGCCAACTTACGAAGACACAATCAAGTATTATGAATGGACAAGGCATCAACTAAAATTCGAATTGGAGACTTCAAAAGAACCAAACTTTCCAGAAATAGCAGGTATAGTTTCATCCCGGATTGAAAAAATATGGCAATCTGCTTCTATTCCGACGGTAACACAAACAAGGATAATTCAAATGCTAAAAGCCTATCACACTAAATGTAAAAATTTACTGAAGTCTATCAAGAGGCTCTCCTTAGAAAAGTTAGACAATTTTCGGCAAAGCGGAAAGTTGCTTTTTGACATTGCGGCATGCAAATGCAAGGACTTTGGTCAATGCATCTGTGCTAAGGGTAAAAAGGTTCCGAAACAGGAACAAGTGTTTTTATTGGACCAAAGAAACGTTAGAAGAATGGCAATAGGAAATATCGACATAACAGTTACCAAAAAGCTGCAAAAAGGATTGGAAAGAAAACAGACAATAGAAAATCGCAAAACTTCAGCCTCAAATGCACCTTCAACTAGTGTTTTGGATATAAGTTCTTCTTCATCAGCTACGTCATCCACATCAAATAACTCCGTAGGATTCAGAGAAAAAAACAATCCTGAGAAGAAAAAAAAGAAGACCTCAGGAGTGGAATTCACTACTTTGTCAAAGACATGTGATCGATTTGGAGTATCAGATAGGGCAGGAGCAGCAATTGCATCGTCTGTTTTGTTCGATATTGGGTCTGAAGTCGAGGTTATTGACAGGCACAAATTGCGAAGAGACAAGGCAAAAACCAGGCAAAAGCTTATGAAAGAGAACCACATTGCAGAATTATATGCATTATACTTCGATGGAAGGAAAGACCAAACTATCAGAATTGTTAAAAAAGATAACAAAAATTACAAAACAAAGATTGTCGAGAAACATGTCTCATTGGTGCAAGAACCAGGATCCAATTACATATGGGATATGTTGTTCCTAAGACTGGTTCTTCTAAGGATATAGAAATTGCTATCAGAGAATTTCTATCAGAAGAAGGTATTTCTGAACAATATCTTTTGGCAATCGGTTGTGATGGTACAAACGTGAATACTGGAAAGTTTGGCGGGATTTTAAGATTGTTTGAAATCAGACTTAAGAAACCACTGCAGTGGATTATTTGCCTTCTTCATATGAACGAGTTACCTTTGAGGCACCTTTTTCAACATCTGGACGGATGTACCTCAGGACCTAAATCTTACACGGGACCTTTGGGAAAAGCCCTTGAAACCTGTGAGCAATTTCCTGTCGTCAAATATAAGCCCATCGAATGCAATCAATTACCCGAAATGGGCAAGGACTTGAGTGCTGACCAAAAATACTTGCACAGGATTGTCTCGGCAGTTATATCGGGCCAATTTCCACAAGAATTGTCAAATAATTCTCCTGGCAAGATGTCGCATGCTCGTTGGCTCACACGTGCCAATCGAATAATGCGTTTATACGTAACATCAGAGATACCTTCAGAAAATCTTACAACGTTGGCTACTTTTGTTGTAAGAGTCTACGCACCATCTTGGTTCCTAATTAAAAACAAACCATCATGCAAAGATGCTTCACAACACCTCTTCAATATAATAAAATCGACCAGATATCTTCCTGATGAACTTAAGAAGGTAATTAATTCTTAAAAATATAGATATTTACATATATAAAAAATCATTAATTTTATAGAAACAACAAAGCTCATACAATATTTATTTAACTTTGTAGGTAATCGATCCAGTCATTCAGAGAAATGCTTACTTTGCACATCCGGAAAGTGTCCTTCTTGCAATGATTACTCATGAAAAGAAGCATATTCGAGAACTTGCAGCTCGCCGCATACTAAAAGCAAGAAGTATGCCTCAAACTTCAAAGCGTATGCTATTTAAAATCCCAATCCTCGATTTTAACGCCTCAGCATTCATGGACATGATAAATTGGCAAGAAAATATAACTCAACCGCCGATTCTACAAGATTTGTCTGACCAAGAAATTCGGTCAATCGTTGAATCTGGTGGTGATTGTGAAATTTCATTTTTAAGGCTACCGTGTCATACTCAAGCCGTTGAACGAGCTGTTAAAATAACAACGGAAGCTTCAACTGCTCAATGCTCACAAAAAACGCGACTGGATGCAATTAAGTCGAAAATTGAATCAAGAAAAACAATGCCAAAATTCGAGACAAAACGTGATTTTAAAATCTCAATTTAGATGTATCAAAATATTTATATAATATTTATTTTTATATGTTAATATTTGAATTAAGAGTTTTACTTTAAAACAATAAACTTCAATAAATTAAATCGTGTTTATTTCAAAATATTTTATTTTTAAGCCAAAACTACCTATATGAGGATTTTAAACAAAAATTAAAAACTTTGATGTCGGTGCGGAGGCAAAAGATCTCAACCAATTTTAATAAAAAAATCACGATTATTTAAGCTTTGACATAATGCACAAATCCCCCCCTATTAGAACTCCGAATCTAAAAAAAAAAAAAATCCATACATCCGCGCTCCATCCTACTGATTATATCGTTCATTGAGCTGAACTAGTGTACTCTATGTAGTTTTGAATATTCTGCACTACCTTTTGAGCTAGTGCAAATTATTGAAAACTGTCAAAATCATCTGATATCATTATTCGATTATATTTTGTAAACGAATCAAGTTGAATTTTGTCCGTGCTTTGTGTTTTTGAATTAAAGTTTAAAAAAAATGCATAGGTTAGAGCTATGTAACTTCGAGTGAAAGGCAATCTCTGGTAATTCACTGTTCTCCCTACACCAAATGAGTTACAAACTCTTTTTCGCAGTTAAGACGAACTACTTCATTTAAATACTGGATAATGCAACTTCTTTTTATTTTTAACAAAGAAACCACCATCGCGTTTCTTCCTTTATCTTCAGATTCCATTTTACTTGCGCCGAAATTTATTTTCTTGTTTTTAACATCTGACGTATGACGTTTTTGCTTGAGTTTGCTCTGACAGTTTTCATAAACCTGCTCTGCGCTACACTAATCTACACTGGCCTTTTGCTGGTTGAACACAACTAATTAACATTTTGTCCCTTCACTTTTTCTGCAAACAAAAGATTCTCCGAGAAATTAGCTTAATACTGAATTTTACATCATTTCGCCCCCATAAAAATCAAAGCCCGGTCTAAATTAAAAGTATTTCTTTATACAAATTAACAAATAAACCTTTTTCCAAAAATTCAGCTTTTCCGTAGTTTTTGAAGTTTGGCAATTTTTTTTTGTCCGATTTTCCAATATTTTGGTATTAAAAGCCTTACAAAGGTTCATAAAAAAGGTAAATAACAATTTTTGCCTAGTTTCAAGTTTTCACTTCTCATGTAGAAGGAGTATGTATGTATGTATGTATTTTCAATCAACCACCGGAATGAAAAATAAAAAGTTAATAAGGGATATGTTTTTTTCTTCAAATAATGTCAACCCTCCATCGCAAGGGATTTATATACAAACAAAAAGTTAAATGGAATTTGCATTAGGACCGACCGGAATACAAAGATATTTTATCAGCTTTTTAACCAGATTTGTATCTTGTTTTTTTTCTGTATGTAAGATTTATTTTTAGGTCACGAAGAGTTATGTAATCTAGTTTAATGTTAATAAAGAAAAAGGTCAAAATACATTTTTAAACGGTCGATAGCGCTAAAAGGATAAATTTAAAACGGAAAAATAAGCCTTCAGAGCTTTCTTAGATTCCCATGGTGTATGCTAACCGAAAATATTGTTGCTTTGTATACCTAAATTTAACTTTTTAGTTGTTTTGAATTTTAAATACAAAAAAAATGAGTGAAAGTCAAATGAGATGAAAGATTTTTTGACAGACTTGGCAGACATAAGCTTTTAAATAGGATTTGTTTTTCTTTCATTTTATTTCGTGGGATCGATGAAAGGTCCATCCGCTTTATTTGCACTTTGAATCAAATAATTCTACGATTAAGGTATTTTCAAGGTTAATCTAGCTGATGGATTTGACATTTGAATGAAAGAATTCGGTTTGTTTTAATATCTTTTATTTGTATTTTGAAGATATATACATACGTAAATGAAAATGGAATGCAGAATCCTAAAATCCGGTACTCTGAGCTTAAGAATTACTGTTGTTCTATTTTTTTAAGTCTTCATAAAAGGTGAATGAAATAACTTGTTTCTTGTAATTTATTATTTCTTTGGGAATAAATTGATCCGATATAAGTCGTGTTTCTGAAAAAGTTAAAAGCCAGGAGCATATTTAAGAGCTACTGCATCAAGTACAATGTAGCCTTGGTAATGTTGTATTATATCTATCTATATATTTTGTTTCATATGTATACATGTTCGATTTTCAGTTTTAATACATCAGTGTATATACGGAGAATCTAATGGAATGATTAAAAACATTGATTGTTTCTCATAGAATCCATTCGTAAAAAATCCCTTATAAAAGCTACGCTACGAGCTACGAAAAATTTTCTTCACAAAATCCGAATGGAATTTAAAGAAGCATTGCCTCATTAACCGCACTTCATTCTCATTTTCGAAATCAGCATTTGCATCAAACATTGTCATGTCATGTTTGAAAATTATGGAAAAGAATTTAGAATGAAATTTCAAATAATGAAATAATTCAACAAATTAAATATGAATTGTTCAAAAAGATATTCAATTGCATTCTCAATCATTGCTAAATCGAATTGAGTCCTTCAGGCGTAAGCGCAATCTGATTATGCACATGCACCTTCTTTGGAAGGTCGTCTAAGAGCGTTTAATCACATTTACTCGTATCTTGTTCTGCGAAACTGGGCTTCTCGCCTAATAAATTGGAAACACTTTTCGTTGTCTTATTTGTCGTTTTTGTCTAATAAAGCAACAAATATTATTAAAAAATTGGTGTATACTTACTCGCATTTTTATACAAAACAAGCGTTTTTGCCACCGTCCCCGACACAAATTACTTGTCATAGAAAAATGTCCATTTCATTCGGATTTAGGGATAGGGATAACAAATTTCACGAAATTTGTAGCAGATTTTTAAGTATTTTTTTTTCTTTTTAAAAATGAATTATAAACATACATATGTATGTTTTTTTTTTTAACTTTCAAGTAGGTAAAAAAACAACAAATGTTTATTCTATAAGAGAAACGAGGGCAGTCCGATAAGTACTTAATCTCACCGTCCGATGATGGTGCCAGTATCGCAAGAGAGATTTACTATCGTCTAGTACATTCTCTTAGACAGCCACTGTCAAAATTTCAGCCGAATCAGACTTGTAGTTTTGTTTTGACCACGTGTGGAAGCCCGCATGTCCGCGATTTTTAGAAAAAAAAAATGGGAAAAGTGCAATATCGGTAGGTGATTCGATTCTTGTTTTTGGAAGGGAAATCGAGCAGCGAAACCAAAGAGCGCTTGGAGGCGTCCGTCAAAAATTGGTGTGGTCGCACATCGGTTTTTGATGAGCCCCGTCCAGGTGCCCCGAATATGGCTACCACGGAGGATAACGTGTCAAAAATCCACCAACTCGTACTGGCAGACCGCCGATTGAAGGTGTGCGAGATAGCTGAAAGCTAGCTGGTATAAATCGCCACTTTTCCAAAATTTTTGTTTTTCTTTTGTAGCCTAAGTACTTATCGGACCGCCCTTGAATATGCGTCAAAAGAGATCTTAAGAAAGTAGAATTTTCTCAAGCTTCGAATAAAGATTCTGAAACGATCTCGAGCTTCGGAATAGTCAAATCTCAAATAATCAACTACATTTCCCAGCATAATCATATACAGTGGGATGTGTGAAAGGCGGGATCTACTTGTAAGATGTATTTAATTGATGTCGTAGCGCTGGAATACAGCTGAGATCAGCAAATTCTAATACGCAAACAATAACAAACTAAAAGTTAATACAATACACGACAGCAACCAGAGTTAACATCAAGTTTATTTAAATTATTAAAGTGTTTAAATCTAAGAAGTGGCTGAATTCAATTGTAGAAAAATGTGACATATCTATAAGACACTCAAACCCCTACGCACAATTGCCAAAAAATAAAAATTGTGAAGATTGTTTGGTCGTGCCTTACAAAAAAAGAAAGAATTACAGCTTGTCTTCTTAACATTATTAGACGTGTCATTCGTGGGTTACAAAATTTAAAGCACCCCAAATTGAATACGATACGAAAACAAAATGGAATAGATTTTTGCATATATATTTTTCTGATGAAAAAAAATTCTATTTAGATGTTCCAGACGGTGTAATTACAATTTTCAAGACATGAGGAAAGAACCAAGGTTTTTGGAGCGCCACCACAGCCGAGAAGGTGGCGTAATGGTGTGGAGTTTCCCACAATGAAAATGACGGCAAACAAGAAAATATTGCAAGGAGCTTTCCCAAAGTTTGCAAATGTCTTTGAACCAATTCCATACATTTCAACAGGACAACGCAAGGCCCATTAAAAGTTGAATATCTGAGAAAAAATTTATACACAACTGCATTAGTTTTAAAGAAAATATCACTTTTTTGCTCAACTAAGTACTAAAATTTTGTACATGACCCTAATTCAATGGACTGAAGTGTAAAAAAAATGTACTACAAAATTTCGGCAAGTTACCTTAAAAGTTGGCGTGTTCTATTCTCATTTCAAAATGGTATAACATTTTTGAGGATATTTCATAAATAACGGAAACCAAAATGTTTTTCTCAAGTAACCCGGGGCCGAATTACCGCTTCAGTGACGAGTGAGTGAGTCCCATCAGTGATCGAATGAAAATGTCAAATTGGAGTAATTTATTGCTCGATAACGTAAGCGGTAATGCCAAACTCACATAATTCAGTCACGTATTACTCGATAACTGATGCGGTAATTTGGCCCCCGGTCTTAAGATAATTCTTTTTAATTCATTAAAAAAAAAAACTTTGAATGCACTCTAGGCTTCCTCGTATCTAAGTTTAAGTTCGAGGGGGGTGAACAGTTATTTATAAGTAATTACTACCAGGTCCAGAGTACCGCGGGCTATCAGATAGTGATCCATTTCTATTAATTTGGTTTAAGTTTTAAATAAAATTCAATTTTTCAACAAAAATTACATCAAAAGTTTATTTAGATTAGCTATAACAAATGTTCAAATTGTTTGCCTCCAACGGCAATACAAGACCTACATCTTTGTCCAAGAATCAAAACCGATCCAAAACATAGCTGAGCTGCGCAAAAAATCACGGAGGCTGTTGCAGACATCAACTCATGGATATTCACCCGTCTTATAAACCGATCCTTTTTAAGAAGGTCTTGCATTGCCGTAGGAGGCAAACAATTTGAACATTTGTTATAGCTAACCTAAATAAACTTTTCATGTAATTTTTGTTGAAAAATTGAATTTTATTCCATTTCCGACTGTATGCGCCTCCAAGAAGAAATTTCCCGACTTGAGTCAGGGTGTACGAATAATTGTCTTTTTGTTAATGTTTCGAAATGCCAAATTATGTCTTTCTATCGTAACCAGTCTCCTGTGTTTTATATGTACTTATAAAATTAATAATACTTCCCTTACTAGAATTTCTGATAAAAAAGATCTTGGCGTCATATTTGATCAAAAATTAAGATTTAACCTTCACATAGACTTCATAGTAGCTAAAGCTAACTCCATGCTAGGATTTATATCGAGGAATTCTAAGGAGTTCACTGATCCGTATACACTCAAATCACTTTTCAATTCCTTTGTAAGATCCGTTTAAGAGTACTGTTCAGTAATATGGAACCCTTTTTATAAAACTTTCTCAGAAAGGGTTGAAAATATACAAAAACGTTTTACAGGACTTGTAATTTATCATTTGCATTGGAATATTCGAATGCCCTCGTATGATTCTCGTTGGCAATTAATTGGCTTACTTAAGCTTTCAGCTCGCCGTAAATATTTTTGTATTATTATTATAAGGGACATATTAAGTAACCATATCAATTGCCCCTTTCTGTTGTCTTTGATTAAGATTTATACTACATCCAGAAGCTTGCGATCGAGAAGTCTATTCCTGGAGCCTTTCCATCGATCAAATTATGGACTAAGTGAGCCTTTTACAAGATGCCTAAGAGAAGCTAATGTTGTTTGAAATGATATCGATTCTTTTTCACGCTAATAATAGAGATATATTTAAGCATCAATTATTATTTATAGTAGGTAACCTAAGTGGTAATTAATAAATTGTATCTAGTAATCTTAAGGAAATATATGTAAAATGTATTCTCTGTTTGATGAAATAATAAATAAATAAATATTTAAAAATTAAACCAAATTAATAGAAATGAATCACTATCTGATAGCCCGCGGTACTCTGGACTTCGTAGTAATTACTTATAAATTACTGTTCGCCCCCCTTTAACTTATAAATAATGAACTACCATTTATTACTGGACTTTTCCAAGTGGCGCAAAAAAAAGTGTTTTCAAAGGAAGCAATTAGAAAATTGGTAAAAAAATATCCCAATGGTATTTTTCTGAATTATTCTGTCAATGCAGTTTTGTTCGCAATAGATCCCTCTTAAAAGAACTTAAACAAAATGTGAATTTATACATTTATCAAAGCGCTGCACGTTCTGATAGTTAAAAAAAAGTACGTGTCTATTCAAGTGAACCGGAGTGTAAGTTTAATTATTATAGGTACCTACTCTTCTAACGAATTCACACGCCCTCAATTCTCGCAAATGTGCGAGAAAAGTGGTTTCGATGAACATTGGTTTTGAAAGTTTGCAAATTGAAATTACTAGGGAAACACTGCCGGGTAAATTATTCCATAATCGTGTGATGCGACTAAAAAACGAATCTTTATATTTAACGATACGTCTAAAATTAGGGCAAACTGATGATCATTCCTAGCAAAACGGGTATCACGGACAAAGTGATTGGGAGGAGTAATACAACTGGTTAGGTTACAACCACAGCAACTCTTCGAGGGAGCATTAATTTTGAAAAAAAAAAAACTATGATAAATTGAAAGACACGAAAGATTCTGTCGGTTTTCAAGAGATGGGAACGATTCCAATATACTTCTGTTTCCCATCAGTTTTATATCTCTGTTCTGAATTATATTCAGTAAATGAAAAGACGTTTCGGCAGCATCTGCCCAAAGATATTGAGTTTAGGATATATAGAGGCCTTATAAATTGTAACCAGATCAGAAAGGGTGAAAAATTTCTTACACCGATATAGAAATCCTAAGCATTTAGCAGCGTTTTTGGCGGATAGTACCGACCGTTGACACAGATAGTACAATACTTTTCAACTTTTCGGTTTTTTTTTTCAATGAAAATGCCATGGCATAGGAGGTACATTTTGCTTCAACGACATTAAACATTATTTAGTATTCGAAGCAATAAACTCTACCTACTGCTTAGCAAAATTCAAAGTTAGGATTGTATCAAATTCTAATACATTAAGTTGACAATTAGTCTGATGGTAAAAATAATTTATATCTAATATTGCTGAGAATTTCATTTGCACTTTGTAAAATTGTATATTTTTTCAAATTTTTAATAACACTGATCACTGACATCTGTAATGTCTTATTTATAATAAACAAAGGTTAACGACTCCCAATAAATATTAAAGTCTGGAACGTGTTACACAAGTTAACCCTATCCTTCGGAAAGCTGTACATCAAAATAAGCTCCGAGTACTTGATCAGAGTTCAAATTAATTCGAAGTCCTTTTTTATAAAGCCACAACATCTATATAACAATACTTGATATACAATATTTGTTATTGCTTTTTAGTGACAGTAATAAACACTATATTATATATCTACATACATATATAATTTTATCTAATATAAACAATATAATCCTTCGATATAAAAAAAATAATATAAACAAATAGAGCACCAAACACCAGTAAAAGTGAACTTCCTGATTTCTATGGTTTATTTTGCAAGCAGATATTTATATTCAACCAATTAACAACCGACGAATAAATGTGAAATGATTTTTTATTCTTTGAATTTTTCACCACAAAATAAACACGAATGAAATCATTTTCAAATTAAAAAAAATATATAAACATATATGTATATAAAAAAAAAATAAAGCCAAAATCAAGAAATGTGCATCAGTGATACACAAACAAAAAATTAACGGTAAAAACTAATAAAATAAAATAACCATCCACCAGAAATAAAATAAAAATATAAAATACCAACAACATAAAATGAAAAAAAGAAAAGAAGATAAACAAAAAAAAACAATAAAAAATTGTTAAATACAAATAAAAATTAAAGAATTTTTTTTTTATTGAACAAAAGTTATAAATTAAAAAAAAAGAAAATTATAAAGTTAACTATAATGTAACGAATTCATGAATAAAAATTAAAACAAACATAATTGTAGCATCTTCGTGACTTGAAACAGTAGAGATTCATAGAAATATATGTGCGATTAACGGATTTTAAAGACACTCACCCTCATGCATTTGCACGGGTATTGGGGTTGAGGCTTGTGATGATGGAGGTATGGGCGATAGGGATGCTTCAAAAGGTGCCCCAATTGAATTATCATTGCTTGACTCAGCAATCAATTCGGGAGCTTCTTCAATTGGAGATGTAACGGTTGTAACTGCTTGCTTAGTTTGGAGTTCTTGTTTTTTCATAGCATTTGCGAGCAATTCGGTAGTTTGCTTATCAAGAACTCCATGTTGGACACGTTTGTTCTTCAAATGATGTGGTGTGTCCCTGAAATGAATATAAATTAGTAAAAACTTTGAGAGGTTCGTTAATATTTCTTACCTTCTGTGTAGTTTCATTGGCCTCGTATAGAAGTCATCGTCTTTGTCGTCAACATTGAAACCAACTTTTCTCTCATTAAAATCCTGTTTAAAATTCAAATGAATCGGTTAGAAATGTTATTTTTTTTTAACGAATGGTTTGTGTCTACGATACTTACATATTCGTCGGCATCTTCGTTCGAAGATTGTGAACCGGTCGATTCTCGTGCACCAGTCGGTGAAACCAAGGGTTCTTGCTCAAAATTTTGTTTGGGTTTATGATTTGTGGTAGAAATCAGAGAGGGCGCTACAGTTACTTGTGTTGGTGAAGTTGGAAGTAAAGGTTCGGTTTGTGTTTCTGCTAAGTTTTCCATTGTTGATGAATTCATTTCGTTTCGTACCGATGATGAAGGTTTCGATGAACTCTGTGAATTGAAAATGCATGTATGTTTTAATTAAAAGTATTTGAAAATGAAAATCGGTAGCTCTTCTTTCAAAAAAATAAATTTGATTACCTACATTTGCTTTTGAAATATGTGTATATATCTGTGTCTTGATTTTTAAAGGCTAAATCTCCAATTTATTTATGTTTGGGTAATTGAAAGTTTTGTCTAATATTGTACAATATTTCACTTACTAATCACTGAACAATCATTGGTATCTTGGAATGGGCTAACGGGCGTACGTACATTAGCCCTAGCGCTAAAGACAAAACTGTAAATGAAAGACATTCACCCTTTTAGAACCAAGGTACAGAGATACCAAACTTCATTGTAGTTGGAAAAATATTCACCGTTAAAACAATACTCAAAAAAGATAAGTCGTAATGAAATGTTTCTAGTGTAAACAGTAGATATTTAAGTTTAAGTTTCTTGTGTATTACTGAATAAATGTGCAATAAATGTAAAATGACAACGTTCAAATGCCTACTTTCGCTTCTATCGATGGCACGGATTCGAGTGGTCCAATTTTCAATAACTCTTTCGCTTAGATCCGGATGAATTTGAGCGATGCCCTGGCATCGGTATATTGTGGTTTATTGCAAAGGTTTGCGACTTCAGGGAAATCACATGTCCTTGGTGGCCAATTAACGTCACCTCTGCGAGAGATAACTTTACTTAAATCGTTCATGCAGAATGTCAATCGTGGCATCTGCTAGGTATATGGTTTAATTTGGACGGTAAGAAATTGGTTATCATCCTTCGGTAGTGCTCGCAATTGAAGGTGACCGCCTCACCAAACTCGTTTTCGAAAAAGTACGGATCAATGACGCCGTCACCGTACCGACCGGCACAAAATCCACACCAAACAGTAATTTTTTTGAGGATGCACTTTCAGGTCAGCTGGTGAACCTCGTGTAGATTGGTGTCATCCCGTATACAGAAATTTTGGTTGTTAAACACAGCCATTCATCCAAAAAGCGACTCGTCGCTTAAGACAATTTCTCGGCCAAAAAGTTTGAAGTAACGAACATCATTTTGATAATAAAGTTTTATCTTTTGGACGTGCTGTTGAATAGTGTAACTTGCCATGGTGAAGCATCAGTAGTAGAAGCAGAATACAGGCCGCCCAAATCTAGCCGCACCAATTGAAAAACCCCTTATTGGCGAGATAATTATTTAAAGACATGGCTACAGTTTTGAATTTGACTAATTTGCGTTAACGTTTAATCTTGGTAGCATATTTAAGAAATTGTCTGTTCACCAGAAAGAAATATTATTTTAAGAGTTTTTTTTAATCATTTCTCAGTCTCAGTTACTCTCTTATGAGGGTACTTGTTTTGAAAAATATAAGTAGGTAAGGTAGGTACTCAATATAAATAAATAAAACAGAACGTCTTGGTTCAGCTTATCAGCTGAGATTTGTCGAGTGGAATAGAAAATTTTGAATGTTCATTGTTTAAGGCTTTTTTTTATGTGCAATTTTTTCTTTGATTGCATACGAGTATTTTTGAAGACCTGAACATTTGGGATTATTTTAGAAAGTTTTTTTTTCTTTGTAGTTATCTCTAAAAACCTCGTAGGTATGTTGAAAAATAAAATGTTTTCAGGAGATACATGACTCCGATTAACAAAGTAAGGCTAGTTGCGCACTGGCAACTGTGATCGAAATCAAATAGTTTAATCACCAGTTGAAAGAGAACCGCGCACTGGCAACTCTTTACTCACGCTCATACTCTTTTCTCTCTTGCGCTTATAGAAAACAGCTTAGGCAATCGTTTAGTTTGTGTCAAAACAAAAACTTTTTAGTTGCTCGAATCGAGTTGCTCTAAGTGCGCGGTGTCCCATATAAGCCCATATGTTTCATTTTAGCAACTAAACAGTTGCGAAACTAAAAAATGAATGTGCGCGCTTGGCCTAAATGTTGACTTACGAGGATTTGAAAACCGACGTTATGTATTTTCATTTGTAGGAGAGTTTTCAAGAAACGAGAAACACTTTAATTGGGGTCATGGTTTTTTTTGTTTTTTAAATTTTAAATTGGATGACGGCGACGTTTTAAACCACTTGATTTGCGCTTTTCGGGTAGCAACGTTTTTATGTACACGTACCTAGTATGTAAATGAAATGTACCAAAAACTGTGTCTTCTTAAAATGTTCAGAATTTATTTAAATTTTGTGTCGGAAAATTTGAAGTAATTTTAGAAACTTAAGATAAACATATACATATGTTGCAACTTCTGTTTTATGATATAGCAACACCAGCGAGGCAATGCTATATTTGACGATAACATCATAAAGTTGAACATTTTTAATAAACCCATAACATTTTGTCATACAAAAGCTAATTGTCGGAAAAAACTCTGCCCTGCTAAAATGGAGCTAAGTCGTGACCAATTTCGTCAAATACACTCACAGGCACAATTATCCGACCACTTGCATTTTTCTTCACCCTGACTCTTTTTAAGTCCACTAGATTAATCTGCTGATTTGTTTTTTCGCATATTACTTAAGCTTTACTACATTTCTTGTTCTTTTGTACCAAAGTAAGTAAATATCAGTAAATTTAGGTTAATACTGGTAATTTATTATTTGTGACTCTGGAAAAACTCCACTCGATGCACCTGATGCCGGGTATAGCCAACGTCGCATTGCTCATACGCGTGGTGTACCTAAAACTACGTTTGGGGATGCCATTGGACGATTTCGGGATACACGAGGAGGCCAGGTCAAGGTCGTCATCGATGCACTTCAGCTCGGGTTGATCGCTTTCTCGTCAGCAACATACTGAGAAATCAGTTTTGCACCGCTACTGAAACTCGAACACGTATTTTAGAGGTCAGGAATGTTAATGTGAGTGAAGGCGACATCAGAAGAAGGTTGGCAGAATTGAATATCAGAGCTTTCCGAACAGCTCGCGTCCGCAAATTGCCTTCATAGCACCGTACAGCAAGACTTCGTTTTGCGCGAGAATATGTTAACTAGACTGCAAAGGAATGGAGAGACGTCCTATTCTCAGACGAAAGAAGAATAGGTCTACAAGGTCCAGATGGACGTCAATGTGTCTATAGGCGAAAAAAACGAAAAGTTTTCTTCATGAAACATGAACGATAACCGAAATAGTGGGTTATCAAGGAGGGACTATAATGGTTAGGGGAGGCATCAGTTATAAAGGTCGCACTGACCTTGTTGTGTTCTATAGAGGTAATGTGAACGCTCAGATATACGTAGAAAACATTTTGCAAGGTAATTTGATGCCTTTCGCACCATTTATTGGTGACAACCTTCGGTTAATGCATGACAACGCACGCTGCCATACCTCAGATTTTGTAACTAACTACCTAAATGATGCCAAGATTCCAGTTTTGCCATTACCATCACGCAGTCCAGATCTTAGGTAGGTAGGTAGGTTGGAGTGGCTGTCTAGTTGTTGTTGACTCATTTAGACCTCAAGGATCCGTTGTGATACCACTAAAGAGGTTACTCATGGGAGAGTAATGAATTTAAACAAACCATTTCGTGCTTTTAATGAAGTTAGAGACATTTTGTGTCGATCGTTGCCAGTTCACTGGTATTATCGAAGAAGGGATTACCGAGATAGTTATTCCTTCTATTGGAGAGTGCTGGACATGTACATAGAAGGTGTTGGACTGTTTCCTCTTCCTCCTCGTCCATGCAGCTTCTACAGAAGTCATTTGTGTAGACTCCTAGCCTCAAAGCATGTATACCTATGAGGCAGTGTCCTGTTATAACTCCGATTGTAGAGCTTATATTTTGTCTGCTCAGGGAGATCAAGCCTTTTGACCGTTTTAGGTCTATGCTTGGCCATATTTGTTTGGTTGCCAGGCAGGTGGTACCCTGTGACCATCTAGCATTTGTTGATTCTAGAGCATGTTGTTTGAGAAGATATTTGCATGTAGCAAGTGGTGTTCCTATGTTATGTTTTTGTCTAACAGTAGGCAGAAGTGTTCCGTTTTTGGCGAGCTCATCGGCTTTCCCGGAATGTCTCTGTGGCCCGGCACCCAAATGAGGTGAATAATAAACTGTTCTGTCATCTCATTCAGAGATGATCGACAATCGTGGCCTATTTAAGAGTTAGTCCAGATCTTAACCCCATCAAGAATATTTTGGGACAACCTCAAAAGACGTGTCCGAGCGAGAACACATGCCCCTACCACTCTAGGAGAGCTTAAGACAGCTGCAGTACAGGAGGCGCACAATATCCCCAGTCAGATATTCAGGACATCATTGACGGATTGTCAAACCGGATCGACGAAGTAATTAGCACCTATTAACACCCATTATTAAAAATTTAGTTTTTCAATAATTTATAACAACAAAAGATAACATCTTTTCCAGTTTTTTTTTCAAAAACTTGTTTTTTGTGTTAATTCTTATAAACGTGGTTTTTTCCTCCGAATTTTTGTGTTTTTTTGTTTTCTCAAAGTTTGCTTTCAACATTACTTACACCCAATGTGGTCTAAAGTTAACGGTTTCTTTAAGTTTGCAGAAGTACGAAGTCGTCGGTTAAATGTGTCTATGAGTGTATATCGAAGCACGAATGTGCTAAAAGGAATGTTCTTCGAGATGAGAACAAAGTCTTCAATTACCTACATATGTATGTAATGAACTAATGAATATCCGCTAATTAATAATATTGGACTGATGTTAAATGTCGAAAAAAAAATCAAATCAAATAATCAACTCAAAAAAAATTCATTTTCACATTCATGCTTCTGGCATAAGGGGGATTATTTTACAAAATGTCATTTTTTATTTTAATTTTCCATATCCATTTCTATGAGTATTTCATCATGTGAAACTTACCTCTTCTGACAGAGTATCCAAATTGGTTCCTTCTTCTGCTCTACTGCGTTCTTTTGCGAATAATTTGTGCGCTTTTGCTTTAAGCTCCTTGGGATGAGGTGTGTTTTGTCGCACAAAAGGTGTATCCTTTTCAGTGCTGGAATCTTCTGAAAATTTAACGGAATGTGTTCTTGATTGTTCGCGCTCTTCCCAACCTTCGGAATCAGATTCTTGGTCTTTTCCAGTTCCTTAAAATTAAGCAAAAACAAATTTTTGATTATATTAAAATATTAATTGTAGTTTAAAAGTTTTACGTAGGTATCATGCTAAAATATATTTTATAATTTGCTAATAATATTTAAAATGCTTTGCAAATTGGTTAGGATAACAAAATAAACAAGCATATTGTTAGCGGTTTATTATATTCGATTCGAAATGTCAGATGTTTAAGATATATCTAAGTTTTATTCAGTTTGCTTCAATTACATGCTTATGTTTACGAGTATGTACAGTAGTGGACAACATTTTAGCACACTAGTAGCGGTAATAGCATATTTTCAATTTTCTTTCACAGTTTATTTTGACATTATGACAACCAACTTGGCAACAAAAAACACTTTGGCCCTGAGTAATAGATCCGAATCTAGCATAAGTTCGATTTTAACCAAACATTCGTAGAAATAAAACAAATTTCAAGTATAAATACTTAAAAGCGGCTTTTCTGTAACTAAGTTAAATTTAAAATGATAGAATCACAATAGAACTTTTTTAACGAAACTATGAAAATGAGTCACAATTATTGGTATAAATAAGACTGTTGTTAAATTTGATCTGTTACTACGAAATTTTAAAAGCAACTTTTCTACATCTAACAAAAAGTGACTTTAAAACCGATTCTATGAATGTCTATTACTAAGGGCCTTTGTTTTTAATTTTAGTTTATTTTCGTTTTGAGAAAAACGTCGATTTTATGTCATTATAATTGTTTTTAGCTGGACATAGATTTTGCACATTTTGATATTTTTGTGTTTCTTATCAAAATTTTTTTTTTTTTTTGAAAGAACAGAACAATTTTTTAGGTAATTAAGTTTTGTTAATGTTATTATGCATATAAATAAATCAACAATAAAATTAAATAGTCATGGCAAAAGGACAATGGTGCTCGGAGGACAAAAGAAGCCTCATCTTGCAGATAAAAGGTCATGGAAGGACAATATTAGAAATTTCTGGACTTTTCGAGTGCTCCAGAAAGATGGTGCTCAATGGACTTCGGCACTTTGAGAACTTCGGAGTGACTCAAAACATAAAACAAGCTCGCCGCAAACGAAAGACATCTCGGAAAGAAGACAAGATAATTCACCGGCAATCAACTAAGGATCCATTTAAGACCTCTAATGCCATTCGGCTAGAACGGAAGCCTGTCGGGATGATAGTGGGAATATGGCAGTGGACACACAGTCCGTGCTGAAGATCTGGAAACAACGCTTTTCCAGACTGCTGAACGGCGAGGAAGGCCAAAATTCCGCAGCTAGGCGGAACATTCCATTCAACCTGGACGATGATGGTCAAAATTTCCGTTCACCCGACCTAAATGAAGTACGGTCACCGATAGCCATGCTGAAAACGTACAAAGCTGCTGGCGCGGATGGCTTGCCATCCACCAACTCATCTCAAAAACTTGGTCGGATGAAAGTATGTCCAATGAATGGAACCGCGGCATAGTGTGCCCCATCCACAAGAAAGGAGATGCTCTGACGTGTGCCAATTACAGAGGTATAAGTCTTCTCAACGTCGCATACAAAATCCTGTCGTCTGTTCTGTGTGAGCGACTTAAACCGTTTGTCAACGAGCTGATCGGTCCTATCAGTGTGGTTTTAGGCCCGGCAATGTACCCTGGATCAGATGTTCACACTTCGACAGATTTTGGAAAAAAAAAACAGGATTTCCAAATCGATACACACCACCTTTTTATCGATTTCAAAGTCGCGTATGATAGCGTGGACAGAGAACAACTATATAGAGCCATGTCTCATCTCGGAATCCCTGGCAAGCTCGTCCGCTTGTGCAGGATGACGATGGAGAAATCTCGCTGATCCGTCAAGGTCGGTAAGAACACCACCGAACCCTTTGATGTCGAGAAAGGTCTAAGGCAAGGCGACGCGCTATCATGGAACCTATTTAACATCGCTTTGAAGCAATTGTACAAAACTCAAACGACAACAATAGAGGTACAATTTTTCAAAAGTCAGTTCAACTGCTTGATTATAAGGATGTTATTGATATCATTGGGAGGACGAAGCGAGCTGTTATCGGTGCGTTTGCAAGTATTGAACTGGAGGCGGCGAAAATGGGTTTGTCTTTTAATGAGGACAAGACGAAGTATATGCTATCATCGAGAGAGGAATCTCAGCATCGTCGACTCGGGCAAAACGTCACGATGGATAGGTATAACTTCGAAGTCGTCAAAGACTTTGTCTACCTGGGCTCCACTATAACATCGCAAAACGACATCAGTGCAGAGATCAAACGAAGAATTACTCTTGCCAACCGCTGTTTCTTCGGGCTAAGAAGGCATTTGAGTATTAAAGCCCTATCTCAAAGAACCAAGGAGACCTTGTATAAGACCCTCATCATCCCGGTCTTGCTGTATGGGGCGGAAGCATGGACACTGTCTAAAACGGATGAAAATCTGCTTGGGTACTTTGAAAGAAAAGTTCTTCGTTTGATCTTCGGTCCAGTCTGTATCGATGGAGTATGGAGGAGAAGGTTCAACAACGAGCTGTACGGGCTTTACAGCGACGTTGACCTAGTCAAGAAGCTGTAAATACAACGGCTGAGATGGCTGGGGCACGTGGAGCGTATGAACACTGACGCACCAGCCCGTCGAATTTTCGAATCCACCCCTGATGGTCTGCGCAGCAGAGGAAGACCCCACCATAGGTGGCGCGCACAAGTGGAGAGCGACCTCAACCAACTTGGAGTGCGTAACTGGAGGCAGCTAGCTAGGGACCGAGCTAACTGGAGGGGCTTTTTGGTTGAGGCCGTAGCCCACCCTGGACTGTGAGCGCCATCCAAAGTAAAATAAGTAAGTAATGCTATTCGGAGAGAATTATGAAATCGATGTATCTTCAAGAACTGTAAGATGCCGACTAAATGAAAAAAATTTACTTGAATGCGTTGCGCAGCGAAAACCACTCGTTTCCAAAAAAAATCTGAAGGCCAGGTTAGAGTTTGTCAAATTGCACCTAAACAAGCCGCTTAGTTTTTGGAAAAATGTGTTTTGGAGCGATGAATCCAAGTTCTGTCGATTCGGATCAGACGGGAAGAAGTATGTATGGCGTCCACAAAACATGCAACACGATCCTATGTAGATACACGATAAAAACGGTCAAAAACGGCGGTGGGTGTTTTTTCCTGGCACAGCGTTGGTCCTATCGTTAAAATTGATACTAAAATGCACCAGCATGTGTATAAAAGTATTCGTGTGGATCATATGATACCATTTTCGGAAGATAATTTACCAGTTTCGTGGCGTTTTATGCACGATAATGACCCTAAGCACACGTCCAAACTCGTTAAGTGCTACTTAGAGGCCAATAAAATAAATGTTTTAAAGTGGCCTGCAAAATCTCCCGACCTTAATCCAATCGAGAATTTATGGAACGATGTGGATCACTACATTGAGAGAAAAAAACCGAAATATTTATTTGAATTGTGACAAGAAATTCAGAATGCGTGGTGGGCAATTCCAAAACAACGGTGTTAGGCTTAAGTGGAAAGCTTGCCAAGGAGAATCGCTGCCGTTTTGAAAAATAAAGGATTCCCTACAAAGTAGCATAAATCAAGAGTTTTATCTAAAGACTCTGCAATGTGCTAACTTTATGTCCAGGCAAAAACTTGATATTTATTTTTTTTTTATTTTCTCTTGCAGATATTATATAAGATATTATTTTATCTTGCCAAAACATACTAAAAAATGTAACAAGAAAAGAACTGGAAAATTGTAGAATTTTATTTTGTTTCAATAAGTGTGCTAAATTCTTGTCCACCACTGTCTATGAATCGAACGAAACTAACAAGGTGAAAGATACTTCAAATATTGTTATTATTATTGTTTAAATTAAAATATGTATGTATGTCTTAATATTAAAGGTTTCACTAAAATCCGTTCACTGTTACGCCCACATTTTAATATTTGAGTTGTCTTCTTATCAAACGTCCTTAGAAAGTAAAAATTATGAGTAAGATATCTTTTATTCAAACCATGTGTTAGGTTTTCCGTCCAATTTTTTTTATAGAACAAAAAATACAATTTGTTAATAAATTGGCGAAACTTAGTCCACTTTGACTTGCTTTCTAAACATTTTCTCATAATGTTCTGTAAAGTAGCTATGTTTTATTTTAATAATATAAGTTTATGGCTATTAAAATTTTTCTTTGAATGATCTGAAACTGACATATTAATTATTTTCAAAAATAACTCATCTTTAATACTTCAAAAGAACCGCCCAAAATTTTAAATAAGATATTTTGATACGTATACTACTTGCGTCGTCAAATGAATGTTAGCATTTTCAAAAATGATTTATTCAAATTATCTGTGAAAAGATTTATGTTTATGACATACATACAAATTTTTTATTTTATTTATTTTATTTTGTTTTTAAATATGAAAATACAAATTTAAGAGTACTTCATCAAAAAGAAATTCATTTAGAAGTATATTATCTCATTATTCATGTGATTCATGATTCTAGTGTATTTACACTTGGCTAATTCAAACACTCGGTTATTCGAACTCTCCACTAACCCGGACACCAGTTTTTAACGTTAGGTGTCTTGTTATAAGAACACTTGCCAAAATTGGCTCTCTATAATGTGTTATAGTTACAGAGCTAAAATTCTTTTCCTAAAAATATTAGGGGAAAACATTTTTACGAAAGTGAAGTTTCGATTACAGTGCATGTATGTTGTGTGTTAAAATTTTAAGACAATAACATGAAAGATGTGCATGCATTTATAATTTTTGTAGAAAGTAGCTTTGTAAATTTTTTGTAACATTTTAACAGTGAAGTTTTATAGTTCGAAAAAGTGGAATAGTAATGAAATTTATAGCTATGAAATTCACAACGAGGGATGAGTACCTAAATGTGAAAGGGGTTTGCAATAAATTTTACCAACAAATAGATTAATAGGCAAAAAACAAGGATGTGAAGATATTCGACGAAAAATTGCCTACGTTAAATCGGAAAGTAACAACGGAATATTTAAATATATTCACCTAAGGATTCAACCTAGCTCTTAATACACAGTGGTCCAAATAATAGTTCATACGTTAATGAAAACTAGTGTAGGAATAATAACCAATAGCAATATTACAAAATCAATATTGCAAAAGTCGACTTCAGCCGACAAAAAATTCTACTAAAATGATACATAGGTATACGAAAATAATAGATAATTCTACAGGCTTACGCTCATAGACATAGGTGTAATCATTTTTCACGTTAAACTAATAATTACCGCAATCATTGACTTCACACCCAACATTTATGCAACGGGAATAACAAATATAATTTGTGAAAAGGTCATAGAATGATTAAAAACAATTAACAATTGACTTTAAGAATTTGTCATAAAAATCATGTGCCCAAGGATTTTAGCCTTTTCGTGCAAGGACAGGATACCAATGAATGAGGGGGTAAAAATTCATTTAAAAATATATCACGCTAACTTGTTTTGAAATTGGTTTGATATTCGTATTTCATAATTTTGGCTTTTTTTATTTTTTAGATTGAGTTGAAATTTCAGTATGAAAAAGGGTCCAAATTTTGGAAAGTGATTGAACGAAACTTGATCGTAATGATTGTTAACGATTATTAAGTCACTGTCGTGGAATTTGAAGAACACTTTTTATACAAACAACGGTAAAATAATGAAAGACAAGAAAGATTGCGGCGGTGCTCTAGAGACTTAAATGTTTCTTTTATAGTTCTCTATAACCTATCATTTTTAAAAGCTTTTTACTGGATGCTATTCAGGAGACTCCAATGGGTTATTCGAGCACCTGCCTAAATATGGAAATTGTACCCGAGTTTAGAAAGAATATACGCCCTATAGATTACGGCCAGAAGGAAGAGGTGACAAATTTCTAGCAATGTCGAAGGTCATCTAAACACTTAGCAGCGTTTTTGGCGACGTCGAATATGTTGTCATTCCACACAAGGCGGTATGCAATGAACATACCGATAACTGAAAGCTGTTCGGTTTTCTCAACGCAAGTTTCACTCATGGATAGCCGAATAGGGGGTGGTTTGCGTGATAAACACAGAAGACAGCATTAAAGTCTACGCGGTTTATGGTTCCCCATTTGACAATGCTGCCGAGATCAGAATTTAATGAGCTTATTAAACGCTGCCGTTCTAAGCCCACATCCGAAGAACAAGAACATACATCTGAAAACGTAGTAGCTGAGAGTCGGTACTGCTGTCAGAAAAATAATCTAAATGATTAAGAGTTTCCGACAAAAGATAATTGATAAATATCAGAAAGAAAGTGCCCTGTGGCACTCCAGCATTTATTTTATGAATTTCGGACTTAAAACCGTCCAACATAATAATTCAACAACAACATCCAACATTCTAATCCAACGAAGAAGAGATTCATCAATACTAAATGCATGCATTTTCGATAAGAGAGTTTGATGCCAAACTTTATCAAATGCTTTTGAAATATCAAGTGCAATAATCTTACTTTCTCCGAAACTGTGTAAAGATTTGTGCCTCTGTTCGCTAAGATATAACGTCAGATTATCGATGGACCTATTGGTGCGAAAGCCATACTGCCGGTCATTGAGAAGCTTTCGTTTTCAATATATTACTTGGGCTGATAATTTATCAGCGGTTCCATGAGCTTGGAAAGAGTTATAAATGCAATTGGACCATAGTAAGAGGGAGAAGAAGATTCACATTTTAAGAAACAGGGTGCACAAATACTCCAATAGTTAAGAGATGAGTAGAATAGGAAAGATGTAAAAGCTAACATCTTCAGAACAAAAAGGGAGATACTATCCGGGCCAGCGAATTTGTGTATGTCGAGATCTTTCAGTACTCTTACTTGCCACTGTACGAGTGGGAAAGAAGATTTGACCCATAAAATTATTTACGCTATCAATTCCAAGAGGAATCATGACGCTATCAGACAGCGTCGAATTAACAGCAAGCTGTGCGGCAAGCAAATTTGCTTTTTATTGTGAACGGAGTGGAGAGAGTTTTATTGAAGACGATCGTAAGTACCGAAAACGAAGTAGTGTCTTTGTATATAAATTTATAGTACGAGTACTATCAAGAAGACGAAAGATTGTGGCGACATCTTAAGTATAGGGACAGTACTTGCTAGATTTGTCTCTGCTAAATTAATTAATATATTATTCTTTTTTTTACTACTTGTTTTGTATCTTATCCTACTCTCAAGCGCTAATTTCAGCGCCACCAGCAGGCTAGAGTTTACGATACAAAATCACGCTTCATGATAATACTATAGGTTATATATACAAAGGTAGTGTTTCGTACATTCATTAGAAATGACCAAAAATATTTACTACCTTTGGGACATTGCATTATTTTTTGCGTAATTATTGGTCATGGAAAAATTGGGTTCTTTAAATATGATCATTACAAACCTTTTTAGCTCGTTTGAACTTATTCCTGTTTTCCTCAACAGGGTTAGCTTTATAACCAGGGGTGTCGTTTCCACGATGGAAGATCTGGACACTTCCATATCTGCTACTTTAACAGGTATGGAATTCTAGACTTAAGAATATGAACAAAAAAAAACTCAACTACTTCTCCCCAAAGCTGTTAACCCCACAAACCCGGGGAGCAGCGAGGCCAAGCTCCGTTTGTGGGATTAACAGCTTCAGAGAGAGCTGCTTTAGCAACTTGGATTTTTTATGGCATCGTTTCCGAGAGCTTGGCCTATCTGAGCTCCGGGTTTGTGGGGTAAATAGATTTGGGGATAGCTCGGTTTCCGGGTTTTATGGGGTATTGGGTTCAAAAATTCCATACCTCCGGTTTTGTGTCAAATTTTGTGTAAAAAATTCTGGCGACATTTTTCCACAAAATGGAAATAAACTCAAAACCATATCTAGTAAATCAATTTTCGTTTTTATAATTTTTCATTTACCTACATCTTTCAACCATTTTGAGAATTTTTTTTTTTTTGTAATTTTTTTTTTATTAACTTTAGGATGATATGATATATGGAGCCATTTTTTTTTTATTTTTGGTTGTAGGACAAATTTCAATTAATCGAATGTATATTTTTAAATCGAAAGAACACTTTAGTTCGGAATTCATTTAAGATATCAGTTCGTCAAAAAATCGGAGAATTCTTAACTCACGAGATGTCTTTTATAACCAATCCATAGACTCCATTCATACAGGAAAAACAAGTTTTCAGCTATTCCACGAACTAAGCGAAGTAATCGCTCAAATCAACCGTTTTAATTTATTTATTTTTTTAGAATAATGCTTTAAAAGAAGGTTTTTATAATACAAGCTCTATATACTACTGAAATAAAGCAGCCAAGTAGAAGACATAGTACTATTATTTGACTTGTTGAATTATTGATTCAAAATTGCTTATTTTTTGGATTTAAAATCCACAAAAATTGGCGTTTCGTCCCGGCGATCTCTTATAGACTCATCAGTTGACTGTGAGGACCTTGTCAATACGCAATTTTTGTTAAATTCAGTTCATCATACATCGATTTTTTGACAAAAATCCAATGTGAACTATATCTAACCAAGATTAGATATTCTAAGCATTAACTTTCGATTTTATTTCGTTATGGAAAGGTACTAAAGATTTTAGAAGAAATAAAAAGAAGCAATTAAAAATTTTAATTTTAATTTTGTATTTAATAAAAAAAAACTGATTTCGTGTATCATCAATCAATATACAAAATATAGTTCTCACAAATTTTCTTAAAAAGAGTTATAATATTTTTGTAATTTTGAGTATCGTCTAATTTTTTTTTACTTTTATTTCTCATTAAAGCTTCTTTTTACTTGTGACATACATATCTGTGGTGTTTGGTACAAACATGATAAGTCCATAAAATAATTTGCGTTATTACGTTCTAGTCTTAGAGCCCGTGAACGCCAGACCTTCGTCATTTTATAAAAGCTGAAAGTTTGTCATTGCATACTCCCAACAAAGGTAAGAACGATGGACCATTATGAAGTTTTGGTCATAGTGGCTTTGGCAGTTAAACGGTACTAAAGGTGTGAAAAATACCGATCTACTTTCTTCAAATCATAAAGGCTGATTTTTTGGTATTATATTCAGAATGTTACGAGTATTAAAAATCACGTTATTCATTGTCAGACACTTTGCGTAGTGGAAACCCCTTGCCAGACACCCTTAATGTTCATGAAAAAATAATTCTACTTACGTTATAGTATAAAATCTGATTTTTATATACAGGGTGTCCCACAGTCACCGCCCCAAATAAATACCATGGATTCCTGAGGTCATTTTAAGTCGAAAAACTTAAGAGGTAATTTTCTCGTGTTCGTCTCGTTTTCGCGTTATAACGGTTTTTATGATTTTTGCTTTTTTTCCCTTAACTGGCTTTATCTTTGCCAAACTACGTTCGATTCGTAAGATTTTTTTTACAACCAATCAAGAATTTATTACAGTTTTAGTTTGTCCCAAAACTTTTTTTCTGCGGACAACCGTTTCTCCGCAATTTTGAATCAAACACAATTTGTTCGTTTTTAATTTGTTTTTTTTTACTTTGATATCATTTTATTCAAAAAAGACGTTAATAAGTATTAATTTTTTTCGCTTATTATTAAAGCCCAGTTAATTTTCTTAAAAAAAATATTTTTTTTTCTTTAAAAGAATACTAAATGTTTCTACCAAACCCCACAGATACATAGGTACTATGTATGGCATTTTAAGATTTTGATCAAAGTTGAGGTTACGATGATAGCGAAGACATAAATAGTGGGTCTCGCAATTCTGTCTGTTCGATTATAGCCTAAGACGCTCTGCCGATTTTCTTCAAACTTGGTAGATAACATTTTATAATTTCTCCCCACGCACTTTTTTTATTTTAGATCTGCAAATTTTTTGTTCGAAATTTTATAAAATATCGTTTTTCCCAAAAACAGTTCCACAGATTTAAAAAAAAAATTGCGAAAATGGATATTAAGGGCATCCCCTAGGTCCTTTTTTCAGTTTTTTTTTTATTTTTTATTTATTTTTTTTCAAGAATGGTACACTTGACTGTGATCACTTTTTGTATGCTAAGGCTTTAAAAAAAAATCAAAAAAATTCTCGAAAATTCAATATTTTAAAAACTTTATGCCCGGTTTTCTTAAAACTTGACAGTTAAAAATTTTTTAACACAATTTTGAGGATGTGAGAAAAAAAACTTTGTTTTATCTCAAAATAACTTAAAAAAACGGTTTTCGAAAATCGTATTTTTCTCAAGAACGGCCGGCGGCGCACTATGGGACCAAATGGTGCAAACCATCTCAAAAATCCATAACTTTTTCGTTTCTTAATATTTTTTTTGAAATTTTGCACACTTATACTTGTATAACCAAGAATTTAAAATATTAACGTTTCAAATAGAAATAAATTATTTTATTTTTTTTTAATAAAATAAAATAACAAATTTGTAGATTTTGTTTAATTTATATGGGAAAAATTTGTTGGAGCAAGAATTATTGCAACAATTTGGATGAAATTTGTACAGTTTTCTTCTTTTACCGGTGAAAACATTTGAAAGTAGTTTTTGTAAAATCCGCCGACTACCACGCCCATATTTTTCAGATTTTTGTTATTTTCTTATTTTTAGTGAAGAGGAAGCCGAAAATTTGTATTTGAGGTTTTTGAAACTTAAGACATCGCATGTATATTTTTTCTTTCCACTTTCCCCCCTACTTTCACTCCCCTTTTTTATTTTCAGCTTAAAGTTCATTAAGAGCAGGCATTTTTTAAATTAAGTTTTATATGAAGAAGTGAGTTTATGAAAAGTGTTATTTATTTTTAGTAAAATCCGTGTACTGCCACGCCCCTTTTTGATATATGAAAGTTTTTCGTCCTTAAGACAAAAAAAAGGAATTCAAAAGTACACCTTATTACTAGGTATATTAATTAATGTCTAAAAGTTCTTAAGCCTCGTCAAACAATGCTTGTGTTATTTATACATATGTACCTACATTTGTATTATATGTAACCATAAACCACACACCCCCTCCCACCCTCAAATGCTTGGCATTTATTTTTATTTAATTATGATTTTTTTTAATATAAATATGAGTAAGGAAGTTTAAAATTGGAAAACAAAAAATATTTTATTCTAAAAATAAAATTTAGAATTTTAATAATAATGAAAATAAATGATAAAAAATGTGTTTCACATGTTTTAACAGTTATATTTTTTAACTTCTGACAAAAAATAACATTTTTTTTTTTTAATTTTGAGCTAAAAGTAATAAAATAATTGTCTAAAACTTTTTGGAATACACATTTATGTGCATCAATAAATGTACCACATTTTTGTCAAATTTTAATTTTTTTCATCACTTAACAATAAAGTTATAAGAAAACGAATTTTTATTCTAAAAAGTTATTTTTCTTTCTCATCATACGTTTTTTCTCCTTAAACAAAAATGCATGAAAATGCGAAAGTTTTTATTTTTTCTTCCAAATTAAGAATATTTTTAGAATACTAAACAGCCATTAACTAAACGGAGGCAGCCGGAGCTAACAGAGAAAACTTCAATTGAAAACAAAAAAATGAAAAAATATACTGCACCTTACTCTTTTTTTTATTAATTTACTGGTGAACTTAATTAAAAAAAAATATAACTTTTTTGTAAAGAAGAGGGCTTGGGCTTTTCAAAAAGGTATAATACTTATACATTCTGTCCAGAAAAATACGAAATAATTGACTTCAAACTCTCACTTCTAATAATTCTAAAAAATAAAAATGTCATTTTTAACGGTAATTTTAGGTACCTAGAACAAAAGTAAGATACAAAAAATTTACTGTGTTAGGAAGAACTCTATTTCTAATATATAATCCCATCATTAGATTTATTAGAATTACGAAATTCACCAAAACCATTTTTGAGATGGATTTCATCATTTGGTCCCATAGTGCGGCGCACAGTGTGGAAAATGACAAATCTAGCGGAACTTAATTAATTTTTTTCTTGCTTCAAATATATAATTAAAGTTAGCAATACGATTCATAGAAAACCGGTTTTTAATATGGCGTTAAAATTTTTAATCATCCATAGATTAACAAAGAGGTACCTCGCTGAAAGTGAAGCCTTTGTTTATATTCGAAAAAATCACTGAGTATTTCTTTGATCTTGCAATTAAACGTGTGTCTCAGTGATAAAAGTTATAAAGTATCAAAGTTTGGAAATTTATTTTTTAGAGTCCTGAGCATCTTGCAAGGTAAGAATTAATGCATAACTTAAAATGTAAGCAAGTCATTTTGAAAACACAATTTGAGAAGTCTTAATTTGAACTTTTTTTTTTTTTAAGTTGAGTTTTAAAAATGTATCCTCGTGTATCTTTTGTGAAATAATTTTTTTTATAACTGTTAATTCGCTATCTATCAAATTGTGTGAAATTTGGCTTTGAATATTTGCGGCACTCATACATTTTAATTTAATTTTCAATGATATGTACAGTATGAAAAATCGTAAAATTTTTGAAATTTGGCATCATAATAGAATGCGGAATAGAAATAACGTCATTTATAACTATATAATAGAAAAACACAATGTTGAGGTGGAAGATCAAAGCCTTAGAAGTCTAAAAATTTTTGTTTAAGCAAAAAAATAGACATATAAAATGGATGAGTAGCTACCGAAGGCTTCCAAGATTTCTAGCTGCAAATGAAACATGGCTTGAAAAGTAATTATCCCTTTCAGATAAATTGAATAAGTTGCTAGGATCTAAAAGGTCGACGAATCCTAGACGCCTAGACCGCGCAGTATAGGACGACCAGCGAAAGATTTTATTGAATTCAGAAATGTCCTTTTCAAGTTCCAATGTAGGTATCTGATGACAGTAATAATGACAATGATGATGACGATGATGTAGACGAAATATAAATTATTAAACAAATAAATACATAATGATATAATTCTCATATAAAACTACAAAAATATTTTAAAGATATAAAGTTTTTAAGCTTAGATAAAAGATGTAATATTCAAAACTAATCACAAATTTATTCATCTATATTTAGAATGGACGTTTATCTTGGAAGTCTAGGCTGTTTATATAATTATGTTTGTATATATAATTGTCTTTAGTTTAAAGCATGAGAACAATTAGAAGGACAAACTGCGCGTACAGCTAGTTTAATATTATAATAATGAATAAAGAGTAGTTAAATTTAACAGTTTGGTCCTAAAAACGATGTTTTATATTTTTGGGACAAAAATAAATTAAAAATGCGGATATTTTGTAAAAATTTCACAAAATTATAATAAAATATTCATTTTATGTTTTAAATAAGGTAACTAAATCTTTTATTATTAATTATTATTAATGTTTATATAGTTATATTAAGTTTCCAAAGGTCCCACTACAGTGCAAAAAACAGGTATGTTTTCAGAGCTCGTTTTTTTTTTTAAATTGACAAAGTATAAAAATAATTGATGTTTTCAATTATTTTGCAGTTTTTTGTAATGAATACTACACAAAAAAATATCAAAAAGTTTGTTTTTTCGTGCATGTTATTCAATTTTGAAAATGGGCCTACCTTAGTAAAAAAAATGGGTACTTTCAAAGCTCGGTTAAAAAAAATATGATTTATGAATATACATATTTACTGTTAAATTGCATTTCTTAGTAATTTATTATTAATCCTGCAAAAAGAAAATGACGAAAAAAAATAAAATATAAGCGCCATTAATTTAATTCCGCTAGATTAGCGAAATCACACACTGTGCGGCGCCTAGAATGAGAATTTTGATATATTTTTTTTTTTTTTCAATTAATTTTAACAATCTATTATTCCATACAAAAAAAATTGAAAATTTGATATTACTGACTGTACCATTGTACCTATCATAGAACTATTTTTTCGAATTTTAAATTTCTCATAATCGGCATAACAGATTTCAATGAAATTTTATTTAGAGAAGCTTTCAAAAAGTTTGAAAAACATAGCTTGAAAAAAAAAATATTTTTTTAAGAAATTTAATTTTTATTCGTACTATAATAAAACCTTAAAGTTGGCATCGTCCATTTTTTTTTTCAATGTTTGATGGGATAAATAAATACCAATACAAACTTGGATCCATCGCTTGTGGGCCGACATATGTATATACATTTATGTAAAATAAGGACCAATAGTATAGTTAAGTTTTTGTTAACGGTTTTTAAACTTGTACAACTGATGGAGTCACCCGGTGTAAGAATGTTTTCTATCTTCAGTATAATTTTTTTTGTTTATTTTAATAAGCAGACATAGTTTTTTTCCAATTGAATTTTAACAAATGAAATTAATAAAAAAAAAACAATTAACATTCATCTTTACTCAAAAAGTAAATGTGTGTTTTCGAAAATAAATCTGATATTTCTTCGTCTTTAACCAGTACAGTTCAGCTATTTAATTTCGATGTATTTTTAGGATATTTATTCTTTCTTTTAAACATAAAAAAAATCGTTTCTTTTCTGTGTTTAAAATTAATATGCATCACTTTGGGACTCACACAGGTATCATAAATAATTATAGATACAATTATTTTGTTTTTAAGAAGAAGAATTGGGTCAAGATGCAGTGCAATATACAGCTGATTGAGATATGTTCGTCTTATTAAGTAAACATTTCATTTCGCATACTTACATTATGTGAAAGAATATTTTCCACTAGTCAAACGAGTTCAAGAGAATTAATTTTTTTCTTATTTGAATTTTCAAGTATTCTTGTGAAGTGTCCTGATTGAGTTGACATTCATATTTAGCACTTGATTTCGAAGTGGAAATTGAAAATTGACATGTTTAATTTTGTGATTTGCGAATTGAGAGCAAAAATTATTGAGATTTTAATAATTAATAAAAATATTTATAAGCCAATCGCAATAATGTAATTTAAAGTTATCTATTTATTTAAAACAGTGTTATTGATTTTTGTGTGTGTCTTTGGACATTTCAAAATATAATAATATATCGCCTTAGGGAAGTTTGAAGAGAGTTTTTTTTTAAAAGTAATTTATTTAATATATATGTACATATGTATATAAATGTATGAAAAGTTATTTGATTGTAGCTCCAAAACAATACAAAATGCAATCCGAACCTAGAACGCAGGTACCTGAACGCTTGAATTATAAAGATAAAATTGGGTCATTCATTCTTCGGTGATTCCCTAGAGGAGAAATTGAATTTTTATTTTTAACTCCAAAACTAACGGTACCTGCTATAGAGCCATTATGCAAAATCTTATTTATCTCAAAATGGTTTCAACTATTTTGATAAAAGAAAAATGTGTCATAAGATAGACATGGGCTACATTTCGGTCAAAAAAATTTAAGACATAATTTTACTAACGGTACCAGTCATAGAAGTGTTTTCTTTTTTCGAAGAACTTTTACATAAGGGAAACTTCGTGCGATCCAGTCGTGCATTTTATTTCTTCTGTGTATCTATTCATATAAAAATAAAATGCACCACTGGGTCGCACAAACTTGCTCTTATGTAAAAGACTAAGAGTTTTAAAAATGAATGTTATTAAATGACTAAGACAACTCCTTTAGTAGTTGGAGCTAAGAACAGGATGCCATGTGATTCAAGCTAATATTAGTTTATTCAAGAACAAAAATTATAGGCCGTTGAAGTGGTTTCTTAAAAAATAAGCTGTTATATACAAAATTTAAATTATTTTTAAAAATAAATTTTGGTACGCCAACTTAAAGTTTTTATTATGGTACCTTTGTATATAGAACTTATAGTAGGTACTATCAAGAAGACGAACGATTGTGGCAACATCTTAAGCATAGTGACAGTACTTGCTAGATTTGTCTCTGCTAAATTAAATAATAAAATATTCTCTTTTTTACTACTTGTATCTTCTTCTAATCTCCACTGTAAATGCTAGAGCTAGTTTAAAAAAAAATCAAGCTCCATGATAATACTATAGGTTTAACATACATATATATATATATACAAAGGTTATATACTCGTAATATACATACAAAGATGGTACGAATGAAAAATAAATTTCCAAAAAAAAATATTGAACACTCTTTAATATCGAATTTTCCAAAAAAAAAAAATATTTTTTTTTTTCAACAAATTCAAAAAATATTTATTTATTTTTTTTTTTTAATTTTTGAAATGCAATGTTTTTCATTTTTTTAGAAACTTATCTATATAAAATTTCATCAAAATTCGTTAAGCCGATAATGAAAAATTCAAAATTTGAAAAATGGTTCTATGTAGAGTAATATCCTTACTTTCTTTTATTAAATTATAGATCATAAGAATTAATCGAAAGAAAAATAAATTTATCAAAACTCTCGGAGCCATTTTCGAGAAAAATACGATTTTCGAAAACCATTTTTTATCATTTGTACGGTGGGTACCGTTATTTTTTAAGGTAAAATAATTTTTGCCTCATATCTTGTAACTTTATTAAAAAAAAAAAAACTTTTAAAAAAAAATCGACCATAAGATTTTCGAAATATTGAGTTTTGAAAAAACAAAATGTTTTTTTTTTTAAATCCAAAAAAAAAAATTAAATTTAAATACACAATAATATTCAAACTTTTGGGGAGCTTTAGCATAAAAAATGTTCAAAATTGGTTGAAACGTTTTTGAAAAAATCAAAAACAAAAAAAAATTTTCCAAGGGGAGAACCAAAAACTAACCATTTTTTGTAAAAAATTTTCAAGCATTTTCAAGTTTTTCAGAAAAAAAAAAATATGTATTTATGAAATTTTGAAAAAAAAAAATCGTACGGCAGGTATCGTTATTTTTGGTCTAAAAAAAAAGAAAGAAAAAACGTGTGGGGGGGAAAATTTAAAAACGATATCTAACAAGTTTAACGAAAATCGGCTAAGCCGTTTAAGCTGTGTCGAACAGACAGACAGACAGACAGACAGAATTTCGGGACCCGCTATTTTCGTTTTCGCTATCATCGTAATGCCAACTTTGGTCAAAATCTCGAGTTTGATTTTTTTACGAATGCATAACTTGCCTTATAGTACCTGTAGTTTGCAAGTAAACTAAGTGTTTTAAGTGTCTTTAAATATTATAAGAATACTGCTACATATACAAAATCATTTATTGTTTCAAAACTTGACAAAATCAGTCACATGCTTGCTAAGTCAGAACTTTGAAAAAACGATTTTGTGTCACTATAAGTTCCAAACTTAGATTATTGTTTTTTTTTTTTTTATTTTTACGTAGAGTCAGCAATTCAACTTATTTTTTTTATTTTTTAAGCTGAGCACATTGAGCCAGTTCAATAAGCAGAGGAATCCAATTTTGTATGCATTTTTGTATGAGTATTTGACAAGAAACAATACTGATGTTTTTTTTTTTATATTTCTGAAATTGCGGAGGCACCATTATAACGTTTAATATCATAATCATAACAATACAAATATATATGCACACTGATACATATTGCCTAAAATACATTCTCTCAAATTTAGTTCCTTTAACTCTTAATTCTAATTACCACCGCAGCTAATAATGCTTTGTACTTACAAGCCATATTTGCGTTTTATTTTCCAAAAATAAACACAATAAAAATTGTGTTTCTGCTTTGATTAGTATTTGATTGTCGATTGGAAATTCAATGGTAATTTAGTCTGAAAAATACCAACCTTCGTTGATGCGCTTTTCTTTTGTTTCGAAATGCAAGTTCATTCAAAGGGACGCATGGACCGGACACCGGTTGCGCTTAAGCGAATCTAATTGATTCAGACGTATACCACCAAATTAGTTAATCCGAAGAACTATTTCAACAAATTGTATTCTAATCATTGATAATCCTTAAAGAATTTCAATCGCCTTAGAAATAAATTAAAAAAAAAAAATAATCTTATTATTCCCCCCAAACACTTATCAGTTGTTCATTAATCTTCCCACTCAACTTTCATTAAAAGTTTGCTTTTTAATTCCTGTGTCGTAGACGCCGGTTTTTAAGCGCTAATTATGGTAGGATGCACTTGAATGAAGCACTTAAACTTATTCACTGTTAATTAAGACCCAACATTAGTTCGCACTCAGGATAATCAGAGACGGATTAACTGCGCCGCGGTGCACAAGAGACGAGAGCCCTCGGATCACAAAGAGAGATTTTCTAAGAAAAAACCTATTAATTTTGTTCAATGGTTAAACGCCTAACTGTTTTCTAATTTTAGATAAAATTAAAAAGAGGCAGACCAAAATTCTTCATTTAAATAAGGTCAGCAAACGTAAATATTAAAATTTTATACAAAATTTGATTTTTTCTTAACTTTGCTTTGCAAGTGCGAAGACTATTTTTTGTATTACTTATTTTTCAAAAAATATTTTGTCGGAAGAAATTGATAGCTCTTTAAATTTTTATTTTATTTTATTGAGACGCAGCACCTCTTAGAGAACAAGAGCCTAGTGATTTACAACTCTAAACCCTTCCTGTGTCGGTAGAAATAGAAGAGAACTACATATATACCAGGCATTCGGCGTAATAGTTCAACACATTAACCACTACTACACGTTGTTTTTCAGGCGTGCTCAAATTGAGTACAAAAACTCACTGTCGATTCTGGGGTTTATTATTCAGTTACTGATACCAAATCGACATGGCAAGTTGAACAATTGAACTTCAAAATGAGTGCTCGTTAGTGCAGACGTTACGCGTGCTGACCCCATTTTATGGTAGATGTGGTGGCTGTTCAAACTCTACTCTTCAACGTTTGATGGCTAAATTTGAGATGATCGGTTCGTGCAAAATAAATCGGCCATCTAAGACTATAAGTTGGCGACTTGAAACTATAGTATATGCCCGTACAATATCGAACTGTCCCAGGAGCTCAAAGTTCATTACCATAACCAACGCCGTTTGTTCGCTGACTAAGCTTCGGAGCATTTGGAAGAATTTTGGTCGAAAAATCATCTTTAGCGACGAGGCGCATTTTTAGACTTGGGACGACAATAGCCCACCAAGGAATGAAAGCATCCTCAAAAAATGACCGTTAGTCTGTGTGGGGGTTGGGTACGATATCCCGTTTTTTATAATCCCGTTTTTTTTAAATCTCGTTTTTATAATCCCGTTTTTTATAATCCTGTTTCTTATAATCCCGCTTTTTTTAAATCCCAATTTTTTTAAATCCCGCTTTTTAAAATACTTATTACGACGACGTGTAAGCAGTGAGATATGTAAGGAGGCGCATGCTGCCCCCTGCAATACCCCTGCTTGGGCACACTATAGGATTTGGGGTAGGTGCAAGGTTGGTTGTATGCAAAGTTTATTTAGCATTCAAAGAATCTGGAAAATAACCAACATAAAATCAATAAGTTTTAGCTACGTATTCTAAAAAAAAAACGGGATTAGCGGGATTTGGCGGGGATTTTAAAAAGATCGGGATTTTGAACAAGCGGGATTTTAGAAGACGGGATTTAAAAAAAGCAGTATTTTAGCAGACGGGATTTTAAAACTTTTTTTCGGGATTTTTGAAAAGCGGGATTCCGATACGCTCTTTTTGTGTGGATGACGGATTAAATTGTTGCCATTACTGACATTCTGCATGAACGTTTTGAGGGTGTAAGGTTATCTCTCGCAGAGGTGACGTGAATTGGCCACCAAAATCAGGCAATTTGACCCCGCTAGACTTTTTCTTGTGGGGTTTTCTGAAGTCGCAGGTCTAGGCGAATAACCCATAATCAACCGATGCTTTTGAGTTGAGTATAACACAGGCAATCACTCAAATTCAGCCGGATCTATGATCAAGAGAAATTGAAATAAAACCATTCGGCTCCGTGTTACCGTAAAAATGCAAGTCGGGCATTTGCACATAATGACATACATACATATGGACCAAAACGCGGACTGTTACGTTACATTCATACGCATATTTCAATACAAATTTACCTGAAAATATATGAAACTGAATACTTTTTCAATATCTATAATTTTTTTCTCAAAATAGACTTCCTAACTAACATTTTCTATTAATTTAAAAATCAGTGAGGCCTGTCATTTAAACGCTAAAAATGTTTTAGCAGGACTGTTACGTTACATGAATTTGGAAGTAGATTTCGAGGTTGCATTACATTATGCAATAAGTCTGCTCTTTTAGTGTACTATTTCAAACGTGAGGTACGAGGTTTCTGAGATTAAGAAAGGAAGTAGCAAATAAAATATTAATTACACTAAATACTGTATTTTTAGATTCTGTGGAAAGAAAAATGTTGGGACTGTTACGTTACATGAAAAGACTGTTACGTTACACGTGCGATCTTGGCTCTTTTAAGCGTTAAAGTCAGCATGGAAAATGGCTGAAATTGTATTTTTTTTAGAGTTATTTGGTTTTCTTATCGTTAGACATTAAAAAGGGTAACTTATGTAACATACAAATTAAATTAAAAAAAACTTAATTTTTCATTATAGGTAAGTACATATCGAAATTGTGGCAATCCATTAATCCACTAACTTACTTAAAGTATTTGCACTTTGTTTTAAAAATAATAATATTTTACTTTATTTAAGATAAATTTATCAATCATTCATTGTAATAATTTATTAGGTTTGTTTATCAAATTTAAACAAACTTTTAGTATAAATAGTGCTTTGTTAATAAATATAAATCAATTCTAATTTGGAGTTCAACAACTTCTCAAACTTTTCCGTCCTTTTTTAACTATTTACATACATACATATATACAGCCTTATCATCGTATCGTTACGATCGTAACGTTTATTTCCTTCATGGTATCTGTTTCGTAACGGAAAAAACCGACGTTTACTAACGCGTGTATTTGACGTGAACGCCAATAAATTAATAAAGTGTTGATTCGTGTCAAATAAGCAAAGAAGAATCATGGATAGTGCAGCAGTGTTATTGGAAGCGGAAATATATGAATAAAGAAAATTAAATAAAGAAAAAACAATATTCTTAAGAAATATATCAAATATTTTCTAACTCAGATACAGCGTAATTATAAATTATAAAAGTTTATTCGTTTTTAATTTTTCTTTGAAAAATTTTAAACTTATAATTTGCTGTCAGAGAAATTGGAAATCAAATACGAGTATCTTCATAAATCGCTTGAATTCACCATGCGTTGCTGCCATTTTGACATTTCAACGCACACAAACTTTATTTTCGTAGATTTTTCCGATTGCCCTATCGGAACGGCTACAATCATACAAAATTCGTACATTTCGTAGAAATCGGAGAAAATTACGTTCCGATCGGGTACGATGATCATAGTTTTTGTTCTTTTGGGTCTTACTAAGCTTTCCCTAAACATTAGAAGCATGATTGAGGTTATGAAATCAACATAGTTACATTTTTTTAATTTGAAACGAAAAAAGACTGTTACGTTACAAACTGTTTTCTGTTCTAAACAACGGCATTATTTAGTACACAACAGAATTATTATTTTATTTTTAAAATAGACTAAAACTACTCGGAGAAAATATGGTTTTATTAATATGTTGATATAATAGAAGCTGGAAAAATAAACTTTTAAGGTTCTTGGACTGTTACGTTACATCAAATATTGCGGTGGGTTTCTTTGTTATTTTAAATGCTGATTTAAATTTGTTTTTCCAAATATTTAAGCCCTATACTTTCAACAAAACTTACTTAATGTGACCAAAACGGATAACACTTAAAAAACTAATTTTGAATTAATAAAACTTTACATTTTGTTTCGTTTTGTATTTTAATTTTTTTTTTTTAATTTCAAGGAATCAAAGAAGAACGTGTTTTTCGCGTAGTAAGTAACGAATATCCCTTGAAATTTATGTTACTCGTTACTTTGAGATTTATAAAAAATAAAAATGGCGAAAAGCCCGCGAAATTTGAAATATTTTTTTTTTCTTTGTGGTTTCGTTTTTCGCGTTTTGGTCCATATGTACATACGTAAGCCTTTCAAATATTTTTTTTTTAATATCTCAACAATTTCAACAACTACCCACTCTTATTGTAAAACCCTTTAGTAGGAATGAAATTGATGAAAACAAGTGTTGACACTGCTAAGAAGTGCCAAAATGCAAATTCAAAGTTCATAGTATTTATGTATTCCATTTTATCTAATTTGAATGAGACGAAAGATTAGATTGCATTTTATTACTATCATGCTGAGGTGCCATGACCTAACTTGATACAATCGAGTGTTCCTAATTTTATCTAATCAAATCGATAAAAAAATCCGCTCATCCTAATAAGAAACTGCTGATTCTCGATTGTGTCGACTTAATTCGATTTTATCTAGTTACATGCTAGGTCCCTTTTGATAAACTGTGAATTTCGGTAGACTTAAATCGTTAAGGCAAAAATGCAGATAGTAAAAATATTTTATTCTATCGCCAGCAATCGTTTCTGTGATTTTTGTTTTAGAGTTTCCTGTACATTTTGGATAATCGTTTAGTTTCAAACTTCCTGAAACTTCACACCAATTCACAAGACGTGAAAGAAACTATTTAATAGTTGGCATTACTTTACCTAATTAGTAAAAAACCAAAATAAGGTAGTTATTTAGAAAAAAAAAATCATGCATTGCCCAATTTTTTAGTTATACATAATTTGCTTATATAATTTGAAAATAATGTAAATTTCGATAACCCCTCATTTTATTCACTGTTCAAAGACTTTTTTTTTTAATGCGGTCTTGAGTAGAGCACTTATCCTTGCCAATGAATTGTAAATTCATTTCAAAAAGCCAATTAAGGAGAAACTTTTGCAAAGCAGCTCCTCTGTGCAATAACATGGAACTCTTGGTATTAATTTCTATTTTTTTTTTAATATTTTCCACAAACTATTAACGTTAATTAACTCGAAGTACATACAAGCAGGCTGATAACTTAAAAAGAAAAAAAAAACATGGGAAATTTTTAAATGAGCCACTTTTCGAAGTTATTCTTCTTTTTTTTTAATGTTTGTATTTGCTTTGTTAAAAAATGCAACAAGTTGGTCTATGGTCTACCGCAGCAAATTGATTAATTTAAAAATTAATAATTATGTTGAATTTTTATATGCAAGACGTATAGCGTATCTACCCAGCTGCATAAAAACGCTAATTTAGTAAATTAATAGTCACACACACAATCAACGGAAACAATACACTATTTTCAGGCTTAATGCTCGGATGCGGTAACGATAATTCTGAAAATTTTAACAACAAAAAATATTTTTGTAGGTTACTCTTGCGTGCATAATGATAAGGACTCTCGGAGTGAGACCGCTTCAAACCTGGATGATGATAATCAAAGAGGAGTTCGGCTGAGTTGAATTTTTCGCTAGATCTGTACAGTTGGCCCGGAGGGTAATCTTTTGGGAAATTTATTTATTTTTTAATCTTACAATTACGTGTAGCTAAGCTATAGGGTTGAGTTCATATATTATTTAGATGAAGTTCACTCAAGAAATTGCACGCTATTTGTTCAACTAAATTGAGTTTGTTAATTCGAATCCACAATCGATAGATATAAAAAAAAAGTGATTGATTGAAGAGATATAAGTTACAAAACTGAGCTGTTGATTGTCGACTGTCTGTTACATAAATTATATTTTTTATTAAAAGTTACAGTACAAACAAAAACTTCTAAATCGCCGATATTTGACGGACTTGAATTTTGGTATGTAAGTTTGAGGTTTGACTGTTAATCGAATTTTATATAATCTTGCCACAGGTCTTATTCGACTATACACGATTATTTCTTTTGGTGCTTGTTGTTTAGCTCATTTTTATAATTTTATATCTCTTAAAAAACCCCCTTTATAATTTGTAAAAAAAAAATTGTCTTAGGTTGAATCTTTTGAGTTCGCGTAATTTGTAAATAATAAAATCTGTGTATGTTATGTATATTTATCAATGCAATTTCTGAAGTGATACTGCAACTTAAAATAATGTATAAGAACTCGGAAATTGTTGAAACTAATACATTTTTACAGAAAACAAAATTAAACATTAAATCCAGAGTATTTAAAAACTGAGTCTTATACTTTATAGAGCTAAGTCAAAAACATATAGAATCTAGGATTAAAAAGCACTAACCAAATTTAAAGTATAATTTTGTCTCCTGTTTTAAGATCATTGTTATACAAAACAAAACTTACCAGGAACTGTTGGCTGATATTCTAGTTGCGGCAGTAGGAAGCATGTTAGAACCTTAAAAGAAACAGAAAAATATAATTGTTTTTGAGTTTTGTTGTAATTACATAATTAAACTAATCAATAAGATAGTCTTGCTTGAAACCTTTTGCAGGTGTTCTTTATTTTTATCAATTTCTTCTAAAAACTCCAAAATAAAGGTACATTCGTTAGCTTTGGTTTAAACAGAACACAGCAATGAGTTTAAAAAAGAGCTCTTTTACAAAGAGTGAACAAAATCGAAGTGGTCAAGTTACCTTTACTATTATTATAGACTCGATCCCAAGATCAAGTTGTATAAAACTAGTAATTTATAGCAACACATAAAAAATGTAATTCATTACAAAAACAAAATCAAGTTCGGCACAAAATAGAAATACAGGAACGTGCAATTCTTAAAAATAAATGGAGGAATATAAACCAAACACAATTTATACATAACTTGTATTTTTAGATATTCGGTTTTTGATCAAATACAAAGATTCTAGAAGGAGAAAGAAAACTACACCTTCTGTCTATCTAAAATGTGTCCAACGGGAATTTGTAAAGATCAATTTGTAATTGCTTGAAAATTAACGGAGTGACTTAAGATCGTTTAGACACTATAAGCAATCCGCGTAAGACATACGAAGGATTGGGGACTGTACCGCAATAAAAAAAAGTTTACATTCTTTTGGGAAATAAACTAAAGTTTCATTCATTCCAAATTTAAATCATGAAGTTAATCAACGAATGTGACTATTCTTTATAAGATTTTTCAGCAAGAACAATGCTGGAACGATTTCGAAGAGCAAGAACGCTTCGAAACATATATTTTTTTTTTCATATCGATATCTATTTTTATAAACAGAACAACATATAGATGTTGGTGCCACAGCAAGTCTAAGAAACCCTTGCATTGTCCAAAAAATACAGCATGATGTATATTTTTACAAGGCCAAGACGGAACTTCTTAACATCTTGCATCGTCTGGACTCGTGTTTATTATTTAAAAATAAATAAGTTTTCCTTTAGTGAAAACTGTTACATTAGAATTTAATGATTTTGTATCAAATAAATTGCGCAAATTTTAGTTGAATTAGTACGATGTTAAACCCGTTTTAGTATGAAACTAGGTTAAAACAACGATTTTGCGAATTTTAATCGAATATAGCATTATACTTTCTCTATCTTTTTATTAAAGTTAAAATCATCGAATACCTATTTTATTTTTTTAGTATCGTGCTATTTACAAACGCCATAAAAGGTCTGTTTACTAAGTTTATTGCACGAACTGTGATTGTTTTAGGTGTGTTCAGAAGCAATTTATTAAGAAAATTGCTTAAGTACGATACTAGTTACAAAATGTTTAAAATTAGGAATGAGTTGGTAAACTACTTTAAATTTAGCAAATTGTTAAGTAGTATCATACTAAAACTTTAATAATAGGCTGTTTAAAATTTTGCGCCAATGAATTTAAACTGATGAGTGATGAGCTTGCTCATCCTATAGTTCATCCTCCAAACCTAATGCTTTTAGGAATTTTAGTATTTGTGGCACTTTCAGAGAGGATTGCTCTCTTCTATCTGGTATTGTCCCACATGGTTTTTCCTTTGGTGGATGAGTGGACAACACTTCCCTAGTATATGGTCCGGTGTTTCCTCATGCATGTTGCAGAATCAGCATGTGACACTGCTTACCATACCAAGTAAACTGAGGTGTCTTCAAAGTTTGCAATGTCCAGTTAGAATACCTGTTATTATTCTTAGGTTATTTCTACTTAAGTTAATGCAGTTTCCAAAATTTTGCTGGTTGTAATTGCCTAAATAAGAATTCGTGTACTACTGATGGTATTTCTAGTATTTTACTTAAAAAAATTGCCCTATATGTGGTCGATATATTAAGTTACCTGTTTAACGCAAGTGTTGAAAATGGTTGTTTTTTCAAACGCCTTAAGTGTGCTGAAGTTGTGCCTCTTTTTCAAAAAAGGTAATAGAAAGAATGTTTCCGACTATAGGCCTATTTCTCTGCTTTCAACTTTCTCAAAACTTTTTGAAAAACTGATAAAGGTAAAAATAATTTCCTTCGATCAGGAATGTCTACTGAAGACGCTATTTTAAGGCTGTGTATACAATAAATTATATAGCAGTTTAAATTGTAATAAAACAACCATGGCTCTTTTCGTTGATATGACTAAGGCTTTTTATATGGTTGACCATGACGTTCTATTAAACAAATTGTATAATTCTGGTTTTCGAGGTGTAATATTTAAATGGCTTCAATCATACTTAAAGGAAAGAGAACAAAAAGTTAATGTGAATGGAATTTTTAGCAATTCAATTCTTTTAAAAAATGGAGTCCAACAAGGCTCCGTTCTCGGTCCAATATTTTTCTTAATCTATATAAATTCTCTTTTCGACCTTAAATTAAATGGTTCCCTTACTGCCTTTGCTGATGATATAGCATTCACATATCAATTTAATACTACATACTTTTGAATGTGTTGCCAAAATTAATGAAGATTTAGAAATCCTTAAGACATGGTTTGCTGCTCATAAGCTAAATATAAGCGAGAAAACTAAGTTAGTAACTTTTAAGCTTTCTGATAATATTCTTTTTGATTATAACCTTTGTTTTCATGTGCACAATTGTAAACAATTCTGCTTGCCTATTCATAAATGTGGTGAACGTAATTTCTATTCTTATAACCTTTGCTCCGATAATTGTTTTAAAATTGAGTCAGTGATGAAATTTAAATACTTGGGTGTTCTTATCGACTTCAACTCAAATTGGAAAGAACATATTCACTCCCTGAAATCTCACATGATGTTGGTTACTCGTAAAATGTATCTCATAAAACCATTTTGCTCGATTTTCCAGCTGGGGTATACTTATAGACCCCTTATGTTAGCTCAAAAACATGTAATACGAATTATTTGTAATAAAAACCGTTTTGCTGAAAGTTGGCATTTATACAAAGAATTGCAAATTTTACCAATGAGACATCTCTATGTTTTCAAAGTTTTAAGAGAGTTCTTCAAACAAAGTGGCAATATTCCAACTACAAACTCACAGCTTTACAGTCTACGTATAAATAACTCACATCTTGTTACTGTACCACTCGCACGCAGAACTCATTTCTCTCTTTTTTTCACAAGTACAGCTCCCAAACTTTTCAATAAATTACTGTTATTTTTAAGGCAAACTACTTCTTTTAGTTCATTTTTGAAAAAAAGTTAAAGACTGGCTATTCACACATGACTATGAATGCATTGAATCCTTTTTAAGAACCTTATCCTATTAAGCAGCACAAACATGCATAAGTAAAAAATAATTTCTTGTTGTTTTTTAGAGTACCTATTATTTTTGAATTGTTAAGTTTATTATTTTGAATTTATTTTATTTTTCCTTTTTTAAAGTTTACTTTTATTATTAATTAAATTTTTGAAATAATTAAATTCTGATTGTCATCAGATACTTCTTGAATAATTAATTTGTTTTGGCGTGTCGTTCAACACTAACTTTTATAGTTTCCGAATGTTCACTAATTTCATTCAATCTTTAAACGTTTATATTGTATTTATAGCTTTAAGTTTGCTTGAATGAATAAAATTATCTACCTGTCTATCTATCTATCTATCGCTTGCCTCAGTTTAGGGAGTTCTTTCCAATTCTTGAATCTGTTTGCCTCCTCTTCTTGTTTAATTTTGGTTTGGTTTTGATGACATTTTCTCCTATTCCGCAATAGGGCTCAAGCCCTGTTAAAGGAGTTGATGCGCTTATTTTTGCTAATTTTGTATTAAATTGTTAAGAAACTCGTTTTTAAGTTGGCGAAAACTCATAAAAAATTAAAATAGTTTTAGTTTAAAAAAAAATTGGATTTATACAAAAATAAAAACTAAAAAAATGGTTTCAGCGGTTTTCGTTAAAATATTTTTTATATGTACATACTTATATATACAATATATACAAAATATATATAAAATTTCTAAAACTATTTCAACTTGCGACACATGTACTCATACATTGTATGTAGTAGAATATAACTAGAGATTTTCATCAGACTTGACACTGTGATGATAGGGAAGATTAAAAAGAATGGTCTGGAAATTTTGTATGTCTGTCTGTATATCTGTTCGATTACTGCTTAAAAGGCTCGGCCGATTTTAAAAATGTTCTACCTACAGGTTTTATAAATGACAAAAAATAACGATACCTAGCAATCGAATGTACACAAAATTTCCTTTAATTTAAGGAAGGTAATGTTTAAAAAAAAATTCCGAAAAATGGTTATTTGAACTTTTTTCTTTTTGTTTTTGATTTTTTCAAAAACGGTAAAACCGATGAAGAACATTTTTTATGGTAAGGTTCCCCAAATGTTTAGATAGTATTGTAGTTGATATGTAGTCAAATTTTCCAACAAAAAAATGTTGGATTTAAAAAAAAATTTAACAATTGAATATTTCCAAAACCATCGTTTTTTTTTTTTTAGATTGGCAATTGAGTTTTTTTAATACATAATACAAGATGTGATAATAAAAATATTGCGAAACGCATTTCGTCTAGAGGTCACAAAAAGCTTTTAATTATTCAACGGAAACAACATCAACAGATTTTCCATCTTCTTCCCATATTTTTTTTTTTTATTTTTTTTGGATAGATAACCACTTTTAATAAACTACTGAAATAAAATGAAGCTATTGAGAAGGCTATAGGCCGGCTTAAACAGAACAAAGCCCCGGGAGCCGATGGCATACCAGCCGAATTATTCCATCACGGCGGGCCAGCCTTACGTCAAGCAATTCATGATATTATAGTACACGTATGGGAGCAGGAAGAAATGCCAGAAGACTGGCGAAAAGGTTTAATATGCCCCATACATAAGAAGGGAGATATCACAACGTGCAGCAATTATAGAGGTATCACGTTGTTGAGTACCGCTTATAAGATACTCTCCTCTATCCTACAAGACCGGATAACCCCATACGCTAAAACCATCATCGGACAATATCAGTGTGGTTTCATTCCAGGCAAATCAACAACTGATCAGATATTTACCCTTAGGCAGGCGATGGAAAAATGTCTAGAATTTAACATCCCAACATACCATCTGTTTATAGACTTTAAGGCCGCCTATGATAGCATAGCCAGGGTAGAACTTTACAAAGCCATGAGAGAATTCGGCATCCCAAATAAATTGATACGACTATGTAGGTTGACCATGACCAACGTAACAAGCCAAGTAAAAATAGCCGGATTGCTATCCAGACCAATCAACATCTTTAATGGACTCCGACAAGGGGACGGTTTGGCCTGCCTCCTCTTCAACCTGGCGTTGGAGAAAGCAATCCGTGACTCTGGCACGGCAACAAGAGGGACCATCGTCAACAGGTCCAGCCAGTTACTGGCTTACGCAGACGACATCGACATCATCGGAAGAACCGAACAAGCTGTACACGATTCCTTCATCCAGATCGAGCAGGCGGCACAAAATCTGGGGCTGCACATTAGTGAAGGTAAAACAAAGTACATGGTGGCGTCGAATGCGAGAGGAACAGTTGGTCAAACAATCAAGGTAGCGGAGCACGAATTTGAAGTGGTGCAATCCTTTAAATACCTTGGGTCAATAGTAGCAGCCGATAACAATATAGCAGAAGAAATACGCGGGCGGCTTCTCAAATCCAACAGAGCCTACTATAGTCTGTCAAAGCTCTTCAAATCCAGAAATCTCACCATAACTTCAAAACTGCTGCTGTATAGGACCATGGTCCTGCCAGTACTCACATATGGATCCGAGACTTGGGTGCTTAGCAAAAGGCACTCCGACCTCTTAGCTGCGTTCGAGAGAAAAGTCTTAAGGAGAATTGTTGGCCCCGTATGTGAGGAAGGACGATTCCGGAGACGGTACAATCATGAACTGTACGAAATCTACCTTGAAGCAGATATCGTGACAAAAATTAAGCTCGGTAGACTCCGGTGGGCAGGGCACCTAGCTCGCATGAGCGAAGAGGAACCTGCTCGGAAAGTTCTTTGTGGTACATTCTATGGTAGACGACAGCGTGGTAGACCATGCTTGCGCTGGAGAGATGGCGTAGACCAGGACGCCCGAAGCCTTGGGGTGCGCAACTGGATGGCGTCGGCTGGAGACCGGGATAGGTGGAGAGACTTGTTGAAAGAGGCCAGGACCGGAACCCGGTTGTCGAGCCGATGATGATTATGAAGCACCTTTTTTTACAAATAATGCATGCAATATTTGTCTAAAGGACATGAACTGGATTAACATTATTTTTATATATGTCCTCCCCCAACAAGTAACTCCATACAGAATTTTAGAATGGGCATTAGATCGTGGACAAGAAACTTTTTAGAGCAGTATAAAGAGTATAAAATTGTCGAGAACAGCATAACATGTAATTTTTCAGTGCGTGAGTGTGATCAAACCAGTTCTATACTATCTAGTTAAACTCCAAGGTATTTGAAAGACTCGAAGAAATCCACCTGAAAGCAATGGAGCGAACAGGGATAATCAAAAACAAAACTATCAAATCGATGTCTATACTTGTAATTAAAATTTTTGTCACTCAGAAGAATGATACAAAATACTGCAATCATCTAAGATAGAGTACCCAGACTAAAGTATATTAGTTTGATTTTGTTACTCAAGACTATTTTATAAATTGTAATATAGCGTTTTGAGATATGCAAATCTGAGTTTATCTCAGAAATTAAGTTGACCAGAGCTCTAAAACCATATGCAAAGGCCATATCGTCAGCGAAAGCAGTAATTTTTCGTTTGAAATTCTGTAAAAATATAGAGTAGATGAAAATCAAAAAAAAAGTAAGGGCACCAAAACCGAACCTTGTAGAACACCAAAACTCACGTTGCATAAATTACTTAAATTTCCGCTTATTTTAACTAATTATTTTCTATTTGTTTAGTTAGAGTGAGGCCAATTATTATAGATAAATCCACGCATTCCTGCATTATATAATTTTCTAAATCAAAAACTTTGGTTAAGTTAATGAAGCACCCATTCGTATAGGGATTACTATTATTATTATTTCACAACAGAATTTTAACAATGCATCTTCTTTGATCTATGAGCTTGGAATTTAAATCGATATTCACTAAGGTCATTATTTTTGGATAAGAACTCAATTTTCATTCCTTGTTCAAAAATTTTATAAGGCCTGTAGTTATTCATATAACAAAAATTATACTTTTTGTAAAGGATCAGCAATCTTAAGCACGCGTGGAAAGGCACCTCCATAAACACTTTTATTGAAAAAATATGAGCAAGCACGTCAACAATATTGTAAGCAATTTTTTTTTTTTTAAATATTAAACTGGAGCAATTGTCAATGGTTAGAGAATTAGAATGATCTAATAGTTGAATGAAAATTAAGAAAAGACTATCACAACAAAATTTCTCGTATCATTGGCTCTCCCTTCTGTACAAAAAAAAAGACATTGCTGTTCTTAAGCACTTCACTGGATAAATTTTCAGTTATAGAAATGAAAAATGACCAAAACCATTAGCTATTTCAGTAGTATCAGTGATTCTAATATTATTTTCTACTATAACTAAAGGCTTCTCAGATCGGGAACTACAATTTAAAATTTCTTGACTACATTCCATTCACATTTAATACTTCCTTTATTTTTGTCTAGCTTAGCTAAATAATAATTTTTTTTTTAATTTCTTTTGACAATTTTTTGCATACTTGTTTATATACCGAGCTTAGTTGAGGGTCATTTGGATTTTGTTTACATTTATAAATGTCTCTAAGCCATTAGCGGCTAATAGCATTAAATAATTGCCCACGTGTTGGGTTTTGGAAGGCAGGTCAATATTTATGTCACCCAGAAAAATTATGTTTTTAGTTTTCTCTTTTGTCATCAGAAAATTAAGCTCTTCAAGAAAGACATCTATACTATACTCGTACCAGCATAACCTGGAAATATAAAATTACCTTTCTCGATGTCGAATATGCGAATTTCTGTATAAAAACAAAATCATGCTTATTTGAACACGATTCGATATGAAGTAATAACATATCAAAGTTTGCACGAAGATTACGGATTTTTCGCTGTATATTATAAAAACTATCTGGATATTTATGGTTATTTAGAAATATTTCCAATTTATGATATCTAACCCCGCTATTCTGACTATCTCCCTACACTTCAACTCACATACAGCTGCATTGATTTGCTCTCAGATTTCAAATCTCTTTCTAGCTCTAAAAATAACCAATGTTACAACTCTGGTTGAATTAAATTAATTAAAATATCTGAATATAATAACTGAAACTAATCCAACATGACTGCGACAATATTAACAACTGTTTCCGCCATAGAATGCGTTTACATCTCTGCTCACAAGAATATTAATGTCCATATTAATTGTTATAATGTAAATTTTCAAAGCAATGTTGTTCAATCTTACCTGTTCGCCGGTCGTTTCATCAACATCCGGTTGAAACGTCAGCAGCGGTTGAGCTTGGTTCTCTGATAGCCACACAGCTTTCAATTGTAAATTAACTAAAGAATACGGTAAATACTGCAGCTGATTGCCGGATACATCTAAAACATGTAACAGCGTACAATTTCCCAACTCCGGTGGAAGCTTCTTCAATTTATTATCCCTTAAACTAAGGACGCCCAGTTTTGTGCACATACCAATTTCCAATGGTATGTAATCGAGGGCGTTGCGGTCCACATTTAAATTGCTTAATTTAGTCATTCGACCAATTGATTGGGGTAGTTCCGTTAAGAAATTTTCTGTTAATATTAATTCTTGCATATTTTCACATCTGAAATTAAGAAAAAAAGTAGTAAATTGAAATGAATAAGACGTTTCATTTAGAGATTTATGAAAGTAACATTATTCATTTAATTAAAAGATCACTAACCTACTGTACTACCTACAATAATAATTAAAAATGTATAAAGATTTTAACTAACTGTGGGAACTTGATCCAAGTCTTTTCATATTATTTTGTTTTTTTTTTTAATCGGTGACATCATCTGCGATTAGCTTGTTATTTTTGTATCTTTTTACTATTCTCGAGTGTACTCGTATCTCTATAGAAAATTTATACACTGGTTAATGGTTATCCTCTTTTTACGCCAAGTCAATAAACAATCTGGTAAAACTTATCGAATAGATAAATAGATCCCACTAAAAAACCTTTTCTGGGCATATCAAGGTCAACAACTTTATTGGTATTAAAAAATAAACAACTCGTCAATATTGACAAGAAAACCTGTTAATAAACTGCTACACCGACCAATTACTTTAAACGATGGAAAGAGCTACATACATAATAGAAAATGGAAATTTATTATCTTAGAGATATGAGAAGAAAGATTAATTTATTTCGTCATAAGGTTACTCAAACAATGGGAACATATTATAAGAATTAAGCAAGCTTATTAATATTTCTTGGGCAATATCTTTATTTATGATAAAGTTTGTCAATGAAAAAGATTAAGGCTGAATTCCTTAACGTAAAAAATACTAATCGTAGGCAAATGACGATCGTTTGTTTGTATTGCAAAACAACCTTTGCAATGCCAGATTTGTGATGCATCGCATCATATTTGTTTGTTATTTCATTAGATATATGTATGTATGTATGAAACTGCTAATAGAATGTCACTACAATTAAATTTTGTAACCTTACGCTTGTCGTTTCAGTTTTGCACTTAGGTGCTAAGACAAATCTTCTGAATAGTTTCTCTATTTGTTCTTTTTTTAAATTCAATTGATCTTTTATTAAATGAAGATTTGTTCTTAACTTACGGAATTTTACCTTAAATCACTATTAAATCCGATTGAACTCTACCGAAACATTTCATTTCAGTACTGAACTCATTTATAAAGTTTTGGTATTTATCAGAAGACTGGTCGAAGGTAAATAACCTTTTAAGAGGATTCGTGTCAAAACTTCAAACATTTTTTTTTTGAGTAAATTGAACGTCGAAACACTACGTTCATGATATTTTGAAACGGTTCATGGATTTTCATTGATAAATATTTGGTCTATCAAAATAAAAGTTTACAGTTTTTTCGCATGATAGTTTTTTTCGAATTATAGTTTTCTTGCATACTAGTTTTCTCGTATGATAGTTTTCTTGAATTATATTTAGTTCTTTCGCATGATAGTTTTCTCGCATGATAGTTTTCTCGAATTTAAGTTTTCTCATATAATAGTTTTTTTGCATAATAGTTTTATGGCATAACAAATTTTTTGCATGCTAGTCTTCTCGTATGATAGTTTCCTCGCATGATAGCATTTTCACATTAAAGTTTTATCGAGTGATATTTTTTTCCCGGGAGTTTTCTCGCATGATAGTTTTCGCATGATAGTTTTCTCGCATGATAGTTTTCTCAGATGATAGACTTCTCTCATGATAATTTTCTCGCATGATAGTTTTTGCAAATAATAGTTTCTTTGTATGAGAGTTTCTCGCATAAAAAAATACCTTGACATCAATGACGATTATGTTTTAATTTTTCTATCTCTACATTATCAGAAAAGAGTAGTAGGCAACATGAAAATTCTAAAGAGCTTAAAAGTTACCTATAAATGGAAAGATTTCATGTACAACTTACAGCACTGAAAAGTAATCTATTCACTGGTTACAGTCTTAACCAAAAGAATTGGTTGTTATTCTTAGTTATCATTAAGGTCTTTGAAGAACAGGAAATAAGTTAACTTTTCTATTCGTGTTCTTTTATACATACATACATACTTAAACATACGTAAATAATGCGACATTATAGGTACATTAGGTTAATATAATTTGTAAATATGTACTTACGCTCCAATAGTTGTGTTTACACTTTGTAAACGATTTTGGTCCAATTTTAAAATAGTTAAACGACTTAATTTAGCAATTCCATCTGGCAATGATTCTAATAAATTTTGTGATAAATGTAAATCAGTTAAATTTTCCAGGCCACCAATTTGTTCGGGCAGTTCTTCAAGTCTATAAATAAATATAAGCATGGAATATAAATTAAAAGATAGAAAGAAAGAATATGTACTCTAAAGTAGAATCTCACCTATTTTCAGAAACATCAAGGCAAATCAAGTTCCGCAACAAACCAATTTCAGGCGGTAATTTCTGCAATTGATTGTGATCTAACCAAAGTTCTTGTAACGCAGGCAAATACCCCAAATGTGGGGGTAAATCCTCGATTTCATTGTCACCCAAATCGAGTCGTTCCAATTTTGTTAGCCTGCTTATTGATTCAGGGAGGAGTTTTATTAGGTTTTCTCTCAGCTCTAGGGATTCCAGTTGTGTTAAACTGCAAGAAGATAAAAGTAATTGAAAAAATATATATATATAAAGTTTACCTTAGTTTATCTGATAAAGAAAAAAATAAAATGCACGACTTGGTCGCACGAACTTGCTCCTATGTAAAAGACTAAGAATTTCAAAAATGAATGCTATAAAAATACTGTTCATAAGCATAAAATTATTTTTTTAAATGACTAAAACAACTTCTTTAGTAGTTAGAGGTAAAAATAGGATGCCATGTGATTCAAGCATATACTCGTATAAGTTTATGCAAGAACAAAAATTATAACTCTTTGTAGTGGTTTCTTAAAAAAATAAGCTTTTATATAAAAAAAATTTTAAAACATTTTTAAGAAAAAATTTTGGTACGCCAATTTAAAGTTTTGTTCGAATAAAAATTAAATTTCCAAAAAAAAAAATATTGAGCCATTTTCCAGATATTGAATTTTCCAAACAAAAAAAATAGAATTTTTTTCAAAATTCAATCGTTCTATGGTAGGTACAGTCAGTAATATCTTGTTTTCAATTTTTTTTTTATTAAATTATAGAACTTAAAAATTAATCAACAGGAAAAAAATTCAAGCAAAATTCTCGGAACCGTTTTTTGAGAAAAATACGACTTTTGGAACCATTTTTTAACATTTGTATAAAGGGTACCGTAATTTTTAGGTAAAATACATTTTTTCTCATATCTTGTAGATTATTTTAAGAAACTTTTATTTATCAAGTTTTAAAAAATCGAGTGTGGGGTTTTCGAAACATTGACCTTTCAAAAAAAAAATTTTTTAATTTTTTTAAAAATCCAAAAAAAAAATTTTGAAAATTTGAATACACAGCTACTCGTATATTGAAACTGCTGGGCAGCCTTAACATACAAAAAAATTATCAAAATCGGTCGTACCGTTTTTGAGGAAATCAAAACAAAAAAATGGTTCCAAGCGGGGTACCAAAAATAATAATTTTTTCAACCATTACCTAGGTTTAACTAAATGAAATTTTTTGATTTTTTTTTTTAAATCAGTCGGACAGTTTTTGAAAAAAAAAAAAATTATAAAATTTCGAAAAACATTCGTATGGCAGGTACCTACCGTTATTTTTGGTCTTAAAAAAAAAAAGAAATGAATATCCGGAGGGAAAAAATTAGAACCCATATCTACCAAGCTTGAAGAAAATCGTGCGAGTCGTTTAGCTATAGTCGAACAGACAGACAGACAGAATTGTGAGACCCACTTTTTTGGTCTGCGCTATCCATCGTAATGCCAACTTTGATCAAAATCTCGAGTTCGATTTTTTTACGATTGCATAACTTCCCTTATATAAGTCGCAAGTAAAAAGTGGTTATGAAAGGTAGAAAGACCATTTGCAAGAGACGTTAAGAAGAAAGATAATACAGATGAACTTTTGCTTATTTTCCAGTTTCGTAATTGTATTACTGGTTTTTCCATAGTTGGTATTGTAAACACCATCTTAGGCTTCAGGCATCAGTAAATTTTGTTCTTTCAAAAGAACACTTCCAAATTTTCAGACAGATCTGTCAAAAAGTTTCATCTTGCAGCCATTTTTTATAGACGCAGAGCTTTTTTCTTAAAGTCGAAAAAAGTGTGTTTCGAATGATCGACCTTATTTTTTTACGAGAAAACACTCACGCAAATCAAAAAAAAAAATAAAGCTTGACAAATGTCGTGGGGACTTTTCGCCATCGATTGAAACCACTCACAACTGGCTTAATCAATTTAGGTGCTCTTGTTCCAGCACAGGTAACGTCGAGAGTTCTGGTCGCCCAATTGAGGTCCAGAAATGATCGATCGAATATACGGTTTGATAATGAATGATCGGCGAATTAAAGTGCGCTAGCTTGAAGAAGCCACAGGATTTGCGTCGTTTCGAGAAGACCGTGGTTGAAACATGGATTCACCGTAACACACCAGCGACCAAAGAACAGTTGAAACAATGGAGTTCTCCTAATGAATCGAAACCGATAAAGGCAAAGGTGGGTTTGTCAGCAAATAAGGTTCGATTTCCTTACGCATACAACGTAGATCTACTGGACCGATTCCAAGTCGATTTGAAGCAAAAACGGCCGTATTTCGAAGAAAAAAGTTCTTTTGCATCAGAACAACACACAAGTCTGTATGTCATAATAGTTCGAAGGTTACGAACTCCTTCCTCATCTAGTACATTCACTATATTTAACCTCTTGGTACTTAAACATGAAGATATGGCTCGGAAGTGCGATATTTATGTCGAATGAAGGGTTAATCGGTCAAAAAAAAAACGCTTATTTTGAGCGCCTCCAGAAATAGTACCAACAGAACCTTATGCTAGCTGTGTATTAAGAACCCTTAGCTCTTTGCGGCAGAAAATTACAAGCTTCGATTTGATTTCAATGGCAGAAATTGATTTTAGTGCCGCTTGGCTATCAATGAAAAAGTTGATTTCAGCGTTTGGTATTCCCATTATTGAGACTCGTCTTTCACCACTGCCAGGATCTAAGCTTGACAGACACTGCTGAATAAGGAAGTCTGAATGAGGTGGCTATTCCAAGGGTTTCTGCACCATTACCAGTTTTTATTAAAATTAGTGTTTGTTGGTACAAAAAATGCACACGTTACGCCAATTTTACGGTGGACGGGAAGGCCCTTCACAATCGACTTTTTAACGTTTGATGGCCAAAAAATTTGAGACGACAGGTTGGATTATCATTCAGCGTTCCGTAAAAGTGTTCAACTGAACTGGGAGCAGTCTTTTCTCGCTGTGCACAAATGGTAGTCGATAGGGGGCATACATGGGTCTTTCAAATAAAAACAGAATTTTGTTAATACCTCACACACAGCCTCTTGTATTCCATTTATAAGTACATCTACCCGCCTCTATAATAGGACCTTTTATTTTCTGTCATTTAGGGACATTCTTTCATAGACGCCATTTTATTTTTTTTTGTTTTAGACACGTAATTTGTTTGTATTATTTTTAATCAACTTTCCGCATTTTTCTTTGGAACATTTTTAATAAAGAAAATTTAATTTGGAATTTTTTTTCTTAATAATTTTGTTGTTGTCAATGTACAAAGGTATCTTTTATGAATTTATATTTACATATGTATCAATAGAACTCACCTTCCAAAATCCGCAGGCAGCGATGTCAATGACATATCATTAAGGCCTAACACTGTTAAATTTTTTAACTGTGAAAATCCAGCTGGTAATCTTGGAATTGGATTTGAACTAAAATCAGCTACTTGTAGGCTTTGTAGATGCTTAATGTCATCAGGAATGTCTGGAATATCTACAATTACAAGAAAGAAAAAAAAATTCAATAAATCAACTGCCAAACATGCAATCATAGAATAAATGTCAACACAAATTTATTTATAAATACTCGTACATATACCATAGCAAAAAAAAAATCAAACCAATAATCCTTTTTATTGCAACATAACCGCATTAGTGTTATATTGGCATTTGGATGGGAGACCGTGCACTTTATTCAATTTTATTGCCTCTGCCATGAGCAGCAATAGGTGCTACACAATCAAACACTCATATTGGCTAGTTCCACGCCCAAAAAGTAAACATTCCTCGCCCAATATGTACTCAGAGGAATGCGACAAAATTTTGTTTTTATTTTTTCGGTTTTATTCAAGCCAGCTGGAAAATGTTTGAATACAAACCAAAGTGTACCGATTGGTTTCACTAAATCGCTTTTTAAGTTTCAGGGGTTTTGAATTTTAAGATAAAAAAAAAATTAAAAAAGACAGTTAATACTTTGACAAACATAATTCTACTGTTAATATAGAGTGATTTTTTATGAGCTATCGGAAATTAAAAAAAACACATAAAATTCCAAAAAATGCATGAAATCTTTATTTGAATCGATAGTACGGTCGATATAATTTAATGTTTGAAGATTATTTCATGCAAATGTTGGCCGCGACTGCGCCTCAAATGGTCCATCCGCTTAGTCCAATTTTGGTTTACTCGGGCGGTATCTCACGAATAAATGCTTCAATGTTGGCTTCCAGTGCGTCAATCGAAGCGGGCTTGTCGCTATAGATATGAGCCTTAACATAGCCCCACAAAAAATAGTCTAGAGGCGTTAACTCGCACGATCTATGCAGCCAATTGACCGGCCCCAAACGTGAAATAAACTGTTCACCGAACTCGCCTCTCAATTGGCCTATTGTTACGCGTGTTGTGTGGCATGTGGTACCGTCTGGTTGAAACCACATGTAATGCAAGTAAAGCTCTTCCATTTTGCGCAAAAAAAAGTTGGTTATCATCGCACGGTAGCGATCACCATTCACAGTAACATTGCGATTCGCATCATCTTTGAAGAAATACGGCCCAATGATTCCGCCAGCCCATAATCCGCACCAAACAGTGACTTTTTCTGGATGCATTGGTACCTCTTGCAATGCTTCTGGCTGCTCTTCACTCCAAATACGGCAGTTTTGCTTATTCACGTATCCATTCAACCAGAAATGAGCTTCGTCGCTGAACACAATTCTTCGATAAAAAAGTGGATCTTCGGCCAACTTTTCAAGAGCCCATTCACCAAAAATTCGGCGTTGTGGTAGGTTGTTCGGCTTCAATTCTTGCACCAGCTGTATTTTGAAAGACTTCACACCTAAATCCTTCCGCAAAATTTTCCACGTAGTGGAGTAACAGAGGCCCAATTGGTGTGAACGACGCCGAATCGATAATTCGCGGTCATCACTAAGTCCCCTATTACACGTTGCCTCATGAGACATGTCTCATTTTTGACTTTCCTTTTAAATTTGTATCCCGTGAGGCAAAAGCTATTACACGTTGACTCATGTCTCATGAGACTCATGTCTCAAATTTGCCAGTTGTTCGTATTTTTTAATGCACAACACAACATAAAACGAATATGAGAAAAAGAAACGTCAAAATGAGACTACTAAAAATCAGCCCGGTACTTACCGGGAATATTTTTGTGCATCTCATTTCCTCAAATCTGCTTTCTTTTTCGCACTTATGTGAGCCTCGTCTCGTGAGACATCGTGTAATAGGGGACTAACACTTGCGGATACAGCTGCGATATTTTCCTCAGTTCGCACTCTACGTAAGCTTGTTAGTGGTTTTAATGTCCAACAATGTAAATTTGGTGAGAAATTTAGTCACAATAGCCCGAATATCCGCCTCGATTAAACTGACCATAAAATGGAAAAAGCGCGCGATGAACTGTCTTAACAGAGCACGCATTTTGATAATGAAATTCAATAATTTGCAAGCGTTGTTCGTATGTAAGACGATTCACGGTTAAATTATAGAACAAACTGAAGATGATTGACAGTGACACAAAACACGAAACTTGCGTGAGCTGTCAAAACCAGTGTTGCCAAAAAGAAAATAACAAAAAAATCACCCATTACTTATAAATTTAAAACTTCAGCTTCTCTGGGATTTTCCTTAGTTTTTTAATACTATTATATAACTAGAAATATATATGTAATAATTTAAGATGGCCGTCAGATAAGCTATTTCGTAGGGGCAATGGAAGAATTGCTCGTAGTTTTTAGTATAAGAACGTTTGGCAGTTTGGTAACATTGCATATTTTTCCTCTTAAAATATGCTTTTCAAAGTGATCTACTATTTTTCTTATAGAATAGATTTCAAATAGGATTTTTTCGTGTCTAACTAATTTAGTTTGATTTTTCTATTTTTTGTTTCATACATTCCTCCGTCTTCTCAATATTCTGTTTATGATGCTCATATAAAAAATGTAAAAGATATTGTATAAAATATAGATGAAAATTGTTACATTATAGTTCTGGATGATTTTAATTTGCCCAATGTAAAATGGTTATTTTCAAATGATGAGAAGCAAATTTTTCCTTGCAACTTATCTAAAGATTTTGAATATAATTCAATTGATAGTATTATGGCTTTGAATATGTATCAAATAAATTATATTTATAATTCTATTGGTCGTATTTTAGATTTAATTTTTATTGATAAAAATCTTGAAGCTGAATTACAAGAAGCTAGTTTTAAGTTAGCTGAGAATAGTATTTATCACAAATCACTCGAAATTAAATTTGATTTTTTTGTTTTAAAATGTATCACAATTTTCTTCCAACATAGTTCAGAAATATGATTTTAAAAATACTGATTTTATCTCTATGAATAGATATTTTGAATCTATGAATTGGCAAACAATTTTAAATTGTAATAACTTAGAGACAGCTTTTACTGCGTTTAGGAACATATTAGCTCGTGCGGTTTTAAATTTTGTCCTCATAAAGAACTATTTAATAGAACTAGGAGAGAGTACGAATTTTTAAAAATATTTACTTATAAGTAATATATTTGGTCTCTAGAGTCGAAAATCAAAAGTAATTCTAAATGTTTTTGGTCATTTCTGAACACTAAAAGAAAATCGATTGGGATTCCATCTAGTGTATCATATAAAGGGGACTTTTCTGAGAGTATAGGTGATATTTGTAATAATTTTGCGTTATTTTTTCAATCAAATTTCTCCGACCTAAGCATAAATTACGATCAAAATTTTAGTAATTTAAATTCTAATTTAAGTGTGGGGAACCTATGTTTATCTAAAGATGATATTTTGAGAGCTTTATCATCTCTTAACAACAGTTTTTCTGTTTCTCCGGATAATATTCCACCATTTTTCTTAAAATTCTGCAAATACAATCTAGCAGCACCACTGTGCTATATATACAATATGTCCTTACAACAAGGTATATTTTTAGATGCCTGGAAACATTCGCTTATAACTCCTCTGCACAAATCTGGCTCTAAGGGAGCTGTGGAAAATTATAGACCTATTGCTAAACTTCAGCTTATCCCTTAAGTATTTGAAGCAATCGTTAAAAATAAACTTTATAGTTTATTTCGAAATCATATATCCCAGCATCAACATGGATTTATGAGTGGAAAATCGACTGCAACTAATTTATCAATATTTACAAATTACAGCCTCAATTGTTTGGACAATCGCTTGAAAGTCGACGTAATTTATACCGATTTTTCAAAGGCTTTTGATCGTGTACAACACAACATTCTTATAAAAAAATTTTCACTCTGCTCTACTTAAATGGCTTAAAAGCTATTTGATTGGACGTAAACAATATGTGAAAATTGGGGACGTGTTATCGAATAAAATCGAAAACCTTTCTGGCGTTCCTCAGGGCAGTCACCTAGGTCCACTCCTTTTTATTCTTTTTATTAATGATCTGCCAAATCATATTTCTTATTCCAAGTGTCTTCTTTATGCTGATGATCTAAAAATTTTTAGCTGTGTTAGATCTCCATTAGATACCAGTAATATAGAAATAGACATTGATTGCGTAGTTGAATGGTGTAAAAAAAAATGGATTATATTTCAATATTAAAAAATGCAGTATTGTAACATTTTCAAAAATTCTAAATCCATTTTGTTTCGATTACAAAATTGAGAATCATTCTTTAGAAATATTAATAAGTCAAAAAGATCTTGGAGTTATCTTTGACTCAAAAATGAGTTTTTCTCTTCAAATTGATCATGTAATTTCTAGAGCTAATTTGATGTCTTTTGCTTGTCCTTATGCTCTAAAAACCCTTTATATATCCCTTGTGAGACCTTTATTAGAGTACTGTTGTATTATTTGGAATCCTTTTACTCAATCTAATATCCATAGGATTGAAAAGGTTCAGAAAAGATTTACCAAATTTGCCTTGCGAAAGATTTTTAGAAATTCGAATTTTCCTTCTTATGAGACCAGATGTACTTTAATTGACCTAAAATTTTTAGTGATGAGAAGAAAACTATATTCGGTACTCTTTGCTTTCGATTTTCTGAATTCACATTGATTGTTCTGAGTTGTTATCAATGTTCAATATTTACAGTGTTGGCCAAAACAAAAGCAATTTTAATTGCCTCCATTATTAAGTAATTAAAAAACAAATTTAAGAATCTATCATGGTATATTTTTGTTTTTAAAATTTAAATAAATATTTACAGTTTCTAGTGGAAAATAAAATAAAATGGTTTTTGTAGTAGTTCATTAAATATAGCAAAATTAGTACAATTAGTTCATTCATTAGTTATTAGGCTGGTCAAAACAAAAGCAACTTTTAACAAATACGTATTTTTTTTTTAAACTATATAAAATATTGCTAGTATTTGGTAGCAAACCCCTTGTTTTTTATCACTTCAGCACATCTTCGAGGCATGGAGTCAATTAAATTGTTTATTATGCTGTTTGGGATACGTTCCCAAGCCAATTTAATTTGTTCAAAGAGATCACTTTTATATTTGCAATTAGTCCTTACAATTCGTCGATCTACAATTTCCCATAGATTTTCTATGGGATTGAGATCTGGGGACTGTACTGGCCATTGCAACACGTCAATCCTGTTTTCTTGAAACCACGTCCTAACCGTATTGGACGTGTGCTTTGGGTCGTTGTCCTGCTGGAATATCCATTTCAGAGGCAACTGATCCTCAGCGTGTGGCAGCATTACACTTTCTAAAATGTCACGGTACATAAAACGATCCATTGTACCATCTATTTTGTGAATCGGTTCCAGTCCATGCCCTGAAAAATATCCCCACACCATGACGTTTCCTCCTCCACGTTTTACAGTAGCTTTGGTGTAACGTGGATTTAGTGCCTCTTTGGCTGGTCTGCGAACACGACGGAAACCATCGGAACCCTTGAAATTGAATTTGGACTCGTCCGAAAAGAGTACATTCCTCCATTTTCTAACGGTCCAGTTGATTTGGTCATGAGCAAACTTTAATCTCGCCAGCTTGTTTTTGGTTGAAATAAAAGGATTTTTTACAGCTTTGAAGGATTTTAGTCCACCATCAACAGCTCGTCTCCGGATTGTTCCAGCGCTTACGCCCAGATCGCGTTGGACTCTTATTTCTCGCGATGATATAAAAGGGTCTTTTTTGATTGATTTTATTATAGCAGAATTTTCTAGTTCTGTTGTTTTTCTTGGTCTGCCACCTCGATGAACCGTTTGGAATGACTATGTGGACTTATAGAATTTTACTAATCGGCAAATAACTGATTTTGGAATGGAATATTTTTCCGATAAATTAATTTGACTCTTTCCACTTTTATATTCTTTTATAATTTTTTCTTTTATTTCGTTAGAGTATTTGTTTCGGGCCATTTTACAAACGTTAGCTAAGAACACTGATTGGCTTGCTCGTAAACTGAATAATACCTAATAAATAGATTCAACTGCACTTTTTGCCAACACCTTTACTATGAGCAATGAATTTTTTAGTTAACGGTCTAACTTCTATTTATTAATAAGAAAAAGAGAGGTAGTAATAAAAAGTTGCTTTTGTTTTGACCAGCAAAAAATTGGGTTCACTGTCCTACTTATATCATATTTAATGAACCGTTTTGAAAACTAATTTCTCTTGTTGTCTATTCAGAAGTACATACATAATGTATTAAATTTTAGAAAAAAAAAATTAACATGATTTGTTTTAGTTACTCATTTTTGAAAGAGGTAGTTTTAGTTGCTAATGTTTTGGCCAACACTGTATGTACCTTATCGTTGTTTGCGACCTAGAGATGGTAATTTTCTATATGTTCCTTTCCACAGCACAAATTATGCCAAACACTATCCAATTACTGATTCTTGTATTGCTTTCAATAAATTTGAAGTTATTATTGATTTTAATAAAAGAGGTTAGATATTAAGAGAGATAGGTACAGAAATTGTTATAATCTTTATTATTTTCATTATTTATTTATTGTAGTTATTATTAATATTATTTTTGTATAATTTAAACTGTAGTCTCCATAAAGTCATGTAACTTGATAGACGAAATAAATAAATAAATTAGATAGTATCAGAGCTTATCAATGCTTCGGTCGGGAAAATCTTTGAGTCCACCACCGAGGTTCACAGGGACGCATTATTGGTCTGCGCGACTCCGGTGACCCATGTTAAGTTGTAAAACGCCACTAATCCGAAAGAATTCTATTCTCAGCTTCTGTCAAAACAAACTTAAGCAAACTGACAGATGAGTTTGACAACTATCCTCATTGGACTTTCTATCTAAAACTGGATTTATGGTCACAAATCGCAATATTTACAAATATTAATCTTATGTAATCTATGTATACCTGCCATGCAGACTTTACAGCTATTGTCAAGTTTTTCTTTTACTAATCTATAGCATTCCTTAAAATACTATATAAGCTGATTGTATACCCCAAGAAAAAAAAACAGCTCATGATTTGACATTTTCTAATATTAAACCTGGCATTTACATAGCGGTTTTCGTTCGCTGTTGTGTCTGCCTATTGTGGAATTTTTGCGGTAAACTTAACCAATTAATTAGGTGGCTCATGAGCTTGTGTACCTATATACCTCTCTAATGCGGTCAGGCATTAATCATCTACAATTGAAAACTAAAAAAAAAGTTGAAAATCTTTTTATGGTCGCTTGCCGGACGTTTTCAAACGGCACATTGTATTGTTTTAAATTCTAAACGATTTTTTGTTTACGTTTTTTTTTTTTTTGCTAAGCTTAAGGGTTGTTGACAAAGTACAAGCCCAGTTATTGGCCTAAATATGTTGTCTCACTCTGGGTTGCAAGTCAAAGCTCCAAGAAATTAATAATAAAAAAAAAAAACTAGAACGAAAGTAGGTATCTAAGGTAAGTATATTTAGCGGGCTTCGAGAATGAAATAGGTAGCTACTCATACCTATGTAATGAATTTTTTTAATTTCCTAGTTTTTTGTGTGTGTGCTTCTACAAAAGTAGGTATAACGCAACAGATATTGTATCTATGTACTGTTTACACCGTATAAGGTTGGGGTGGGGCTGAGATATCCGTCACTGATGGTTGGTTTTTTTGTTTTTGTTTGTCCGGCTTTTATTTTATAAGGCATGACACATTTGGGCTTAGGCGATGATGTGAACATATGAAGCCAATGACCCATTTTATGTTATACAACAGTTTTTTTTTCTCAGAGGCTATTTCTAGAATGGGATCACTTTCACAAAGAATTGCGAATATTTGAAAGAAGTTTTTAAGTTTTTTTTTTTTTTGTTTGTACCTAAGTTAAAAAAACTATTCCTAAAGTAGAACTCAACAGTAGCAACAAGTTATAGGGAAGTAGATAACAATGTTTAGGTCATGACTATTGATTTGGAATTGTGTTACTACTAAGTAGCAAACGATGATGCGTCATGTGGAATGTGAAATTAAGTATTAAGGGGAAGATTAATATCAAATTTCACACGAAAATCACACCCTTGATGAAATATATTGCTTCAAGTGTCACTGGCATTAAGGATAGCAGTTTGAGTTCTTTAAGTTGAGATTTTTCGAGTAAGTTCCCATACATTATACGTATTACATACATAAATATAATAAAACTACTATAACATATATTCTAAAAAAAACATGAAATCAAGTTCGGATGATAAAAAGCCTTACAAGTGATAGAAAATATTTTTTTTTATTCTCGTAATGCACACGGTAACTTATTATGTATAAGGGAGCTTTAAAAATATGTGGCTAATTCTCTTTCATAGTTATTATCATTCATAGTTGAAGCAATTTGTTCTATAGTGAAAATGCGCTTTATTTTTCAAAAAAAAGAAAACGTTTGGAGTACTTTTTAAAAGAAAATCTTTAGATTCTACATTTCATCAGAATCTATTCTTTAGATTGATTTTAAGTAAAACTTTTTCATGTCATCAAACCAATTTTATTAAATAATTCACTTATTTCCTATTTACGACTTTAACTGCTAGTTTCACAGTGAAAGTTTAAACCATACTTTTACTTTTGGTGCAAGCTTCAGTTCGGCAGTTGGTTTCACAGTGTCATTTAAACCTTAAACAGAGTTTATTTTGTAGTTTAAGTTAAACGACACTATACTGCCGTTAAAATGTCAGTTCAACAACAACTTTTACACACATTGATTTACTGAATATAAAATTATTTATTTGGGCTGATTCTAAATAACAATTCCCCGGGAATTTGTTCCCCTTTTCCTACTCCCTTATTACAAACAATCTTCGAAAAAGGAAACAAATTCTCCGGGAAAAAAGTAGGCATTAAAAGTCAAAAAAAAGGAAAAATTTTACTCGTCTCCCGCCGAATTGTTCCCCATAAATTTGTTGGAGAATTAGAAACAAAAATGTAAGTTTTCCTTTATTGCATCGGAATAAATAAAAGTTTTAACAATTTTATAGGTCGAAAACAACTAATAAGTCGCAGCTGCAAATGTTGCTGAATTTAATGGAGGAATATCGAGATGTCGCCTGTGGATTCCAGAGCAGGCCAAAGGAAGAAGTCTTACAGTTTTGGGAGAAGACAGAGAAGGAATTAAATTCACGTGGGCCGCCGAGAAAAACAATTCCAGAATGGAAAAAAGTAAACATTAACACTAACTGCTCTTCTAGGACTTCCAGGACTTCTCTAAGCACTTTACTGAAGCAAGGTTGGAATAAACCAACATTAAAGTCTTTTCCAACCCCCATTTTGGTATGATCCCTCATCGAAGAAACGCAAACAAGCGCTCAATTTTATAACTGGAGGAACTGAAAAACACTTTTTAGCTGGTTCACAAAATCTAATGAAGACATCCAACAAGTACTTAAATGCAATTTTGTTGACTCTAAAATATTTTTGAAACCAAAAGGTTTATTAAAATGTTGTACAAAAACAAAAAAGAGCAAATGTACACACTGCAACTCCAAAGGATTGAATGATTCCCTTAAAGATCTTCTTATAGCTCTTGGCTGTCAATATCGGCTTTCTTCAACCTGATCTTTGTAAAATTCTGCGTGCAATGCTGAACATTTTTGTTGAGTTTTACTTGATTTGTTAATAAAATTATCAAAGAACTATAAGGACAACTGTTTACATTCAATAAAACATTTTTTTTCTTTAAAATTTGTTTCATATGTTAAATATTGCAAAACAGCTGTTCCGAACATTCAGAATTTTTTTTCCTGCTTTCGAAGGGAAAAATAATCTTCCGAAGAATTCAGAATAAGAGAATTGTGTTCCCGGGAGAATACATCTCCCGGGGAGAATACATCTCCCGGGGAGAACTTTTCCCGGGGAATATTTAGAATCGGGCTGATTATTCTTTTTAAATTTTTTTTGTCATAGGTCACAACTGAAACTTTCCTTAATTGTCAACACAAACTATTTTATATTGTTCGGTTTGTTCTTTGATTTAGATAGAAAGTGAAAACTGTTTTGGAATATAACGTCACATGTAGAATGTAGGTACATTAGAGTGGTCCTTATTTGTAAGGAAGAAAAAAAAAATTTTATTCAGCACTATTTTGTTTTGTCCCCCTATATATTTAAAACGTGCACAAACATTTTTTTGAGAAAATCGGGTTGTATTCACACGTGCCGCAATGAGTCTGAAATCTGAAGAATTATCTTCTATAGGAAGCAAAAAATAATTGCTACGAGTATCGGTATTGAAATTTTATTTTTAAAGTGATATTTTCTTACTTTAATGACACAAATAAAGATGTTTCAATAAATAAATCGCTAGATAATATTTTTACAAAGAATATCAGAATGAAACTTAGTCATCGTAACGAGTTTTTAGACTTTCTCGGCTAAATCCTGAGTATTTTTGACGATAATTTCGGACAGTCTTGAAACATTTTTAAATAAAGTTTTTGGTAATAAAATGTGAAACATCAGCTGGTTTCATATGTAATTTTTTTTTTACTTCTTCTTCTTTTTGGTTATCGTCTTCCAATACTTTTAAAACCATCCTTCGTTTTTCTTCAACATTCAGTGTGCCATCAAAAAAATTTTTAAAAACAAAATGTCATTTAATGGTGCTTGCAAGACATCTGGGGCAGAAAACCAAGATTGAGTGTAGCATTTGATTACAAAACAGTATATAGTTGACAAAGCTCTTTTGTCGTTGGCATTGAGGTTAAATTGTTGTTGGAATAATATTATTTTAACTCTTCAATTCCCAGTGTCACCTATGGGTGACATGTACATATACAGTGTTGGAAAAAATAATAGAAACAAAGCTTTACATAATGATCAACCATTAATAACTACATACAATTACGTCTTCCTTGGTTCTAATTTTTTTATATATTAATTGCATCTAACATTACTTTGAAATGGTGCAGCCGTTTGTTGTCATTAGCTCTTTGTTTGGACTTAACGGTGAAAAAAATGAGCTAAGTGATAATCTTGCCTGGAAAAAATAATAGAAACAAGGTACTTTGACTTTCAATTTGACTTAAATTTCGTTTTTCATTTTTATTGAAATAGACGTTTTATAGTTTGTTTATTAGTTTTGCACGTGTTTCAGTCGTTTTAATAAAAAAAATATAACAGTTATTTTAAAATTTTATAAAAATGGGTCGTGGAGTACACTGTGCTATTACTGAGCGCAATTTAATAAAAAAACTTCAGAAAAAAATGGGAAAACTATGGAAGAAATAGCACAAGCATTAAAGTGTTCAAAAAAGAAGATGTTTACAGCTCTACATTCAAGTCCAAAGCCAGAAACAAGAGGCAGAAAACGAAAGACCTCAACGCAGTTTGATAAGATATTGGTACGACTGTGTAAAAAAAAAAGCCTTTTTCTTCTTCAAATGACTTGAAAATTTAACTAAATGTGCCTGTTTCAAGTAGTACAATAAGAAACCGACTAATAGAAGCAAGGCTTTCTGGAAGGGGTTCCAGAAAAGTACCATTCTTGAGCATGAAAAATATTCTGCAGAGAATGAATTTTGCAAATAAACACGCCCAACGAGCAAATTGGAACAACGTTTTATGGTCGGATGAAACAAATATAAATTTATCTGGTTCCGATGGCAAAATGTATGTCTGACGACCTAAGAATGCAGAATTCGATCCAAGGTACACAAAAAAGACTGTTAAACATGGTGGAGAAAATATCATGATTTTGGGGGTGCTTCTCAACATCTGGGGTTGGTCCAATTTTTTGGATAAAAGACAAAATGTGTGCTACTGACTACGTCCGAATCATAAATGAAGTTATGCTGCCATTTGCCGAAGAGAACATGCCAATTAAATGGGAACTCATGCAAGATAACGACCCCAAGCACTCCTCAAAATTGGTTAAGGAATACTTTAAAAAAATTAAATGAATGTTATGGAGTGGCCATCGCAGTCCCCGGATCTTAATCCCATAGAACACCTGTGGGGCATACTTAAGAAGAAAATTGGAGACTTCAGAGCCAAGAATAAGGAAGACCTGTGGTCTAAAATACAAAATGTATGGTATTCCATACCTTCCGAGACATGCGCCAAGTTGGTTCATTCCATGGGGCGGAGATGTGAAGCCGTCATTAAAAATAAAGGTGCAACGACCAAGTACTAAACGAATATGAACCAATTTAACTGTTAAGTTTCTCTTTACCAAAAAGAAAAACACAACTATAATATTGTTTCTATTATTTTTTCCAGGGTAAAATGGCTGTTAATATTAATTTTAATTTTTCTCATTACTAATTTTTCTTTTTATTAATAAATTTAATATTGTGTATATTTTAAACTTTATAGAGACTTATTGTATGTATTTTTAATTTTCAATTTCTTCCCAATAAACTTTTTGTTTTTAAAAAACGGTACAGAAGAAGCTTGTTTCTATTATTTTTTCCACCACTGTATTTTTGTTTCTACCATACCGCAACGGTTTTTTTTATTCTTCTTTCACTTATGCAAAGCCAATAGGTCCTAGTACGCCATATTATTTTTTCAAAATACTAGCTTTACGTCATTTCTTCATTTCAATTCATTGTTTCGTGTATAATTGTAGTGTTCTTACTTTTTGTGATTTAGTGGAATATAAATTGAGATAAAAAAGTCTAAACTGTAAGTTTTTTTTTCTAATTGAATGTGGTAAAAGAATATATAAAGTTGTATATAAATGCATTTCAGGACAAAAATAAAAAAAAAGAGTGATTATTACAACGGTAAAAATGTTAAGTGTCACCTGTAGGTGACACTGGGCATTGTCTCCATTAGTAGTAGTAGTATTAGAGCAATTACTGAATCATTGATGGCGATGGGATTTTAGAGCTATTGTATGTCTTCAGATTGACTTTAGATGAGATTGTTGAGGAGTTGCACGCTGGAGAGGATCCAGGTGATATTGGGGGGCTATCGTGAATAAAATTCCCTGGGAAGAATTCCCATTTTCGAAAAATCGCGATCGTGAATGAGTTTGAAATATTCCCGCGTAATTTATGGCTATCGTGATTTTCTTCCATTTCTGAAGGATTTTAATGTTATTATTATATATTCCCTTTGCCATCCACGAAGCGAAGGACGTTCACAGCCTTTTCATCCTTTGACCATATGGAAAATTGCACCTTATCCATTGTTTTCCACTGTGCTGTAAATCAGGTCCAGAAGATGGATGAAATTTAGATTCATTAAATACTCCTTGAAGAACGATTTCAAAAATATGATGTCTGCAAGCTAGGTAGGTACAGTATGTCTCGGCCGATTTTATTTTCTAGCAGAACACAAGCTCCGTTTAAACGCCCAGTATTAGATGCAGTTGTGTCAAAAACAAAAGCCTGGATTTTATCGATCAAAGACCAATCTTCCAATACCTCAAACACTGCAGACGATACTTCAACACCAGTTCCAGCTGAAAGTTCTGGTACTCCAAGGAGTTGTTCAATTTTTGGGGTAGTTGCAATGATTGGAAGTCTGTCAACTTTGGCTTGACCAGTTACATCAGCCAGAAGTTTCGAATCCCAGTGTATAATGGCAAAGCTTAAATTCAAGTTGACAAATTTTGTTTTATTTGCTGTAGCTGTTTGTTCGCGAAAATGTTGACGAGAAAGTCTGATAAAGGTACGATTAATCACTTTATAGGATCTAAAGAAGTGGCTTCAATACAGGCTGTCAAAAGGTGAAAGGCATCTCTGTCACTTATCTTACATTTATTAAGTGTACTGCAGATAACCTGGGAGTTAAAATATCTATACTCTTGCTCTTTTAGAGCCTGACGGTCCTGACACTGGCGATTCAAAACTACAGTTTTCGACTCCAACCTCATCTTCGTCAGATGAAAACGTAGTGTATAGTTCCACTAGCAAGACAATTTTACATTCAATTACATATTTATATATAAAATATAATACAACTACCTACCTTTGTCATAGATAACTGGGTGAGCTTTGATCTTCAACTCGTTGTTTAGCTCTTTTTTCACGATTCTTCTTTCTCTATTCCATACATGAAATTTTGAAGTCCGTTTCCAAGCATGCACCCAGGTCGACCTTTTTGCCTTTGTAAAAGCAAAAACTTTTTATCCTCTTCAATTTTAATCAAATTCAATGCAGATGCGTGTGCGACATCAAATAAATCGTTTAAAGTTTCAGAAAAATCAGATTTCTTTTTTTTTTATGTCTCACCCCCAGTTTCACAGTGAGAGTTTAAACTTAAGTTCTGCTGAACCTGAACTGGAGTTTAAATTTGAAGTTCAACTTGTCCGGTTTCACAGTTTTATCTGAACTTAATTTCATTAAACGTAGTTTAAGTAAATTGTTTTCTCTTTCTATCTGAATCAAAGAAAAAACAATCAAGGAAAGTTTGCTTTGTTTCAGTTGTGACCTGTGACAGGAAAAAAAAATTGAAAATAAATTATATTTTCCAATGTTTCAAAGGGGTTGTCGAACTGAGATTTAAACGGCAGAATTGTATCGTTTAACTTAAACTACAGAATGAACTCTGTTTAAGGACTGTGAAACCAAGTTTATTGTTGAACTGAAGTTTAAACCAAAAGTGGGGTTTAAACTTCCACTGTGAAACTGGGGGTCAGTGTTTCTATTTTTTACTTTTCTCAATGTTTCGTAGCTCTTCGTAAAGTTTTTTTAAGTTATTTTAAGCAATGACATCGATCACGAGTTGTAATTCTTGCGTTTTTCCAAAATATTGAAAACTCATCTATGACCAAACTAACACTATTTTATAAGCTTAACTTCACACTTCGCATATTATAAAAAAGAGCACTTAGTACATCTCGTTTTGATCGTAATTTAGACCCGAGAATTTGATTTTTCATCGATTAAAATAACATCGATTAAACTACATACATACAATGCTGCTAATTTGTATTTACACAATTTAGTTAAGCTACGTTCAATTGAACTGAGGTTTAGATTAGAGTCGACGAGTTGAACTTCAAATTTAAACTCCAGTTCAGGTTCAGCTGAACTTAAGTCTAAACTTCCACTGTAAAACTTAAGGCGTTCAACAAAAGTTGTTACAAAACTTTCATATACGATGGATATTTTTCGTCTTAATTAAATAAATTTAATTATTGTCGTATTTTCATTTATTTTAAGTTAACCTTATTCAATGACAACTGAAAGGATTTCGGTAAGATTTTCAGTTTTCTAGTTCAGGAATCTGGTTTTACTTGTCTAAGTTTTTATATTTTTAAGTTGTATCTTGTATCCTTATTCAATGAACACAACAAGCAGACATTTTGTTAATAAGCTCTCTCAAGCCATAAATGTATGGCAGTAAAGTTTTTCCTTCCCACTTTCACGGTCTTAAGTTGAAACCAATTTAAAATGAGTACAGAAAAAATCCTATTTTTTCTTATTTAAATTGGCTGGACTTTGTGTTTTTGTCCATCAAATCTTAAGCATACTTTCTATAAACTTCGGCATATTTCCATCTCCTGCCCGTTAGTCCATTTTCGTCATTCGAGTTTTTTAATCGATTTAATATAGTTCTTATTAATAATTGGTCCTAGTAAAAACCAGTGCAGAAACAAAATACTCTGCCGCCATTTTGATCAATTTATGTCATAGGTGGGACTATCTGTAGTTGGTGCCTGAAAGGAGACAGGGCGGAAGACTTTGCAGTCATCAGTTTTTTTTATATTTTGACCTGTTTGATCGTTGACACTGCTGCAGGAAAGGGAATATGTCAATTTTTCTGTATGATTAAGGTCATTTTATCAATTGATTAACAAAATCCACTGAAAGTTCAACCTATTGCTTATTATATTCTGTAGGGAATATCCGAAAGAGTGTTTTAATGAAAATGGTGTGTCAAGATATATTTTTTTTAAATATTCCATAGCCATTGAATAAAATAACCTGCACGGAATTTATTTATATGAATCGGCACGATTCTTAATTAACTTTAACTTAATATTTAACCAACTTACATTTGATGGTGATAATTGATTACGGAAATTCGTGTTTAACAAGGGAAATGTTAATTTTTGTGTCGTGTAAGGACTTAAAAAAAATTAACTTGTTAGGTTGTATAACAGCCATACTCAACCTTTTTTTTAAATGGGCCGCAATTACGTTTCTGTTACGACACCTCGGGCCACAATCTAAATGTACATATTTGCGTAAATAATACACATAGTTTTAAAAATTCTGTATTTATTTAAAAAGAAATAGTTTTAATGCGATTTTTGAAATTGGGAACACATTTTCAAAACTTTGTTAAGATCTTGTTGCTGCATGCCAACCTTATGACATCATCCAAATGGGAGTCCGTTAGTTTGTTTCGGTACATATTTTTTGCATATTTCATTCGCGAAAACGATGATTCGCAAACGAATGTAGATCCAAATAATGTTAAAAGAATTTGGGAACTTCTTTGCACGATTTTATATTTTTCGGGGACAGTGCTCCAAAATTCCAAGTATTCCCCTTTTTCCCTTTTTTCTTTGAACAGAATTTCAAGGTTGGAATCATTTTTGAAATCAATGAACTCATCGAATAACTTTGCTTGGTCTTGATTTAAAACATAAGACAGCTGTGAGATAGTCGTTGTTTCCAGATGCCAAGGGTTTTCGACAAGCATTAAACATTTTTTTATATTTCCTAAATCATGAAATCTTTTTTCAAATTCTTTTGACATTGTAGAACAGTTTTCTTCAGAAATGTGGATAAGGTCTTTTGTAGCAATTATCAGAGTCGGAAAATTTTGATACTGTTTGTTTTGTATTTCTCCATGAAAAATACTGAGTTTTTCTTCAAAGGCAAATATTTTACTCGCCATCTGTGAGATTAAGTTATTTGGACCTTGTAAATTCCGATTGAGGCTATTCAGTTTTTCGGTGATATCGCAAAGAAATGCTAAAAGACACCACCATTCATCATCTTGCAATTCTGAGTAAACTTTCTTATTTTGTTGTAAGAAGAGGATTATTTCGTGGCGTAAGGAAAAAAACCTTTCCAAAACTCTTCCTCTGCTAAGCCATCTCACCGAGGTATGCAAAAGAACGTCACCGTACTCACTTCCCAGTTCTTCTAAAAGGCTTTTAAATTTTCTGCGGTTCAATTCTCTCGCTCGTATATAATTCACAATATCAATAACAATCTTCATCACAGCTTCGATTTTTAAATTGACGACACGCGCAGCCAAGTTCTCTTGATGAATAATGCAGTGAAATGTAATTAAATTTGTCAAATTATATTTTTTCCTAAACAATGTAATAAATCCATTTTCGGATCCAGTCATGGAAGGACACCCATCCGTACATACACATACTATTTTTTGTATGTCAATTTCATTGTGCTCTAAAAAATTTGAAATAGTATCAATGTAATCTACGCCTCGGGTTTGACTTTTCATTGGAAGGAATTTGAAAAAGTCTTCAAGGATTATATTCTGTTCCGTGCAATATCTCACAAACACCGAGCATTGAGATGTTGCCGAAATATCGGTGCTGGAATCGAAAGCTAAGCTAAAAAACTTGCAGTTCTTAACATTATCTATTAAGTTGTGATGAATATATTTCGAAATATCTTCAATTCGTCTCACACATGTTGAATCAGACAGCTGTAGTTTTTTTATTTCACACAGTATTTGTTTCTTGTTGCTAAACTTATCAAAAAGTATATCGGTAGCACTTACAAAACATTGTTTTACAATTTCTGCATGGGTAAATGGTTTCATGTGCTTACCAAGAGTATAACAAATTTCATAAGATGCCTTAGTTACCGCAGAATCTTGGGATAAGGCAACGGACATAACATTTTGTTGCTGTTGTAATGACCTCTTAAAAAAAGATAATTTCTCACTTCTTAATTGTGTTCCAGGAGGAAACGTGTCATTGAAAGAATTGTGCTTGGTGGTAAAATGACGAGATATATTATATTTTTTTTATATAACACTTTCACGGCATATTAAACAGGTAGCTGCGTTGATTTTGCTGGGCACAACAAAATATTCCGTTTCCCATTCATCTTGAAACGAGCGATTTTCATCAGATATATTTCGTTTTAACTTTGAAGAAACTCCTGCCATTATTTTTAAATAAAAAAAACACAAGTTAACAATCAACTGCAACCACTAACTAAAATTTAAAATATAACAAACATCAAGCAGGAACATGGGGTTTCCCCGTTTCGCAACTCAGATTCACATATAGTCGATGAGGAGATACGTCGATAAAGTAGTCGAGTTTTCTTGCACGGATACAGATAATCGTAGTGACATCTGCGTGTGTATAAAGACAAACTACTTGACTTCATCGATGTGTAGGTAGAGCTACCAATCAACTGAGTAAAGCAAACATAAATAACAAACAAATATCATAGCAAAAAACAGAACCTAAAACCAATTAAATTATAATTAAACCTTCAATTACAAAAATCCTTAAGAACCTCTCACCAGAACAAGAAAAAAAAATTAAATCAAAAGAAAAATAATCGAGATTCCTTTTAAGTTCCTTTTTTTTATACCAAATGTGTACTTTTGATTTAATAAGTGGGGGAGATTGAGAAAGAAAGTCTCAAAAGCACTTATCCTATAAATATTTCCAAGCCATTGTCAAAGGAATAGGCACAGTATTAAAAAAAACAACAATACGAAAACACACAACATACCCACTTTATCATTACGAGTATTGATGTTGGTGAAAATATAATTTTATAGATATGTACCTATATTCGTGAAATAGACTATTCAGGTGTATCTTATAAGACTGCTATGGACAATGTACCGTATACAATAATGATGTGAAGTGCATGTGTATGGCACTCCAGGCGATATAAATAGATTTTTTGTTGTCTTCTCCTAGCTATCCAAAGCTTAACAAAATCAATAATTGTCTAGAATTGGAACATCCATAAATCAAGACGGAAAAAGAGAAGGTTCCGCTTGTTTTCGTTCCTTTCACTCATTTTTTTTCGCATGAATACAGTTAAACCATAGTCATGCATGTGACAAGAGATTTTCTGTTAAGCCGTCTTCGTCTTCTGTTATATTCAACTTGAACCGAAGCTGGGAGATTCTGCGGGGGCTTTACACAAGCCAATGTCACGGATTTGCATCGAAACATCATATATTTCTTCTGCGGCGCGGCGACGCGGTTTGCAAGGTGGCGGCGGGCGACCTGCGGTGGTGTTTTATTCAGCCCACATGCAAGCCAATGAATGTAGTTTCATTTCATTTCTAATAGAGTTAACTCTGCTGGTTCCCTCTGCACAGAGCTCCTCTATTTTAAGGCAGGTGGCAATTAAGGTATATTTATGTATATGCGAAAACACTGTCATATATATTACGTACAGTGCTGTGAGTTAGTTTTTGAATGAGGACCGTTTAGCAATATAAGAAAGCCAATTGGGACGGTTTAAATAACTCTTGTCAAAACTTCAACTGGTCACTATGCTTGCTCGATAGTGACGTAGATTTCAGTGCTGATATGGTAACCGACATAATTATGGAATAAAAACTTTTATTCTAACAGGACAAAAGGAGTATGTTTCAAAAAGAATTCTTGCTAAAAAAAAAACCCCGCTGAGACAAACCGAAAAAAGTATAGGCAAGCCGGAAATACGTGCAATGGTCTTATTCGAAGAACTTAGTCCTTACATGACCAAAATCTACCGCCAAAAATATAATAATCTCCCAAGTGTACTAAAAACTTTTGGTATTTCGTAAAAAATATTTAAAACACTTTTAAATCATCTTCCTTTGGTCAGCTCTGACACATAGTGTTATGACTGGGACAAGTCTTCTTTCACGCTTGTATAGTAAAAAGAGTACTTAAAGATCTTTACAAACAAATATCCGCTGGTCCAGATTATATATATCCCCTTTAGTTCTAAAGAGGTGTTCTCTTCCAACTGCCCTACTCTTTGCGGCTATTTCCGAGTAGATGAAAAACGGTATTTGTGCAGCCGGTCCTTAAAAGCCGGTTATTAAAAGCCGTTCTTTCCTCTCCAATTACCGGCCAATTGCACTGAGATCCCTTCTTTCCAAGGTCATAAAAACGCTGATCAACATTCAGCTCAAGAAGTATCTCGAGGTTAGGTTAGGTTAGGTTAGGTTAAAGTGGCTGCTGGCCGGAAAAGGTCAGCACACTTAGACCAATATTTGGTCCGTTGTGATACCACAAGGATTTCAAAAATCACCCTTACTCGTTAAACCATTTTGAGCTAATAATGAAGCGTTTGAGACAGTGAATGTCGGAATTATTTAGATCACTAGGATCGTTATAGTAGTAGTCTCCCAAGTGGAGTCTACGTCTTTGCGCTAGGGCAGGGCAAGAACATAAAAGGTGAGGAACTGACTCCTCTTCTTCTTCATCCATGCAGCTTCTGCAAAAATCATTTGCAGGAACTCCAAGACGGAAAGCATGTCTTCCTATTAGGCAGTGTCCAGTAAGGACACCTATAACGGAGCTAATATGCAATCTACCAATAGAAATTAGTTGTTTTGAGCGTTTAGCATCAAACAATGGCCAAATTAGTTTATTAAACCGGCAAGTTGGGGTGCTGGTCCATCTTTGGTAAGCTTTCTTTATGGTATCATGCTTTAGCATACGTTTATAAGTAGCTAGGGGTGTACCGATGTAAGATTTGCTATCCAACAAAGGTAAGATTGTTCCGTTTTTTGCAAGTTCGTCGGCACCCATATAAGGTGAATGTTAAACTGTTTTGACATCTCCACCAGAGATGATCGACAATTTTGGGCTGTTAGTGAGTTAATGGAGCCAAAGTCCAGTGACTTTAAGGCAGCTTGACTGTCTGAGAAGATACGTATATCAGTAGTCGATATAACGTTTTCTTTGCGCCAAGAGAGGACTTCTTTTATTGCTAGAAGCTCTGCCTGGAACATGCTACAGTGATTGGGAAGACGAAAAGATAGACAAAGATTTAATCTTTCGGAGTATACGCCTCCACCGACCCCGTCATCGGTTTTAGATCCATCTGTATAGAAATGAATTGCTTCGTCTATCAAAAACGATTCATTTTCCCAAGAAGACCTGGAAGGGATGGACACTTGAAAGTTTTTATTAATTTTTGGATGGGGGGTGGTGTAATCGACGTTACTACTGTATACTGAACTGAGTATACTGAACGAGTTCAGTATGTAGAGTGGCCAATATCATTTTTGATCCACTGCGAGGAGGCTTTAAGTCGAATGGCTGTGTTAGCGGCCGATTGTTCGGTAAAAATATCTAGCGGTATGAGATGAAAAAGAACATCAAATGCAGCAGAAGGAGTTGAGCGGAGAGCTCCACCCATGATTAAACAGGCTGTTCGTTGGACTTTGCTGAGCTTATCACGGTTTGTTGCTGTTTCCAGCGCAGTCCACCATACTGTCACTCCATATGTAAGTATCGGTCTAATGACTGAGATGTATAGCCAGTGTGTTATATGAGTTTGTAGACCCCATTTGTTACCTACGGCTTTTTTGCAAGAGAAAAGTGCTATGTTGGCTTTGTTGACTCTCTCTTGGATATTGGGCTTCCAGCTTAATTTCTTGTCCAAAAATAAGACAAATATATTTTGCTTTGTCTGAGAATTTAAGCGGTATACCTTTGATGAAGGGAGAGTCTATGTGTGGGATTTTATATTTCCTGGTAAATAGGACAAAGTATCTCGAAGAACGAAAACTTTTAGAAATGACTGACAGTACGGCTTTCGTAGCTAGTTCACTAGTGATCTGATGTCATATCCGGAACCAATCTTTACATCATTTTGGCAAAACAAAAGTTATTGCACTTGATAAATTCAAAAGCATTTGATAGAGTTTGGCATGAAGCTCTTTCATAGATAAATGCGTGCTTTTGATATCGACGATTCTATTCTTTGTTGAATTTTATTAATTAAGTTTTAATTATGATTATCAAAGAATAAATGCTGGAGTGCCCCAGGGCTCTGTTTAGTCACCGAAATTCTTCCTTATTTTTACCAATCATTTTTTGTCGGATTCCTCTAATCCACTTCATTGTTTCGCTGACAACAGCACTTTCATTTTTACTTGCGATATAGGTACTATAGAGCAAGTTCTGCATTTGGAAAAAAAAATCGAACTTGAGATTTTGATCTGTCTGTCTGTATGTCTGTATCTCGATCTAGAGCCTAAGCCACTGGACCTATTTTCTTCAAACTCGGTAGTTATGGGTCTTGGGTGATTCCCTAGAGGGGAAATTGAAATTTTTTTTTTAGCTCTAAAATTAACGGTACCCCCCATACACCCGTAATGCAAAATCTTATTTATCTCGAAAACGGCTCTAACGATTTTGATACAAAAAATTAGGTGTGATATTATGAACATGGACTACGTTTTGGTACAAAAAAAATTTGGGGCAAAATGATATTAACGGTACCTGTCATAGAACCGTTTTTTTGATTTTCGACTTTCTCATTAAGGGCTCTAACGATTTTAACCAAAAATTTTCAGCAGGAATCCCCCTAAGTTTAAAATAATATTGTATATAAAAATATTCGAAAAATTATTTGTTGGGTTTTTTTGAAAAAAAAAAATTTTTTTTGAAAAATCAATATTTTCAAAACCTATGAACGATTATTTTTTGAAATTATTTCCTAAAATCAATATTATTAAATACTTAAAATTCGCATCCCACATTTTTTTCTTGAAAAATTTTAAAGAAATTTCTTATATAAAAAATTTATTTATTTAATATCTAATAAAACGATTTTTTAAAGTTTGTTTGCATAAATTCATACTTTTCTAGAAATCAGACGGCAATTTCATTTTAAATTCATGTTTTGTATTTATAAAATGTATCTTAAATTCCAAAGTACTTTTACATAAGAGCAAGTTCGTGCGATCCAGCCGTGCATTTTATTTCATATTCGTTTCGAGATTCACAACCCTGCTCTTCGGTTGTGGGATTGAAAAGGCAGAGTATGCTAAGATCATTAGATTCCGATCTCTACAGCATTATACAATGGGGAATCAAAAACTTTGTGGAATTTAATTCTTCGAAAACACAAAGCCCTGTCGGCCAAGTGAAATACTCCACCCTTGTCATTATTCATGAAACTGCACTTGTATTACAGAAAGCTTTAGTTCAGCCGCCATCCCTGGAGATAAAATATCTGAGACAACAACCTTCAGTCTCAGAACATCGTGCCACACATCTTTCCTATCCTTCTTTCTCTTCTTAACTTCACGCCCGCGCTGTGTTGAAACATTTAAAAAAGGGTAATCATAATCCCTTGAGCGCGTGTAGATTATAAAAAAAAAAAAAAAAACTGAAAAGCTTTCTATATGATCATATATTGAGCTATATGATATAGTTACAAAAACGCGGCGAAAAGCTTATAATTTCTTAAAAGATGCTGCCCAGGGGCCAAATTACCGCATCAGTGAACGAGTGAGTGAGTCCCATCAGTGATCGAATGAAAACGTCAAATTAGAGTAATCGATTGCTAGTTGACGTAAGCGGTAATGCCAAAGTCACATAATTCAGTCACGTATTACTCGATAACTGATGCGGTAATTTGGCCCCTGATATGTATACCATCTATGAGACATATATCTTCCCAAGACTTGAGAATAGCTCACATATCTGGGCTGGTGCCCCCTTAATCATTTGAATTTGTTCGATAGAATTCAGAACAGAGCCTTATGGCTTATAGGAGCTTGTCGTTCACTATTTTATCACTTTTTTATTAACAATGCTCATATGCAATAGTCAGTTGCATTCCTCCCCTTAAAAAATTCAGCCGTAATACTCGTCTTGCTATATGAATGCATATCAGTTCACCCTTGAGTCTAATTTCGTACTGTCAAATATAGAGGTTATTTCTTTAGCCGCACTACTAGAAGGTGGAATACTTTGCTCTTCTCAATTGTGATGTACAAGCTTTCAAAACTAATGTGCATCGACATCTCATATTGAATCCCTTACCCTAAACGCTCGCACCGTGTTACATCATAACATTATAAGGGTAGTCATAACTCCTTGAGTATGTGCAAATTTAAAAAAAAAATATACATATGTACGTAGGAAGCTTTATAAAACTCAACTATCATAAAAGATTCAATTTCAGTTTAAATTTTAGTTTTATTTATTATATGTAAATCTCTTTTGATAACATTCATACAATTCTTTAGCAATGACTTATAGCCGTCTTCCTGAATGACCAGGACATAATGTTTTTAAAAAAATTATTGTGAAATATTGTTGATCATGCAAATATAAAAACCAGAAAAATTACACTTGATAAATAAATAAAATAAAATAAATTCTGTATTGAACCGACAAAATAAGAGTTTTCTCCAAGTAAATAAATTTCTCGATACACTGATTGTCTTGCATTTTCTACACATCTTTGCATCATACCTTCATCTAGAGAGCAATAATATTGAAAAACCTCCCTTTAACGCTGCTTAGAAAATTCTGTGTTTGAGTACGTTTGGTACTAAATAATTGTTGTTAAAGCAGGTTTTCCATTTTATGTTTGCAACCTTCCTTAATTTAATCGCGAGATGTTTTTCTAAACGAAGTGTAGGTGTTAAAGTAAGACCAAAGTAGCCATATGCTTTTATCCCTGCCATATTTTCACCACCCTCCTTTTTTTAATCATAATCTTAGAATTGACAAGCTTTACTCAAAGTTTTCATAGCATACAGTAGTCACGAAGTCGATTCATTCAGTAACGTTTGTGGGGACTATGTTTAGTGACACTACATCGTCTGCAAACATTAGCTCTTAAAGAGTCCATTCGTTGAAGCAAATGCCCAGGTTAAACGTTTGGCAAATTATCGATGCAGAGTGAAAACAACGTGGGGCTAAGCAGACAACCTTTTCTCAAGCCAAGGTCTGTTCTGAAGTAAGCCGACAACATTTCTCCATCCCACACTGCTGTACTTCTACTAGTATACATTAGCCGTGTTTTTTTTTTTGTAAAAGTTATCCGTAGTACAGTAGGATTTTATATGAATAACAAATACAACATCCGCAATAGGATCACTGTCGATAAAAGGATCCGCAGTGATCCTACTGCGGATGTTTGATTTGTTATTCATATAAAATCCTACTGTACTACGGATAACTTTTCCAAAAAAACACGGCTATTGCTTCGATGAAGTTAGGGAACTTTTACGAGAATCATTTATTTGCCAAAAGACAGCCAAACTTCATTTAAATCAAACGCTGCTTTTAGGTCAATAAAACAAGCATACACTTTCTTTTTTTTATCCATAAACAGCTCAAAAGCATTTGTTAATATAAATATAAATGTGATCCACCATGGAGAAGCTTGGAATTCCGACAAGATTAAATTCTTATTTAAGCACGAGTTTAGTTCGGTAGCTTCCAACTTCATTTTAATCAACTTTTTTTCTATAGATTTAGAAAATTAAAATCTTTTAATATTCCATAAAATATTAAAGAATGCGAAAGGTTGAGATAACAAAAAATAAAAAGTTTTTTTTTGCTCAATTGTAAGGATGGGTCAGAAAGGATTCTAAATTCCAATCCCTCCAAAGATCATTCCAAAACCGGATTTTGCTTAAATTTTCCTAGTGTGCTCTTACTAGTGTACAAAGCTTTAAAAAGAGGGTTTGGTAAAACCCTGGTGTAGTGTTCGCACGTTAAAAGAAAGACGACCTTTCTTGATGAGTTCCGTTTTATTTCTCCTCATTTATGCTCTTATTACATATTCCTAATTATATATGGAATAGAGAGAGAGAGAGACAGGTAGACACTCCACATCTCCCCTATAAAAACAATAATCTTTATTCATAGTTTTAATTCATTTATAGAAGTTTGCTTATAGCTTATAGATGTAAATATATACTTATATATTGGATAGTATTAATTAAATAAAAACATTAATTCACAAATTTAATGTCGAAAATTCATTTTTTAAAATCTTTTGAAATGAAGATGAAATAATCTTACTTCGAAGAATAAGTCCATCGATTAGGTTGTTTGCTGATTCTTCCTGCTCTAGTAGTATAGTGACCTGTAGATGTAATTGTAGGTAGACTTGTTTGTGGAACAGGCAATTCAGTATCAGCATGCACCTTTATCTCCTCCTTCGAGTTTGTAGCTTGAAGCTCTCCTTCAATTACTTCTGCTGGTTTATAAGGTATATCGTTTCTATGAGCATTGTTGAGATGAAAGACATTTCTTCTGTATACTCCCGTGTTGGTTTTGATATAAAAGGAACGAGGGGTGTCGGCCTTAGCGTGAATACGTCCCCATTGGTGGATATCCCTTATCCATACAACATCGCCAATTTTGAAGTTTCTTGTGTCACAAACTCCATGTCGTCTGTTATAGTTGTTTGCTTGTTGTTGCCTCCGTTGTTCTTCAGTCTTTGTGATTTTGTCCATGTCGACCGGATTTGGCTCAAAACGATCACTTGTCATAGGCATTATTGAACGAATTTTTCGGCCCATTAAGAGTTCAGCTGGACTTGACCCATTAGCGAGTGGTGTGGCACGGTACTCCAATAGAGCCAACTGAGGATCTTCGATGTTTTTCTTCAACAGCATCTTGACTATTTTTACCGCCGATTCAATGAACCCATTGCTTTGAGCAAAACGAGGGCTGGATGTGATATGCTTAAATCCCCAGGATTGAGCGAATTGACGAAACTCTGAAGATTGAACTATGGCGAACTGAGGTCCATTGTCAGTTCTGACTATTTCTGGTATGCCGAACCTGGCAAAAATCGATTTTAAGTGTTTGATGATGCATCGTGATGTCTGGTTTTCCAATTGAACTATCTCCGGAAATCTGGAAAAATAATCGCTAATTACTAAAAATGTTTTACTATAACATACGCAAAGGTCCATTGCTATTGTGTGCCAAGGACGCTCAGGCAATGTGGAACTTATGAGCGGTTCGTGTCTTGGGACCAGATATTGTAGACAGGTGGTACAACTCCGAATATAAACTTCCATTTCCTTTGAAGATCCCGGCCACCAAACTGACTGTCGCATTCTGCTTTTGCATTTAACGATGCCCAAGTGACCCGTATGCATTGTTGCTAGCATCTCCTTACGCATAACCGGTGGGATGACTAATCGATTGCCGTGCATCAAGAGTTGGCCATTAATAGATAAATAATGGCGGTCATTGTAGTATAGTCTTCCTTCTGGGGTTATTTTTGATCGATGTGGCCATCCACTTTGGCAGAATTCCATAACTTCTTTGATAACTGGGTCATCTTGCTGGGCCTTTCGAATATTATTTAGCTTGTCGTTTGATGCAGGTAGCTCTTCAATGATGCTGTTGACAAACGATTCGATTTCTTCTTCTTCATCTTGTCCTATTTCTTGCATAGGATTGCGAGACAATGTATCCGCTGCTACTAGGTCCTTCCCAGGTGTATAAATAATGTTGAAGGTGAGACCCATCATCTTCATACGAAATCTTTGGATTCTTAGCGTTAAGTCATCGAGGTTTTTGGTCGTAAATATTGGGATCAACGGCTTGTGATCCGTTTCAATCGTGAAGTGAATGCCAATGATATAATCCCGAAACTTCTCGCATGCCCACTTTATGCCTAAAGCCTCTTTTTCAATTTGGGCATATTTTTTCTCGCATTCGGACATGGTTCGAGAGGCATATGCTACGGGCTTCAGAATGCCATCCAAATCCGTCTGAAGAAGGACAGCTCCAAGTCCGTAAGATGAAGCATCAGACGACACGATGGTTTTGTGTCTCGGATCGTACGCCTTCAATACTGGAGCTGAAGTAAGTGCTCGCTTCAACTGGGTGAAAGCCTCTTCTTGCATCGGCGTCCATAGAAAATCTATGTGGGATTTTAAAAGCTCATTTAATGGGTGGCTTACTGAAGAAAGGTATGGAACGAACTTACCCAGGTAATTGACCAATCCAAGAAACTGACGTAGTTCTCTTACATTTCGTGGTTGTGGAAATTTTTCAATTGCCTGGATTTTCGATGGACAAGGGTGAATGCCCTCTTCGTCGATTTTGTGCCCAAGAAATGTAATAGATTTAACGCCTATCTGACATTTCGATTTGTTTAATGTGACTCCACTTTGTTCCAGCTTCTTAAGTACAGCACGCAAGTTTCGATCATGTTCTTGTATGTCCTTACCCTTTACCAAAATGTCGTCCATTTGGCAGATGACTCCCTCATGTCCTTCAAGAATACGTTGCATTTCCCTCTGGAACAATTCCGGAGCGGTGCAAATGCCGAAGGGCAACCTTTGGAAACAAAACCTACCAAATGGAGTGAGAAACGTTGTGAGATGCTGTGATTTATTTGATAATTTGATCTGCCAGAATCCGTAGTTCGCGTCCAACTTGGAGTAATATTTGGCGCCTTCTAGCTGTGCTAGTGAATGATCAGCGACCGGCATCGGATGGATACCCCGTTGAATTGCCATGTTGAGCTTCCCGAGATCGACACAGGGACGAATATCACCATCAGGTTTGGCGACAATGACCATTGGGGCACACCATGCTGTCGGTTCATCTACCCGCCTTATCACTTCTAACTGTAGCATTTCATCAAGTTTTGCCTTGATTTTTGATTTCAAAGGTATGGGTACACGTCTTGCAGTAGCAATTGCATATGGTTTCGCGTTTGTTCGTAATTTAATTTCGTGTTCAGTGTCAAGACAACCCAGTTTTCTGAATAATTTGGGATATTCCACTTCGATTTTTACCGATGATTTTTCATTTGTTCGGATACACGGAGTATTTAAAGCGTTTATGCGTTCTATTATTTTTAAATTTTGACAAGATTTTAAACTCAAAAGGGGTGATTTTAAATTATTTACTATGTAAACACTGGATTTACAATTATGCTGGCCATAATTTAATTTACAGTTCAATACACCTGCAACATCAAGTCTCTCGCCAGAAGGGCCACATAACTTTTTATGAGATAAATTTATTCTCGCATTAGGAAATTTCAATTTAAAATCTTGAAGTGGCATGACGTCAACCGGTGCTCCTGTATCCAACATGAAAGTTATTTGTTTTCCGTTCACTGTTAAGTCTGCCGTCCATCTCTCGACACCAGAGTGTTCTTCTTCCACCGTACCAATAAACAAGGGCTCTTCCTCTTCGTCTTCTTCTACGTGAAATATTTTATCGCTGTTCTTCGATTTTTTTCTGCATACACTACTGAAATGATTCCACTTTCTGCATAAGCGGCATTGTTTTCCTCTTGCGGGACATTTTTGTTTTCCATGTTACCCCTGTGCCCCACACCATTGACATTCAACATCTTTTGGCTTTGTTGTTTCTCCTTTATTTCGAAAAGAACTTCGTGTTTGTGCTGACGTTTTCTGTTTGTGAGAATGAGAGCGAATGCTATTAACAGTGTTTGTGCTGCCAGTTGCAGTTGACAGGTCTACTTGTTGTCTTCTAACTGCATCGTGCTGCCTGACTGTTTGTATAGCCTTTTCTAGCGTTAACTCCGATTCTAACTGCAACCTCTCTGATAACCGTCTGTCTCGCACCCCTACAACCAATCGATCCCGTAACATTTCATCACGCATGGCGGCATAATTGCAATTCTCTGAAAGCAAATAAAGTGCCGTAATGAAATCTTCGATGCTTTCTCCGTCTAACTGGCTTCGAGAATTGAACTTTGCCCGTTCGTAGATCACGTTATGTTTCATTACAAAGAAATTTTCAAATGCGTTTAACACGGGCATAAATTTCTTTTCATCAGCGGAACTTATGTAACTTGAATGAAAGAAAAATGTCATCTGCCTGATCACCCATAAGGTAGACTAATGTGTTCACTTGCTCATCTTCGTTTCTTTTATCTAGCCCCGAAGCTATTCTAAAGCGATCAAATCGACGTTTCCATCGCGGCCAATCCGTTGGGCTAAATGAAAAATGCTCCGGCGCTTGAACCGTAAAATTATTACCAGATAAAGGCTGCATTACAGCTTGAGCGGGTGTTGTATTATCAATTACCATTTTGTTTTTCTTTTTCTAAGCGAACGACCGAATTAAAATAAATATATAAATCTCGACACCGCTGCCACCATGTAGTGTTCGCACGTTAAAAGAAAGACGACCTTTCTTGATGAGTTCCGTTTTATTTCTCCTCATTTATGCTCTTATTACATATTCCTAATTATATATGGAATAGAGAGAGAGACAGGTAGACACTCCACACCTGGCTTTGGACAAACCCAAATGTCTTATATTTTAGTTTATACTTATCTGTAGAATTACTCTGCACAGCACCTTTTAACATAACCTTTTATATTCGCTTGTAAGCAAGGGGAAAGGTAAAATTGGGTTAATACTTGTTAGCTTGATTTAAAATTTGAATGAATTGCAGTTAGAAGGTATGACATACATTTCTGTAACATTTTACAAAACAAGTGGACGACTAAGACGCCAACACCAACACCTCATCATCAAGCTTGTAGCAGGCAGGTAGGTGTAGTTTCTTCGATGTCATCGACCTAGACAGCATGAATAAGATCTTCGCGAACCAGAAAGATTACCGACCGTCACCGCCATTTCACACCGCTTCGGAATAACTTACATACGAGTATATGCAAATGCGAAGATTAATCAAAGCGCTTTAAGTTCGCGTTCATTGGCCGACATATCATTTAAACGTCAAACGAGAACATTAAGCACTGAATGTAGGTTTATATATGTACGTACTACATGATTATTATGGTACTTGGTTCATTTTATGGTATATGAACCATGAGAGTGCGGTGTAAGTGAAGTGTTTCATCATTGTTTACACTTAATGGAAGAAATTGCTTGGGGAAAAGTAAGTACTTTTCAAGGAGTTTATTGTATGTACCTACGACCGCAGAAGCACTTTGGTGCACACAGCCCTTAGAGTTCGAGAAATAGAGTTGTTTTATAATGGGTATTTTTTACTGGCTCTTTATATGGCAAGTATTGGTTTCGTTAAAAAAAAAATAACGAGGCTTCTATGACACATATTACGATGTGGAAAAGTTTAACGAAGTGGTTTTCTTCAAACCGTAAGTTGATTTGTGCGTCTGTGGGCCTGCACTTCAGAGCGTATGTACGTTAACTATGTCCAGAGGGCCTAAAAGGGTGGACTGGATTTACTTCAAACTGCGCAAAGAGCATCATTCGTTAGAAGGGAAACTCCAAATTTTGTAGAATTAATAGGTGTAGCAAACGGCTCTTACGATTTTGATTAAACTTCATTCGTTTGATTTTTTTAGAAATTTCTTTTTTGGTTTCTAAAGAAAATTTCGCTCATAAAAAAGAAAGTCATTGGATTTTCACATTTTGCTATTTGTAAACAAATTCAATAAAATATTGTTTATCATTTCTTGGATTTATAAATTCCAGCTGACTAAAATTTCTAAACAATATACATTTACAACTATTTCTCCGAGACTATTGAAGAAAAAACTAAAAACCATTAGTTATCAACAACAACATTAATAGTACAATAATAACAACAAGTCGTTAATAAAATTAGCATGCACTTCGAGAAGAAGGTATGGCTTAGTTGCTCACTTGATTGCGTTTTTAGTCTAAGAATAGTATAAATTTAATTTAAATTTATAGAGTGATTTTTTTAAGGGAGGCCTTTGTTTTTGTATCAATTATAATAGTGCTGAGATTTGGGGTTGGAAATTAATTTTGACCTGGCTTCATTTTTTAATTTTGTGCGCACTGAAGGTTATGACGACCCTTAAAATGTTTGATCTCTGTGTGAGCTTTTAGAAAAGTTGAAAGGAATGCAGTGCAACTAAAGGAAGGTTCCTTGAATTTTACAATACGTCCGAGAGTAAGCTGTTGGGCATTCCCTGAAGAGTGCGTATTGCCGTTGAATTGTTTTAGGGGAGGAATGCAACTTACTGTTTATAAAAATAACGGTAAAAAAATGAAACACAGGAAATATTGCAGCAGAGCAGCGATCGAATTATTCAAATGCTTTTTATCACTTCTCATTTTTAAACTTTTTTTTAATTGTGTCCAAGGCGGGTGCACCTGCCTTGGTCCAAAACAAAGTTTCTACCATTAGTATACCTAAATGAAGAAATTTCTATTAACATGGGCAGGGTGCAACAAAGTTAGGAGTTCTTTAAATCCCCGATAAATGATGATTTTCTTTTTAAGAATATATTTACCCAAAAATCATATCCAATAATATTCTTGGCGAACTAGGGGACACCCTTTAGTTTGATAAATGATATCTGTAAAGGACTATGTAAAAATACGGCCAGTGTTCAGTTATTAAAAAAAATAATAATAATTCGATATTCTCATAACACTATACTCTGTCCAATAAAAATATGCAGTACACGTCTTATGGGAGAGCTTTTTGAAAATCGGTAGCGTGCTATATTTTTGCACCATACTAAATTGAAAGAACTCCTCCATAAAAAGTGTTTGCGCGCCCGTAAATTTACGATTGCATCTGACGCAGACCCGAGATCCTATTGATCGCACATCTGAGTGTGCAGAGAATTGCTGTGGCCTATGGCTGTTGGTGATATTTAATTTCAACCCCCATTAAATATTGATGTGCATTCAGAGTTACCCTTGTTCATTTGCTAACTTGTTCAGTTTTTTTTCCTTGGGTTTCTGTTGAGGTGCTTTTGATTTTAGAGCTTTAAAAAAAGGGTCCATTTAAAATCAATACTACGACAACCCTGTGAGAGCTTTAATGAAGGACAGATTTATGCAATCTACTGTAGCCAGAATGCGAGGCAAACGTCCTATTTTGCGCACACTGCATATTTTTATTGGACAGAGTATAACAATAATTACAGAGCAGTGCTAGAGACGGTAGAGGACGAAATTCTAGGTCGAATAGCCTAATATGGTTAGGTGTTACTCAATAGAAACTCTGTGTTTGACATGATCACATAAGTGAACGTATTCAGCTAAACAAAACTTTATTTTTTAATGTTTACATACAGTACACATTTAATAAATTGCTTCTTGTATCATTTTTCTCATATTTTGAATATTCATCAATTTAAAAACAAAATCAAACCTCTACCATCCATGAGTAAAAATACAATTCTTCACCCCCTTTTACTTAATTACTATTTTACTCTACTTGAAATATGAATTTTAAAAAGTCGCATCTTAGTGCGCGTCTGCATAAAATTTTCAATTGTTAACAATTTTTTGCTGTGTAAACGGTAGGGTAAACCAAAAACGTGGGTCTATGTGAAAAAGACAAAGGACGAAACAAATGGTGTCAAATTCCATTGCAGTTTGAGGAAAATCCTCTTAGCGTTAGTGATGGAAGATTGAATTTTATTTTATGCTCCGGAAAGTGAGACAAATTTCAGAACCGTAAAAAAAATTCGGAGGATTTAGTTCAGTGTAAACACCGTTTATAGAAGAAAAAACACATCAAGTGCCTGATAACACGATAAATTTTCTTTTAGTTGTTTCGTCTTTCATCTTTTTGATATATTTATTGTGAGGTGAAGAAGTGTAGCGGAATGTAGCTACGTTTCTACACCCCTCACCCAAACTGCTAAAAAAACAAAAGACGAATTGGAAGAAAAATAGAATTTTGTAATCAGGCTCCAAGAGTCTAACTGAAGTATAATGTTTTCGTGTACCATTGGGAGCATGCACATTCTCAAATATGTTTGAAAACGTTCCATCCAGCAGCTTTATGGTGAACATATTTAAGAATAGGTATGTGAACGCATGCTTGTCAAGCCTCAAGCAATTTTTATTTTCCACGAAGTTCTCGAGCTGCCCACATCCTGAGAAAATATATCAAAATGAGTGTGGAGTTTTATAAAACATTGACTTTAAACTCCTTTTAAAATAGCTACAGCAGAATACAATATACCAAAAATTTTAGATTATTTTTTTTAAAATTTTGTTTCCATAGCGGTTCAATATTTTAGAATATCTCCGGTCATGCTAAAATTTTAAACATGTCCAAGAAAAAATCGCTAAGAGTTGACAAGCCGAAAACACCGTGTATAGAAAAATATTCAAATACAAAAATGAGTGTTTTAGTGGGCATTGCAAAGATTGGTTTGGACAAACGTGATACCAACTTTAAATGCATTCTGACCAAGTGCGCGCTGCCGTTTAAAAATCCTTTAAAAAATATGGTAATTAATTATGCGAGCACATATGCTTTTGAACTAGTTATCTCGAGGGAATTGGCGAATACTTGGTACATTTTGTTTGTTCTTCCATACTCTTTAAAAATATAAATCAAATTGTGTTAGTACGTTTTTTTTGAGGTACAATTTTTTTCAGCCCTTACGAGTATACCACATTCATTAAAAAATAGTTAATATTTGTTTTAAACATTTAAGGCATTTATTTCAATTTAATTTGCTGAATACATACAAAATTTGTTATAATTTTTATTTAAATAAAAGAGACTTATGCGCCTATTATGGATTACAACTCAACTCTTAGGCTAGTCGCGCACTGGAAACTGTGATCGAAATCAAATAGTTCAATCACCAGTTGAAAGAAAACCGCGCACTGTCAACTCTTTACTCATGCTCACACTCTTTTCTCTCTTGCGCTTATAGAAAACAGCTCAACTGTTGCGAAGGCAATCGTTTAGTTTGTGTCAAAACACAAACTTTTTTGTTGCTCGAATCGAGTTGCTCTAAGTGCGCGGTGTCCCATATAAGCCCATATGTTTCATTTTAGCAACTAAATAGTTGCGAAACTAAAAATTGAATGTGCGCACCTGGCCTTAGGCAACGAAACAAATTTTTCGTATTATGCAAGTCAACTAAATATAGTTGTAAAGAAAAAATACGTTGCCGTCTTTTAGGGGTCGATTTGCTGTCAAAACCATCTGCTCAATATGAAATACAAAAGCAAGAATAAGAAATTGTATGAAGGAAAGCTCTTTCGATTTGTTTTTCGGTGATTTGGAAGATGAGAATTTCCTTAACCCTTAGCTGCACTTGTAGGGTCCAGGTGACCCCAGCGCTATTTAAATTACAATAAAACATACATTTTTCAAAAAATTGGAATTGTGGCTCCATCTGTTATTAGTTGAAGCATACCTCTTTCCCCTGAAACCCATAGTACCATGATATGCGCGCTAGTATCGTTCTGGCAGTCGTTGGAAGTGGTGTGGTGCCGTTTAAGACCCCCAGTGTGGCACAGTTATAATTATTTAAGTATTTTTTTTTTATTTACTCTGTTTTGGTTCTATTTCTCTTAAATAATCGTAAGTATAATATTTTGACTTCTCAGTGCATTTATCGAGTAGGCAGAGGTGTGCATACTACTCACGAAAAGACGACAAAAAAACTCACGAGGGATGTTCGGTTTGCGAGGCTCCGATTTGTGATAAACATCGTTTACTTTTTTGTTATTCTTGTGCAGGTTGCACTGATTAATTTTTTTTGCTATTTTTATAATAATACTATAGTACTGTACTATTTTCAAGTTTCTACTATTCTATAAGGATAATTTATATGAAAGTAATGTTTTGTATTGAAAAATTAATAATAAACTTTGAATAAAGATTGAAAATTGAAATTTTTTTTCTTCAATGTAGCGCTCTTCATAGTACAAAATAAATATACTTTTTCTCTAAGACAAATATTTTTTTTCTTGAAGGTATACATCTTGAGAGTATCTCGTTAAATTTTTAGCTCAAAATATTAAAAAATGAAAAAAATAGAATTTTTTGGGTGAAAATGATCATTTTCACCACTTTTTTTCAATTAACAATTTTTTTATTAATAATAAATATGAATATTTTTGTTTAAACCTACTTCATCTTATAAAATACATATTAATGATGAACACAGAATTTTTTTAAGCAAAAAAATTCAATAGCTGGCTCAAAATACGATATTTTGTTGTTGGGGCATTTCGTACCCCAGTGTGGCAGCTATATTATTCTACAGAAATGTGGCAGCTAAGGGTTAATGTAGCTAAAATATGTATAAATATGTTTTTTTGGTTCGAAATAAAGTTTTCCTAAAACAACCACAACGTTCCTCAGTGATTCCACCAATTGTTAAACTTGCTACTGCTCTTCGTTTCATAAGCGAAGGAAGTTACCAAAAGTTTAGTGGCAATGATTTTAATTTAGGACTGACTCAATCGATAGTGTCAGTTCTATTAAAAAAGTGGTAGATGTGATTGAGGAACTCATTTGTGGAAAATGGATATAATGCTCAGCTAACATAGAGCAACAAGTCGTTCAAATTGTGATGGCCATGTAGTTTTCAAACTAAAATACACTCATTACATTCCATTTTTATTAAAATTGTTGTTTAACTTGCTGTTTTGTGTCCATATTTTTTATCCGAATGCAGTTTCTTTCATTAAAATGTTATACACAACTGCTTCAAAACAGTTGTTTGATTTTGACGCTTATTTCAACCGAAGCACAACTCAACTTACTTACATAATACAAAGAGACAACTGAAAAGTCGGCCATTTTGTTAGTTGTCTGCTAAATGACAACTGGTTATGCTTTGACAGTCAACTGGGGCCTGTTTCAGCGATACTACATCAAGTACAATGTATCATTTTGACTGTTGTAATACATCAATTCTGTTTCATAGGTACTTTCGATTTTCAGTTGTAGTACATCAGTGTAGATATGGATGATACACTGGAATTATTGGAATAATGTATGATTCTGTTTCACAGCTTTTTGAGCTACATTGTTGTAATACAACTAACAGTAAAATCTTGCTACATTGATACAACATAAATGTTTGATGTAGAAGCAGTTGGAAAGAGTTTAAAGGATATTAGATTAGTTATTAAAAAACAAAATATTTTAAAACATTATTTACGCAACTGTGGATGCCTTTAAGACACCATGCATTATCCCAACACCATGATATCGGCTTCCATTTCCAAGCCAATGAAGAGTTAAAAGAATTTGTTGCAGGGGTGACATCGTAAATTGGTTGCAATCAATTGGGTGAGCAATAAATGCTCCCAAGCGTTCAACCAAAAATTCAATACAATTTCTTGGCATTCGAAATCGCTCCACAAAATATGGATCTTCCGAATCAAAATTGATTCTTTGTAAAAATACATAACTTCTTTTTCAACGTGTACATATATCAAATTCAATGTCATCATCGATAATATTTACATATTTTTGTTAAATTAAGTTTTTTTCACGAGATTTGAATTAAACAATAAAACATGAAAACTTAGCTCAAATAAAAATATGCAGAAGAAATGTCAAATGAACTACATCAACTATGTTTTCCAGGTACATCATACAACACTTTCAGTTTTATGTGTGAAACAGAAAAATGTAACTGATGTAGTTGTAGGATGTAGTTGTAAGATGTAGTTGATGTAGTTGATGTAATAGCGCTGAAACAGGCCCCTGGTTGTGATCGATAATACCAATTCTAAGAATTATAACTATATTATAGTTGAGTTGTCTTCCATAATAGGGGGGTTCGTTTCGCCTTCATACTTTCGCCTAGTTGATTCTTTAAATCTTTTATTTGTCTTGTTTGATTTCACAATCAAAATTTTAATGCAGATTTTAAATTTATAGAATGTTTATTCTCTTAGAACTTTCCATCACACAATATACACACGTAACTTATTGCATACATGATCTTCAAGTTTATTTATATATCCCAATTTTCAAAAATCTAACAATAGAGTTTTTCTTAGATACAAAAGCTCTTAAATTCATTTCCCACCGTTATCGTATTGTGTGGAGAAGAAAACCCATTAAATCCCACCGGCCATTATTCAGATTTAAAATTGCGGTTATTCACCGGAAATAATCTCTGCATCAATTTCAGCAGTAAAAACAAACCAAAAAAAGAAAACAGACTATAAGCTAAATGAGAAATGGTCTAATGTTTAGCCAGCCACCCAGTTTTATGTTAATATACTATTCTTCCATATGATAGTAGTGTATCATCTAGTAGTCACTATTCTGTTGGCAAAATTTCCAAAAAAAAAAACTCAGGGTCACTGACTTACTATTTGCCGCCCTGCGCGGGACTCTGTGTTATACAAAAAAGACATACAAACAAAACCACAGCCACCCAAAAAGCTATTATTTTGTAATTATTCTGTCTGCCATCGGTTTTAGGCTTTAGAGAGTTCGGTCTACCCAACAAAATAATGCTCTTCTTGCAAAATCATGAGCTATATACTTGTTCTTCTTTTGAATTTTTTTTTTATTTTTGGAATGATAATAGAAGTCGGTATTTGTAAGGGTATAGGTTAGAGATTCTCGAAAAATTTCAAAGAAATTAAAAAAAAAAAACGTGTTGGCAAATTTTGTTCTTTAAAATATATATTTTAAATACAGTAGTAAGAGCCGAGATAGGAAGTAAATAATTGGTTGAAATTTTTAAGAAACTATAGCTGCATGAAGGAACAAGCTAATTATAAGAACGAAATTTATTGATGACAATAAATATTTCTGAGTCCGTCAGTGGTAGGCAGATTTACTGTTGCCATTTTCTCACTTATCGAATCATTGAACCCGATGCATACAAATAGTTTCTATTTATAAATTTATAAGTTAAATTAATTTGGTGACACCACAGATCGTGGAGAACCAGGATATAGTGACTTACAATTTCCCGAGTCCGAACGGCTTAGATGAAAAGGACTTTTTCATGATGACAAATACCCTTGGAGTAGCGGACTGATCAGACACACATTTAAAAAGAGCTAAGCTTAAATTTAAGGGTAATGCGAAAACGCTATGCAGTCTAAATTTTGAAGAAGACGGTTAGTACTTTCCGGAATCAATGCCAATTTTGTGGAAACATTCCTTTTACTGTTAACATTAAAATTATCGAAAGAAAAAAACTTTTGTTTGTTTTTTTAAGGGAATATCTCAACTTCAGCTGAAAGCGGCAAATGGATTTAAGTTCAGTTAAATTTATTACCTTTTTAAGGAATTTTAAACGTTCGTGGAAGGCTTGAATAATAAAATTTTATATGTTTTGATAACAATTTCGAATTCGATTTTCTCTGATTTAAGTATCTAGTCAAAATATTCCGTTCCCAAGACTACCAAGTACGAGTATAAAGTCACAACCCAGATGTTAACTTTTTTTTAATTTTGGCAAACATTCAACAGAATGCATTAAGTTTCCAATTTTTCCCCACTACTTTTAGTCGAATATTTCTTGGCAAAGCATTTCTGCAGCCATAGAACTGGAATCAGTTTTCATCTCTTTTATGCTCGCCTTTTTAGAGTTATTGTTCTGTCCATAAGGAGTCTATTATCCTGCTCAGAGTATCTATTTATTGTATACTTACGAGTATACCTATAGCAGCCAAAATCACATCTACCTAGTAGATACAAATAGCTTCTTTTCAAAATAGCATTGACTATAGAATTCTGCAAATTTACAGTTTCACAGATGGAAGACCATTTTGAATAATGTAAAGGTGGTGCATGCCTTCGGTTATCGGATCGGAATCCTTTCATTCGAAATGTGTCAAATGAAGCAGGCAGTCGGTGCGATGGGGCTTAAGTTGAGGAAAGATGAAAACATAGTTTTTCATTAATGATGATGATGTGTTGTTTTATATTAATTAAACGCAAACACAACACGTGTCCCTATCAGGGATTAAGAGTTAAAATTTTGCCACATAATTGCCATAGGACAAAATAGGTAGCTATTGCGTTGCGAATTTGAGAATTTTGTGAAAAGTTTTCAGAACACAATATCACGACTTGATAAATTCAATTGTTATGATTGGCAACATATGTGATGAATACCGGATTGTTTTTATTTTTTACCACTTATTTTAAGAAGATTTTGTGAAATGCCGACACAATGTTTATTGAAAAAACTATAACATTTCCATTTTGTAAAAAAAAAATATTACATTAAACCTTAGTACTCTTGTAATTGTTGGCTATCATAATGGTTTCAATGAATTTATAAATTTGGTCTCATTGTTTATTTAAACTTTCACGTGGAATATTGTATCTTAATTATAATGAGATTATGGTTAAAATTGTTTTACGCTACTTTTGAGGTATCGTTTACACAATATTTAATTCGGAATTATATGAATTTCAATATTCATAATTTAAAGCACATTAAAAATCACCCTAAAGGAAAAAGGGCCGATTTGACATTTTTGATATTTCCTGAAATAATGCATATGTAGAGCTGCGGTCAAAATAATAGCAGTATGAAGGGGACACCGAAAAAAATTAATAAAATAATTACCTGATGATTATTAATCGTTATAAATATTTATATTTATTAAGCCACATTAATTTTAATCTATATTATGACAAGATAAGTTCAGATTTTATCAAATACATAAAAATAAAAAATGTTTACCTTCAAGGTAAAGATTTGCCCCGGTCAAAAAATAGCAGTATTCATGAAAATTAAGGAAAAGAACAAAATTTTGTTGAAAACTACAAGAAAATTTGTTAATATTTGGTTGTAGACCCCTTATTGCTTATAACGACCTCACATCGTCGCTTCATAGAACCAACCAAAGCCTGACATCTCTCCAATGCACTGAAAATAAATTCCTAGGTAATATTGACAAAAACGTTTTGTTGACCTTTAACAACACAATTTTATCGTTTTGATAAAATTTTTGTCAATACGAAAGAATGATTTTGTTGATTTCACAAAATTTTTATAATTCAGCATGACTTTTTGTCAGTTTAACAAAATATGCACACAAATAATATTGTCAGTTTAACAAACCAAGTTTTGTTAATATAACAAAATAAAACAGAGATTTCTGTCACATCGACAAACTTTTTTGTAATGTTAACAAAATGTTTGTTTTGTCTACAAAAAATATGTTTTGTAAATGTTTGTCAATATCACAAAGTTTTTGTTAATTTTTATTTGTCAATTTAACAAAAAATGAAAACATTTTTGTTAAAATTTGTAATATTGATAAAATAATATTATCAGATAGATAAAACTATTTTGTAAGGAAACCAAAAAATTCTGCGCGTATATTTTTTGGATCATGACATTTCTTTTGTGTATGATATATATATTTCACACTTGCTTTTTGTTAAAAAATCGCCCTACGCCCGCACAGATGGTTGCATGTGAGATCGTAGGGACGAAACGCCAATTTTTGTGGACTTAAATCCCAAAAAAAAAAAAACTATTTTGACAAAATTAATTTTGTTTTTTGTGGATTCAACAAAAGAAATTTTTAAAATTAACAGAATATTTTGTTGAATTGACAAAATATTTTGTTGAATTGACAAAATATTTTGTTAATTTAACAAAATATAACAAGAAATGTTTGTTAATTTAACAAAATATTTTGTTAATGTAACAAAACAATTTTGTTAATTTAACAAAACAATTTTGTTAATTTAACAAAAAAAAATTGTTAGTTAATCCGATCATAATAAAAAAATAACACTAACAAAAAAATTGTTAATACAACAAAAGAATTGATAATATGACAAATTAATTTTGTAAATTCTACGAAATTTTGTCATATTGACAAAATGTTTTTGTTATTTCAACAAATTTATCTGTTAGCATAACAAAATAATTTTGTGGATACAACAAAATATTTTTTGTTACCTCAACAAAATTCTATAATTTTTGTCAATTTGATAAAACTTTTTGTTGGACGTATATTGACAAAATTTTTGTTAAATCAACCTAGATTTTTATCATATATACCAAGATTTTATTTTCAGCGTAATGTCAAACACATCCAACTTCTGATCCGTCATCTTGGAAGCTATGCTATTCTATGTCAACTTGCTATGTTTGTCAACTTTTAATGACTCCCCTCCGCTTTCATCTTGAACTTTCCAAATCATCCTTTTTAAGAAATTCAATTAACTTTAAGTACATAATGTGCTTACTATTTTTCACACCACCATCATATCCACACAAATTCATAGACGTATAAACTAAATTAATTATTTTTATTTTATTTTAACAACCCAATGATGGCGATATGACGCCATCTGCAGGCACCTCTGTGACCTACATAAACTATTCACACCATTTAAAGTGTGAAAACAATGTTTTGAAATAATAAGTCATAGCTGCTAGCTACAACGAGAGATTCTGCTGAGCTCTAAACAATCTTCAATTTTACACTTTACATCCCAAGGACAGACATACAGATAGATAGATAGAACAAAACACAGCGATGGGAAGGCGCAACAAAGCAGGCTAGAGTACGCACAAAATCGGAAATCTCAATGAATGCGGTTGCAGGTTTCAGTACCAACATTATACCAACAGCGCCGCCACAGGCAAAACAAAAAAAAAGCAGAATTAGAATTCTCTATCCGTCGCCTTAGCAGCCCCACCGCCGCCACCATACCTACATCCGCTCCGCAAAACGACGAGGCACCCTCTAGTTCTTCATTAAAAAGAAAAATTCCTTCAGATACACACGTTCAACGTACAAGTGGTCGTTGTCATAGTCGTCGTTGTCATAGTCGCTCAATAAAAGTACAACCATTTCATTGTTGTTCTGAGATAAATTTTAATTAAATTTTGTCGTATATTTCTTCTTTGTTTTCATTGAATTTTCCATCTTCTTCTTTCTTCCCTTTTTATCTTTGAGGATTTTCATTGAATTAGTTGGAAGACGCAACAATAAAACAGAAAATCTCGAAGTGCGTTTTATATCAACTAAATGCGAGTTGTGGTCACTTTGCATTAATTGGATGACCCCTTGTATTGCAAGACGCATCAACGGGTTACAGCATTTGACTATGCCCTTCTGTCTTACGGTAGGACAAAATATCTTAAAAAATAGAATGAAATCAGATAATGTGAAATCTGGAAGTGTATTTTCATTGGTTGGACTAAGTCCAAAACATTTTTAGTAACATTATTATGCTCCCAAGTCGTTATTTGTAAAGGTAGGGCCAAATACAAGTTTCTTTTTAAAAATGCAATAAAATGAACAAAATTAAATTTTTGACACGTATTATGGCTTTATTAGTAAGAGCAAACATTCCCATTAATTATGGAACACAAGGTCGTTCAAGTGGCTGACTCGGCAGGCTCCGCAGTAGCGCATTCTGTCACTCTAATTTTCCAAGAACTTGTTGATGGTTTCGGGCTGTAGCTCACGGATTGCTTGAATGATATTACCTTAAGTGCCTGAATCGTTTCCGGATTCTTGGCATAACATCGCTCTCTCACGGTTCCCCACAAAAACAAGTCCAAAGGGGTCAAACTTCAGCTCCGAGGCGGCCAACTGACATCGCCAAGACGCCTGATATCACTTTTTTTTATGCATGTCAAAGCAAAAGATTTGGTGCGCAAAAGATCAATTGTGGCATGGACTGGGTGGCATGTCGCGCCATCCTGCATGAACCAGAGGTCTTCCAAATCCATGTCTTCAATTTCAGTACAAAAAAAATAAAAAGTCGGTTAACATGGTTCTGTAACGCCCAAGTTGACCAATTCAATCTGTTCTTAGTCCCAAACTGCGAAGGGATAACGAAGTGGATGATCGTGCGCCTTTAATTTCTGAGTCAATTGGACTATGTAAATGAATAATCCGATATCTCTGTGCAGAATTCTCCTCAGGCTTGTGTGTGAAATGTTGAGCTGTTGAGATCGATGGCGAGTTTATGTTCGTGAATTGAGTCTCACACTGTCACACTCTTAGCTAAGGAGCAGCCACATTCTCGACTGTGCGCACCGTACTACAACGGGGACCATGAGTGTTGTCCACTAGCAACCAGTCTTTCGTACATCAGGAGCGGTGTGTGCTTTATTTTCGGTTAAAACTTCTTTTCATAAAACACACTGTTTGGGCTACACAGCACTCACTTTGGAAATAAGTTTTCAATATTTCCCGACGTTGTTCAAGTGTAAAGCGACTCATTTCGTTCCGCGGAGCTATTGTACTGACTTTCTGTCAAGATTTCGAGCGAGAAAGAGCTTTCATTTAAAAGAAACACTGCATGTTTTGCACCCACTTAAGGAATCATGACTACCTGTTTAAAAAAGAAAAAAGGACAGGAGTTAAAAATATTCTGAACCGGCTCAACTCAGTGCGTCCGAAGTTAAATGGAAGAATAAATTGGTACTCATTGTCAGTAGGAATTGCTTTAGGGAGGATCCAACTGGAAATTTCAGTTGAGCATTGTTTGAAAAAGTTTCGATAAAATAAAGATACAAGTAACAACTCGACGGACACACTAATATCTTTGTCATGGACTTGCTTCCCACAATCTTTAAGATATGTTTTGAATTCTATCTAACGGGTGATTTTTTTGAGGTTAGGATTTTCATGCATTAGTATTTGACAGATCACGCGGGATTTCAGACATGGTGTCAAAGAGAAAGATGCTCAGTATGCTTTGACATTTCATCATGAATAGACTTACTAACGAGCAACGCTTGCAAATCATTGAATTTTATTACCAAAATCAGTGTTCGGTTCTGTGATGAGTTTCACCAATGTTTTAACTTATTCAGCATGAAGCTTTTATATAATTGAATAGAACATCATGACATATTTTGTGTCAGTTGTTTGTCCTTCCTTGCATGCTTCACATGCCATTATAATTATACATTGAGTTAAGAAATAAATAAGTATATTAATACATTTAAATTAAATCTGCCTTTCACTTGAGTCATCACAGTGGCGACGAGGATCAATAATTCAAATAACACCAACAAGTGCAAAATGTCGATAATCGGGTCTGTGGAAAAATTCGATTTTAACCGAAATGATTGGCATATATTTAAAGTGCAATTGGAACAGTTTTTTATTGCCAATGATGTGAAAGAAGAGGCTAAGAAAAAAGCTATTTTAATTAATGCTTTATCGGAGCAGTCTTATAAATTGGTGAATAATTTGATTCATCCAAATAAAATAGAAACTACGTCGTTTGACATTCTATGTAAAGCTTTCGGCGATCATCTTAAACCAACAGTTTCTGGGTTTGCTGAACGCCATAAATTCTATTCTGCAGTCAAAGATAATCTCGAAACGGTAAGCCAATGGGCAGCAAGAGTACGATCTCTTTCGATTAGCTGTGAATTTGGTGATGAGCTTAATTCAGCTCTTCGCGATAAGTTCGTGATGGGACTGCAAAAGGGAGCGGCAAAAGATAAGCTGTTCTTGGAGAGTGTGGCAAAGCTAACATTCGATAAAGCCGTTGAAATTGCTAATGCAGTTGAGTGTGTAAAGCACCAATACGAGCTTGATGTGAGCATCAAACAAGAACCAAGTTCAACAGACGGTATTTATCGAATGGGGCAGGCGAAGCAGAAGAGCAGCAGTGGACAAGTAACAGGCAAACAACAGCATCAGCAGCAGCGTGGACAAAAACAACAAGGTGGTTACAACAACAGTAAGTGTACGATTTGCGGACTTTCAAATCATACGGGAATCTCGTGTCGATTCAAGAACTATCGATGCAAGCGCTGTAATACTCGAGGACATTTGTACCGAGTGTGTCCCAATAAAATTAGTAAGAGTAACGGACAACAAGATTTTAAGTATTTGGAAGGTGCTGAGTTATCTTTATTTAATTTAACTTCTTGCTTAGAATCTAATGAACCTATTAAATTAAAAGTGTATATGAATGGTATTCCTATTATGATGGAAATTGACACGGGAGCTTCTGTGTCCGCTATCTCTTTGAAAACATACCGCGATCATTTTAATTTGCATGCAATGACCGAATCTAGTTTAGTTTTTAATAACTACAATGGCACAAAAATAAAACCTATTGGTGTTTGTGTAATGGATGTGTTATACAATAATGTGTGTAAAAAGATTAAAGTTGTTGTTGTCGAAAATGGCGGTCCACCATTGCTAGGTCGAAATTTCTTAAATGAATTTGGTATTAAATTTGCGAATCTTAATTATGTAGAAAATAACATTTTACATCAAGTGCATGCAATCACTGAAAATTTTAGTGAATTATTTGACGGAAAATTAGGAAAATTTAATAAAAGTTTAATATCGTTGCATGTAAAAAGTGACTGTAGTCCTAAGTTCTTCAAGCCACGCCAAATGCCATTAGCTTTGAAAGAAAAAGTTGAAAATGAAATTGACAAGTTGGTAGATCTAGGTGTATTAGAACCTGTAAATTTCAGTGAGTGGGGAACTCCAATCGTTCCCATTTTGAAAAAGTCAGGAGAAGTGCGGATTTGCGGGGATTTTAAGATCACGGTTAATCCTCAATTATTAGTTGATAAATATCCCCTTCCTCGGATCGAAGATTTATTCGCGCAACTGCATGGTGGTGAAGAATTCACAAAGTTAGATCTTTCGATGGCATACCAGCAGTTGGTTCTAGACAATGAGTCTAGAAAATTAACAACGATATCCACATCAAAAGGTCTTTTTCGCTATACGCGTTTAGTTTATGGATTGGCATCAGCCCCGGCAGTGTTTCAAAAAATGATGGATAGCTTGTTAATGGGCATAAAAGGGGTGGTGGTATTCCTTGATGACGTATTAATTACAGCTCCGAATCGAAAAATGCATGTCGAAAAAGTTAAGCATGTTTTAAAAATTTTACAAGACGCAGGTCTTAAGTTAAATAAAGAAAAATGCACGTTCTTAGCTAGGTCAATAAATTATTTAGGTCATGTGATAGACAAATCTGGGTTAAAAACTTGCCCAAAAAAGATAAAAACGATTAAAGAAATTAAAAATCCAACATGTTTGAAGGAACTGCAATCGTTTCTTGGTGTCGTTAACTTTTATAGGAAGTTTTTGCCAAATATAACTACACTTTGCGCGCCATTATACGATCTATTAAAGAAAACTGCGAAATTCGAATGGACAGATTTGCATTCGCAAGCCATTGACAAAATAAAAAAAGAACTCATTTCTAGGACTGAATTGGCGCATTTTAATCCAAAGCTGGTAACCAAGCTTACGGTGGATGCAAGTCCCATTGGACTTGGCGCTGTCCTTTCTCAAGTATATGGAAACGGTTTAGAAAGGCCAATAGAGTTTGCGTCGCGAAAGTTGACTGAGACAGAGCAAAAGTACTCCCAGTTAGACAGGGAAGCTATAGCGATTCTTTTTGGAGTAACGCGATTTCACCATTACTTGTACGGCAGGGAATTTACATTAGTGACCGATAATAAACCGCTTATGCATATATTCGGGTCCAAAAAAGGTATACCACAGATGGCAGCAAATCGTTTGCAACGAATTGCGCTAGTTTTAACGGGTTATACGTTTAAAATTGAATGCATAAGGTCACAAGCTAATGTTGCAGATTATTTTTCTCGTTTTCCAAACGAAGATTCTATCGAGATGCAAATTGGAGATTCGAATTCGTGTTACATAAATTATGTCAAAGAGATTAGTAATTTTCCCATCACTATAGAAGATGTTGAAAAAGAATCGCGAACTGATGTAATAGTATCTAAAGTTATAAAAAATATTGAATCGGGTTGGGAACATGATAACGTCGATGTTTCTCTTAAACCGTTCTTTTTGAGGCGACATGAATTAAGTGTTGAATGTGGGTGTCTTTTTTGGGGCTACCGCATTATAATTCCTCTATCACTGCAGTCATCGGTTTTAGCTGAGTTGCATAAGACTCATATGGGTATAGGAAAAATGAAGGCTATGGCAAGAAGCTATTGTTGGTGGCCAAAGCTTGATAGTGAACTAGAAGCCGTGGCTAAATCGTGCGAACAATGCCTTGCAACAAGAACTGATCCCCCTAAAGGGAAGCTAATTTGCTGGGAGTGGCCTGATGAACCGTGGAGTCGCATCCATATAGATTTTTTGGGACCAATATTTAAGAGGTGGTTTTTAGTAGTGGTGGACAGCCATAGCAAGTGGCCAGAATGTTTAGATATGGGCACTAATACAACAAGTAAAGCCACTATTAATAAATTAAGACCACTATTTGCGCGTTTTGGCGTCCCTAAGACATTAGTGTCTGATAACGGAACAGCATTTGTTTCGAATGAATTTGAAAATTATTTAAAAATAAATGGTATAAAACATCGGACAACGCCAGTAGGAAACCCGTCTACGAATGGGCAGGCCGAAAATTTTGTCAAAACAATCAAAAATGCATTAAAACGCGCTTTAGGAGCTGATGAAAATGTTGAAATTTATTCAGCATTAAATTCTTTTCTATTAGATTATAGGAATACTATTCATTCTAGTACAGGTGTATCTCCAGCTGAACTAATGTTAGGTAGAAAATTAAAAACTAGGTTAGACCTACTTAATCCTAAGCGAAACATGCAAATTGATTTGACTAAACTTGAAACAAATATTAAAAAACAACAAGAAAATCAAAAACAAAATTATAAATCTAAAACAAGAAAAAAATTTTACTTAAATGAAATTGTTATGGTTAAAGATTATTGTAAAGCTAATAAAGTAAGTTGGACTAAGGCTAAAATTGTAAAAATATTGGGCAGGCAAATTTATTTAGTAAAAGTAACTGAATCTAATAAGATCTGGAAAAGACATTTAAATCAAATAATCAGTGTTTGCGACCAAAATAATAAAAATTATATTCCTTTAACTGTAAATGAGGATTATAATAATTTGTTAAACAAAACTGAAAATAATGAACCTATCGTTGAATCTAATATTGAAAATGTTGTAGTAACAAATTTAGAGGATGATAGTGTATATCCTAAATTGCATAAGGATTCGGAAAATGAAGATAATTTAAAAACTGTCCATAAAGAATTAAATGCTAATAACGGAGGTACATCTGAAAAAGTTGTAAAGAAATATCATTTAAGAAGCTTGAAAAATAATGAATTTCAAAGTTTGTAAAATAAACGAATACATCTTATCTAATTTGAAATTATTGTTAAAGGACAACCAACTGAAGGGGGATATTGTGATGAGTTTCACCAATGTTTTAACTTATTCAGCATGAAGCTTTTATATAATTGAATAGAACATCATGACATATTTTGTGTCAGTTGTTTGTCCTTCCTTGCATGCTTCACATGCCATTATAATTATACATTGAGTTAAGAAATAAATAAGTATATTAATACATTTAAATTAAATCTGCCTTTCACTTGAGTCATCACAGGTTCGAAATGTGTTTCGCGCTTTACGTCCGATTTATGGTCTACATAATCGACCAAGTGAGCAAACAATTAATGCGATTGTGACCAAGTTTCGCACTCAGTTTACTTTATTGGACATTAAACCAACCACACGAATGCGTACAGTGCGTACAGAAGAGAATATTGCGTCTGTTTCTGAGAGTGTTGCTGAAGACCGTGAAATGTCGATTCGTCGCCGTTCGCAGCAATTGGGTTTGTGTTATTCGACCACATGGAAGATTTTACGCAAAGATCTTGGTGTAAAACCGTATAAAATACAGCTCGTGCAAGAACTGAAGCCGAACGATCTGCCACAACGTCGAATTTTCAGTGAATGGGCCCTAGAAAAGTTGGCAGAAAATCCGCTTTTTTATCGACAAATTTTGTTCAGCGATGAGGCTCATTTCTGGTTGAATGGCTACGTAAATAAGCAAAATTGCCGCATTTGGAGTGAAGAGCAACCAGAAGCCGTTCAAGAACTGCCCATGCATCCCGAAAAATGCACTGTTTGGTGTGGTTTGTACGCTGGTGGAATCATTGGACCGTATTTTTTCAAAGATGCTGTTGGACGCAACGTTACGGTGAATGGCGATCGCTATCGTTCAATGCTAACAAACTTTTTGTTGCCAAAAATGGAAGAACTGAACTTGGTTGACATGTGGTTTCAACAAGATGGCGCTACATGCCACACAGCTCGCGATTCTATGGCCATTTTGAGGGAAAACTTCGGAGAACAATTCATCTCAAGGAATGGACCGGTAAGTTGGCCACCAAGATCATGCGATTTGACGCCTTTAGACTATTTTTTGTGGGGCTACGTCAAGTCTAAAGTCTACACAAATAAGCCAGCAACTATTCCAGCTTTGGAAGACAACATTTCCGAAGAAATTCGGGCTATTCCGGCCGAAATGCTCGAAAAAGTTACCCAAAATTGGACTTTCCGAATGGACCACCTAAGACGCAGCCGCGGTCAACATTTAAATGAAATTATCTTCAAAAAGTAAATGTCATGGACCAATCTAACGTTTCAAATAAAGAATCGATGAGATTTTGCAAATTTTATGCGTTTTTTTTTTAAAAAAAGTTCTCAAGCTCTTAAAAAATCACCCGTTATAATAATTAAAAGGATCCGAGAGGAGCATTTTTCCAGATATTAGAATTGAACTGAAGCTTTGGGCACGCCTTATAAAAAGATCAAAGCCAGATCGGTAGGAGAACAGAATTTCTAGCATCGACACGAGAAACTTAACCTTTTAAATCTTTACTGATGCCCGTTTTTGGGGTGCAGTAGTCAGTGGAAGTCGAAAAGATCTCTTTTAGAATCAACTCCTTAATATTGCTATGGCCATAAGGTTTGACAATCCAAGAGTTCGATTCTAAATGCTCTGCAAGATACTTATAATGTGTAAATCAAGTGGTAAGATGTGCTAAAAACCGTTAAGGCATCTGTTGGGGAAGATATTAGAGCCCCTGTGGTGCCTACGCTAGCAATTCTTTGCACCTTTTTAAGGTTATCGATGTTATATGCTTTGGTAAGCGCGGCCACCATAATATCGAACCATACCTGAGGATTGTTCGCACTAGTGATGTGTGTGTCCACAAAATCATCTTAGGGTGAAGACCCCACTTTTTACCAAAGATTTTACAACACGCGTAGAAAACTTCAATAAAATCAATTCCAGTTTAACGTAGGGTCTATGATAACACCTAGATATTTTGAACTGAAAGAGAGCAAGAGTTTGGTCGTTGAGTCGAGGTAGAGCGATGAGGTCATATTAAGACAAATGTTGAAATGCATTCGATATGGGTAAGGTTAAAATATATGTACGTTTCCGTTAACATAAGTAAGTTTTCATTATTACCAGAAAAAAAACCTTTTAAATTACATAATTATAAAACTATGTTTTGTAGAGATATTAAATTATAAATCCAATTTTAGTAACGTTGCAGTTAAAATCGTTAAAAAATTGGTGAATAGTTTTTCAGTCCATTTTTGCAAATAATTCTACACTCTTAGATCAATTGTCCCACTGTTCGTAATTCGGTTATAAGACTACACCTCCTTCATTTGTTTCACTTGAATTTAAATCTTAAATCTCTTGTGACTTGTTTTGTCTGGGAGCTTTTCAAAAGAAAAAACACTGAGATTTAAATCAAGCTTCTTCACTTCTAGTGGACAGTTTGTTTTCTTCAGTTTTATTGTACCCGCATTATAAGTATCTACACACTTTCTTTTCCACGATGGGACATGATGCATTTGATATGAAAGTACCATGCAGTCGTAGTTTTAGTATTTAACTATGTAAAACCGGTCCAAAGGAATAATTGAATTAATTAGTCATAAATTGCAAAATTTTGCTTTCAAATGCAATTTAACTTGATAAGTCTAATCGAATCTAGTTGAGACAATTTGGGATATAAATTCTGTAGATAAACGAACGTTTCGTTACACGGATGATTTCAAGTTGTTTAATTTCAAATGTAAATGAAATTTTATTTGATGTTTTAAATTCAATGTTAGAAGTAAATTGGAAGTTTTATTCCAATTTAAAAGTACATTTAGGTTTCTGTTGAATTGCAGTTCATTAAAACTTAACCCTGCACCCAATTCTTAGTTCAGTTTTAAAAATTTCAAGGATAATTTTAATTAGTTCCGTATATGTATATTGAGTTTACATTAAAATGTTTATTACGAAATTTGTAAAGAAATTTTCAACGAAATTTGGAATATTTAAAAAGAAAAAGGTGTAAGCTTTCAAATACTGGGTGTGCTTTCTGTTCTAGGTCGTTTAAATGAAATATGTACAGTTTTATTTTATAATTTACATATATGTATTTAATTGATTGATCATATGGTCCTTATTATTATGTTTGGAATATGATATCAATCAAGTGAGCTCCTTTGGACGTGGCGCAAAGCAAAACGAGCTCTTTAAAGTACATTTTGCATAACAATTACGCAGACTTCTGTTGTAATTTCAACAATATCGTTTCTAATGTTGTCCTTACGCATCGAGGTTTTGGTTGGTTTGTAGATGTACACATTCTCCTTCAAGTACCACCATTAAAAGAAATTGGAAGGCGTCAAATCAGTTGATCGTGAGGGCCAGTCGATATCACCACTTTTTGACATTATTTGGCGGAAAAATTTCGCACGAGCTGTGTGTGTGTGTCATGTGGCACCGTCTTGTTGGAACCACATGTTCTGTAAATCTACTTGTTCCAATTCGGTTACAAGAAAGTTTTCCAACATGTCCCGATAGCGGTATTCAGTAAGTGTTACAGAATTGCATATATGATGGCATCCTCAAGGAAATATGTATGGTCTATTCACACCGCCCGGCTTAGATAGCACACCATATAGTTACTCTACGAGGCTGTAGTGGGCTTTCGTGTATCAATCGAGAGATTTCAGTGCAGCAATAACGGCTATTCTTCTTACTAACAACGCAAGCTAAGTCAAAATGTACTTCGCGTTCATAAAGTTTTTTGTCAAAAATTGCGTTCGCCTATAGCGAGCTGCTAAACTCGAGTTTTAATAATTTCAACATGCTGTTGCTGTGTTAGATGTTCCACAATATATTGTTATAGATCACTCTCCACGAATGTCATATGCCAACTCAAATTTCATTCACACAAAAATGGTAACCAAATAAAATCGATCTCTTACATAAAACGTGGAAATTTTTTTTTGGTTTTATTACGAAAGTATCATTCAGACGAGAACAAAAGTTGTGACAAAAATTGTTTCTGCTAAAATTGTCTACAGATACATAGATCAATTAATTTCGGAACGTGTTTGATAGGACTAATAAGAGCACCAAAAGTCGACTAATAGCGCTAGCTTAGAAAGTGTTTTATCAATTCTCCCTACTTACGGTTACAAGCAATGGACTCCTTTTCGAAATTCTTCTGCTATAAACTATTTTATAAATTAATTTTCTGGTGTTCAAATCGCTTGGTTACATAAAGTGCAAGTAAATTTTTTTTCGACTCATTAATGTTATCTTAAAAATGTTGACTAAAAAACAAAAAATGCCTTCATAAAGGGATACATCGAAAAAAAAACAGCAGTACACTGTTCGACTAACAAAATTGATAGTAACTGAAGCAAACATTTTGAAGAAGTCTCCACATTTAAAATGTTTAATGTTTGTCACCTTTTTACTAGCGATATTTCTATAGGGCAAGTTCTGCATTTGGAAAAAAATTGAACGCGAGATTTTAATCAAAGTTGACATTACGATGATAGCGAAGACGAATAAAGTGGGTCCGGCAATTCCGTCTGTCTGTCTGTCTGTATGTCTGTATGTCTGTACCTCGATCTAGAGCCTAAGCCACTGGACCTATTTTCTTCAAACTCGGTAGTTAAAAGTCTTCGGTGATTCCCTAGAGGGGAAATTGAAATATTTTTTTTAGCTCTAAAACTAACAATACCCCGTAATGCAAAATCTTATTTATCTCGAAAACGGCTCTAACGATTTTGATAAAAAAAATTAGGTGTGATATTATGGACATGGACTACGTTCTGTTAAACAAAAAATTTGGGACAAAATGTTATTAACGGTACCTGTCATAAAATCGTTTTTTTGATTTTCGACTTTCTCATTAATGGCTCTAACGATTTTAACCAAAAATTTTCAGCAAGAGTCCCCCTAAGTTTAAAATAATTTTGTATATAAAAATATTCGAAAAATTATTTGTTGGGTTTTTTTGAAAAAAATTTTTTTTTGAAAAATCAATCACCCTTATTGTAGCAGGCGTTTCGCTTGAACGACAAATGTCATTTTCAAAAATTTGTATTATGAATGGCGTTTTAGTCGTTTATCGTTATTTTTCGAGTCGTAACGCAATACTCTGGGGGCTTATTATGTAAAACGATAATCGTAAGTATTGCCGCGTATTCCCTAAATTGCGATTATTAGAAACGAGATTGGTAGTAGAAAAAACGAAACTCGTATTTTATTTGCGATTACGAGTCACGAGACTCGTAAATAAAAACGAAACTCGTTTAAAATTAACGAGTGACATTTACTTTCGTTTTGAGTTTGTTGTCATTTTTTTTTGTCAAAATTGTGTTTCTGTTGTTTTGATTGGAATTAAAAAATGTGAGTAAAATGTAGTAAATAAAAGTGTGAAAAACAAAAAACATACATATTTATATTTCTAGGCCTCCAACTAATGCCAAACAATTGGATTTGCTAGTTTCTTTTATGGAAACCAATCCAAGCATCGCCAAAAATTATTTGCCGACGAGCCAAGCCAAGGCGAAGTCAAAAATCCTTTGGAACGCTTTAACCGAAAAGCTGAATGCATGTGGTCCTCCAGCTAAAACAATGGAAGGTTGGAAAACGGTATGTTAGCTATGAAATAAACTTTTTGTGCGTTTAATAATAATAACATTTTTCATTAGGTATGGAAAGATTTTAGGTATAACCTTAAAAGGAAAATGCGAGACAATTTTCTCCATCTCAGCGGCACAGGGGGCGGCCCTTTTAGGCAAAAAATATATTCTGAAAATGATAAAATTGTGATTGCGATATTAGACCTAAACGAGGCCGTCTCAGGAAATCTTTCAGGAAAACAATTCGGTGATCCACGACAGAATGAAGTGCTCGTCGGCAACAGCCCAAAGATGCATGTTTTAATGGAAGAATGGGATGAGGAGGAACTTCTGAATATGATCAGCAAAGAGGATCAACCAGATCAACCAGACAAATGTGAAGACGCTGAAAATGTCACAGCAAGCAGTAACCCACCGCCACCCATACCTACGAAAAAAACAACAAAAAAAAAGAGAAACACTATGTTGGAGCAGCATGTACAAATACAGGAGGAAGTCCTTAAAATGCTAAGTAAACGACTTACATCTCTTGAAAATACGCAAAAAGGTATTTTAAAAGAGTTGCAAAGTTCAAACCGTTGGAGTAAAGAAGCTGATAGACGTAGCCGAAAACTGTTTGAATTAAAAAAAGAAAAATTTGAAGAGTTGAAAAAAAACAATATAAGAAAAAATAAGATGCGCCTAGACCTTATCGAAATAAAGGCAAAAAAATTGGAACTGAGAGAATCCAAAATGGGAATTACTCTGAAAAGTAATCATGTTTCTAATGAAAGCTCCGAAACCAGTTCTGATGATTAAGAAACTCTTTTTCTATCGACATTTCCGTCCATTTTAATTTTTTTTTTTTAGAATTGAAACAGTTTTTTTTTTTAATTTAAATTTCTTATTCGTATTTATTTATTTATTTATTTTTATTTCAATAATAATTAGCATTAATAATGTGATAAACTTTACACCTCAGTGTTCAATAAATCAATTAAGAATTTTGTTGTTTATAAAAGGTCTTTGATTTGGTTCCGTATCTCTGTAGCTACGTTTGAATATTGATTTAAATCAATTGGAATACCATCGCCTTCTTCTTCTACACCATTGTCCTGAACCGGTACATCTGGTACAGCAAATTTTTTGCAAATATTGTGCAAGGCAGCACAAACATTTGTGATCTGGATAGCCTTGTCTGGTGAATAATGGAGTTGCCTTGCTCCAAGTATACATCTGAACCTTGACTTTAAAACGCCTATCGTCCTTTCAACAATGTTCCTACATTTAGAATGCACTTTATTGAAATGTTCTTCTCGGCTTCCTTCTCCAGTATTCCTATAGGGTGTCATCATCCATGGTTCCAGTGTGTATCCAGAATCACCTACACAAAAAATAATAATAAATTAAAGAAAAAAACACAACGAAAGTTTTCAAGGAATAAGTACGTGCCTAGTAACCAACTTCTCTTGTCACCATCACCATTACTCCATTGTTCAAGAAGATGTCTGCGATATGTGCTCAAGCTAAAGATAAATGAGTCGTGTGAGGCTCCTCCATAGCGCGCGTCAATAGCTCGGATCCTCATTTTGTAGTCACAAACCTTTTTTAAAATAAAAAAATAGTTTAAGAGAAAAATGTATCTACTTAAATAAATGGTACTTACTATCATTACATTGATACTATGGTCACCCTTCCTGTTAAAGTGAAGATGCTCATTTATTACAGGTCTTACAATTTTTATGTGAGTTCCATCTACGCATCCGATAATGCCAGGAAAGCCATACTTCTCATAGAAGTGTTGCTTGCTCTCAGTCTTTTCATCTTCAGTGTCTCCAAATGAAATAAATTTTGGGCAGAGAATGCTTTCCATAATTGGCAAAATCTTCGATAAGGTAACAGATATAGTGGGCTGTGCCATACCAACAACGAAGTCCTGTCCGGTTCCTCGTTGGTACCCACCCTCTGCTAGAAACCGAAGAGTTGCTCCAAGTTTGATTATATTTGGTATATATATTGATGTGTAACTTGGAAGATGAGGGTCGATCTCTTCCAATACATATTTAAATGCTTCCTTGTTAAGGCGGAAAAGTTGCTTGAACCTTGAAAACATTTTAAAGTCCTTAAATGCAATGGGGAAGTACTAAACTTTACTTACGTAGCACTAGGAAGGCTCATAGGGTTCGATGAATCTCTAATAAGTCTTCTTTCTATACGATTTTCTTCTTCAGATGAATATTCATCCTCGCTTTCAAAAAAGTATTCCGAACTCAAAAACATTTTATTGGAGTAATGCAAATAAAATTTTATAAACACTTGTATTTTGACATTTGATAATAGGCGTGAAGCCTGTTGCGCTTTAAAAAATAATATTATTTTCCATTTTTGTTTGGCAACATTTCTTTGATTGCATTTTCGTTTCTTATAATCGCTTTACACCGTGACTATCGTTTCCCTAGGTTTCGTTTTTTCTGCCTTTCGTTTCGTATTTCATAATAAGGGCCCTGAGTGGAACGTAAGTTTTCGTATGAGAAATGTCACTCATCTGTATTATAACTGTCGTTTTTCTCGACTTCTACAACTCTCAGAACGCTATTTTTTATCGAATACAAATTTTCAAACGACTCATTGTCGAAATTGGATAAAGATGAAAGTTTTACATGTTAGTATTGTGTAATTTGTAATTTTTATTATATTTGTTTTATTTAAGGGTGAAAATAACTAACCCAATACAGATGCAGTGTATCACTGAAACTTTTTTTTTTCTCAAAGCCTTTGAAAGATATTTCCAAAAACATTTCAAGAAGGAAGTCGTCTGTTAGGGTAAAGTTTCTGGTATCTTCGTTGTGCTCTTCTTAAATTTCCATTGCACAACCCATAAACGAATAAAATGTCTGCGTTTTCTTCCCTCGTAAGTAAAGGCATTTCAAAAAGCGCTCTTATCAAACTTGATAATCTGATGAATGATTTTTAAGTTTTTCTATTCTTTTATACTACTTATTTAGTTAATTTACCCATTAAACAGTCATCCCCAAAATTTAACTTTCCCTGTGAAGGGTTAAGGTGATTAGGATTTTGACAGCAAATCAAATAGGCATAAGTACACTTTTTACCCTTTTTATAATAGACTAAGAGCCCGCAGCAATTTTTGGGTGTGATTGATAACAAAAAATAATTAGCATAATTAGATAGGCCTTTAGTATTTATTTACAAATGTGAACGTCTTGCATACCCTGTGGGAGCAATAGTGCATAAGAGTGCATCAGATATGCAGTTCTTTCCAAAGTCTAAAAAATTGTGATACAAAATTTGCCATAACTTCAAAATGAAGAGCTAAGTGATCTGATTGCAAATATCGAGGTCCAAGACGTTTTGAACGCGGTCTTCTTCGTGCAAGAAGTACGCTATTCTTATCGCGTCTTGCAGGCAGAAGGCTGTCTGCAAAACGTCTTAGACCTCAATACTTGCAATCAGGGGGCTTAACTCTTCATTTTGGCAAAGTTGTTATCACAATTATTTAGACTTGGAAAGAACTACATATATGATGGATTTTTATGCACTATAGCTCCCACTAGAGCATGCAAGACGTTCACATTTGTAAATAACTACTAAAGGCCTATTTAATTATGCAAATTATTTTTTGTTATCAATCACACCCAAAAATTGCTGTGGGCTCTCGTTCTATGAGAACACAGTCTTGAAAATTACCTAAAAACTAACAATTTTTGGAAAACCGCACCAATTGCAAGGATTAGCAATAAAAGTAGCTACAAAACACAAATTTCGATTTTTTACCCGTTTTAGATCTTCCCAAGTATCATAAAATGTTTGGGTGTTTGGGTGTTTAAGTGTACTTATTAAAATTGAACACCATTTAAAATTGAATATCTGGCAACCCTAAAACATAGCAGCTCAATTTAAACGTAGGCTTAAAGGCTAGTATTTCTACTCAAAATAAAGTCTAAAATAAAAAATCTCAGTACTGACAGAGAAATTGACCTTAACATGGGTCAGGCTACACAAAGTTAGCCTTTTTTTACATCGTCAAAAAGTGATGTCAAAGTTGAAAATCAGACTTTACCGTAGAACAATTTTTTTTTTAGAATATGATCAAGAATCACATCACAAAGTATCGCACACGAATTACAGGACACTATGTATTGAAAAAAAAAAAACACAAATTGTTTTGAAATATCTGTTTGTCAATGACAGATTTTTATGTGGAACGCATGTTGATTCAAAACGCCTGGCGTTTAAGTATCGTAATACCGACTCTTAAAAGTGACTCGACAGAAGAAGTGACGAGTGTCGTTCAAGTGAAACGCCTATTATAATAAGGGTGAATATCTTCAAAACCTATGAACGATTATTTTTTGAAATTATTTCCTAAAATCAATATTATTAAATACTTAAAATTCGCATTCCACATTTTTTTCTTGAAAAATTTTAAAGAAATTTCTTGTATAAACAACTTATTTATTTAATAATAAAACGATTTTTCAAAGTTTGTTTGCATATATTCACACTTTTCTAGAAATCAGACTACAATTTCATTTTAAATTCATGTTTCATATCTATAAAATGTATCTTAAATTCCAAAGTATACTTTTATATAAGAGCAAGTTCGTGCGATCCAGTCGTGCATTTTATTTAATTATTACAATTGGTTAAGGTTGTTAGTTAGGTTAACGTGGCGGTCAGCAGGAGAGCCAACACACTTGGACCATTGTGATACCAGATTGAACCTTGGTGACGTTCTCCCTAATCGTTAAACTAATTGGATGTTTATGAAGCGAGCGAAATTGTCTCTATCTAGCCAAATAACTAGGATCATTGTAGTATAATTCTCCCAAATTATGTCTTTGGGGTAAGGCAGGACTTGTGAGATCTGCTTAAAGATATTAAATATTTGGAGCGCATCAGACCCAGCATTGAAACACTGTTTAAGATCTTGTTTTAGCATTAGTTTACATGTACCGATGGGAATACACATTTTTGCCTTATCTTGTAATAAAAGTATTATTGTTTTACTTTTTCCTGAAATGTCCCTGTGGCGCGTCACCCAGCAGAGGTGAATATCAAAACTGCTGCGCCATCTCCTTCAGAGAAGATCGGCAGTTAAGAGCTGGTAGAAATTTAACCAAGAGATCTAATTACTGCTTCTCTGTCCGAGACGATTCTAATATTTTTATTTGATACGAGTATCACGTTTTTTTTTGCAAATCCAAGACATAATTTCTTTAATCGCCAAAAGTTCTAAGTAGGGCAACATGCTATAGTCATTCGGAAGAAGAAAAGTCAGACTTAAATTTAGTCTGTCTGAGTGTACACTGTACACCTCCACCAACCCCTTCATTAGTTTTCGATCCACCGGTGAAAAAATGGATTGAATCATCTTCCAGTACGCCTTGGCATAATGGTTAGTGCGTTGGACTGTCATGCGTAAGGTCTGGAGTTCGATCCTCAGCCGCTGCAAGAAAGTTTTTTTCAGGGGTGTACTGAATCTTGCGAGAAATTGACAAATTCTCCAAGAGTATCTCTTGTCATGGAAAGTGCTGCTCATTAGCCGTTCGGAACCGGCAGAAAATTGTAGGTTCCCTTTGTTCCTGGTAACACGCACACAGGAACAGTTGAGAGTTGTAAGTCACTAGGTCCTGGTTCACTCCGAGCTGTTGCAACACCAAATTTAATTTTTTCATCTTCCAGGAATGTCATGTCCTTCGAGAAAGTTTTTATCAAACTAAATCTGAGGAGTGGTGTTATCGATAATACTTGGAAGTGATCCAAATGAGTTCAAAATTATGACGTAGCCAATTTCATTATTGATCCACTGCGAAAAGGCTTTAAGCGAAATATATTGAGGGGTCTTACATGGAATGTCAAGAGGGAGTCGGACGTAGTGCTCCACCAATGCACAGACAAGTTGCACATTGTACCTTGCTTAGTCTTAAACAAATAGTGTACTGCCACGCAGCCGCCATATTTAAGATCTGATTACCGACGCGTATAGCCAGTGATTATTGCGAGATTGGAGACCCCATTTGCCCATTTATGTTATTTCAAATTTTTTTTTGCATGAAACTCTTTCTTGAATGTTAGATTTCCAACTTGACTTCTTATCGAAAATAAGACCGTCAACTGCATTGGCTTTGATGAAAGCATTGCTTCATATCGATCAGCGAAATCAAGCATCATTGTGCGTGGTTAGTACCTGGATCTAGGACCGTTCAATACCCACCGTGTGCTGTTGACACCGTGTGTGTCTCTATCTCTTTCTCTCTCTGTTGTATTGTCTAAGCCGATGGACTCAGTTGCCAGTGCTTACAGTGTATCTACTTCGTAGATTTATTTCGTCGGAGAGTGTTAGTAGTATACCTTTCATGAAAGGGGGGTTTATACGTGGAATTTTATATTTCCTAGAGAAGAGGACGATATCTTTTTTATGAGGGTTAACCCCAGTCCACACTGACCGGCCCAGTTTGTTAGCTTATTTAATGCCTATTGTAAGAGATATTTAAGGGTATTTGGATGCTTTCTTGATACGACAATAGCAATATCATTTGCATAAGCAATCACTCTCTTACTCTCCCCTTCTAGATATTTCAAAAGTTTGTTCGCTACCAAGTTAATAATAAGATGGGAAAGGACACCACCTTACGGCGTCCCTCAACTGAGAGTTCTTCTTGCAAAAAACTTGCCCAGCTTTGAATAAATAACCCCGGCAGTTAGCATTTAATTGATCAATAGTCGAAGCGACTCTTCTTCATTCAGAGATGACAGTGTAGACGCGATTTCAGAGAGTCGGCATTGTTAGAAGCGCTCTGATGGGTATATTATACTCTTTATGATGGAGCGAGGTTCGATGATTTTAACCAGTTTATGAAGAGCTGTTTCCACCGATTTCCCTTTACAGTACGCGTGCTGACCGTAGATGAAAGTCAAGTGTTCATCAATCAATCAGTGGCCCAAAAGTTTGGAGAAGAAATGACTATTTGGTTCTACATGGGAATATTTGCCCGCTTTGGGTATAAATACAAGTATCATTTCTCTCCGTGGCACAGGAATATAGAAAAAATGTAGACAGCTATTAAAGAGCATCTCTAGGATTGGGAGAATAATATCACTAGTATTTTGTAGTTCGCTGGTATTATGTCCCCCGATCCTGCTAGTCTGTACGGTTTGAAGCTGTTGATTACCCAGTGCAGTTTTTCCATTGTAATCAAACACTGTGGATAAGTTAATTTATCATTAGACACATTATTGTTTAGTGTTATTAACAGTTTGGGAGCTTTCTGGGAAAAGGGTATCTAGAAGTAGGTTGAGCGATTCTTAGCCAGAGTTGGTCCATGTGCCATCTGCATTTTCAAGCAGCTAGGCATCACTGGATTAATTGAGAGGATTTTTCTTAATCCAGATGCTTGGGAAGTATCTTCTATGTTGTCATACAATATTCTTCAGGAAAATCTTTTGGATTTTTTCATTTCTTTTTTTTTATATTTTTTTAGGGATTCCTTGTAAGAGTCCAAATCAATCGCATTTCCAGTGATTTTTGCTCGATGAAACGGATTTCTACAGCTTTTTTTAATCGGTTCGAGGCTTTAATTTCACAAGTGTGGCTTCCTTTTTCCCTTAACATATGTAAGCGTACAGGAAATGTCCATAGATTTATTTAGAGATACAGTGGATCCTTAAATTTAAATTTACTGTATTGTAGACATTTCGTTGTCTTGTTGGGGATCATCGCATCAGTAGCGTTCTACCTGTAAGGATTTAGCTTTTAGCAAACAATCAATACGTATGTATACAATTCAGTTTGCGTAACAAGATAATGTGAAATTCATATAGCGTAAGCCTTAAATCAATTAAAATACAATACAATAACTCTGTATGCAAATGCAATCGTTTGTATGTATACACGTATCTGTTTAAAAAAAAATTAAAATTTAATTTCCCATACTACAATAAACTGTTGCTCACTCAAGAGGAACACAGCAAGCCGACAGGTGTTAATATGAAAGACTTAGTGTTACCATCTGTCTTTTATTTCCAAACATCAACATCATTCCATCTCAAGATAAACTCAAGTCGTCTTTTATGAATTTTTTGTTAGACAAATTTTGTCTGTTTCTGTTTTGAGCGATTCATCTATAAAAATCCCCATTGAAATAAAAAACAGAAGTACTGACTTACAATAAAATTGTTTATGTATTTATGTATCGGTCGTATTCGATAGAACTGTTAGGCCAGTTGGTGAGATAGAACCATGAAAGGCAGGTGTGCACCTAAAAGTTTACTTTGTCCTCAGCGTACTAAAAATATAAATTGGACAGAGTATAACAAAAAACTATTTTAAGAAAATTTTTTTTCATTACATTCCATTAACTTTTATTTTAAGTTTCAATATTTCTGTTTAGTTGACGCGAAAAAACAGCATTTTTCTTATGGAACGACACCTTGCAAGAGAGAAAGGAAGAAATACTGGTACTTTTTGAATTATTATCTCTTTTCCAAACATCTTGAACAAAAATTAAACATCATCAAATGATTTATTAACGCGTAACGTGTTGAAAAAAAATGGAAAACGAAACTTATAAAATGTGTGTGCTTATCAAGTTGAAGTAAAGTGTATATGGTCACCGCATTAATATCTAAGAGAATCTGTATTATGTAAACAGTAGGAGGATACGTATGTATATGCAAGATACACAACAAAAACACTTAAAATTTCTTGTGTATCCCCACATCTTTAGAGACAAGGTCTTTTCTCATACTTAAAGTTCACTCATCTAATTATGAAAACCCATTATCCTTCCCAATGAATGTCCTTGTACAAATTTGTAAAACAAATATACGTTTACGTGTATACCCTTAAGTAGATAAAAAAACGTGGTATATACATGGCATTGATACTATAGAGAGAAAAATGTCGGTTGAACACGATACATAAGCTAAATTAGGTCAATGTGCGAGGACCACGACCACTCAAGGGGTTTTATTCGATTTAACAAGTAAGGGTAAGTAATTGATTCGTAGAAAAAATCAAGTCCAAAATCACCCCACATAATATACAAAAATTGGCAATAATATGATAGAGAACCCGAAAAATGTTTATCCAATATTTTTTTGAGGAGTCTTAATAGGTGAGTACTTCGTTATGAAGCCATAAGGTCCGCCTGCGGGTATGTAAAAAAAAGGAAATTCCGCTCTAATAGCAATAGATGGGCAGGATCGTCCTCTATCGAATACCTAATAACTTCTTTAGAAGTATTATGCTCCCACTATCACGTTTTTAGAACCAGTGGCATCATTGCCAAAAAGCCATCGGGATTGCTTGCTATGCGACCCTCACAACGAAACCCGTTGTTTTATAAAAGTAGGTACGTGAAGCTGAAAAGATGAAACAAAGCGGACCTGCTTAGAAGAAAAAAAGCTGCGAACTTCTGCGAAAAGACAGGGCCCGAACCGAAACCTACAATGACATCGATATCGATATGAAAAATTAACTTCTTGGAACTATACTCGTATAACGACGGTGAAGAAACGAATTTCGCTATCAGAACGATTTTACAAATAATCTTAGCTTAGACTACGTAAATTAGATTATAGATTGTTTTGAGTGGAAAATTCGCCTTGTGGTAAAGTAGGTACAAGACACAGTCCACCACGGACTAAGGCTAGGAACGCACTTGCGATTTTTTGCCGATGCGATTAAAAAATCGCGGTCGCAACAAATTATTATCATGCACTCACTTGTGATTTTTTACGCGCGATTATTTAACCGCAAAAAATAAAACATACTACTTTTTATATGAGTGCACGAATTTGCTACAAATACGAGTAAGTAGCGACAGAAAAATCGCTTGAAAAAATGGAACTTGTTTCATTTTTATAATCGCTACGATTTTAAAGTCGCATGTGCGTGCATTCACATTTAACGCCATGTGTCCTATTTCATGCGACTAAGAAATCGTGGATTAAAAATCGCAAGTGCGTACATAACATTTCTTCTTGCTACTACGATTTTTAAGTCGTAGTAATTTAAATCGCAAGTGTGAGCATGTCCAATTGAGTACATTTGTTTCATTTTAAATTACGACAATCGCATCGCAAGAAAAATGAAACAAATTGCGCCCTTTAAATCGTCACGATTTATTGGTATCAAGTGGGTTCACTCTCATTTAAACTCATGTGTTCTATTTTTGCGACTAAAAAACGCGCGATTGAAATCGCAAGTGCGGTCCTAGCCTTAACTGCGGCTTAAACCTAATACTTGCTATGACTATTTCTTTTCTGTCGGCCCTCACAATGTCAACTGTATATTTTATTACAAAGGAGGGCCTTTAAAGTTGAATCTACAATTAATTGATTGATCCGTCACCGTAGCAGCTCTAAATGTTCATAAAATTCTAATTTTGTAGTTCCTGGTTATCCATCTACAAGCTAAGAGCATGAATGTGCAACTTAGTCATGAGCGTTATTTTGTTTTGTTAGTTCTTTGTCTAGATACACTAGAACTCTTTTACTCCTGGTCTTGGTAGATACTCTAAGCTGCTACACGACACATTTTCTGTAATCAACAAGTTGAAAGGTTGACTACCGGAAATCGTGTTCCCAGCAGATTCACATCTCAAGGCTTAGCTAAAGCGATTTCCTTTGTATCGACATCATATGCCATCACTATATATTTACCATCAGCTAACTTAGACTTGAAAAGAACATTGTTAGAGAAAATATAGTTCTGTCAGCTTGTCACATAACTAAAGCATATAAAATCAATAAAATTGTCATAAGCTTTTTCTCGTATCGTTTTGAAAAAACACAATCAAGTTAATAATAGAAGAGACAGACGAAGGCGAGTATTTATGTTTTTCATTGTGCAGTCATTTTTATTTTTACATACATAAGCTATCTGTGTGTATACAGAAAATTTTGTAAAATTAAGCTTTTAGGTTTAATAGTAATTTCGGTAGATATACTATACTAATTTAGTTAGATTCGTATAACAGCCACGTCCATGATAGAAATAAAAATTTAGTAAATGATATAAATAATATTTAAGTTTTTAATTCATTTATTTATTTTAGAACGATTAAATGCAATTTCATACAGAATATAAGGTTTTTTAGGATGTGGGTATTTATTTTCTAACTGGAGTGAACAATTCTCCAAACAAACAAAAATAATTTAATTGATCCTTAAACTCAAAAACAAAATAAAATGCACGACTAGGTCGCACGAACTTCCTCCTATGTAATAGAATAGGAATTTTAAAAACGAAAGTTATTAAAAAAAACTGTTCATAAGGATAAAATGAATTTTTAAAATTCTTTTAGTAATAAGAGATAAAAACTGAATGCTATGCAAATATGAATCTAGGCAAGAAAAAAAATTTTAAGTCGTTGTAGTGGTTCTTTAAAAAAATAAGCTTTTATGTACAAAATTTTTAAAACATTTTTAAGAAAAAATTTTGGTACGCCAACTATAAGTTTTTATTATTGTACGAATAAGAGTTAAATTTTCAAGAAAAATACTAAGCCGTTCTTGAGATATCGAATTTTTCAAAAAAAAAAAATTACTTTTTTTTCTAAAAATTGAAAAAATATTTTTCTTTTTTAAGTTTTGAAATGCAATGTTTATTAATCTTTTAAGGAGCTTCTTTATAAAAAATGTTTATTAAAATCCGTTATGCTGATAATGAGAAATTCAAAATTCGAAAAAATCGTTCTATGATACTCGTAGGTACAGTCAGTAATATCTAGATTTAAATTTTTGTTTAGATATTAAATTATAGATCGTAAAAATTAATCAAAAGAAAAAAAATTTGAGCAAAATTCTCGGAACCATTTTAGAGAAAAGTACGATTTTCGAAAACCATTTTTTAACATTTGTATGGAAGGTACAGTTAGTTTTAGACAAAACGATTTTTTTGTTGTTAAATCTTGTAGATTATGTTAAGAAACTTTTATTTGTCAAGTTTGAAAAAAATCGATCTTGGGGTTTTCGAAATATTGAGTTTCCAAAAAAAAAATTGAATTTTTTTTTTAAATCCAAAAAATAAAATATTGAAAATTTAATAATATTTAAAATTTGGAGGAGCTTTAGGATACCGTTTTCGAGAAAATCAAAAACAAAAAAATGGACACAGGGGTGTTACCAAAAATAACAATTTTTTTGAAAAAAATTTTTCAACCATTACCTAATGTTAACTAAATAAAATTTTTCAAATTTTTTTTTTGTATTCTGTGGGACAGTTTTTGAGAAAAAAAAATATTTATAAAATTTCGAAAAAACCGTATGGTAGGTACCGTTATTTTTAGTAAAAAAAAACGTGTGGGGGAAAAATCAAAACCCATATCTACCAAGTTTAAAGAAAATCGGACGAGCCGTTTAAGCTGTAGTCGAACCGACAGACAGACAGACAGACAAACAGAATTGCGAGACCCACTTTTTTGGTCTTCGCTATCATCGTAATGTCAACTTTGATCAAAATCTCGAGTTCGATTTTTTTTACGAATGCATAACTTGCCTTATAGTATTTACTCGTATTAGTCGCAAGTAAAAATGTATTCAATTTAAGAAGTGACTACCCTTAAAATGTTTGAGCACAGTGCGACCGTAATAAAGTTGGAGAGCATTGAAAAGGAAAGAGCGATTCACATTGGTTTTGAATGTCTGAATCTAGTAATGGAAGGGAAATATAGAGTCGGGTAAGGCATTCCACATTCGTGTAGTGCGGCTAAAGAAAGAATCTCTGAATTTATCAGCACGTCCGAAGTTGACTCATGGGAAAACTGATGGGTACTCTCGAAAGCGCTAGTATAACGGTTAGATTGCTTAAGGGGAGGAATGGAAATGGATTTTAAAATAGAAGATTGTTTATAAAAATAACGGTTAAATAAAGACAAGAAACATTGCGATGGTTCTCGAGATCTGCAACTGTTTCTGTTATACTTCTATCACTTATCATTTCTAAAGATCTCTTTTGGAGACTCAAGTGTGTTTTTGGATCATCTGCCCAAGTATGGGAATTACACTCGAGTTTTCGACGTGACAAAATTTCTTGAATCCTCAAAGAAAACCTAAGCACTTAACAGTATTTATGGCAATGTCAAATATGTGGTCATTCCACACAAGGTGGTCTGTGATGCACATATCGAGAACTGAGAGCTGTTCGGTTTCCTCAATGCAAAGGCCGCTTATAATAAGCAGCAGAGAGGGTCGGTTCCGCTTTAACAACAGGACATAGCATTGAGTTTTTAAAGAATTAAATTCTAAGCGCTTTTTTGTTCCCATTTATTTTATACATAGATTTAAAAAAAAATATTTCATTTGATCACAATCAGCAGCAAGTTTTATTTATTTGTGTAATAAGTTTATCGGCATTTTAGAATTTATTTTTTTATGATCTTGAAAAATCTTTAAAAAATCGACTTAAACTGATAACTTACAGAAACTTATTGACTCATTGTTACCAACCATTGACCTTTCAAAATATCTCAATTACGAAGTGCTAAATTTTCGGAACCATTATTTTAATGTCAATTTTTCTACAAGAATCTTTGAGTATAAATTCAGTCTTAAAATCTTTTTCCAACCAAGTAAAATAATCAAATTAAAATTCATGAACAAAATCTTTGAAATTGCTTTTCCACCGTGAAATAAATAGATTTTCAGTTCTTCGTTACTTCAGTTGGAAAATTATTAGTTTGTCATTAGATTAATATAGGTACATAGATACATATTCATTTTGCGATGAGTCAACTTTAACCATCGCACTTGAAATATTATTTTAAACATCAGCAAACAAAGTTTGAATTTTGCATGCATAATAAATTATTTAATCAAACTTATAATTGAAGGGTTTTATATAGAAAGGGAATATGATTAAAATCCGAATTACATAATATCGAAATTCAAAGGTGGTTTAAGAAGTTTAATTATACATGAGGTCTTGTGTTAAACTTAAAATAACAACAAGAGATATTTTAAATACGAATTAAGTCAATCTTCACTTATATGTGGCTAAAAATGTTGAACTATTATTTATCTAAATTTGTATTAATTTAATAAAAAAAAATTAAGATAAAAGGGATTTGAACTTTAAGGCGACAAAATCATTAGAACGTAACAGTAAAGTATTTTTATAATCTGTCAACTTTAAGCTAATCAAATGAGGTTCAAGAATATAAGGTGATTCGGTAGGTACCTTAATAAAAATGTTATTTGGTTTTTTCTCTATATTTTGTCATGCAATAAATTTTTTAATGTTTTAGAAATACCTCTCTGTAAAAATAGAACAAAATTGACCCGGCCATTAACGAAAATAAGACAAATTTCTAGAAAAAACATCAAAACCATATTTATTTTTAAATTTCGAGCCATTTATAGTTGTCAAAGATACACTGTCATTGGGATCACATTTGATAGTGAACTAGGTGGTTATTAATATTATGAAAAATATTATGTGAAAATTTAAATATCCAATTCATGATGGAAAACAGTGTAATGAAGAACATGAGGAGTTTTATACAAAATCATTCAGAGTAATGAAATGAGGCTCTTTTCTATTTGTGTGGTTACGTAAACAAATTTAACCATCGAATTTGGAGCTCTGAAAATTTAAAACTAAAAGTAGAACAACTTCATCATTCACAACGAGTGGCAATTTCGTTCGGTTTTTGGGCCTTACTTCCTCGAAAGTGATGCAGGTGCAAGCGTTTCAGAGATTGATTTGCTGCCACCAGCGATATTGACAGAATTTGTTTGCCCGATATTAATGCAATAGACACAAAGATAAGTAAATAACTGTTCAATTGCGTGAAAAATTCCCTGAACGAGTTGTTTCTCGAAATGGCTTGCTGTAAGCCTCACCGAAATATTGAGTCTCTCAAAGCTGATTTGTTGAAGACAGTAGCTTCGTTTCCACTGGAAGTCGTGCGTGCGGCGATAGACGCGAGGCCGGTCGTTTAAGAAAGTGTTTGAAGGCTAAGGGGGGGCATTTTGAATAATTTCTTATAACGGGTGATTTTTTTGAGGTTAGGATTTTCATGCATTAGTATTTGACAGATCACGCGGGATTTCAGACATGGTGTCAAAGAGAAAGATGCTCAGTATGCTTTGACATTTCATCATGAATAGACTTACTAACGAGCAACGCTTGCAAATCATTGAATTTTATTACCAAAATCAGTGTTCGGTTCGAAATGTGTTTCGCGCTTTACGTCCGATTTATGGTCTACATAATCGACCAAGTGAGCAAACAATTAATGCGATTGTGACCAAGTTTCGCACTCAGTTTACTTTATTGGACATTAAACCAACCACACGAATGCGTACAGTGCGTACAGAAGAGAATATTGCGTCTGTTTCTGAGAGTGTTGCTGAAGACCGTGAAATGTCGATTCGTCGCCGTTCGCAGCAATTGGGTTTGTGTTATTCGACCACATGGAAGATTTTACGCAAAGATCTTGGTGTAAAACCGTATAAAATACAGCTCGTGCAAGAACTGAAGCCGAACGATCTGCCACAACGTCGAATTTTCAGTGAATGGGCCCTAGAAAAGTTGGCAGAAAATCCGCTTTTTTATCGACAAATTTTGTTCAGCGATGAGGCTCATTTCTGGTTGAATGGCTACGTAAATAAGCAAAATTGCCGCATTTGGAGTGAAGAGCAACCAGAAGCCGTTCAAGAACTGCCCATGCATCCCGAAAAATGCACTGTTTGGTGTGGTTTGTACGCTGGTGGAATCATTGAACCGTATTTTTTCAAAGATGCTGTTGGACGCAACGTTACGGTGAATGGCGATCGCTATCGTTCAATGCTAACAAACTTTTTGTTGCCAAAAATGGAAGAACTGAACTTGGTTGACATGTGGTTTCAACAAGATGGCGCTACATGCCACACAGCTCGCGATTCTATGGCCATTTTGAGGGAAAACTTCGGAGAACAATTCATCTCAAGGAATGGACCGGTAAGTTGGCCACCAAGATCATGCGATTTGACGCCTTTAGACTATTTTTTGTGGGGCTACGTCAAGTCTAAAGTCTACACAAATAAGCCAGCAACTATTCCAGCTTTGGAAGACAACATTTCCGAAGAAATTCGGGCTATTCCGGCCGAAATGCTCGAAAAAGTTACCCAAAATTGGACTTTCCGAATGGACCACCTAAGACGCAGCCGCGGTCAACATTTAAATGAAATTATCTTCAAAAAGTAAATGTCATGGACCAATCTAACGTTTCAAATAAAGAATCGATGAGATTTTGCAAATTTTATGGGTTTTTTTTTTTTTAAAAAGTTCTCAAGCTCTTAAAAAATCACCCGTTATACTTATATTGTAAATTTAATACTTAATAAATGACGTAAAAAGAATTTTGATTGCTTTTTTATTTTTCAAATAGAACGTGTTTTTGTTAGGGACAGAACTTATGGCAGGACTAGGTATTTTCCACTTTCAATTGAATTTTTTCAATTGGACTTTCTATATTAATTAAATTTTCAAAATATCAAAGGCACAAGATCAACACCGACATATGAGAATAAAAGAAGAGAAAAGATCGCCATTCAAGATTTACTAGGTCTTTTAATAGGGATGCTAGAAATTTGTTAGGTTTTGTGTTCGAATTGTTCACTAGTATATGGCATATCGCAAGGCAAGTTTATTGCGTTGAACAGTGTCGAAAAATCACCAAAATTTTAATTTCAAAATCAGTTTTTCATTCGTGAAACGTAACGCAACGAGACAAGACGCTTTTGAATGAACGAATGAGTGAAAAGCAAGAAAGTGAAATTTGGGACGATAATAGTTCATACGAAGTACACTAGCACCAATTGAATGAAATCAATGCAAATAATATTCAAAGACTTAATCTCAAAGTCAACATAACGAAAGCGATCCTGCAAATTCAATCATGATTATGAGATATTCATTGAAAATTGGACTGTTTTAAGCAAATTATATTCCATTCCTAATGCCATACAATTTTATTACAAATAAAATACAAAATCGTGTTCATATCTCAGACACAATTTTTTTATTTTCATTTAAAAATCGAGCGTCTAGATTGAAAAACCAACCATCATAAATACGTAAAACAGTTTTTATCATCATCATCGGCTCGACAATCGGGTTTCGATCCTGGCCTCTTTCAACAAGTCTCTCTACCTATCCCGGTCTTGAGCCGACGACGCCATCCAGTTGCGTACCCCAAGGCTGCGGGCGTCCTGCTCTACGTCATCTATCCAGCGCAAGCATGGTCTACCACGCTGTCGTCTACCATAAAATGTACGAGTACCACAAAGAACTTTTTCCTTAAGACTTTTCTCTCGAACGCAGCTAAGAGGTCGGAGTGCCTTTTGCTAAGCAGCCAGGTCTCGGATCCATATGCGAGTACTGGCAGGCCCATGGTCCTGTACAGCAGCAGTTTTGAATTTATGGTGAGATTTCTGGATTTGAAGAGCTTTGACAGACTATAGTAGGCTCTGTTGGATTTGAGAAGCCGCCCGGGTATTTCTTCTTCTATATTGTTATCGGCTGCTACTATTGGCCCAAGGTATTTAAAGGATTGCACCACTTCAAATTTGTGCTCCGCTACCTTGATTGTTTGACCAACTGTTCCTCTCGCATTCGACGCCACCATGTACTTTGTTTTACCTTCACTAATGTGCAGCCTCAGATTTTGTGCCACCTGCTCAATCTGGATGAAGGAATCGTGTACAGCTTGTTCGGTTCTTCCGATGATGTCGATGTCGTCTGCGTAAGCCAGTAACTGGCTGCACTTGTTCACCATGGTCCCTCTTGATGCCGTGCCAGAGTCACGGATTGGTTTCTCCAACGCCAGGTTGAAGAGGAGGCAGGCCAAACCGTCCCCTCGTCGGAGTCCATTAAAGATGTTGATTGGTCTGGATAGCAATCCGGCTATTTTTACTACATAGTCGTGTCAGTTTATTTGGGATGCCGAATTCTCTCATGGCTTTGTAAAGTTCTACCCTGGCTATGCTATCATAGGCGGCCTTAAAGTCTATAAACAGATAGTATGTTGGGATGTTAAATTCTAGACATTTTTCCATCGCCTGGATAAGGGTAAAGATCTGATCAGTTGTTGATTTGCCTGGAATGAAACCACACTGATATTGTCCGATGACGGTTTTAGCGTATGGGGTTATCCGGTCTTGTAGGATAGAGGAGAGTATCTTATAGGCGGTACTCAACAACCTCTATAATTGCTGCACGTTGTGACATCTCCCTTATGTATGGGTATATGGGCATATTATACCTTTTCGCCAGTTTTCTGACATTTTTTCCTGATCCCATACGTGCACTACAATATCATGAATCGCTTGACGTAAGGCTGGCCCGCCGTGATGAAATAATTCGGCTGGTATGCCATCGGCTCGCGAGGCTTTGTTCTACTTAAGCCGGCCTATAGCCTTCTCAACCTCGTCTATGCTTGGTGGCGGCAACAAAGGGTAGTGGAGCCTCCACTTCTGCAGTGAGCTGACCATTTAGCAATTCACTAAAGTACACTTCCCATCGCTTCAGTATGCTTTCAGGATCGGTGATCAGATTTCCCTCTCCGTCCTTGCAGTATGTGCAGCGTGGAGTGTACTGCGTCATGTTTCGGACGGATTGGTAGAACTTCCGCGCCTGGTGCGGACCTCGCTCTTCGCTATTTTCTATTTCACAGATTAGGTTCTTCTCCCATGTGAGCATTTTTTTTGTCTGTGAAGCCGTTTTTCTATTCTTCTGAGCTCTTTATATTCCTCTTCGCGTGCTCGCGTTCTATGAGACAGTTTTTATGAGAATCTTAATTTTACAGTAGTAAAATACAGTGAAAGCTCTACTTGCGGACAGCTCCAATAAGTGGACAATTCTCTCAAACGGGCACATTTTCGAGAACAAACTTCTTTTTCGAAAATCTCATACAAATAACTTTCCTATAAACGGATGCTCTCATAAACGGACGCGGACACGTTTTCTTGCCCATTTTAATTAGAAAACCTCTGATACGCGGACACATTATTTTATTTAGGGATTTTATAGGACATACATTGCTCCGAGTTTTCCAGATTTTAAATACAGAATTTCGGATTGGACAGAATTTGGAAGCAGAATTTTGAATTTACAGAATAAATAATAATAGATAGAATTTTGGATAGATTTTAGATTAAAGAGTTTTGAAATATTATTTGTTTTGGCTAAAATTGCTGATAAAAAAAAAAAAACTTTTTTCTAGAATGTTCTTAACATTTCGTTACAAAAACACTAAAGAAGAAATCAATGGTGCAAAATTTTATTGGGGTTAATTGTTAAGTTATTCGTATAACAATTCACTAGTTTCAAAACAACTTTTGAAGTTGTTCTTTGTTTTAAATATTTTTTTAATTTTTATCGTTCTAAGAATATTTTTTGAATAAACTTAAATACAACTAAAGCAATGACAATTCGTGTAAAAACAAAGCAAAATCATCTTTTATGACATTTCAAAATGTTAAATTTCCGAAATCTTCATTTCAACCTAGTATCGTTTGAACATTGTACTATAATTAATTTGATACTTTAAGGCACAGTTCACATTATTAGGGTCAGAGAAGAAAGTTTCCGATGTAATAAGGCCAAAGCCAAACATACAAACATACTGAGGAAAACCGGAATAAGTTCAAACAAGCTAGTGTCTATAAAAAAAAAAAAAATTACAGGATCAAAAATTAGGCAACAAAAATACAACAATGTCCCCAATTGCAGTGAGCATTTTTGGTCATTTGTACAAAATGTGTGAAATGCTACTTCATCCTCGGTTCCTAGGATCGTTTCAATGACACTCCCTCCTTATGTCATTTCACAAGAAAAAGCGAACTTGCTTGCAACACAGTTTGCTGTTAATTTGACGTAGCCAGATAGTGTCATGACACCTTCTCTAACTGAAGGCTTAAATGATTTTATGGGACAGGTTCGATGTACTAAAATCCACTCGCCCGAATAGTGTTCCCAGGATTGTTTTGAAAAGATGTTCTTCAACGCTGGCAAAACCATTACATAAGTTTTTCCATTTTTCCTACTCTTCTGATCTCTTTCCGACTGAACGGAAAACAGCATTTCTCCAGCCTTTCTCTATAAAAGGCGAATCTTTTTCCCCCTCCAACTATAGCCCAATTGCACATACATCAGTATTTCACAGCTCGAAAAATATCTTGAAGAACAAAAGCTTCTCAATGACCGTCATTCGGTATATATCACCGAAGAGTGGCACAAATCTTTGCATCGTTTTGCGGAAAGTAAGAAATTGATATTTCATAAGCATTTAATAGAGTTTGGCATCAAGCTCTTTTATCGAAAATGAGTGCATTTTGTATCGATGTATCTCTTCTTCGTTGGATTAGAAACTAACTTTGGAACCGGACGGTTTTAAGTCTCAAATTCATTAAATAAATGCTGGTGTGCCAGAGGGCTCTGTTTTGTCTACGAATCTCTTTTTTCTATTCCTCAATTAACTTTTGTCTGAAAAATCTTATCCATTTAATTGTTTTACTGACGACAGTACACTCAGCTTCTTATATTTGTTTAAATATGCATGTTCTTATTCTACGAATGTGGGTTTAGAACGACAGTACCTCATTAAATTCTCAATGCCGTCTTCTATCGTTAAAGCAAAATCCACCCCTCATGGCGCTTTCCATGAGCGGTACTTGCATTGAGGAAACCGAACAGCTCCCAATTCTTGGTAAGTGGAGACTTGTGTGGAATGACCACATAGTCACCAAAACCGCTGCTAAGTGCTTAAATTTAATTCGAAGTGGCAAGAAATTGTTCACTCCTTCTGATCTGGCTGTAATCTATAAAGCATATATTCGTCCAAACCTCGGGTACAAATTTGGGCAGGTGTTCCAATCACGCACTTGAGTCTCTTGGATAGAATCCAAAAAGGAGATTTTAAAATGATAGGTGCCAGAAGTCTAACACATACATATATTTGAATCTCTCGAGCAACGCCGCAATGTTTCCTGTATCCAGTATTTTACCGTTATTTTTATAAACAGTGTTCTATTGAAAAATCCAGTTCCATTCCTCTCCTTAAGCAATTTAACCGTAATACTAGCGCCTCCGGGAGAACCCATCAGTTTTGCCATGAGCCCAACTTGGGACGTACTCTTAAATTCAGAGATTCTTCTTTAGCCGCACTGCACGAATGTGGAATGTTTTACCCGCCTAGAGGCTTAACAGTTCCTAAATAATTTTCTTTTATAGCAATGAAATGCCTCTTTTAATCACACATACAAAACTAAAACTGAACTTAAACGAGCTTCAAGAGAATGAAATAATTAATCCCTGGGATTAAATTCAAAAACAGTATTTTAACAATTAAGATTGTCACCATTTATTCGGATACCTTTTTTGTATTGGGCTTAATTTCCGAAGTTATTTTATTCAATCACCAGAAATATTTTCAAAATACTTCACACGAATTTACGAAATATCCTCTTTTTTGGTGTGGTGGCTTTAACTAAAAAGTGACGCAATCATCTGTTAAAAACGTTGTTGGGGAAAACATACCAAAAACTGTTGTACATATTTAAAAATATATAAACATAATACAACTCACATTCAAAGTTCTACCATGCATAGCGAGTGTTGTTTCTTTTTTTCATTTCAATCTCACCCTCGCCAATCAGATTCAGATAGCCACAATCTGTCTGAATATAAACATTTCCTTTGTGTGCTCGAAATATCCATCAGTAGAACAAGATACAATAAAAAAAAAGTACATTTAACAACCCCCCTCCGTATCCGGATGATGAGTCCGAAAATGGGCGCACTTTGATTAAATTTAGGTGGAAATAGCACAGAATACTGAAAATTGCTGGAAATTGACTTGAATTGAATTTCCCTGCACTTCATTATTTATTTGATCGGTGGGATACACTTCGGAATAATTGGTTATAACATCTGCCACGTATGTATATAAATGTCTGTTGGCAGACTGGCCAACATGGCACATAAGAAAATCTAAACCGCAGATGCATCACGACGGACATTTTGATTGATTTATTGCCGATCAATTTTCGAGTGTATTTCTCGAAATTTTCTGTTTTCTGTTTTCGTTTTTTTTTTTATTTTGATTTTGTTTTTGTTTAAAAAATCGTAAATATTGAGTTCTTTTGAATGCTGAAAATCAAAAAAATGTTTGTATTGCATCATTTCATAAATAGCAACACGATGACGGACAGGGTAAATTGTATTTTTGATTAATCAGGTCGTTAAATATGATTGGCCTTTAAATTTATGGAATTTGGCAGGTATTTTTTGGGTTTGGAAAACTTAAATAGAATTTGGCTTTGAGTCTGGTATGTTATTTTTCCAGCATGATGCTATTAAATACTTTTTAAATATTCAATTCACATTCGATTATAATATTAGCATACTCACTTTTAGATTAACGCGTCAACATACACACAGTGCTGGATTATGCGTAATATTGCAACTAGGTTATAACGCTGCTTTATGAGAGGCGACGACGCAGATCGACCATACCGCCCACCCGACCTGGACGAAGTGAATATATATGTAGTTTTATCGAATTTTAAGTACGACAAAACCGCTGGAGCTGTTCAAAGCGGGAGGCGATGACTTGGTTGGGAGAATGCACCAGCTCATCTGCAAAATGGTTGAAAGTTGCATGTTCGATGAATGGAACCCCAGCATTTTCTGCCCGATTATCAAGAAAGGAGACCATCTGAGCTGCGCCAAGTACAGAGACATAAGTCTCCTACACACCGCATACAAGATCTTTTCTACCGTATTATGTATAGTTTTGGAATCCCTGACAAACTTGTGTGTTTGTGCAGGTTGAGAACGCACGCTGTTCCATCAAGGTCGAAAATATTCTCACCGATGCTTTTGATGTCAAAAAGAGGTTTAGGAAAGGCGATGCTCTTGATGGCGGTGTTCTTGAAAGACTAATGCAAAACGCACGTGTCGAATCTAGAGACACAATCTTTCAAAAATCCGTCCAATTGCTCGGATACGCCGACAACATTGACAGAATTGGAAGAACAAAGCGTGATGTAAGTGGCGTGATGCAATGAGACGCAACCGAGAAGATGGGTTTAGCGACCAAGTACGAGTATATGCTCTCATCAAGAATGGACACACAAAACCGACATCTTGGAACTTGGACGTCACCAGAGACAGCAATCATTTTGAGGTAGAATCGAATTTTGGTTTAACGTGAGTACCTGCCGATTATGGCTCAATCCCACGGGAAGCCTACCTCCATCAGAGTCCGATTGGGTCCTGACCATTAACCCCGACATAGCCGAAGTCATCTCGGTCGCAAAGTTGCGACATGTTGCAGGCATGAACACACGTCTTGCTTGGGAGCGAGGTCTATCTAACACCTCTTGAATCCAGGCACGCCTGAAAACCATATGTCTCCGCATTCGGAATAAACCAAGCCACCACGATACTCCCACTAGGGGGCCTACCTAATAGATAGTCTGAGAAAGAGAGCACGCACGCGACAGCTGCACCTCTCTATCCGAAGTACGCTATCGCCCCCAGACTCCTGGGCACTATCTCTCGTGGAGCCAGAATATAGGTTCCGGTCGAGCTTCGCCACCATAAGGTCACTTACATACAGCTGAAGTTCCTGCAAAACTTTAGGGCCTGTCAGCCCAAGATATACACACACCCAGCTATGATCGAGGTAGAAACCATCAACCATCAACTGATGAGTTGTTACACACTCATTTCGAGGTAGTTACGGACTTTGTCTACCTAGACGCCGCTATTAATTCAGACAATAACACAGGTGCTAAAATCAAACGGAGAACAAAACAACTCTCGCTAAATCGCTTCTTCTTTGGACTAAGAAGGTGATTGAGTAACAAAGTCCTCTCGAGAGCAACTAAAGTGTCCCTCTATAAAACTGTTATCATCCCAGTCCTTGTATAAGGTACAGAGACATGGATCTTGTCGAAAGTGGATGAGAACGATTTAGGATGTTTCGAGGGGATCTTTGGTCGCGTCTGGAAAGATAGGGAGTGGAAGTGAAGATATAGCCATGAACTTTGCGGGCTGAATAGCGAAACCAACCTAGTCAAATGACTGAGATGGCTGGGCCATGTAGAGCGAATGTACCTTAATGCTCCGGCGTCCGGCCCAAAAAGTCTTTCAATGCCGAGGCACGGCACAGTACACAGACGAACCCAAGTGGGAGAGGACCTCATTCAAATTGGCGAAACTGGCGTCAGCTAGCTAGTTACCGAGGTAGCTGGAGAAGCTTGTTGGTTGAGACCCTGGTCCAACCCGTACTGTAGCGCCACCTTAAGTAAAGTAAGTAAGGCGCATAGCTCACTTTCAATTTTTATTTTGTATGTACAAATAGACACATGTCTTGATCAAAAATGTTGATGTTGTCATTTTTGAATTTTAAATTTGACATCTTTCTTGCTTGTTAAATTAACTTCATTTAAAAAACAAACAAAAAATAAACAAAATGTTTCGGGTCCATTTTGGTTTACGGCAAATTTTCATATACCCACCAAAATCAACTTGAATATTTCAAGGGATGTTACATTTCTTAGTCCGGCTCTGCACATATACAAAATAGTCTCGACGCGACCGGTAATGCAGTCATGGATTCGTGGACAGGTTGCGCACACGAACACTATATGCATGCAGGGAATATTAATTGAAGTTTAAACCGCTTGAGTGAATTGGAATATTGAACTATCTTACTTTGAGTCATTTTCAATCTGCCGGTGCCACACCTGAAAATATTTTATGTCGTTGGTGATTTTGTTTGGTTAACAATAGTCTATCGATTATCCAATTGAATTAATTTTCATCAATTTTAAACAATGTGACCATATATACGACTTGAGTTGAGGTCGGTTTGACAACTTCGATGTCGTAATAAGTTAACAAGCAACTAAGCTCATATTATTTTTAATGTTTCGTTTCAGGTTACAGAAGGTTATTTGTAGAATCTCAAATGGGATTCAAAGTATTATAAGCAAATTGACGAAATAGACGGGGTCGAATGATTTCATTTATTATTTTATCGCTATTTTTATAAACAGAATTATAGTGAAATAGTCGGTTGCATGCCTTCCGAAAGAACCATTAACCCGTAATACGTGCGCTTCAATAAACGCCCATCTGGTTACCCTTCAGCTCAAGTTCAGTTGCAAGTTCAGAGAATATTTCTTAAACCACACTACACGAATGTGATATGCTTTATAATATTTCCCTTCCATTGCGATATGCAGACATTCAAAACCAATATACATCGGTACTTCGATGCACTCTGCTCAAACACTTTAAGGATAGTCTTAACCTCTAAATCTATTAAAAATATTTGCAACCATTTTTGTACCGAAGTCTATCCTTAGCAAGAGGCAGTACTCTTCAGAAAAATAGGTAAGATGGGATTAGGTGGATTTTTTGCGTTTGCCCCAAACTTTACATTTCAATGACAATTTCAAAATGTTGCCATATATTTAAGCCGGAATCAATTTTGGTATATGCGTCTGTTTTACCATCTTCTAGACATGACAATGGTAAAAGCGTGGATACTCTTTCGACGTTTCAACACACAAACTGACCTGTCTGATAATTTGAGTCCCACCGAATTTCTACTGGAAATAGCTGAAGCATCATTTTGCAAGATCATCTGATGTTCAACAAGGTCATATAGCTCCGCCTAGCACACACCGCCGAAGGAGGTTCGCTTCTTGAATACGACTGTCAGGTATGGTCCCCTTATCAACAAACTCATATATCCAGAATCGAGAGCATTCAACGTCGTTTTCTACGTTTCGCACTTGTGGTCTGTCCTGAAATAACCCTCTTACATATTTTACCCCCGTATCAAGACCGACTTCTGTTAATCAATTTGAATATGCTGGAAGAACGAAGAGCAATAAGCGACATTCTCTTCATTCATCGATTACTTTCGGGGTCTGTCTCATCTTTTTCAACACTAATTCCCGTAATATAAGAAATCCTCGTCCGTTCTATCTGCCTACCCACCGAACCTCTTACGGCTCGAACGAACCTATTACTCGCATGCTTCGGAGGATTAATTGTAACATTAACTGCTTCGACTTTAACCTCAGTTCATCCTACCTGAAACTCCGTCTTAATCATCCTTCCAATTCTCAACCCTAGATTTAAGAGCTATACTTAAGTTAGATTAAGAATTAGCCTGTATAAAGGGTAATAAATTGGGGTATTTCTCCCACCAAAAAAACATCAATGAATGCTTACGCTGCAAAGGTCCCAATTGTACTGTCTTTACACCAACATTGTGCGAAAAGTGAGGAGTAGCCTATTCAACAAGAAAACCAGTAATTGCTTCAAAGATTTCCATTGCAAGTAACTTGCAAGGAAATAGTACTTACTTACTTACTAAAGGTGGCGCTACAATCCGGGGTATACTAGGGCCTCAACTAACAAGCTTCTCCTGCTAGCTGTCTCCAGTTTCGCACGTCAAGTTGATTGAGGTCCTCTCGAACTTGTATGCGCTACCTGATTCGTGGTCTTCCTCTACTGTGCCGTCCATAGGGGTTGGATTCTAAGACTTTCCAGGCTGGAGCATTTAGGTCCATTCGCTCTACATCACCTATCAATCTCAGTCGTTAGACCTTGATTTGATTGACTAAGTCAGTTTCGCTGTACAGCCCGTACAGTTTTATCTCTTCTCCTCTATTCCCCGTCTATGCTGACGGACCGGGATGATGAGAGTTTTATAGAGGGGAACTTTAGTTGCCCGAGAGAGGACTTTGCTACTCAATTACCTTCTTAGTTCAAAGAAGCACAGCGATTGGCAAGAGTTATTCTCCGTTTGATTTCAGCGCTGGTATTATTGTCTGAATTTATAGCGGCACCTATAGATATACAAAATCCTTAACTAACTCAAAATTATAGCTGTTTATGGTGACTTTCTGTCCAAGATGTCGGTGTTGTTTGTCCTTTTTTTGATGACAGCATATTCTTACTTATTTATACATATACCGCTAAGCCCATCTACTTCGCTTCTGTCGAAATGCTCACAAATGTGCCACTGACATCATCGACGTATCCGTGTAATTGGTCGAATTTTTGAAAAATTGTGTTGACGCGTGAGTTTTGCATTATTCTTTCAAGAACGATGTTGAAGAAGTCGTATACAGCGCCTAAAACCTTTTTTGACATCAAATTCACCGGTGAGACCATTTCCGACCTTGATGGAGCAACGTGCGTTCTCCATCGTCATCCTGCACAATTCTTTCAAGAATGATGTTAAAGAAGTCGTACACAGCGCCTAAAACCTTTTTTGACATCAAATGCATCGGTGAGACCTTTTCGGACCTTGATGGAGCAGCGTGCGTTCTCCATCGCCATCCTGCACAAACGGACAAGTTTGTCAGGGATGCCATAACTAGACATTGCTCTATATAGTTCGTTCCTATAGATGCTATCATACTCGGCTTTGGAATCGATGAAAAGGTGATAGGTGTCGATTTGAAACCCCTTGGTTTTCTCCTAGATCTGCTTAATGCGAATTTTTGATCGATGGTGGACTTTCATGGTCTAAAGCCGCACTGATATGGGTCTATCAGGTTGTTGACGAAAGGATTAAGAAGTTCACATAATACGGCAGAAAGGATCTTGTACGCGATGTTCAGAAGATTTATGTCTCTTTAGCTGGCACAGTTCTGAGTGTCTCCTTTATTTAGGATCGGACAGACAATGCTGAAGTTCCATTCATCGGGCATGCTTTCTTCCAACCATATTTTGAAGATGAAATGATGCATACTCCCAACCCAGTCATAGCCTGCTGCTTTGAACAATTCGACAGAGAGGTTGTCAGCTCCAGCGGACTTGAGATTCGATATAGCTATCTTCACTTCCTCCAGGTCGGATGGGCAGCATTGTTGGTCTGCGTTGCCTAATTCGAATGGTACTATCTTCATAGCAACCGTTATAAAGTTTGAAGAAATGGTCTTTCCATATCCTCAGCATGAACTGTGGTCTTACAACGATGTTCTCTTGATTACCCTTCATGCAGGCTTCGGCTCGGGGATTGTATCTTTGTGATGTTTTAAGAAAATAGAACCAAAGTTGCAAATTTGCAACCCTTTGTTTTTGTAATTAAATATTTTAAAAAAATGTATACAATTTTTGTTTACATTTTTTTTTTTTTTTTTTGAAAATTTTAGCAAAACATTATTTAATTAAAAAACATACACAAACTATCAAATATTACTGTTTAGACACTTTGTCCAAACCTCATTCCATTTGCCAATCTAATTTAATTGCCTTCAGTGTTTGGCACCGCAAAAAAATAAATAAATAAGTAAGTGGCGAAAAATACACGTTTTTATCGCACTAATAGAACAAAAATGCAAATGCCCGTACCCGCTCGGTTCGTCTAGTCGGTAGTGGGTGTGGTTATCATTTGCTTGTGGCACTTTGATAGCATCATCAATGAATAATGATATAAAAATTTGTTTATATTTAAATCAAAATCACGATAAATGTGTGATGCTTAGTATTTAGTTCCATTGATACCCTTGTAAATGTATGTGTTTAATTCAAATATATAGATGTATGAACATGCAATTCTAAGTTAATTTCAATGTTACTAATTACTATATCAGACGTTTCCCAAAACTCTTGACAGTTCTCAAGTTGCAATTATTAAAAACTCATTTCAAAGTCTCGGCAATAACATATTTACGCAGCTATCAATTCTGTTTCATTAATTTTATGTCAGTTACATATACATTTTAGTCGATGATAGCAGTCATCATCGTTTCAGTAACAGATGTGGTGTTGAACATAATTATTATTTTATTTTTCGTTCTAGCTCACTTAAATTTGTGTCTGGTCTGTTATTTGAGTCGAAATATCAATATTTCATATTTACCATATGGAGTATGTCTTTCTTTGCCAATGAGAAATGGTTTGTGTTGTGTATTTTCTTAAATCATATTTTAAAATACCAATTTTTCAACAGACATCATCGCGTGCGTCCGTCGCTTAAAAAGTCAAAAATAAAGAAAAAAAAACCCAATGGGTCAAGGTTATGTTGCGGTTTAATGCAATTGAAAAACTGCGTTTAAAATACACAAACTCTATACTTAGTGTGCCAATCAATTATTTTTATAAAGTGAAATATGTTTTATTTGATATCCCGAAAATTGTTTAAGTTTTTTGTAGTTTGAACTGGCATTCGCTTTGAGGTACGAAGCGCCTATATCCTGCTGGACCCGCCCTGTCATCGTCAACGGTTTATCGTTCGATTAGGGCCAACAGAAAGACATTGGTTATTCTCTTATTCTTATACACCGTTGACGGTGATGGCCTCAACAACGTCCTTTTCAGTCGTTCGCACTTTTTGTAAATGCATTACCAAATGGTGAACCTTGCGTTGGCTGGGAACTTCCCATATACGTCAATTTGGTTGTTAAGCCGTTCAAGCAAAAATGCACATACTCGTTAAAGATTTGTTTGCCAAAGCTCGGAAGTCAAATCATCGAATATTCGATATTTTTCATGTTCATTAACTTGGATGACTCGGATTAGTTGGGTATTTTACGAGTGAGGTCCACAATTCCGACACAAAATTTAAATTGAAGTCTTGCGAAAAACCGAGTTCTTGGGTACGACCGACGATGTTTAATCAATGATATGAGGAACCAATTCTTTGGATGGAGTCGGATAGAGCATCAAATTCTTGAGAAGTTAAAATTCTATCCAGATTAGGGCTTCGGTAAGAAGACAATGGTGAATGATATGCTTGTTTATGGAAAATTTGAACCACATGAAATTGAAGAAGGAATTAGTGCGGAGACCATATTGGGTTAAGAGCTGATATGCAACATCATTTCTAATGCAAAGGGTAGTTAAATTTTAGGGGCCGGTGTTGAATGTGAACCACACCTAAATGTCAAGTTTTTTTTCTGCATTCCATTTGACATTTTTTAATTTCAGACTAACTCAATTTGAACCATGAAAAGAGACACAATCGAGCAACGCGTTACAGTTATTTAGGCTTATTATGAAAATGGGCGCTCAATTTAATCGTCTAAATATGCGTACAATCGAAAAAATCGTGCAAATTTGAGCAAACCGGGTCTGTAGAAGATGTGAAAACAACAGTGCATGCTCGTACAGCTCGTACGGCAGAAAATATTGCTGCTGTTCGCGATAATGTGGCTGAGGAGCCGTCCACCTTAACTAGTCGTCGTGCCCAACAATTGCACCTCTCACGCTCGTCGGTGATGAACATTATGCATAAAGACTTGCATTTACAAGCGTACAAGGTGCAATTGACTCAAGAACTAAAGCCTCTTGACCATTTCAAACGTCGACAATGGTCAGAATGGTGGCAAGAAATGGCAACAGTGGATGATCAATTTTCTAAGAAAATCTTCTTCAGTGATGAGGCACATTTTCACCTCAGTGGATTCGTCAATTAGCAGAACTGCCGAAGTGATTGTCGAAAAACAAATGCACCCACAAAGAGTGACTGTTTGGTGCGGTTTATGGACCGTATTTTTTCCAAAATGAGGCCGGTCAGGCAGTCAACATCGGCCGTTAAAATTTAACCACCCTTTATATGGCGAGACTATGGTGGGAAAAGAATAGTGGCACTAAGCTATACCTATGAATTGAAATTCAGCAGGATCGGAGCTCCTCACTTACTTGGATTTCACTCAGTACCAAAACAGCTGCCAATATATGTACGTCGAACAAAAAGTTTTATCAAATTGATAAAAATTACAGAAATTTGTTGAGGTAACAAAAAATATTTTGTTGTATCCACAAAATTATTTTGTTAAGCTAAAAGATTGATTTGTTGAAATAACAAAAATATTTTGTCAATATGACAAAATTTCGTAGAATTTACAAAATTAATTTGTCATATTAACAATTTTTTTTTTGTTGTATCAACAAATTTTTTTGTTAATGTTACAAATTTGTTTTTTTTTTTCATTATCGGATTAACAAAATTATTTTGTTAAATCAACAAAAAAAAAATTGTCAGTTTAACTAATTTATTTTGTTGAATCCACAAAATTTATCTGTCAGCTTTATAAAAATGGTTACTAAGAAAAAATGGTTACTTTCAATTTAAAAATGTTTCTTGTTTCAAAATAGCTTTTTTTCATCTTAAAGTCCACAAAAATTGGCGTTTCGTCCCTGCGATCTCACATGGAATCATCTATGAGGGCGTATTTACATTACGCAATTTTTATTTAATTCACTTAATCTTACATCGATTTTTTGACAAAAACCAAATGTGAACTAAATCATACACAGAAGATTTGTCATGATCAAAAAAATATTCGCAGAATTTTTTGTTTTCTTTACAAAATAGTTTTGCCTATCAGATAATATTAGTATTTTATCAATATTACAAAATAACTCAACCTCAAAAAAAATTTTTTTTGTCATTTTAACATAAATGTTTTCATTTTTTGTTAAATTGACAAAAAAATAAAAACTTTGTGACATTGACAAACATTTACAAAACAGAATTTTTGTAGATACAACAAACATTTTGTTTACATCACAAAATAAAATGCACGACTGGATCGCACGAACTTGCTCTTATGTAAAAGTAAAAAAAAAACAAGAGGCTGGGTGCGACCCACACTGAAAACTTTATATTTAGTTTTTTTCAAATAACCAAATTTTCAGCGAAACAAACTTTAGCTGTAAAATTCAAACAAACATTATTTTAAGATATTTTCTCATTACGGTAAGGTATCGATGTATAAAACAACATACTTTGGAAGGCACTATCGGTGTTCATTCCCAAGAAATTCGGCTTGAAATACAATTTTAGCTAGTTTTCACTAGAATTTTCAATAGTTTTTTTATTTAAAAAAAAAAACTATTTATTTAACATTTGTCAACATTTTACCAATTGTACAAAATTATACTATGTATAAAATAAACTAAATTAGAAGTCAATATCACTACTAGTTCTCGAGAAATTTGAGTCGAAAAACAATTTCTACCAATTTTCAATAGAATTTTATATAGTTTTTTATTTTTTGTAAAAAAAACTGTAAACTGATTTTTTTTTTAAATTTTCACCAGTTTTCAAACACATTATTTTTCGTAAAATAAAATTATTTTGAGTTTCAAATTGTTTTCCGTTCTTAGAATATCTGGGTTATGAAATTTTTTTTTTCAGTTTTTTTTTATTTAAAAAAATAACGGTATGTTCATATTTTTCCAAATTCATACCAAATCTGTGTGACCTTATAATGAGTACATTTAATTTTATTTGAAATCAATAGCATTATTTTTTCGTGAGATATTTGAAACTAACCAAAATTTTTACTTTTTTTTTAAACCGTTATAGTGAAAAAACTACTCACTGAATTTTGATAAACGCCCTTTCAGCCTCTTTCGAAGTTATTATCTATTAAACAAAATTTATTTGAAGTCGATATCTTTACTCGTTCTTGAGATATCGACGACGAAAAATGGTACGAGAACGTACGGACGTACGAACGTACGCACGTACGAACGTACGCACGTACGAACGTACGCACGTACGAACGTACGCACGTACGAACGTACGCACGTACGAACGTACGAACGTACGAACGTACGAACATACGTACACACACACACACAGACATCTCTCTAAAAATGATTGATATAGCCTCTAGGGACCTTGAAACGTCGAGAAATGTCAAAAATTCCAATTTGACAAATCGGACCGATTACAATAACTCCCTATGGGAAGTTAAAAATTCAATTTCTCCTCTAGGGAATCACCGAAGACCCTTAAATAAGTACCGAGTTTGAAGAAAATACCTCCAGTATTTTAGGCTGTAGTTCGAGGTACAGACATACAGACAGACAGACGGAATTGCCGGACCCACTTCGCTATCATCGTAATGTCAACTTTGATCAAAATCTCGAGTTCGATTTTTTTTTCCAAATGCAGAACTTGCCCTATAGTATCTACCTATATCGCAAGTAAAAATTTGTGGATGTGACAAAAATCTGTTTTTTTTTTTTTGTTGTATTAACAATTTGTTTATTGGTTTGTTAAGCTGACAATATTATTTGTAGTGCATATTTTGTAAAACTGACAGAAAGTCATACAGAATAATAAAAATTTTGTGAAATCAAAAAAATCATTCTTTCGTATTGACAAAATTTAATCAAAACGATAAAATTGTTTTGTAAATACAAAATGTAATATCTAAATGTAATAATGTTAAAATTTAAAATAAACGTTAATTCGATTCTAAATTTTGTACTGCTGGGTTATTCCGGTTTTTCCTGTACTGATCTTTGAAAGTGGGGACAAAATATAAGCATTTCTCAAGACACGAATGATTTTCAGTTTCAAATACTGCAGGTTTTCTATAATCTTGAAAATCTTCAAAAATGCAAAATCTTGCTCGTCAGGAAACATTTTTCTTATTATTTTTATTACAAAAGGACAAAAATGTCAAGTGCATCAGATTAAAACACGACTCTGATTAAAAAAAAAAAATAAAAATTTTCATACATTTTTTAAACAGCTCTGTTCGAGTTGTTTCACTATGACTACCAGTGTAATGTGTTCAACAAGTAACTCAGTCATATCTAAAAAAAAAAAAAACTATGGCATACGCCCGACCGACAGACCTAATAAATAAAAAAAATAACATCATTTTCCATAACCCTTCACTGAAATCCAAGATCCCACATCTCACAATGATTACGCATAGATACGTATCTAGAGCATTAAATATTATAACAAAAAAAAAACGATATCTTTAGTTTTTAATTCATGAATACAAATAAGAATGTATGGATGTTTTTTAGTAAGATGGAAGTAGGTAGTAGGGTTTTATAGAATGAAGCCGAGCCGGTCGTCCAATGCAAGTTATTTGATAGAATTGCCAAGTTAGAAATACAACTTATCGTTATAGAATATACGACAGCGTATTTTTTTAGTAGAATCCATTAGAAACATTAAGTATTGTTTTATTTGTTAATATTTTTGGATTTTTCTTTTTCTAAATACTCGTATTCTAGTCTTAAAAGTGTACAATCATAATAAAATGCAAGTCTTTACCTACTCTCATTCGGAAGTCGAAGTTCCTCTTTTACTATATCGTGAATAGATGTCAACTGATGTTTTAATGTTTCTATTTTAACTCTAATAAAATCAGATAAATGCATATATTATACACAACGTACGTTTATGATTGTACGTACATTGTATTGCACATCTAGGCTCGTCTTCCCGTCCAGCATATACACAAACGAACTCTCACTCTTGCTCTGAGCTACAAGTACTACGTACTAAAATCTATACGAGTACAACTGCAAATGGCAGATATTTTCATTCATTTGTAGATACTTGTTCTATTTTTTTAGTTTTATCATCACTTATCTAGTTTTTTTTTACAATTTCATTAAAACGAAGTGGTTGTGGCATTTGATTCTTTCAGATACTCGTACATACTGGTAGAATTTTGTATGGCAGGGCGATGGTGGAATTTGCATTTATTATTTTCCCATTCAAACTAAAAAACAATTCATGATGAGCAAAGAAGGTTGGTTCCCTCATGCTCATCATGGTACTGAGTGTATCTATGTGGACTTTTACACAGCAACCAGTTGGATGTCTTTGTCATAGAGTTTCCATGTTGTGACTGTGTTCAACAAGAATGCGGCGGCAATGAATATGACAGGCTATTTCAAACACAATAAATTGTCATTTCGAATGGGGACGCCGCCGGCAGTTGATGATAAAAAAAAAGAGAAATAAAAAATTGTACATAAATGTACATACAAAAATAGAACAACATCAACAGTTGTTATAAAATGCAAAATGCTTTTATGAAAATGTTGTAAAAATAATGAACTTTTTGAGGCAAATGGAACAAAAGGGAAATAAGTACTATATAAAAGTAGAACAAGCAACAAAGGTGTAGAAGGTGGACTAAAAAGTGACGAGCAATGTTTTAATCGTTTCCACGAAAAAAAAAATATCTATAGCATTTCAAAGATCTTTAAGAAAGTTCTTTCAAATTCAAATGCGACAAAAAGAGCACTACCGTTGAAAAAAAATTAAACTGAATAATTCAGATAGATACTCCATCAAAAATGGAAATGAAAGTTGCCAGAGTCTGACAAACAAACCTGAAAAAAGCCTGCCCGACTAGCGGTTTTGAAAAAGTGGGGTCTCACCTATTGATTGAATTTTGCCTGCGATATACATAGGTACTATAGAGCAAGTTTTATATTTGAAAAAAATATCATACTCGAGATTTTAATCAAAGTTGACATTACAATGATAGAGAACACAGAAAAAGTTGGTACGGCAATTCCGTCTGTTCGTCTGTATGTCTGTAGCTCGAAGTACGGCCCAAGCTACTGGAGGTGAAATTGAAATACATATATAATATATATATAATGTATACAGCCGTCTTATTTATCTCAAAATCGGCTCTAACGATTTTGATAAAAAAAAAAGGTTTTGGAAAAAATGATATTTTTTTTATTTCTGATTTTCTACTTTCTCATTAAGGCACTAACGATTTCAACTAATATTTTTGTACAGGAACTCCTTTGAATTTGAAAAAATATGGTCTATAAAATTTTTCGGAAATATAGTTTTTGGATTTAAAAAAAAAATAATATACATGCTATCTAACTTTTTTTCTTTTTTTTTTTTTGAAAATGCAATATCTTGAAAACAGGTAGGTACACGGTTAAATTTTAAAATTACGTCCAAAAATGTATATCATTAAATACTAACAATTTGCATATCAATTTTTTGTTTACAAAAATTTTAAGGAAAATTTAGTTATACATAAAAAAATATGTTTCAGTATGTCTGTACATCTGTACCTCTCCCTACAGCCTAAGCCACTGGAGCTTTTTCTTCAAAATCGGTACTTAAATGAATTCGGTGATTCCCTAGAGGCAGGCCCGGATTAATAGTAGGGCTAGGGGGGACTGAAGCCCCGGGCCCCGCCGAAACGAGGGCCCCATCAGATTAAGACATTTAAACCGTAAAACCGCGATATTCAAACTGTACAATCTAATAAACCCCAAAAATAAAAACCAAAATTAGTTGACCCCACAAAATCCAAACTCGAAAGCTATATACCCCAAGAACGTTAAACCCATATAGCCCAACTCACAATTAATCCCATAAACTTTAAACCCACATAGCCCAAGTCGCTATTAACCCAAAACTGTAAACTCGAAAAAAAAATCCATGCAGCCTAACTAAGCAAAAATTAATCCCAAATCTTAATTTTATCGGGGGTTGGAGCACTTGTGGGATAGCTTCTTGGATTTTCGAGTCTCTGAAAGCGTGGACTCCTAGCGCCCCGGGTTATTGGGGGACAGGGGTTGGCTCGCTTGGGGTTTAGGACGCTCTGGGTTATGAGGGGTTGGCTTGCTTCGGTGTTATATCTTTTTAGGGGGCCTCAAATTTGAAATAGCCCCGGGCCCCCATTTTCTTTAATTCGGGCCTGCCTAGAGGAGAGATTGAAAGTTTGCTTTTAGCTAGAAAACTAGCGGTACCTGCCATACAGCCACTATGCAAAATCTTATGTATCTCAAAAACGGCTCTAACGACTTAGATAATAAAAATTAAGTGTGCTATTATAAGTATAGACTAGAATTTTGTCGGAAAAAATTTTTAGGAAAAAATATTATTAACGGCACTTCCAATAGAACAGATTTTTTGATTTTTTTAACCAAAATTTGTATACAGGAGCTCTTTGAATTTAAAATAACATATCCATAAAAATATATTTTGGGTTTTTGAGAAAAAAAAAAATAGATACGATTTTTTTTTTTAAAACCGTTTCCTAAAATCGATATTACTTAATACTTAAAATTGGCATCCCATTTTTTTTTCTTGAAAAATTTTAAAGAAATTTGCTATATAAAAAATTTATTTAATAATAAGGAGATTTTTAAACTTTAAAATTCATACTTTTTTACAAATCAGACGGCAATTTTATGCATTTAAAAAAAATTTATCTCACTAAATCCATGTTTTTTATTTATTTTTAAACAATTTTCAAATTCCAATTTGTTTGTTGTCATAAAAAGGGTTATGACTACCCCTTGTAATTTAAAGCATTGTTAGCTATGTATCTGTTCGAAGCGGAGAGAAATTAATGTAAAATTGCCTAAAATGTTTGGATATTGAAATTAAAAGGTAAAAAGAATTGGATAAGGAATTCTACATTTATGTATTATGCAAAAAAAAGTAAAACCTTATTTAAAAGGTAGCCAGAAGTTAGGTTCAATAGAGTACACTAAAAAGCAATCCTGGCTGTGCAAGTATTACTGAGAATTTTTGTACTATAGTAGTAAATCAACGATATTACAGTACAGTGATAGAAAGAAGATATAAACTTTAAAGTTATATTCTTGATTGCAAGAAGAATGTTTCTAGATGCACTAGTTCAGATGTGGGATTTGTACTCTATCCTTCGCCATGCGTACTGCTTATAAATTGACAACATTTTAATACGAAAATGACGATTTTGTTTTATAATTTTGTTTGCCACACAAATACCCTACCGTAGTAACACTTGACATTAGAGTCGTTGCAGCGGATTATCAAGCAGCGGGTCTTAAGTTCATTTCTCAGCAGCTGCAAACATTTTTTTCAAAGGTGTATCGCCTCTTGCGGGGATCTTTTTTTGTCATGAAAATGACCTTTCGGAATTGGCAGCAAATTGTAGATCCATTTAATTCCTGCTAACATGCACAAGAATGGTTAAGAATTTTAGGCCAATAGGTTTATGATCTCTATGTGCCTTATTGGCTCTAAATTAAATTCATCAACCCGTCTACGAAATATTGAAAAAAATATTGAATGTATTATATTTTGTCGAAATCCGTTTAGTCGTTAGCGAGGAAACTATTACTATTAAAATTTATTTTAATAACTGCGGATTAAAATTAACGAAGTGAGTTTGGTCCAAACGGTCAGTATACCTAAGTATATCTGCAACTTATATATCTGTGGTGTTTGGTAGAAACATGATAATTCCATAAAATAATTTGCATCCTTACATTTACTTTATATCGAGCTCGAACCTAAACGGGTAAACCGATTTTCTTAAAATTTGAAACATAATGTTTGAACAAATATTTTCAAAGGTTTTCCAAATTTGAAGAAAATCAGTCAACCCGTTACAGCCCTAGCTCCATGTAAAGTGAACAAACATAAAAACAAAAATTATTTTATGGACATATATCATGTTTGTTCCAAACACCACAGATATAAAAGGGGGCTCTAGTTTCCATTTCCAATAAATTTTAAAATTGTTTTAACAAATTAATTTAAATATGAGTAAGACTTACCATTACGGGATACATCTAATTCAACAAGATTTTCAAAATTTTGAATATCTGGCGGTAGTCTGTTGATTTCATTGTCACTTAAGCCCAATTTGCGTAATCGATGTAGCCTGAAGAAATTCTGAAATAAAACAAACAAAATTACTAATTTTTTAGGATAATATTAGAATAAATAATTGCATTTTGAAACAATACATTTTCATATTTAAATATTTAAAAAGTACTTTGTCTTGATTTTGAAGGGCATATAGCTCGACTTTTTTTTATTTTTAAATAATATTCTATAGATTTAATTTTCTTTTTGTGTTGGCTTTCAAAGTTTCCCTTCTTGTCCTGAGCAAGAATTAAGGTTTTCTTCCAAGAACAATAGAAAATTTTTTACCTTTCTAAAATGCTCAAACAATCACTACTACTCTCTAAAAAGGAAAGGCAATTTGCTTGTATCTCTAATCCGAATTGTTGCCCATTTGTCAACTTAATCAACAACAAAAAAAATCTCCATAATCCCGCACCCATAAGGAATAGTTTTTCGTATCTACATCGTATCTTTATATCTACATATGTATGTATATAACAATCTTAACCGTTAACACACTTTCCCAAGTAAGATCCTCATCCTCTTGGACTTATGAACGCTTTAGATAGGTATCTAGAAGAGAAAAGTGAACCGTGCTATGAGATACAAAGAAAAAAATTCAAATGCCAAACAATTTATTATAAACATCACGATTCCATTTTCATCCATAAATCCATTTTTGGGTTTTAAATGAATTGGTTTAGAGCGCGAAGGAAATTCTCCAAATCCTATAGATACAATAAATCCATTTTCTTTTTGGATGATCGTCGTCGTGGTAGTTGTTGATCGAATGACCTCACCAATGGCAAAGCAGAGGAAACTAAATTCAACATCAAGACATCTCTAACCCGATGCTAAAAACAAAAAGAAAAACGTTATTTTACCTCTACCATTTTTCAAAAAGTCGTGCCGTAACTGGAACATGGAAGCAACCATCGAGCGCGAGCAACGGAAAATTGAACAACCAACATTAATATCACCCGAATGGCATTTTCACTATATATTCACTAAGAAGAATTATTTTGATGGCAGAACAAAAGACAAAATGAAATATCAATTGCACATAGAGCCATAGATCCAGAGAGACAAAGGAAGACAGCCACGGATCGTTCAGGCCAGCCAACCATACCAATACCACACAACCCATCCCCAGATTCTTGCAAAGGGAACAAGAACCAAGAGGTCAGATTTGAAGTTCAACTCATTATATTATGGCATTCGTTGATTCTGTCAGATAAATGTTGCCGGCCCGAAATGAAGAAATAAACCTCTCTCTTATAGTATGAGAGGTGACATTGCTTTTTTAGAATAAACATTGAAAAACAAAATGGCAGAAATTACGGAGAGAATTTTATGTAAAATTTTTACTTAATACACACCTTACAATACTCGTATTATAAAGCTACAGTGAAAAATAAAATGGATACATATATTTAAAACTCGCCAGTTATGAAAATAGGACAAAGTATTGATCACAACGAGTTAGTAATGAATACAAGTAACTTGTATTAATGATCTCATATACGAGTATGTACTGAGTACACGTTTCGTTTGATCAAATTGTTTTGGACACAACATGGTGTAAAGAACAAGTAAACCGACAATTGTTGGATAGTTTTGAAGTGACACTAAACTTGGTCAATATGCAACTTTATTCAATAATTAAATTTGTTTGGAATTTGTTTCCCGAAATTACTCGTAAAAAATTGTGATACAAAAGTCAAAAATTCACGTTTCTTTCAACTATCGACGATATCTGCAGAGATCAGGTAAATAAAATAAATAAATTTAGTTGTGCAACAGCTCGAAGAGAACCAGGACCCAATGACTTACAACTTTCAACCATTCCTGTGTGCATGTTGCCAGTACTGGAAGGGACCTACTATTTTCTGCCGAGCACTTTTCTTGACAAGAGATACTCTTTGAGGATTTGTCAATTGCTCTTAAGATGTACGCCCCTGAAAACCTTTTTTGCAGCGGCTGAGAAACGAACCCAAGACCTTCTGCATGACAATCCAACGTACTAACCATTATTCCAAAGGGAATTACACAGAGATTAGCTAATTTAAGATCATTTTGATAATTGCAACTGTATATCCCAGACTATAAATACGAAGCTTAGAACAACGACGATGATGCTGATGCTGGTTGATGGTGATATGATGATTCCGCGATGAGGGATACATGGCTTGTTAGTAATTTATTTTTCAGAAGTTTATTAGAACCCTTCAATTCGTGATTGAAATAGTTTTTTTTTTCTCAGGAGCCTTCTACTATACGAAAGCAACGAAATAAAAAAAAAAAAACTAAAAAACACGAAACACCGTTCGTTCCCTTTGTAAATTATTTCTGACGTTAGGTTAATTAGTTTTTGGGCATCTGTTCCAGTCCGTATGCAAACAAAAAATTGGTGAAGGTGTTAGAATGTTTCAAGGTGGGAGGTTTGAATGCTTGTGTGGTTTCAGTATTATAAGAAAGCAACCAGGTGCTGGTAGAAGGTTCATTTTAAACATAAAAAAAAATCACAGATCTAGGGCAAACGGTGTCACGTTTTTTAAGGCTTACTCTAGATTATCTAGGATCTTATTACAACCGTATCGTGACGGTGGGTGTTTGCATTGAACAGCGGTTTTATGCTTTTCTGTTGTTATTTAAAACGAATTGATTTCTTCAGTAGTTAAATAAAGTGTTTTGAGACGAAAAGTTGCTAAGACCAATAATATGATCAGACGAAAACTGCAATAGGTGATGTATCCCACATTTTTAAGGAAAATAAATAAATTAGAATAAAATGCATGATGAATATGAACATACACAAAACTCAACCAACCAAATAAGATCGAAGCATTAAATATGCAAAAAGGGAAGCTTTCAAGTAATCTGAATATATTAAACAGCAGCAAGTACTCGTTACATCAATTCTAGACACAATTTGATGGCAAAGGTGTTTGTTGATGGCCGCCTTGGTCTGCTTATCTATTCGAAAAAATTTTCATTCAAGCTAACCTTAGAAGATTTTCAAATATTACCTACCACACCTTTGTTGTTTTCAAAGTTATTTAAGATAACTTAGAAACAGAACAACTATATATATGGGTCGATGTCTTTGGCTCTTACCTAATTAAAGTAATAAACTGATACGTCTTTCCAAGGTTCCTTTTTCTTGATATCTCAAAACCGTAAACACTAGGACTCCTATTGACAGATACATATGGATAGACGCAGTAAAAAGCATCCACAACCCAATTTGGCATCCAGAGAGTCAAACTGTGAACCCAATATCGATATTCGATAGGCGGTATTGAACGGCTTGTAAAATTTGGATACATTCATTAACCCAACTTTTACAAGCCGTCGCTCTCCACTCTTGGGCGCCACCTGAGGTGGGGTCTTCCTCTGCTGCGCAGACCATCAGGGGTGGATTCGAAGATTCGACGGGCTGGTGCGTCGGTGTCCATGCGCTCCACGTGTCCCAGCCATCTCAGCCGTTTTATTTTCAGCTTCTTGACTAGGTCAACGTCGTCGCTGTAAAGCCCGTACAGCTCGTTGTTGAACCTTCTCCTCCATTATCCATCGATACAGACTGGACCGAAGATCAAAAGAAGAACTTTTCTTTCAAAGCACCCAAGTAGATTTTCATCCGTTTTAGACAGTGTCCATGCTTCTGTCCCATACAGCAGGACCGGGATGATGAGGGTCTTATACAAGGTCTCCTTGGTTCTTTGAGATAGGGCTTTATTACTCAAATGCCTTCTTAGCCCGAAGAAACAGCGGTTGGCAAGAGTAATTCTTCGCTTGATCTCTGCACTGATGTCGTTTTGCGACGTTATAGTGGAGCCCAGGTAGACAAAGTCTTTGACGACTTCGAAGATATACCTATCCATCGTGACGTTTTGCCCGAGTCGACGATGTTGAGATTCTTTTCTCGATGATAGCATATACTTCGTCTTGTCCTCATTAACAGCCAAACCCAGTTTCGCCGCCTCCAGTTCAATACTTGCAAACGCACCGGTAACAGCTCGCTTCGTCCTCCCAATGATATCAATATCATCCGCATAAGCAAGCAGTTGAACTGACTTTTGAAAAATTGTACCTCTATTGTTGACGTTTGAGTTTCGTACAATTGCTTCAAGAGCGATGTTAAATAGGTTGCATGATAGCGCGTCGCCTAGCCTCAGACCTTTCTCCACATCAAAAGGTTCGGTGGTGTTCTTACCGACCTTGACGGAGCAGCGTCATCCTGCACAAGCGGACGAGCTTGGCAGGGATTCCGAAATGAGACATGGCTCTATATAGTTATTCTCTGTCCACGCTATCATACGCGACTTTGAAATCGATAAAAAGGTGGTGTGTATCGATTTGGAACTCCTGGGTTTTTTCCAAAATCTGTCGAAGTGTAAACATCTGATCCAGGGTAGATTTTCCGGGCCTTAAACCACACTGATAGGGGCCGATCAACTCGTTGACAAACGGTTTTCGGCGTTCACACAGTACAGAAGACAGGATTTTGTATGCGACGTTGAGGAGACTTATACCTCTGTAATTGGCACACGTCAGAGCATCTCCTTTCTTGTGGATGGGGCACACTATGCCGAGGTTCCATTCATTGGTAATACTTTCATCCGACCAAATTTTTGAGATGAGTTGGTGCATGCTCCCTACCAAGTCATCCCCACCTGCTTTGAATAGCTCAGCTGGCAAGCCATCCGCGCCAGCAGCTTTGTACGCTTTCAGCTTGGCTATCGCTGACCACACTTTATTTAGGTCGGGTGGAGGGAAATTTGGGCCATCATCGTCCAGGTTGAATGGAATGTTCCGCCTAGCTGCGGAATTTTGGCCTTCCTCGCCGTTCAGCAGTCTGGAAAAGTGTTGTTTCCAGATCCTCAGCACGGACTGTGTGTCCACTACCATATTCCTACTCTCATCGCGACAGGCTTCTGTTCTAGCTTTGTAGCCCTGGGTGGATTGCCTCACCCTTTGGTAAAACTTTCGAACATCCCCTCTGCCGGTACAGTCCTCAATAGACTCGACCGGCCGCTTCGCATGCTCTCTCTTTTTCCTCCTTAGAAGCCGGCGTTCCTCCCTTCGTCTTTGCCCGTAGAGCTCCCGGGCATCTCTCTCAGCAGCTCGGGTTCTTGCCTGCAGCATTAATTGGTAGGCCTCGTTCTTTGCTATACATGCGCCAACCTGCATTCTTCGTCAGTTCTTGGTATATAGCACAAAATATTGAAAGCGCTGACGAGCTGGCAAAAATAGGATCAACACTTGATCTTAATCAGGCAGACCCTGTCCCAGGTTCCACCCTGTAATCTGAAACAGGTAATCGAGAGCAAAGTTCTAGGGACGACAGAAATTTCTTCAATGACTTAGAAGTACCTTCCAACATTTCAGGCTATAGCTCGCTAAAACTCATCAACGCCCTTTACGGGCTTGAATGACATAGGATTATCATAGGTTTCAATACATGGAAGTCAAATCCCTAAGATATCACAACATTGATCTAAGTGTGGCGGTAACAAGATCAACTGTCAGTCCATTAACCTAACCTAACCTACGTGTGCATTTCAAAGGCCAAATGACGACTCTGAGCATTTTTCTGTTGCAACAAAATCAAAAACTCGAAAAAATTTGCGAAAAGCCTAAATGAAGAAAATTGAAATTAAGACACTTTAGTACATACTCATAAGTATAAGGAATCTTTATATCCTTCAAAGAGCACCTGAACTAAAAGATTCTACGCACAAAAAATAAGGCGCACCTAGTGTCCAGCTGAAGGATATTGAAGAGTCTTGCGATAGACACGAAGATTTTACAAAAAAAAAAAAAAACAATGAATTAGTTGCTGCTTTTAAGACCGGAAAGGAAGATCTTAAAAACAGTGCTATGGTGAAATAACTGCATTAGCGCACTAAATTCGTATATTTATGTATACATTAGGGTGTGTCACTTTTGTATGGCCGCAAAAAACTACTCTTATTTTTAAATGTAATAGTGCTCAAAAGTTGTATTAGGGTCTGAGGTTTAAGAACATGTAAAAAAAAAATAAGATATCGTTCGTCTTTGGCTCGCTCAAATTGGTTGAAGTTGAAAAAAAAAATTTAATTTACAGTAAATTTTTTTTTTTTTTTTTACGTATATTAAAAAAAAAAACTAAACAAAATAAAGAAAGAATTTTTGTCTTTTCAAAAAGATATACCACGATATTGTAGGTGGTTCCGTTGATTTTTAAGAATTTTTTTTTGTAAAAAAAAAAAAACGATTTCACATAAAAAAATGATTTTTCTTCCTTCTTTTATTATTTCATAGCTTCTTTATCAAGTGTTCAATTTAAGCAAATATAAGCTTAAAAGTGTTTCCTTGCAATTATCTTTGACTTGGAAGACTAAAAATATTTTATATAATTTTTTTGTATCCACACGGTGCAATTTAAAACAACACATATTTCAAAAATCTCGAAAAATCAAAATTTTTTGGATTTCATCCTATTTTTGAGCGAGCCAAAGATATTAATTAAAATGAAAATTGTAAACGCAGGATTTAATTTTGATAAGCAATGCAACATTTAAAAGCTATTACATTTGAAAATACCAAAGTCGAGCACTTTGACACACCCTAGTATACATGTACATAGAAAGAAAGTGGAATTATTTAAGTAAAAATCTAAGTATAGCTTGTATCAGTATAAGATTACAACGCAATTCAAATTTAGATTTTATTAAATTGCAAATATCTACATACCTTGTGTACTTATATACCTATACTTCATCTTTTTGTATTATAAGTAACACTTTCTGTCTCAAAACTGATGGAAACATCTAAGCTAGTTAAACCCCTGTTTATCAACATATTCTTAACACGAAATCAAAAAGGCGCAGATGTTTTTTAACCAAATACGTAGATTTTCTGTTATGAAGTAAATGTTCACCTTTGAGCTCTGATTTTTCATAAATGTTTGTACGTTTTAGCGCCACTTGATAGTGTAATCAGTTGCAACAGTCATGCATGCATAAGTATAAAAAAGTTGATTATTATACCTATGAATCTCTTTTAGTATGGATGAGTTTTTGAGAAAAAAAATATCTGATTTAAGTTATCTTGTTGTACAAACAATTTTTTTTTTTTTTAAATTTTTGTTTTTTTTTTTTTTCATTTTTCTAATCTTATTTTGCGTTTTTTTCCGGGCATGTTTGCTTAATGGTTTTCTGTGAATCCTATTTAAGCTCTTTAACCCATTACACCCAAGCACCTGTAAAATAAAGATAAATGAAGACCCTTAAATATTTGACCAACAATATAGATTTTTAAAAAAAAAGTGTGAGTGCCAGGACTCACGGTTAAGATGTGTAAACATCAACGTTCGTCCGAGTGCCAAATTTTTGTTATCGAACGTACTCAATAAACATACAATGCAATCGTACTATTTAGTTTGTGACTTTAGATATGTATATACATAATATATTCAAATGGAAGCCACTTTTTTCCCACAATTTAACCCTTTCACTTGTACTTAAATCTAAAAATATCTCTACATATGTAGCTTTACACATAGAAACTATAGACATCTATGATTATTCCTTATTAAAAAACAGAGCCTTTTAGTCAAAACACAAACCTTTTAGTTGCTCGAGCCAAGCAGTTGTGAACTGCCGTGTCTGCACTTATTCATTTCACACAACCCAAAAACCTTATCGACAATATGCTTCGATGAAGTAGTTCGTGGCGTGTGTTAGGAGTAAGTGGACTCCGCTGCGTAACGTAAAGTTTGTTTGACTTATGTTAAAACAGGGATATTGCTTTTTGCACTTACATATATTCAAACAGGGATGTTATCTGATAGAAAATAGACTGTTTTTACAGGAATCCGATTTTAGTCTCTGTTTCTCTTTTGGCTTAATTTCGAGTACATCAGTGCTTTTAAACACAGCGATTTTTAATGTAAGTTAACTTTGTTCATGCAAAAAGGAGACATCTTTTCACACTCCTTACTCTACTCAGTTAAGTGAATTTCACTGAGCGAACGCCAAATATAAAAAAAGAAAACCACAAAGAAGAATGAACGATAACTCCGCCTTTTTCTCAACCTCAGCAATTGCGTTCAAAGCTAGATATACATTGTTCAAATGCATGACAAGCACGCGTGTAAGTATATTATTGAAAAAGTCACACATATAGATCGGATGTAGGCTTGAAGAAAAATCCAAATCCTTTCAATCTAGCGTACTGCATAGAAATATTGTATATGCAAGATTGATGATTGATCATGCATTTATTGGTTCATTTGCGTATAGTACGTCGAAGAGATGAGAACACAGCATAATAAGCACTGATTAAAATATTAAAACACCAAACGAAAATTATATGATGAAATGGACAGACAAAATAAAACAAATTACTCGGATAAAATTACAAAAATCCCAAAGAAATTCGTAAAAACAAAATTTTGCTGAAAAAAAAACCACAAAGGGCAACGTTCTCTCGCCACTGAAATAATAGACTTGTACGTGATTTTCATGCATTTGAACAATGTATATCTGGCTTAACGCCGCCAACAAATATACTTGTCATGCAGCGAAAATGTCAAAACTTTTTTTTGAAAAAACCGCTAGATGGAGCGTTCACCTTATCAAAATCAAACCAATCCCTTAACTTTTTGTTTTAGGTTTCTGTACTTTATCTTTCTCCCTCTGTCAGAGATTTACAAACCAATTGAAATCATTCCCACCTTGTAATGGAATTATAAGTGGCAAAAACTAATTTTTTTAATCCATTGAAGTCGTAGTCATCATCCAGTTCATGGCTTGACAGATGGAGAACGATCTATATTTTGATATAGTGAATGCCAAAAGTATACTTTGATATAATAAAGAATATTTAATTCGATAATTAAAATAATTATATGGTATATGACAGATATAGAGGACAAATTAAATTTTGACGTATCGAGAATATTTCGTTGTAGATGTCAACTGATTGCCCTGAACAACATTTTAAATGGTTTTTGGAACATTTTTTTAAGTTTTTGATTTTTTCGTAAACGGTACAACCGAATTTGATCGTTTTTTTTTATGCTAAAGCTCCTCAAAAGTTTGAGTATTATTTTTTTTGTATTTAGAAACAAATTTTTTCTAGAAAGACAAAGATGCAAAATTTTAGTCGAATAAGTACGATATTAAAGCTGTTTTACAATGAAACTTGGTTAAAACGACGATTTTGCAAATACATAAGAGCAAGTTCGTGCGACCCAATCGTATACATTTTATTTAATGTCAATTCTGAAAATACATTTTTGGGAGCATAAAATAAAATTTAATTGTCCATCACTAACGTGAACTGGATTTGTTTAAAAAACATTGAATGAACACACTATGAAATCTTTCGTTAATGGATTGAATTTAGTTCTAGCCACCAATGGAAAGTAATAAAATCGAGATTGCAGTACTCAAAGTTTCCAATAGGCGCGTTTTATTGTTAATCTATATCTAGCGCAGTAATACAAGCACCAAAAAAACGCTTTATTCACTCTTTAACTCACTCTTCCTTCCTACTTGTTGAATTAACTTACACGGATGTGTTCGAAAGATCTGTATCTCGTCTTAAGATGGAGTTGAAATATTCATGAAAATGCAGATCGAGTTGATTTAGAGTTTTTCTCACTGTTAAATTTGATTTAAAACTTACAAAAGTGCGAAAATATATATTTTTTCTACAATCTACTCAAAATGTTCTCACATATATGTATTGGAGTATTGGAGAAAAAAAACATTGTGCTCAATAAAATAATATTGGCGCAAAATTTTAAACAGCCTCTTATTAAGGTAGTAGTATTATCCTTCTTATATATTTCCTAACTTTAAAGTAGTTTTCTAACTTTAAATATTTTTTAACTAATATCATCCTAAGGCTAGAAGCGCACATTCAATTTTTAGTTGCACAACTGTTTGGATACTTATAGAAAACAGATGACCAATTTGGTTGAATGTCCGCGCAGGTGCATATAATTATATGTTACACAAAATAGCGAACTCATTTTAGGCAATCGTTTTGTTTGTGTCAAAACACAAACTTTTTAGTTTCTTGAACCAAACAGTTAAGAAACCGCCTAGCCTAAGGCAATTTCTTTTAATAAATTGATTCTGAGCAACCTTAAAACAATGGTAGTTCGTGTAAAAAACTAAGAAAACAGACCTATTTTGACGTTTTTAAATGTCAAAGAGTCATATTATGAGAGATTATTTAAAAAAACCTCAAATTGATTTGAACACAAGAAAAGTATATTGAATTATTTTATGCAAAATATTTCTAAATTAATTAAAAATTAATGACTTCTTCTTTCAGCAAAAACTTTATTAATAATATATGTAGTCAATACTTGAATGAAAGATATTACTAAGTAATACAAAATAATATTTTTACATTAATGTTAAAGTGTATGAAAATGTCTTACAATATGAAGTTAGAACGATACTAACAAAATAAAATAGGTACCTATTCTGAGAGTTTAACTTCAATAAAAGTGTAGAGAAAGTATCGTTGTCTTAACCTAGCTCCATACTAAAACAGCCTTAACATCGTATTAATTCAACTAAAATGTGATTTTTTCAGTTGTTATATAAATTCAACACAATGCCGCAATTACATGACATTTTTGAACAAATGCCAGTGAACTGATAAAATATATCAATCGAAACCAATCGCCTTCACGTAAATTGATTCAATATTTTATGACAAAATTAATGGCAGTAGTGTAAAGCCGGAATTATGGTATGAATTAAAGTCTTGCATTTGAAAAAATATTTGTTCTGTAAATTTCGGAGCGATCACACTTTGGATTAGTAACGGCAAAGTATAACAAAATAAATACCAACGAACATACCCTCAAGTATGCCACATATACTTTTTCGGACACCACCTAAACACCTCCTACATTTCAACATCCGAAACTCTATCTTCACTAAATTATCCATTTCAATTACTAGCTTATTTTTATTCACTAATCGTTTGTTGTTGTTTTCAATGTTAAATTTTGATATGTAGTGTATTCACTTACCAATAAAACACGGCTAATGTAAACACGATGTCGTAAGTTCGCAATATTTCCAATGTAAACATGGTGTTAAATGCAATCGTCGGTAAGGTAGGTTGCTACACAGAACGTGTAACCGTAACGTGTAACCGTAACGTGTAACCGTAACGTGTAACCGTAACGGGTTACAAGTTTTACCCACGTTTTGGATTCACTCTACCGCCGGGAAAGATGTTTACACATCAAAATATTTCATAAAGTTAGGTACTTAGAGGGTAATACTCAAACAATGACACTGGTTGCATTTTTTTACCTAATTATGAAATATTTTTAAACACTCTTTTTCGATGCAAAGAGTAGTCTAGTCTGGCATCGTATGTAATTGATTTTTTTTTTTTTTGGAAATGTCCTCCTTCACTGTGAATCTTAGCCTTTGGCAAATTTGGCTTATTTGGTACTGTTGTTGATGGCCCTGAATGTAAATAAGTCCCCGCTATGATCCTGACAAATGAAAGTAGATTGCCGTTTTCTTTTGTTTGAAAACAATGGACAACAGTGAACAATGGCCACCACCATTTCTTACCATTTATTTGAATTCTTTAATTGTTCACCAATTCGTCATGAAGGTCGACCTCACCCATACCCTTCTTTTATGCCAGTAATTATTTTGGCTGTGGAATACGTACCTTCTTTGTTATTGTAGCTGAACATCTTTTGACTTTTCCAAGAAGTTCTAGGCTGTCGCAGTTTGTTGCAACTGTAACAAACAGCATTATTTTTTTCGAATTTGTGATGAAAGTAACCACGATTGGCCTTCATTACTGTCTTAAAGGATTTCAGTTTCAATGGACATTTTTTTGTTCTATTGTAAACAAACCGTACCTGTTGCGCGAAATCGCTTTTTGAGTAAAGCTGTCGTTTTTACTACTTCCAATCAATCAAGAACCCCTAGAGATGAAAGTTGTTAACACTTTTTGCTGGGACTTACAATTTTGGCACCAAAGTATATGTTAAAGTTATAGCAATATATCTATCGCTACTGTAAAGTATTCATTCCTTGTACCCAAAACAAACAGGCTCTCTACGGATAAACTGCTTTGCAGAATGATGACTAAAGAATTTGACCATTGCTACATCAATCGGAAGTTTGTCATGAAAAAACCCAATTTTTGAGAATTATTGCAAAGCATTTTCATCAAAGGTCGAAACTTCGCCATCTTATCAGTCTTATCAATACATCTATGCATTGTTGGACTAATGAATAAAGCGCTTGATTTCTTTCAATCGATTGCGGGACATGGTCTAGTCTAAACTACCGAAGGAATTCTCGTGAACTCTTTAGGTAAAGTGTGATATCCGAAAAAAACACTATGCCAACAAACTTTATCAAATCTTCTTTGTTAAATACGAACGTGTGACTGTTATGATCCAGTGCGTATATTCGGCATTGCTAAAATATCAAATTCATTACCTCATCATCAAATAAGTTTTAAAATATTTGTTTTGAGGCTTCCCTTTAATAAGTTAGTAGGATATCGTCTTCACTTTCAAATCCGTTGTTGACTTCGAGCTGTACTGCTACTGGAATGTCAAGAGGAATATGGGAATCATCCTCACATAAATTTCCCTCGACTGATTGGATATCAACTTCCGGTGGACTTCATTTCCATCATCTGGAATATCATCAACAGCCATGTAGAGATTTTTGTAGCGCCTACCGTAAAAGCTGTTTCAGTTAATTGTTGAAAAACCATTTCTCTGCAAATCCAATGAGAAAAAATAATTAGCAGTACACCACTTTGGTAGATCAATTTGATATTGGGTGCCTCAGCATACCTGGAGTTGCCACAGCTTACAAAGAGAACTTCAGCGAGAAGGTCTCCCCTATGCATTCACCTACCACATACGCCAACAATCAGTGGTACCAGTTTCGCGATATCATCAAAGAGGTATCCGAAACCACCGTAGGCTACCAACCACCCCAAGAAAACTAGTGACAGAAGATGTACATACATGCGAATATGCTACAGTGCAAAACAAGATCAGCGAGAGAAGAGTATCGAGCAAAAAGAAAAGATGAAAAGAAGATCTTCAGTAGAAAGTAGAGTTTACCTAGCCTCGCAGCTCAATCGAAGAGCCTCGCCATAGAAACAAAATTTGGAAGTTTTATATAAAAGCCAAGCAATACGCTGCTAGTTTCAAGAACGGAACGCAGGCTCTTCGAAACAGCCAAGGCAACCTAGTCACCGAACTACAGGAATGTTAGATGCTTCAAACAGAATTTCCAGCAGCTGTTAATTGTGCAAGAATACAACCAGTTCCCCCACCCAGTATAAGAACAACAAGGCCGCAGGATCTGATAACTTGCCTGCAGAGCTCTTCAAATACGGAGGTGATGTTTTGGTAGGTTGATGCACAGTACTACCAACCAAATATGGAATGGAAGGGGACATACGCGATGACTGGATCCTTAGGTCCATATGCCCCATCCGTAGAAAAGGTGATCTTATCTCTTGCAATAACTATCGAGGCATATCCATATTAAATGTCACACGCTATGTGAACGCCTGAAACAGTTCTTTAATAATTTAGTGGGTACGTGATGGTACGGCTTTCGGCCCGCCAAATCGACCATAGACTAAATATTCACATTGAGGCAAGTCCTGGAAAAGACCAACCATCTATTTATCGACTGCAAAGCCGCATATGATAGCATTCATTAGATGATGGCCGAACTCGAGATCCCGGAAAAACTAATCCAACTGTGTCGCGTGACACTGTAAAACACGCGGTACAATGGGCAACTATAGGGAGCAACTCTTCTGAACTATTCCCAACGTGCACAGGCTTTCAGGAAGAAGATGCGCTATCATGTTATTTTTTCAACCTCGTTCTAGAACAGGCGGTGTGCAGGGCAGCCATGCATTAACACGGAAGGCACTATGTTCAACAAATCTGTCCAACTGTTGGGATATGTGGACGATATAGATATAATCGGTCCTTCCCAACGTTCTGTAGAGGAAGATCAGGCGAGACTTGTTGGTCTTGAACTAGACTAAGTATATGCTATCAACAATTTAACAAATATCTGTTCAGCGATTAGGGCAAAACATCACAATTGATTAGCAAAAACTTCGAGGTAGTTAAGGAGTTTGTCGATCTCGAAGTTAGCATTAACTCCATCTTAATAGAGATCAGACGAAGAATTACCATAGAAAAATGCTGTTACGTCAGTTTAGAAGAACAAATGGGTTCAAATCTCTTCAATCTTAAGACGAAACCAAGCTTTACAAAACCCTCAAACTACCAGTCCTGCTTTACCGTACGATATTGGGTTCTTTCTAAAGAAAAATTCTTCGACGGATATTTGGTACTGATGTGTGCGAGGAGGGGCGACTGGAGAAGATATATCCGCGAACTGTATCAGCTGTACTAAGATGTTGATGTTGTCCAGGAAGCCAGAAGACATCGACATCGAGCGAATGCACAACAATGCTCCAGGTAAGAGAGACTTCGAATCGCGATGACAATGAAGACGGAACATCCGGTCAAAGGACCAAGCCATCGCGGATGGCAGAGCGCTTGGCCTTTATGGCTAGAAGCAGCGAATGGAAAGCTGCCGTGTCTTAGCCAAAGACCTATTATGGATCGGGAGCCGGTTAAGTAAGTTAAGACATTAAATAAAGCATTAATTCTGCTGGGCTTACGTCAGTATTTGATCCTTAATTGATGATTTTGAACGGGGTGACTCTGACAACATTTTTAACACGAAATTGAGAGGTTGAGCGATTATGTCTTTATTATGGATTTATGTATTAAAAATAGCTCAGAAACAAATATTTTAAGATTTTTAATTTTTATCTAAAATGTTCAACACTACTATTAACATTTTCTTTTTTAAATTCAAATAGAGTTTTTACCAAGATTTTGAATTAATTTTTTTTAATTGCTAGTGAATTTTAAAATGCTTTTTATTTTAAATACAAAACTGCTTCACTTCATCTTGATCGATTAAAAACTGTGGAAGTCATAAAGGACAGGTCAATGGAACCAACAACTTGGTAGGTACTAGATACAGGACATTGTACAAACTAACGATCGAACATAAATCAGTCTGATGATGGGAAATTTTCAATAGGTACTATCAGTCTTAAATTTGCAAGAAAACAAAAATACACTATTTCCATTTTATGAAGCAAGATTCGCAAACATTCAGATTGATAGCTACCATACCAAATGTCATTCTGGAACCATTACACCCTGTCTTTGAAGTTAAAATACATTCACAAACCTGATTAATATCAATAGAATTTAACTACATTCTGTTTGTTGAATGCCAACAATTCGCTACCATATAATTAATTCCCCTTAACCAATGCACTCGAACGCCAAGTTCTAGATTTTAACTTTTAGATTTTGAAGTAATAAAAAATCGATAGCAAATTAATTGCATGCGATTCCTCAATTAACCGAGGTGAACGGAAAAGGAGTGAAAAACGAACCATCACACAACAAGACTCCGAACCGAACAATCACATAGAATAAACCGAACTCATCGAAGAACTTGATAAAAGCCCTAATCAAATCGTGTTCAATTGCTACTTTATTTTACCTTCTTCGATTGTAACATGTAATTTATAGGTGCAAGTTGGTTGGCAGTTCTACCTCTTTTTTCTGTTGGCTTTAGAAGCTGGTGTTGCAACCACCGATCTTCCATAGTACGACCGACCAACCGACAATTCTTTGAATTTTATCAACATCATCGTTCAGGGGGGTACCTATGAGTATATATGTATATACGTTGCACCTTCTCGCGCGACAACAACGAAGGAAAGATGAAACAAAAGAGCCACAATCTAAGATGGATATCTGGGATGGATGGTAGATAATTTTTATAGGTACTCTCAACTGCATCTCAGATATCAAGTAGTTTAACCAACAACCCAATTTCCTCTCAGCTCAGGATCCCATCCATGTCCTTATACATATATAAATACTCGGACCAGTGGATGAGATCTTTGTTTCTGTGTCTAATGCCTTTGCATGGTAATAAGTGGCACTTTGCTTAGAAAAAGAAATTAATATCCGATATCATTTGATTCGGATGCCGAGCCTGACGGTTGTCTTTTTACGACACTACAGCTTGGATTAGAAGTTACCAGGCGCACAGCAAACAGAGCATGGAATTACCAAGAGCTGGAGTACTTCCTCCCATATCATCTTGGGTAATATGACCCTCTGTACTATTTCCTATGCTGATTTATGTGGGCCTTCCTTTAGCAATTCCTTTATACATATATGCACTTACTCCATCTCAAGTCTTGTGGAAATAGTTTCAGGAAGCCTTTCAAGTGCATCTTCTTTTTCCTCTTCCTTTACATCTTTTATTTTATTTTTTTTTTTTACTTTAAGTATAGTGACGGTACAAACTTTGGTCGGGGTAAGTGGAAATCTGAAGACGACAAAACACAACGTTAACGAATGTCGACGAAAGATTCATGCGCTCATATCACGTTTGTTTTTATATTAAATAAGTTACGTGCGAAGTACAGTGGGAAAGTTACGAATATTATTTAAGATTTTACAATTTGTGATTGAATTAGTGGTGAGGATTTAATCTTGCCCTTACTTGCCCATAACCATAAAAACACTGTATTACTTACTTGAGAAAGTGTTTTTATTTTGAAACTACGTTTTTTATGATATAAGGGGTGGTCCAACCATAATGCACGATGTCAATTGTGAGTCACACCTAACGTCAAGTTTTTTGCCCAACTTAATTTGACATTTCTTTGTTTCAGTGTTGGCAAATTCAAGCATGGAGAGGTACACAATTGAGCAACACGTTAAGATTGTTGAAGCCTTTAACGAAAATGGTCGTTCAAATTAAAATGCATTTCGTGCACTTCATGATTTTTTTTAGTCAACATAATCGACCAAATGTGTCCACAATCGTCAAACCGGGTCTGTAGGAAATGTGAAAGCACCTGTGCATACCCGTCCAGTGTGTTTGGTGCGGTTTATGGGCTGACGGCGTCATCGGGCCGTACTTCTTCGAAAATGAGGTCGGTCAAGAAGTATACCGTGAATTGTGTACGCTATCGCGAGATGTTAACGAACTTCTTGTGGCCAGAAATTGAGGATATCGAACTGCTTCTAACAGGATTGTGCCACAGCCAACGAAACAATGACTCTTTAGAACTGGATGAGGTTGGCTCATCATTACAGTTCTTCCTCCAAATTTGTTCCTTTTAGGAATCGAAGTATTTGGGATTGATAATTCAGTCTCTTTTATGTGGTGCTTGCCCAGATACCTATGCCTTTGATGCACGAGTGCATCACATTTCCCCAGTATGTGGTCAGGTGTCTCCAGATTTTTTATCTTTTTGCTTCCTCTTCGGTTTCGATTTTATTTTTGATCACATTTTCTCCTATTCCGCAGTAGGGCTCTGGCCCTGTAAGGGGTGTCGATGCACCTATTTTTGCTAAGGAGTCAGCCTCTTCTTTGCCCTGGACACCAACGTGGCCTGGTACCCAGTGAAGTGTGACAGTGTTATTCTTGACCAGTTCATTAAGCTTTATCACGCATTCCCAAACAAGTTTGGAACTAATGGCGTAGGAGCTTAGTGCTTCTAGTGCAGCCTGACTGTTTGACATGATGGCAATGTTTTGTTTTTTATATTTCCTATCGAGGTTTCTTCCAGCACATATGCCTATGGCATTTACTTCTGCCTGGAATATGCTAGTGGACTGTCCCATCGGTAAGGAGAGTTTAGTTCTAGGCCCAAAAACTCCAGCACCATTCCCTTCAGCTGTTCTCGATCCATCAGTGTACCATTTGATGGCATTTTCTTTAAGACTGTAGTTTACTATTCCGCCTAGCCAATCTTTTTTGCAACTTAACTCCGTTTTGAAATATTTTTCGAAGTTATATCTTTTGATCGTACCATCTCTTAAGATGTCAAGAAGGTTTGTTACTGCGGACCTGAGTATCGAGTCTTTTTCCCTGTTTCCAAAAATTTTACCCGTCCCAGTACCCTCCTTGACAAACCTCATGCAAGCCTTTGCAATTTGTCTAGTGATTTCCTAGTTGTGTTTAGTTCGGTTCTTTTATGCCATGCAATCGCCCCATAGGTAATGATCGGTCTTAACATCATGGTGTACATCCATCTTATGATGTTTGGTTTGCAGCCCCATGATTTGCCTGCAAGTCTCTTGCATATCATAAGGGCTTTTGTGGCTTTCCCGACAGGTTTTTCGACATACTTGGTCCAGGGGAGTTTGATATCTAGTGTAACTCCTAAATATTTGACCTCCCTCTGGGTGTCGATTACTTGTCCCGCCAACCGAATGGGTTTCATGCGAGGTAGAAGTCTTTTACTGGTAAATGGTACTATCGTTGTTTTGGTAGGGTTGATGTTAAGTCCCACAGATATACACCATTTTCTAGTTATAGACAGCCCTCTCTGGACTATATCACAAAGAGTTTCTTCGTACTTCCCCAGTGCCGTTATTACGATGTCATCAGAAAAGCCAATACATCGAATCCCTTGGGTAGTTAGACTTTCGAATAATTCATCCACTACAAGACTCCACAGCAAGGGTGATAATAACCCTCCCTGTGGACAGCCTCTTGTTGTAATGACTTTCTGGACGTTTAGTCCTGCGTATGCTTCCGCATTTTACTTATCCATCTGACCATGGTGATGGGAACGCTCTTCCTTTCTAGAGCCGAATGAACTGCTTCGTGAGAGGTGTTGTCGAAGGCCCCCTCAATATCAAGGAAGGCGCATAATGCCGTTTCTTTAGTATCTAGAGCTCTGTACTGTGTACTGTACTGCGGTTTCTGTGGATCTACCCGCTCTGTAAGCATGCTGACGGTGATTAAGGGCATGTTTAATAATACTTCCGATCTAATAAAGTTATCAATTACTTTTTACAAAGTTTTCAGTAAGAAGGATGTTAGGCTTATTGGCCTGAATGACTTAGGATGTGTGGTATCTTTTTTCCCTACTTTGGGGATAAAAATTACCTTTGCTCTTGGTATGTACCGAAGTGCAATACTACTTCGAAGTAATCTAATAAGATAGGGCATTATTTCCTCTTTACCTTTCTGCAAAAGTGCAGGAAAGATGCCATCTACGCCCGGTGATTTGAAAGGTTGAAAGGTACTTAACGCCCATTCAATCCTATTGAATGGGGCAGAGTGGCGCGGCTGTTGAAATTTGTCATTTTCATCTACCTACCAACAAAACTACCAGTACCAAATTGAAGGTAGTCCCCCTTTTCCAGCATCTGTTTACTGCATTACTAAGGAATCATATACAAATGATGATGAAATTCTTTCATCCATCTTGGCTTTAGCTTGATGTCAAGTTCACACCTGCAAGCACAGACTGACTGATAGCTATATTACTACATATGTCGTAATTCGTAAACTACTTTATTAGAATTCCCCATAAAAGTACTGTAAAGTTTCCCTAAAACTTAGAAGCTTTTGTACACGAAACCAATAAAGCAATAAGCCCATAACTTTTCATTAAGGGTATTTATTTCATTTTGGTTTTCGTCTAATTAGATTCAAATGTTATAATGATACCAAAATAAAACTTTCAGTTTTATAAGCTCACAACACTCCCTCCCAACAGGGTATTTCGGGGATTCGAATATTAATATGTTACAATTTAATTTTAACAATTTTGGAATCTACTCTTCTTGGCTTTTAATTAGACCCGTTTTCAATTAAATAAGCCCAACTCCTTTAGTTTATGAACTCACAATATTTAACAAAATGTGTGTTTCTGGTCAGTATTTTTTTTTCATTAAAATGCACCATAGTGTGTATTCAGAAAAGTTACAACAAAAAACAGAAAACAAAACAATGATGTTGTTGGCATTATAATTTTTAGCTATATCTCATGTGCCAAGAAGCAAGGTGCTGCTGGGTGCAGCAGCAGCAACGACGAACACTAAGCCAGGCAACAACTCTTGGCAACAATTCGATCCGGCATCCATACACATGGAATAAATGTGTGTGCCTCATAGTAGGTACTCGTAGGTATCTGTAATCCGCTTCGCATGAACTATAGCATGGAGAACTAGAGTTGAACGTTAACATTTTGTAAGTTACAATGTGCACCGACTTACCTACTATATTGGAGCCAAAGAAGGTTCCTTTCTGTTTGGTTGACTAGCTCTACTGCTGTTTCTTTCTGAAAGCCTGATACAAATAGTTGAAATAGAAAAATTGCTCTCGTCTAGAGTTAACCTAGGTTTGAGTTGCACCACGTTGGTATAGTAGGTATGTCGACTTTATTTTTCCTTTCAATTCGATGGGGATTGTTGTGTGGTTTTGCTGCCTAGGTAGGGTAATGGGATGTTTTTGCTATCTATGCCGTATACCGATGCCGGTTGGGCCGGTTTCGTGGTTGGATAAATATTTAACTCATGGATCTTGCTTGTGTTATGCATAATAGCAGGCAATCGCATTTAACTATAGTATTTAACTTAGTCATTGATGCCATTGGCAGTCTATAGACCTGTAAATGAGATTTTTTTTTTTTTGGATTGTAAGGATTTATTTTTAGAATTTCTAAGATGACAATGATTTTGATTATGGTATTCTAGCAATAAAATATCGACAGAAAAAATGTCTTCGCAAATTGGCTATTTTAATCAAAATGTTTCCAAAAATGGAACAACTTTCAAACAAATCATAAAAATACACTATGATAAGAACCTTTATCCTCTAAAAATTGTATTTCTGTTAATTTTCGTTATCAAGATAAGTCGAACACAAAAATCGAAACTTTGATTAAAAGTTAATTTTACAAGCATACAAAATCTGTTTAGAAGTACCGAGTTAATAAATACGTAAATGAAATTAAATATAGCGCCGAAAGCTCGTGGACATCCAGGACCTCATGGTTTACAGTCTAACTCATACCGCGGGTGTCAACAGAAATTAAGGGGACTTCGAATTTGTTGCCAAATCCGAAAAACTAAGTTCAGCGCCACTGCTTGATGACAAGAGACACTGTTGAAGAGGTTGTCACTTACATGGAAGAAGCAGTAACTCTGAAAAAAAAACTTCACTTGGAATCGGTTGGAATCGGATTCGAACCAAGATATCTGGCAGCGTGAAAGTGCAAGGCGCTAATCATTATGTCCATCATTACGTTAACTTGTGTTAAGACTGTATTTGTTGTTGTTAAGCGTTGAAGATTAATACAGCGACGTGGTATTTAATTCAATAGGTAAATATTAAGGTTTTTTTTTCATGTTGACTTTGAGGGTACCGATTGTTTGCGGTTTATCAGGCAAGTCGTATATTGTTTCAAAATAAAGCTCCAACAAAACGTCTTTCAAAATAAAAAAAAAAATATGTACGTGTAAAATTGTCATAATAATATTAAATTAAATGCTCTTATGTAAACGACTAAGAATTACAAAAATGAATGTTATTAGAGAAAAACTGTTCATAAGCATAAAATTCATTTTTTAATAGACTATAAAACAACTCCTTTAGTAGTTGGAGCTAAAAACAGGATGCCATGTGATTCAAGCAAATATTAGCTTATGCAAGAACAAAAATTATAAGTCTGTACTGGTTTCTTAAAAAATAAGCATTTATATAAAAAAAATTTAAAACGTTTATAAGAAAAAATTTTTGTTAGGCCAAATTAAAAAAAAAATATTATTTTTCAAATAAAAAATAAATTTACAAACACAAATATTGAGCCGTTTCTGAGATATCGAATATCCAAAATAAAATAGTTTTTTTTTTCAAAACCTCAAAAATTATTTATTTTTTTTGATGTTTTGAAATGCAATGTTTTTTAAACTTTTTAGAAATTTCTCTATAAAAAAATTTCATTAAAATACGTTTTGTCGATAATGAGAAATTCTAAATTTGAAAAAATGGTTCTATGGTAGGTATACAGTCAGTGATATCTTGATTTCAAACTTTTTTATTTGACTATGCAAAGATCGTAAAAATTAATCAAAAGAAAAAAATTTAAGCAAAATTCTCGGAACCGTTTTCGAGAAAAATACGATTTTCGAAAACCATTTTTTAACATTTGAATGGAGAGGGTACCGTTATTTTTAGGAAAAATAATTTTTTTTTCTTATACATCCTATAATTTTTATTAAAAAACCTTTTATTTATCGAGTTTTAAAAAAATCAAAATATTGAGTTTTCAAAAAAAAAATTTAAAGTTTTTTTAAAAATCCAAAAAAAAAATTTGATAATTTGAATACACAAATACATATATTGAAACTGCTGGAGAGCCCTAACTTAAAAAGTGATCAAAATCGGTGGTACCGTTTTTGAGAAAATCAAAACCAAAAAAATGGTTCCAAGGGGGCTACCAAAAATAACCGTTTTTTGGAAAAAATTTTCCAACCATTACCTAGCTTTAACTAAATGAACTTTTTTTTTTTTAAATCTATGGGACAGTTTTTGAGAAAAAAAAATATTTATAAAATTTCGAAAAAATTCGTACGGCAGGTACCGTTAGTTTTGGTCTCAAAAAAAAAGAAAAAACGTGTGGGGGGAAAAATCAAAACCCATATCTACCAAGTTTGAAGAAAATCGGCCGAGCCGTTTAGGCTGTAGTCGAACCAACAGACAGACAGACAGATAGACAGAATTGCGAGACCCCCTTCTTCTTCGCTATCTTCGTAATGTCAGCTTTGATCAAAATCTCGAGTTCGATTTTTTTCCGAATGCATCACTTGCCGTATAGTACCTATAAGTCGCAAGTAAAAAGGGCCAAAATCTGACTCTCATTCGAATCGTTCAAAGCCAGGTGTAAGTCTTAGAAATTTAAGCCTAACTATTTTTGATCACCTCACATACGAGTATAACCTCAACTCATCATTAGCATAGACTTATAATTCAAGGTATCTCCAAATGAAGAAGTCTAGAGTGCCCAATAGCACCAGACATCCGCAGAATGTCCATCTATTCATGTTATCCAGTTTCTAGCAACAAAAGTTGCTTATCATCCGTTCGTTTTGTAAGAAATAAGGACCGAAGACTCGGCCAGACAATAATCGGTTTCAAAAACGGACTATTGGGATAATTTTGACAGATATTGCTTTAACGACATGGCCATTTTCTAATGAAAGACAAGTCTCATTTTAAAGTTATTAAATCCCAGGCTTTCTACCCGAAACTTATATTTGATTGCTCAGCTATAAAATTCGTACAACCTAGCAACGGTTTTTGTTAGCTTCACTCTGTAAAAAAGTATAATCAATCCTATGATGAATGTATCTACGTGTGTAAATATACATATATCTAATTTTGTTCATACTTGAGCTTTTCAATAAAATTCCAATAACCGTGCGGGCTTTTAAAGCATCCTTTTGAAACGTTAAATCTCCTATAATGGGAGGATTGAATTACCTATGAAATATGCATCGTGGGCGGGTAGACACTTCGCATGTGATAGGTATTTTAAGGACATACTGCACAAGAGCTTGTAAGGTAAAAAAAAAATATGTCAACAATCATTATGCTAACGCATACAAGGAAATTTAATTTCTTTGACCTAAAAATATTCCAAGGATTTTAGTTTGTATTAAAGTGTATGCATACAATATGTACAAATATGTATGTTTTACTCCTCCCACTTGTTTTACGATTATTTTTTGCAAAATTAAAATTGGTTTTTAATTAATTGAACAAGTAGGAAACAAAAGGTTAACATTTTTGGTTTAATTATAAATGATTACATTTATACGTGAACGGGAACCTTTCAACCATATTTTTTTTTAGGTAAGGGCAGGCATAAATTATTCTATGGTTTCAGGCAGACAACGGTTATTTTGAATTTTGTGCGGGTTTTAATTTTTATTTCAAAGGTTTGGGTTTAAAATTCTGAAATTAAAAAAAGATAATGGTTATTATTGATTTGCACTTTTGGTAAAGAATTGAAGTGTTTTAAGTTGTCAACTTATAACTCCTAAGTGAATACGTGGATTGACTTTGTTTCCATAGGTACAAAATGTCCGTCAAGTTCAACTTAAAAATTTTAAACATCTAATAATTGGATTAATTATGGTGAAGCAAAAAAATTTGTCGTGCTTGTTTTTTTTTTTTAATAACCCTTGGCAATGCTAAGTTGACAGTCAAGTAAGCACTACCACCCCTCAAAATAGGGCAAAATAAACTCGAAAGAGAAAAGGACAGTGTTAATAATTGTCGTTAACAAGTCGTCAAAGAAAAAAGCATTTTTTCATTACATCTAGCTAAGTTTTTGTTATGTTTTAAAAATATTGTTGTAATATGTACACCTTTGATTACATATAAAATATTTTTTTTTTATATTTAAGCGAAAAATTATTTTATGAAGGAACTTATCCAAAGATGATTTACGACAGTTGTTTAAACAAATTCCATAACAAGAACTTATGCGCCTATTATGGATTACAACTCAACTTAGTTGAGTTGTCATCAACACAATTCAACTCTTAGGCAACCAAACAAATTTTTCGTATTATGCAAGCCGACTAAAATCAGTTGTAATGAAAAATACGTTGCCGTCTTTTAGGAGTCCATTTGCTGCCAAAACCATCTGCTCCACATGAAATACAAAAACAGATTAAAAAATTGTATGATTGAAGCATTCTTTCGATTTGTTTTTCTGTGATTTGGAAAATGAGAATTTCCTTAATGTAGTTAAAATAAAAAAAGAATATCCGTATATTTAATAAACTTATGTACACTTCTTTTCCTAAAGTATGTATTTTTTTTTGGTTCATAATAAAGTTTTCCTAAAACAACCACAACGTTCCTCAGCGATTCCACCAATTGTTAAACTTGCTACTGCTCTTCGTTTCATGAGCGAAGGAAGTTACCAAAAGTGTAGTGGCAATGATTTTAATTTAGGACTGACTCAATCGATAGTCAATTGTATTAAAAAAGTGGTAGATATGATTAAGGAACATAGAGCAACAAGTCGTTCAAATTGTGATGGCTATGTAGTTTTCAAACTAAAATACACTCATTACATTCCATTTTTATTAAAGTTGTTGTTTAACTTGCTGTTTTCTGTCCATATTTTTTATCCAAAAGCAGATTCTTTCATTAAAATGTTCTACACAACTGCTTCGAACCAGTTGTTTGATTTTGACGCTTATTACAACCGAAGCACAACTCAACTTACTTACATAATACGAAGAGACAACTGAAAAGTCGGCCATTTTGTTAGTTGTCTGCTAATCGACAACTGGTTGTGCTTTGACAGTCAACTGGTTGTGATCGATAATACCAATTTTAAGAATTACAACTATAGTTGAGTTGTCTTCCATAATAGGGGGGTAAGTCACATGGCATCCTGTGCTTGCCTCCAACTGCTAAAGGAGTTGTTTTAGTTATTTAAAAAATGAATTTTATCCTTAATAACAGTTTTCTCTAATAACATTCATTTTTGAAATTCTTAGTCGTTTACATAGAAACAAGTTCGTGCAACCCATTCGTGATTTTATTTTTTTTAGACTTTTTTTGGAATTTAATGGTCGCATCTCAAAGGTTAAAGTCTTACAATAAAGGTAAAATGCATGCTTTTCTTTATACTTTTATTGGTCTAATTTCCACCACTGGACGAAAACTAGTTTTTATTAATGACTTAAATAAATAAGATTAAGTTATAATTGGATGAGTATTCTTATGAACACTTAATGAACCAACACGTGAGAACTAACCAACTTCCAGATGAAATCCAGTGTGTATTTGAAATAGGTATTTATGGAAAATTCTAACGAATTCACTGGAACCAAAATCGGAACATTAAGGTTTCATTTTGATATGCAGCTGGAGGATTACCTAAAAATGAGTTATTTAACCCAAACATTTCAACTTGAAACTAAAGAGGATTTCCCTTGTTTCGGAAGCTTAGAAATTTAAGAAAAAGTCTTTCAGACAATATTTGTTGAAAAAGTATCAATGAGCTTTGGCATACAAAATTAACTTCTCTTATAATACACAAATTGTTGTCAAACTTTTCTAAGCTAGTACCTATAAGATATGAAAAAATGGAAAACATTTTGTAAAATATATTTTTTAGTGGAAAAATAAATGCCTCTTGGTACATAAGAAATAGGGACAAACATCATGACCTTCAAATAGAAATGGTGACAGAAGTGGTTAAAAACACGCAAACAGTCACACAATCAGTAACTGCAAATACCGAATCAAAAATGGAAATAGTCTTAAATGTACGAGACAATGTTGAAGGTCTATAAAAGATATGTGAAAGTATTATGAACTTAAACTTCCTCCAATGTAATTTTAAATCTTTTATAGATTAGTCCTTATCCCAGTGGTTTTCGTGCGGTAGGAGTTCCACTGATACCGAATATTATCAAATTTTTTTTCTTGTAGATTTCCACCGACAATACAAATTGTGTCTCTGTGCATATTTACCTACTACCTCCTAGCATACCTCAATACAATTTAAAATAAATTAAGAAAGCAATTCATCTTTGAGGAATGCAGTTATTACTGATTCAAATGTGTGTTTACCCAAACAAATTATCACCACCATTAAACCAGATTTTTAATCTTATTTAATTGATTAAATATAATATTTCATATTTAACACCTTATACTTTGATTATAGTGTTGTTATATATAAATTTATTTTTATAAAGTTAAGCAAAACAAAATGTTCAAATCTATCTTGACCTTGTTACCTAAGATACTCGATTATATTCGTGTCTGTATACTCGTATTAATTATAAATTTTCACTCAAGGTTTTGATTGAATAATGTAATCAATATCAGTGACGGAGAAAAATACAAGTTTTTTTTTCAGAGAGGGTTGTATAGCATCTTTGGTTTCGGTTAACTCAATTTATGAAGATTTTAAATGAAAATTAATATCCCCCTTTATATTCTCAACGCTACGATAAATTCAAAACCTATTTATAATGAGTTAATAAAACTGCACTCAACAAGTGTTTGCAATTTTCTTAATGTAGTTTTCTTATATAAACATCACGACGGACGACCAAGGAGTAAGTAGTGCTTTTTTTATAATGGCATCTCTATCCTAGTCTGACGTTCTATGTTTGCACTACACGACACGGGTACACTATTATCCGGTCATAATCTCCAGTTGACCTCGTTTATATTTTTTTGCGACAAAAATTTTCTCTCTTAAATCGCATCCTATTAAAGGAAAGCTAAAAGTGTCAGTGACAACGATGACTACGACGACGACAGCGATAGCGACTCTATGACGACGACAACATGCTGACAAGATGAAAGTCTTTTTTTCCTCCAAAACGACTATTTTTGAGAGTAACACTATGACGGTATTTTGCTAACTATTTACGAGTATATTCAGAAATATAAAACAATTAAGCTATTGTGTGTTCAGTTAAATTGTTATAATACCTTATTTTCTTTATTTTTGTTCAGAAGATAATATTTAACATGATGTTATGATATTAAGGAAGAATGTGAGGTCAAAAATTTGTTAAGGTACATACTCGTATTATGTTTTCGAGTATGTTTAAATCTGTATAAGAGTTACTCTTCGAAATGTTCTTTGGAAGTGATATAGGCACAAGGAACAAAAATAACGATTTCGAAAAATATCTATCAACTATTGGCCCCGTATTGCGGTTGACAAATTTCAATTGATGGTTAAACGAAAGGAAAGAACTTATCATGTGTCAATTGATAAATTTAACTTATTCGGTGAAAAGTGAAGAAATTATAACTATTTTTTAAATTATAACAGTTTTTTCTGCTACCTAGTTTAGTATAATATTTTATTGGAAAAAAAGCAACAAATGTACTGTAAATTTTAGACATAAAAATTCGTTTGACAACGTATGTAGGTATATACATTGCAATTTTGGTGGAACTATTGTCACAAAATTCCAAATCTTATACAAATTACCAGTTCATCAAAAATGTTGATGGTATTTGCAATAGTGGTTCATCAATATTTTATTGAAAAAACCGTGAAATATCGTATTGAAAATAATGTCAAAACGCAATTTGTCACATTTTTTTATAAAATTTTAACTTTACCTCGGTAGGTATACAATTTTGTTTCAAAACTAATTAAACATATTAATAAAAAGAAATTTAAAAAATTTATTTCTGAAACTGAAAAAAGAAAAACCTTCAAAATATGTTAATGTTTTTGCTGTTGTTTTTTTTTTTTATATTAAGTACCTGAGTATTTGTCGGAACTAAAACGATTCAGTGTGTGTGAAAAATTAATTTAAAAAAAAAGTTCTTATAACATTATAGATTTCTTTATCAAAAGCCAAAACTATTGTTCTGAAAAACTTTGAAGAATGAGTATTTTTTTTTAAACCTCGTCTCTGATTTAACTTAATTTTATGTTCAATAATTTCGTACATTAGCCATGCTTTTTGAGAAAGCTTTTCGTAGTTTTTTTTTATAATTCACACACGCTCAAGGGTTTATTAAGGATCAATATAATGTTAAGCATAACACTGGCGATGGCATACAGACATGCAGTTTGGCTTCCGGGAAGGGCATTCAATACTGCATCCGTTACTAAAGTTCCAGTCTGACGTCTCCTCAGCACTCAACAGCCATAGCACCACCGCAGGATGCTTTCTGGATGTCGAGAAAGCATTCGACAGCGTATGGATAGAAGCCCTTATCTATAAGCTTCGAGTACTTGGATTAGCTTCGCCACTAATAAAAATATTATATTCTTTTCTCTCTTTCAGGAAATTCTTCGGTCAGCTAGACAGCTGCAAGTCTTCAATCAAATCTATCAAAGCCGGAGTCGTCCAAGGATCGAAGCTGGGTCCCTTCATAGCCTGATGACGTCTGATCAACCCGTGCCAACTTCCGTGGAACTTCCTTTTTGCTGAGGACTCGCTGACCTACGCTTCATCGATAGCGCCAAAAATTGAAGCTCGGAGAGTGGAAGCCCACGTTTCCAGACTCTACGAGTACTAAAGAAAGTGGGGTATCCGAATAAACACTGCCAAATCTGAGCTTGTGTGTTTCAGGAGACCCACCGCCAATGACAACCGATGGCGTTCAGCAGCCACTTGCAGAAACCTGACCGTGAAGTTTCCCGATGGGTCGACGATAGCAGCCAAAATAAATGCTTAATACCGCGGAGTCCACTTCAATGAGCTGTCCAAATTCAACCCGCACTCAAGGCAGGTACTAAGGAAGGCCAACTTGGAGTTTCACCGCTTGCACCCATTGCTAGCCAGAAGAACCGGACTAAGTCAGCCAGTGAAACTACTAATATACAAGCAGCTTATCAGAGCTGTCATCAGTTATAATTTTCCTGCATGGTACACCATCTCGAAGACAGCAATGCAGAAGCTCCAACTCTTCGAAAGGAAAATTCTGAGGATAAGCACGGGACTTATCTTCGATCGACAGCGAAAGAAGCACTACAGCAACGAAAGAGTCTACGAAGAAGCCAAAATCAAGCCACTGGACCAGTTTCTCGTGCAATCAGCAAGGAAGCTTATGCATAGCACCGCCAACCACCTAAATCCGCTGATAAGAAGGATGACCACCCAGGAACGACATCCAGAGCCTAGATACCTTAGTGCTTTGGATATGTTACAAAGGATCCCAGCCGACAACGATGAAGCAGTTCGATTTTACGCTGACGCGTGCCACCGTGGTTGAAAACATCAAAAAAGCCAAGATGTGAGTTATACTCGAGTTTTTAGACATAAAAAGGTTTATAAATTGTATCCATATCAGAGAACAATGTCTAAGATCGATAGAGAAATCCTAAGCATGTACGAGTAGCAGCGTTTTTGTCGGTCTCAAGAATGTGGTCATTCCAAGAAAGATCGTCATTAACAAACATACCAAGTACTGAGAACTTTTCGACTTCTTCGATGCAAGTACCATTCAACGACACAGAAAAGAGGTCACATTATGCTTCAGGGAGAATAGACATCATTGAGTTTTTGAAGCATTAATTACGACACGGTTTTTAATACCCCATTTAACAATGTTGGAAGGATCGGAGTTTAATGAGCTTATCAAAAGTGCAATGCCACTTCCGCAGAAGATGGATGTGAATTTGAGAACGAGTGTGAGAAGTTAAGAGTAGAGTCGTCGGCAAAACAATGAAGTGGATTATAAGTATCAGACAAGAGATCATTTATTAAAATGAGGAAGAGAATCGGAGGCAAAACGGAGCCCTGTGGAACACCAGCATTTATTTTGTGAAGATCAGACTTACAACCGTCCAATACAACAGATATTGAACGATCTAGAAGGTAATTTCTAATCCAAAGAATAAGGGTTTCGTTGATACCAAAAGCACGCATTTTCTATAAGAGAGCCTGGTGCCAAAACTCTATCAAATGTCTTAGAAATATCAAGCGCAATAATCTTACTTTCTCCAAAACAATGTACAGATCTGTTTCACTCATCGGTGAGATATGCCATCAGATTGTCGAACGATTGGTGTGAAATCCGTATTGCCGGTCATTAAGATGCTTTCGATCTTCGAGATATTTTTGAGATGGCAATTAGTTGATAGGATGAGGGGAGTGAAAGGGTCGCCAATTTTGGGAACAGGCTGGACAAATGCTGTTTTCCACCTTCTAGTGAAGATTCCAGAACAGTAGGAGCCATAAAAAAAGCTTACGCATTGGTTTTGCCAGCGATGAATAACACCTCTCCAGAAGAATGAGGGATATACTATCAGGACCAGATGATTTGTTTATATCAAGATCTTGAAGGGCTCTTGCAACTGTGCAAGTGCGGAAATATACCTATCCCATTAAATGATTTACGTTCTCAAGTACAGGACGAACAATGATGCTAACATGCAACGTAGAGCTAGCAGCAAAATGAGCTGCAAGTACATTTGCCTTATCTAAAGAGCTAGTTATCGGTTTGTCATTGTAGATGAGTGTTGAAACCGAAGATGAAGTTGAATTTTTTACGTTCTTAACAAATGACCAGAAATGCTTACTGCCTTTGGGACATTACAAAATTTGTTGCCTTAATTTCTGGTCATGTAAGAATTTGGTTCTTTTTATAACAATGCTGCATTGGTTTTTTAATTGTTTAAATACTTTTTCCGATGTTCCTCAGTTGCTCAGTTGGGTTGGCTTTGTAACAGCGGAAACTTACTTCTTTACAGCTTGTATCGAACTAACACTTTTCTTTAGGCTTTATACTCTTAATTCTGTAAGGAATAAAAGTACGCATCCCAAGAAAAATCACTTCCGTGATCGTATCAGTACTGGCATCAACGTCAATCGTCATCGAGAAAACATAGTGACCAGTTAAAAATTTGAAAAAAGTTCTATGAAAATACCGATTTTGACAACTTTTGAATTCAATTGCGCAAACAACAAATTTATTGGAATACCAATCAGAATGAACCTGGATTTAATTTTTGTGTTAATTTCAATGAAATTCAATAATCGATCAATGGAAAACCACATACAATTCAGTTGAGAAATCATGTTTTCATTGATCAAATAAATATTACAGCCGATGACGTCATCTACTAGGCATAAACGACGACATTTGACTTTGAAATAATATTTTTAAAACATTTTTAAGAAAAAATTTCGGTACGCCAACTTAAAGTTTTTATTATTATACGAGTGAGAATTAAATTTCCAAGAAAAATAGTAAGCCGTTTTTGAGATTTATTGAATTTTGCAAAAAAAATACTTTTTTTCAAAAATTGAAAAAAAAAATTTTTTTTTTTTTTTTTTGAGTTTTGAAATGCAATGTTTTTTTAAACTTTCTTTATAAAAAAATTCATTCAAATCTGTTATGCCGATAATGAGAAATTCAAAATTCGAAAAAATCGTTCTATGGTAGGTACAGTCAGTAATATCTTGTTTTAATTTTTTTTTCGTTAAATTACAGATCGTAAGAATTAATCGAAAGAAAAAAAATTTTAGCAAAATTCTCGATTTTCGAAAACCATTTTTTAACATTTGTATGGAGGGTACCCTTATTTTTAGGTAAAATAATTTCTTTTTTCTCATATCTTGTAGATTATATTAAGAAACTTTTATTTATTAAATCTGAAAAAAATAGAGAATTGGGTTTTCGAAATATTGAGTTTTCAAAAAAAATTTTTTTTTTGAAAATTTGAATACACAATAATATTGAAATTGCTGGGGTCTTAACATGAGAAAAATGATCAAAATCGGTTGTACCGTTTTTGAGAAAATCAAAAACAAAAAATGGTTCCAAGGGGGGTACCAAAATTAACAATTTTTTGGAAAATTTTTTTGATTTTTTTTTTAATTTATGGGACAGTTTTTGAGAAAAAAAATATTTATAAAATTTCGAAAAAAATTCGTATGGCAGGTACTGTTATTTTTGGTCTTAAAAAAAAAAAAAAGTGGGGGGGGGGCAAAATTAAAACCCATATCTACCAAGTTTGTAGAAAATCGGCCGAGCCTTTTAGGCTGTAGTCGAACAGACAGAAAGACAGACAGAATTGCGAGACCCACTTTTTTGGTCTTCGCTATCATCGTCATGTCAACTTGGATCAAAATCTCGAGTTCGATTTTTTTACGAAAGCATACGAGTATCTTGCTTAAAGTAAGTCGCAAGTAAAAATTAACAATACAACTAAATTATACTAACAAAGAAAATTTAAAAAAAAATCAAAAAAATGGTGTGATTTATCTTTTAGTATGCATTTTGAAATATATATAACCGGTGAAATATCGGTTAACATAAAAACAAAAAACAAGCATCTTTTTCTTCAAAATTCAGGTTAAATCTTTCCAATATCTCTCGAAAGCCTTAGCTCATGGCGGAAAACAGATGACGGATTTGAGTTTATTCCCAAAAAATTTCATTTCCAGAACGAGTTTTATCTGTAAGCCTATGTGCATCATCGAATGGAAATATGTAATTGAAAAATTACAGACTCAAATGATATTTTTTGTATCACTTCACAGCTTCACTCATCGAGAATCGACGCGTTCAATGCGTATTCGAGTATGTTCTTGTACTACTTAACTTTAGACAAAAACAAAACACTTCGAATTTATTACACCTGAACGAAACTGAATAAAAAAAAATATGTTTCATCAAATCTAACATACCCTATTGGAAGTTGAATAGGCATACAAAAAGGATGAAAGCAAAACTAAGTGACAACATTCCCATTCGCCTCTCACCTGGCTATATAACCCGTACCACACGACAATGATGGGGACAGACGACGACGATGCAAATCAGTGAACTCAGCCTCTCATTAGATCAGGGGGCACCTCGTTCAGTTGTTATCGGTGAAGAAGGTAAAATAAAAAACGAAGTCCATGGCTTTCCCCTTGACAATGTTTTAAGTAGACAACAACCAAAGAGACGCACATCAGGATTTTTTAATGAAAAAACTGCACAAAATCTAACAATTTGGTTATGTTTAACAGCAAAACAACTTTTTTCTTTGTTGTTGACTTGGTGGTAAAGTGGTAAATTGTTTTTTGATATTTGAATACACCCGAACGTTGAGGAATGTTACAACTTGAAAATATGTCAGTTTTGAGTTAATTGGATATTCCATAGGATCCAAAGACCAGATCTATGTATGTTCGTGAAACGGCTTGGCTAAAATGTGAGAGAATTTCGCGCGCAAACAAAGTGTTTCTATTTTGATTTTAGAAATGCTCCTTCTTTTTTTTTCATAATCTACACGCGCTCAAGCGATTATGATTACCCTTTAAATGTTTCAACACAACGCGGGCGTGATGTTAAGGAAGAGAAAGAAGGATAGGAAAGATGTGTGGCAAGATGTTCTGAGACTGAAGGTGGTTGTTTCAGATTTTTTTATCTCCAGGGATGGCGACTGAACTAATGCGGAGAAATGCCGTCTCTTATTTTTATGTCCCTTATAATTCGCATTATTTTATTCGTAGTAATATTTGTTGGGCATACTAGTTTTAACTCAATCACATGTTGTTAGCGTTATGCTTGAACAACATGTAATGAGTAAACCAGCAATCCATTGATGAACATTTTTTTAGAAGGTTTTACTGGAATTAAGACGACATAGACGACAGCAGGGATCGAACCTGTGATCATAAGGTTGTCAGACGAGCACACAACCATCGCGCCACGGCCACCCCCAAGTGAATTCTGACGTAATTTCCGGGAGCCGTTGTTTTGTCATCCACTGTGTTGTGCCATGGAGTTTTTAAATGACATAGGCAAAACTATTCCACTGCCTGACGACACTAACGAAAAATTGACGTTCCGAGTTCCTGCAAGTAAATCTCGGTGGTACTAGCATACAGCACCGAGCTGAGCTAGTTAACTTTATTTTTTTAAAGAGATATGATGGCTTTTTGTTAATTAAGAATTCATTTAATGTTTTAAGGCCCAGATATTTTAAATATGTGTACAGATCACAACCAAGAACGTTATTTTTGTAACTTGCAACATAGTCATATCACCTGAGATTATAAACATAACGAGTATTACTATTGAACGCTACTGTCAAGGGATCTGCATACTTTTCATTTAACCATTTTAACATGATCATCCTAGGTAAGAGCAGAACGATTGAACAGGATGCCTATAGGATAGCAATGCAACTCAGTTGAGCTTGAGCATCTTCAGAATATAAATCTATTGAGAAGTATTTAACTTTTAGTGTAGATCATCTATAAAAATTGTGAATAAAAGAGGGCCAAGAATGGATCCCTGGGGAACTCCTGCGAGAAGATTTCAGGGACGAGATATTTTGTCAATAACGACCACTTAGCTTCTACCATTTAGGTATGAAAAAACCATATTGGTTGACATATTTGAAAATCGATAATGTTCCTTTATCTTTGATATTAGTTTGGTGTAGTTAACTGTATGAAAAGCCGTGGTGAAATCTAAAAGCATTAAAAATGATAACAGGTTACTATCTATCTATTGCGGTTTTTATATCATCAGAAACTTAAAAATGGCACCACTGTGATTTTGTCTAAAACCCGATTGTTTGGCACTCAAATGTTTTTGAAGATAAGTTTTTGGCAAAGCGCTTTCAAAACACCCTGCCTTTTGTGTCTTTTATTTTTTTAAAAGACGGTGTTTCTTCAGGCACGAAATACTGAAAGCCTCTCAGGAACTCCAAAACGCTTTCAACGTTCATAAACCTGATCGCTTTGCTCATTGAATTTTAATATCTCAGTCGTAAACCATTCTTGCCATTCATTGTTTTACGGGCACATACGAATTGAAAAGTTGGTTTATTGAATTCTGGAGAAATGAAACTTGGTCGGCAGGTGATGACACTAGATATATTGATTGCCAGTGCCAGTCGAACTGTGTAACATCATTTTCTAAGCTTCTTAAATAAAACTCTCCAAATTCCCTGTATTTAAATACCCATTGATTTATTCGTGACGTTGCTTTAAATGTTTCAAGTTGAGAATAAAGGTCAACGGTATCTGCATTATTAATAAGGAATAAGTCTTATAATGTAGAAGTGGTATTTGTAATAATAAATTGAAAGAAAAAACTTATAAATGGCATTTCTGTTGGGACATCTTTGTTCTGAATACATAAATAAAAGTAAAATAATAACAATTAAGTTGATGTTGGTATTATACGACGTTTTAAGGACGCACAAAAAAGTGTATAGTAATTTCTTCTAGGCTCATATCTACAAAAGGTCAAATAAGAGTCGATGCATAAGCCTGAGAAAGCGAATTATTATAAACCGTTTAAAATAACACTTTTTGTCTATTTCAACATTAAACTATTCCTCTGTGCGACGCGTGTTAATGCACAACAGTGAGAGTGCACTGTGTAGAGTTCTGGCAATGACAGTTCTCTATTATACAAATGGCATACAAAACCAAAGGGAAAATTCATGCATTGTATGAAACACAAGGCTCTGTTGTGTATGGTCTATAAGATTATGCCTTATCCCTAAACAAAAAGCATTGGATTGAACTCTGTTCCCTTTCACTAACACTCACTCGTTCGGTATTATACCAACGAGTTAAAAATTTGATATAAGATTTCTATGAAAGAATGAAACAATGTGCAATGAACTTGTTCCCATCAGATGATGATGAATTGATAATAAATGTGCTTTGAAATGTTCTCACAATAATAATAGTTTATTGTTTTTCAAATAGCAAATTTTCAGGGTGACATTCATGTCATGACTGACGTTTAGAATTCGGAAAAGCTTGTGGGATACACTTATCCATATGAATATTAATACCACAGAGATAATACATTAAATTTATGTACAATGTACTTACGTATACCTAGTTTCACCAAAGTTTGGGACGCATATCTGATGCAGGTTTCATTTTTGTATTTTCTGAGATATTCGAGTTTCCTCAAATAATAGAACTATTTTCTGGTGTTTTGATTGAAAGTTTATTTGGGCAAGGAATGCTATTCATTTTTCTTTCATTTTTATAAGTGCATGAAGAACGAAAAGATGAGAAGATATAACCAGGAACTCTATGAACTTTAACAAAATGTGGATCTATTCGTCAAGGACTACATTGGTGCGTCTAAATCAAAAATGCTTCAGCCAAGTGCGTCCTCGAATCTCAGTCCCTAAATTCTATGTCACAAGAAAGGCCGAATTTGCGGTTAAAAATCAACCATACCATCGCAGATGCGCCAGCATTTGATCTAGATGACTAAAAGCGACGTTATCGGTATGGCAGAGGATGGAAATCCTTCATGTTTCAAACACAGATCCTTCATAAAAAGGGACTAGAACATTACATTTTGATAAGAAGACAACCAAAATAGTGTAAGATCGTACCAACGAATTCCATAACCGTAAATCAAAAACCTAGTTTTTGTTCTATTACAAATGATATCAAGCAAATGTCCTTCACGGGAGTTATTGGAGCACTCGATTTTAACATGGTATTTTTCCACTGAACGAATATTCGTTTCGAAGGCGAAAAATCACTCAAATGCAAAATAAATTGCTCAGGAAATATATCACCCAAAATGGGTGGTGGTGAGTGTGATGTAAAACCATCTCGTTGAAACCACATGTATGTACACATATGTATGTACATATATCTTCGATTTCAGGCTGGAAAAAAGTGATTAACATTTGATTATAGAGATGAGAATTTTTCGGTGACTATTACCTTTACCTTTCCCAATTTCGAAGACAATGACACTACCAGGTCAAATTGCACGCCATACAGTAAATTTTTGTGGATGAAATTTTGAGAGAAAAACTTGTGTGGAAATATGAGAAACGAACCTACCACAGAAATATTGTTTTTGTTGTACGTAAGTTTTCTCAATTTTAACACAGTCAGTGATTCGTTAACCATCAATATTGTAAAATGGCAAATATTGAACTAAAATATACGGTCTCGGATGACAGTTCGGTTTGACGTATGTAATTGAAACAGAGATGTCTATTCCGGACCACGAAATGGATTACCAACTGCGGCGCTTGTTTCTTGAAATGTTTACTCGGTGGAATTAAGCAGGAAATAAGGCCCCAAAAAATGAAATAAAGCCCGAAATAAGGCTACCTTTTTAAAATGATATTTATTATAATGAATTACGAAAAATGAATTAAAAATAAATGAAATAAGGCCCCAACTTGAAGGGGTTTTTGTATGATTACATACGTGCATTTGTGCCTGCAAGGCTTCTTCATATATTAATGATTTTTGAATATTACAACAACTTGAATGAACTACCACCAAGTGTGTTTTTATTTGGCCCCAACTTTTTTTTGACTTTTTTTTAGAAAAATTTAATGAATGAAAATTGATGTTTATTTTTGAGAATGAAATAACAACTCAAACTGTTAAGCTGCATTTAGACTTTCGATTTTGTGATCTGTGTACGTTGTTCGTTGTTGCTCGTACGCGGAACAACGAGAATGTAAATGATAAAAACTAACAACGAATGAAGAACGTACAAATTCAAAGGAGCTCGGAAATTTAGGTGTTCGTTGTTCGTTGTTACCCGGACAACTTGTGTTTATGGTACTAGTACGGTCTAGAATGCCAAAAAAACGCACGATTTTTGGGAATTTTTTTCTCGGAAACCTTATTAGGTAATAACATATTTTTTTTAAATAATGAACACATACTTCAACAGTACAAAATTTTTTTTTTTTTAATTTTCGAATTTTGGCCGAATTATAGAGGGCGCCAACGTCGACTCATCAAAAAATACATGGTCCCATGGCGGACAGTTAATCTCAGAATTGGCTGGACTGAAACAAAAAAAAACAAAGTGGGTTATTTAAAGGAAGGTTTCTTACGAGACAATTTACCACAATTTGTTTAAAAACTCAAAACAAAAAAAAAATATCGAGCTTTGAAAACAAATTTTTTTTTGGAATTTTTTTTGCCCATTTTTGGTTCGCCATTTTTTTGTTCATAATTTGTTGGTCAAATTGTGGTAAATTGTCTTAGAAAACATAAAAACAATCAAGTTGCAACAAGTTTTTTGAAAATCGGCTTAGTAGATCTGGAGATTAACGTTTGCGCCCTCTATAATTCGGCCAAAATTCGAAAATTAAAAAAATTTTTTTTTGTACTCTTGACGCATGTATTCATTATTTAAAAAAATTATGTTCTTCTTCTTCCTTTGCTTCGACGCTGTTATGATCTCGATGTCGAGGGGATCATAACTCTCCCACGTATCTGCTTCACACTAGTGATCCGCCTGTGGGGTTCGCCGGGTTGACCTCAGAAATCGGCGGCAAGCCTCCCGGTTTTGTATTGTTCCATTTCTGAGGCCAACTGAATGCTGGTGTTTTTGCATTTGTTTGTACCAGGAGTGTTTAGGCCTACCTTTCTTTTTACTCCGAATTGGAACGTTGTATGATATTGCTCTTTTGACGGGGTTCTCAGGATCTCTCCTTTGAACATGGCAATACCAACTGAGTCGGTCGTGTTCAATTTTTTGGGAAATGGTATTCTTAACATGAAGGCTTCCTCGGATCTTCGTACTTCTAATTCGATCCAGCTTTGTAACTCCTGCTGTCATACGAAGCATCTTCATCTCAGCTGCCGTTAGCTTACTCTCATACTTTTGTACATTGTCCAACATTGTGAACCGTATGTGAGTGCTGGACGCACAACTGAAGTGTAGAGCTTTCCTTTCAGCTTAGGGGGCATTTTTCGGTCACAGAAGATAGCAGAATTTTCCCGCCACTTCATCCACCCTACGCTTACGCGATGATTGATATCGTCATCACAAATAGCTTCGTTATTTATCATAGACCCCAGATATTTAAACTTTTCACACTTGGGAAGCACTACTCCATTCAAATAAATGTCTGGAATAGGCCTGTGTGGATCAGAAAATGGGCAGCATAGGTATTCTGTCTTTTTCGCGCTAATGCGGTACCCACTTCCTTCTAGAACATCCACCTATACGTCAAGTGCTCGTTGTAGGGATATCGGGTCTTCACTTATGATGGCTCCATCGTCAGCAAAGAATAACTGATGCACTTTTGGATCCGTCACTTTGCCTTCAAGCAGGTAATCAAGAACTGTAATAAAGAGCAAGGGACTCAAGACATTTCCCTGGTGTACACCTACTGTGATTTCGAATTCTTCGGTGACTCCAGCTGCGCATCTTACTTTAGTAACTGCTCCATCATACATGTCCATAATTATCCGCACATAGGTTTCTGGAACTCCTCGTTGCCTGAGGGCCACCCATATTAGATCTCGTGGTTGCCGATCGAATGCTTTTTCAAAATCAACCAATACTACATGCAAATCCTCCAAAGAATCCCGATGTTTTTCCATAATTATTCTTATACTCTGGATTGCATCCGTGGTTGACTTACCCCCGACAAACCCGCACTGGTCATCAGATAGCCTAATTATTTTTCGCAGTCGGCTACCCAAGACTCGCTCAACGATCTTCATGGTGTGTGACATCAGCTTAATCGAACGGTAATTATCACAGCTTCGAGTATCACCCTTTCCTTTATAAATTGGAAGAAGGTAACTTTCCCTCCATTGATTAGGCATGCGATCACCTCGTATAAGTTTGGAGACAAGAATCATGAGCCATCTAAACCCGATGTCTCCCATCTTTTTCCAAAACTCTGAGGGTATTTCGTCTGGGCCAACAGCTTTTTCCCTTTTTGGAGTATTTTACCGCCTCACTAACTTCTTCGACTGTGACGTCGGATACTTCGCTTAAGTTAGGTGAAGCTATTGGAAAGTATAGCCTTGGAAATTGTTCGTTTAGAAGTCCGTCACAATACTGTCGCCACCTGTGAAGAATTTCGTTGTCTTCCACAAGTAGTTGGCCTTGAGCATTGTTAATGAACTTTGGCGAACAAATCTCCTGGGCATTTCTTCTTCTTTGAGCGGCTATTTTGAAGATAGTTGCGCCCTTATTCGTATTTTGCCGTAGCTCTTGAATAGCACCAGCTGTCGGGGTAGAAATTTCATCCAGCTCCCGATACAGGTTTTCTGTATTCTTTGCTTGAATTTGGGCGCACTTCTTCTTCGCTTCTTTCTTGCAGTTTCTATATTCCACTTCGAGGCGTGACTTTTGCTCTGTATCATTAGAGGGGCACTTCGACCAAGCCTTGAAAGCCATTTTCTTTTTACTTATAACTGATTTAGCTTCATGTTATGTTATTACCTAATAAGGTTTCCGAGAAAAAAATTTCCAAAAATCATGCGTTTTTTGGCATTCTAGATTGTACTAGTACCTTAAATGCAAAGACTGTTTAAATAAACATTGTTTATTAGTGAGTGGAGCATCAGAAGACTTCATTATAAATTGGGATAAATAAATAAAATATTTTGTCCAGAGGTTTTATCTTTCTAGTACGAATAATAATAGTTACTTTAGACATAATAATCAGAGGAACATGCAAAAAATCACGATATTACTGCGCTAGTTTAGAAAATAAAACAGGATTTGTATGCTATAAATGTTTCCATTTCAGCAACCAACCATTCGTCCAACAGGATCTTCTTTTTTTTCTTTTTTTTCTTAACTATTCCTATTCCTAGATTAATTAATCGAAAAGACAAACATTAGTGAAAGTGACTTCTTTGACACGCACGTGTAATTTTGTGGCATCTAGATCAAAGGAATTTAATTATGCGTTGGAGATGTGTATTTGTACATCCTCTTTGGTAGCCCTTCTACTACATCGAACACATTAGACAAGGTTACTCTATCACTCAACGTCAAAAGCACAAACAATAGAGCAAACAGAAAGTCCACCCTTCCAAAGGAAAAGCTTTGTTAAGGTGCATCCTAGTTGAAGTAAAGTACACCACAACAATGTAAATTCAATGTCAATGGATGAATTTTTTTTTTTTAATTCTCTACTAAGTCCAAGCACTTTGTGGTCAGACTCATTAGAAGCAGATTAGTGAATTGATTAAAACAGTGTATTCAATTCGTTTCAACAATATGTTAGAGACGGATTTTGTGTGTCATGCAGAGAAGAGCAAAGCCGCAATGACATCACTGCGAGAACATTTTGCCATGGTCTTTGATCTTTTTTGTTCGACAGAATCTGATTTGATATTCAACATTTTGTGTTAATTATATTTTTCAGTTTCTGACCAAATTGGGATTTTAAGATATGATAGAATATAATCGATTTATTAAAGTACGGTGCCTAACCACAAGTTGTAAGTTTTATAAGAGATTATACCAATTTTAAATAGTTTTGAAAGTTAGGAAAATTCTAGTCATACACCGCTGAACTCAAAGCTTTGATTCCTACGTTAAATGATATACTGACATACATAGGCACTTAAAAAGAACCTATCATAATAATTTTGTAAGCAATACCCCTAATCTTATCAAAAACACAAATTGTAGGTTAAAGAAAATGATACTCTCTTATCACGGTTATCAATTATCAATCCGCGATATAAATATATATATACTTATGTATATCACCAATGTCTTATATTTTTGTTGTAATTTGTTATTTAAAAATTGAATCGAAGACATTCCGGAGGTAAAATTTTCGAAATCTTAGTGGCATAAATCTAGCTTCAGGTTGCATTGACGTGCGATTTAAAATATCCTCAAAGGCATAAATCATATGCTGTTGAATAATTCACAAACAAAATGACAGATGCTGCTTTAACCACTGTAGTTGCTATAAACTTAACAAATTTGGGGCATCTCTATTGGAAGTGCCTTTATAAAAATTATTATACACATCTCTAAATCTTAAACAAAAACACCAACGATAGTGATTTTCTTCTAAGAACTCCATTTTCTCATTCAAAATCTGAATGTTTAATTCAAATGCCATTAGGCAGTGCCTTCCTTCTAAAAACTTTTTTCGCTCACTTCAAATCTGAAAGTTTAATTCCAATGTCATTAGTCTTAGATTCCTCTTTAAATTATGTACTTTATTATCAACTTATATATAAGTTATTAAGAAAACCTTGAAAATAATACCACGAATACTTGCACCCGTGCTTTATGATTTTCGTGATTTTTTCTACAGCTTATACCTAATACCGCATCAGTTTCACCATTTTGTCTAGGGTGTATGAATTTTTTAAACAACAAAAAATCATAAAGCCGTTAAAATAAATAAATATTTGTCAGCTATCTTAACCGGTAAACCAACTGTATCTCGAAGTCGCTTATCTTCATCATAAATATATAATCAAACTGGATAATTGCTTATCCAAGGCACAACATGGAACGGGTATTCCATGTTTGATTGCACATATCAACGCGCTTTGAAAACTAATTTTAAGCCAATTACCCGAATCACTTGAAAGAGTAAAGCATAAATGAAAAGATTATAATCATAAACAAAAAAAAAAAAAAACAAAAAAAAAAGAAGAAAGCCGGTTGATTGAAAATATGAGTACACGATTAGAATATTCTACGAGTATTTTACTGTGTCCATGATTATTGGTTTTGATTTTTTTTTTTTGGGCACTACACCTCAAGTTTGTAAGATGATGGCACCTTCATACAGTTATGTGTTCTGAGTAGCATAGAAAAATAACGCTTTATGATCGAATGACAGATCATTTCACAAGTTTCGTAATCCGGTTTCCTTCTCCGAGTTTTAATATTGATTCTTTACACCTTGAGCCTCGGATTTTCTTGGCGACCGGTTAACAGGGGAACACATAAAGCTAACGAACTATGCACTTTTTAAAACAAGTACAAATAATATATCAATATACAAAATATCAAAATAGTGCGACGCAACGGAACTATGTTGGAAGTGAATTGGAAAATACTCGAATTTACAAAGATATCCCAATGAAGAAGTAGTAGAAGTAGGCGAAAAAGACATCAATTATTTGCATAAAAGGCAACAGACTCCGCCAAAGGGTTAGGTTAAGTTGAGGTGGCTGTCAGCAGGAGAGCCGACAGACTTAGACCTTGGTCTAACATATCGAATCTTGGAGACTTTCTCCCTAATCTTTAAACCAATTGGAGGTCCTTATGAAGCGAGCGAGATTGCCAAAACCTTTATTTGTCAGATCACTAAAATCATTGTAATAGACATCTCCCAGGTGAAATCTACATCCTTGGCATAAAGCAGAACATGAACAGAAGGCGAAGAATCGATTCCTCCTCTTCTTCGTCCATGCAGCTTCTGCATAAATCGTTTGAATAAATTTTAAACTGCGTTGCGAGCTTGCGTATCAAACGATGACCTGTTATAACACTTATTACGGAGGCTAAGTGCGATCTGCTCCATGATATTAAACATTTAGGGCGCTTAAGGTACAGAATTGTCCAAATCTGCTTTGTCGCTAAACAGTTGGTGATATTTTTCTACTTAAGGTTTGTTCTCTGTATAGCATCTTGTTTTAGCATAAGTTTACACGTAGCGATGGCAATACCTATATTTGCCTTATCTGGCAAAACGCATATCATTGTTCCACTTTTGGCAAGTTCGTCAACTTTTCAATATTCCTGTGGCCAGGCACCCATCAGAGGTGAATATTATACAGTTGTGCAATCTCCATCAGAGATCATTGGCAGATATGGACTTTTAATTTAGCTGGCAGACAGAATCAAGAGATACCTTTAGTTGATATCGCGTTTTCTTTAAGGCAAGATAGGACTTCTTTAATCAACAAATGTTCCGCTTAGAACACACTACTTCCATGGAGAAGACGAAAAGAGAGACTTAATTTAATCTGTCTGAGTATTACACCTCCACCAAGCCCGTCATTAGTTTTTGATCTATTTTGGTGTAAGAATGTCCGAAAAGTTGAGTCAATCACAAATCAAAATTAAAAATCCAAATCTTTCGAAAAAGAGTAGTAGGTGCACATGTTTTAAAAACTTACTTAATCATCAAAAACCTTAATAATAAAGACTAGAGATGCCGCGAATATTCGGCCACTATTCGGCATTCGGCCTATTTTTTTGATATTCGGTATTCGGCCGAATAGTTCACAACATTCGGCCGAATACCGAATATTAAATGGAGAATAAAAAAATCTTACAAAAAATGTTGTATTTTTATAAAATTTTTTTATTTTCGTATTTAAAATCTAGAAATGGTAAATTGTGGTGAATACGTTTTATGTAACGTCTACAGTATCGGACAAAACATTTGCAACCAGAAATGAAATTAAGCACTTTCTTCAAAATTATAACGATTTATTCAAAAAACACAACATTCTTCATATTTTATAAAAGCTTTGTATTTGAGGTAAATAAAAATATATAATTGTCAAAATCGAAATAAACCGTTAATCATTAACATTATCAATTAATTATATCAATCAACTTAAAATTTAAACGCGACAAAACAATTGCAACTTTGAATTCAAATGTAGAAAAACTTAAAAATAATCAATAATTTAGGCAAAGCCATGGTTTTGATGACTGCTTTGCACATTCTTGGCATTGATTCAATTAAGTTTTGTATTACCTTTAATGGAATTTCAATCCAAACCGTCTTTATTCTTGTAAAAAAAAATCGTTCGTTTTTCTCACATTTTCGTGATTAATTTTGTGTGTGACGATCTCCCAAGGATTTTCTATGCGGTTCAAATCTGGTGATTGCGGCTGCCAATTCATAACGTTGACCCGTGTGATCATTAAACCGCGTTTTGGCTAGCATCGAAGTGTGCTTTGGGTCATTGTGCTGATGAAAGACCCAAACGCAATGGCATTTCCCATTCTCCGTACGGCACCATAACATCTTCTAAGATACTTTTGCATTATGTTTTGTTCCATTATTCCATTAATGCGATGCAATGACCCGAAACCAGCAGCAGAAAAACAACCCCACACCATCTAACTCCCTCCGCCATGCCCAACAGTTTTTAAGCAGTAACGCGATTGAAGTTGCTTCCAAAGATATTGAATTTCGATGTATCACTAAAAAGGACTGCTGTCCATTTCTGCTTGCTCCAAAAGAAATGTTCCTTTGTAAACTGTATTCCCTTTCTATGGTTACGGATCGAAATTAAGGGTTATTAGCAGGACGGTAAGAAAATAAATCAGTGAGAGCCAATCGACGCGATACCATTCTGGCACTTGCTGTTAATTGGAATTCTTGGACTAATTTCAGTGCAGATAGGAAAAGACATTTTGTTTAACTTTTCTTGCCAACTAGCCTTCATTCGATAACTTGTTTTACGTGTTTGACCGTCGAGATGCAAAACAGCTCCTTCTTCGCCAGACCGACGATTTATTAACAACATATTCTTCGGCAACATCTTTGTAAGATCCCCGAAATAAAATCGTCTTCAATAGCTGTCTTGACGCATCACCAAATTTATTAGGCGTAATTATTAGCTTTTTTTTTTGAGATCGATATGTCCGCAGATCTGCTCTGAGTAAAAATATTTATGCAACTGAGCTTTCAGGTCACGACCTTCAAACATATGGTCAATGTTATAAAAAATTAAAAAATTGAATAAAAACAACAAAGTAACGGTTAATATGCTGTTAGCTGTTAATTTAATTTTAGTTGCAATTGTTTTGTCGCGTGTAGATATGAAGTTACTTGATACAATTCAACGTAGATAACTAAAACTTTATTATGATTTTAAAAATTATATATTTTTGTTTACTTTAAATATACACCTTCTATAATATATAAAAATTATTTTGGTTCTGAATACAACTTTTATAAATTTTAAGAAATTACTTGGTTTCAGTTCTAGTTGCAAATGTTTTGTCCGATACTGTATATTCGAAATCAATTACAGCTTCTGCAAATAACCTCTCACTAATACACAAGTACCAGGAGACGAGAGGTAGATTTCAGCAAATGTTGTCAAATTGTGAAACAGTTTTGTATTTGCTGACCACCACTTGTAAGGGTCTGCCATCCGATCTTGACGAAAAGTTCTTTAAAAAAATCTATTTTGTTTTCAATGGCAGTTTTTTCAAGATCTTTATCATTTTGTCTATAGCAACTTCCTCAAAACATTCCCAGAAACTGTTGTGCCTCGTCAAAAGTCACGTAGGAGATAGATACACAACACAAATGTGGCCGAATATTCGGTATTCGGCCGAGTCACTATTCGCGACATCTCTAATAAAGACCATCTGAAATTGGTAAGTGTTAACTATGACATGTTTTAAATCATCTGCTGAAATTCAGTTTATAATGTTGTGTTGTGTGCACTGGTAGTTGAATTCAAGATCGGATGACGAAATGATCACTCTGATAGAAGGACATACGAATTTGAAAACCGTTTTTTTTAGCCCCAAATATAAATATGGATAAGTAATAAACAAAAGTGATCCATGTACATTTTAAGGAAACAAGGATTTGAAGGATTTATCACTGGAGTCGACTGGATTCGGATTCAAACTCCAGCATGATTGTTTGACGCCTGAGTTCTAGAATTTATAATTAACCACTTAATTCTGTCATTTGATGTTACTTTACTTTTTGTGATATGTAGGTATGAGAAGCCAGTTGCACGTTTACATACATTAGGTACTTCTATTTAAATTTATCTAATTGTATTTCTCTGAAGGACAAGGTAAGATTGACGATTTGAAAGCTAATGTGAAGAATTTACTGTGGCATTCCAACTGAACGCATTAAATTTAAGTTCCTTGATGTTCCAAGAAATAAAATGTAAGATTTATAAACTACCAAGTTTGAGAGTAGTCACCAAAACATATAAGTTCATTAAAACTCTTTCAGTAAATATTGATTCCAGTTTGAGATAAGCTGTGTTTTCATTAATTTGTTGGCCAAACGGATTGTTCCCGCCAAACCGAAATCAGCACAAAAATCTTGAGATTTAAAATTAGTGCAGCAAGATTTCATTGAGATTTATGTAAAATCCAGTGTTCAATGAGATTTGGTTGAAATCCAGTTTCCAGATTTCGTTTAATCCGCCATGAAATGTCCATCAATTTGAAACATCAAAAGCTTTCAGCCGAAATCTCATATATCGTTTTGGTGGGAACAAAATATTAGTATCTGTCATTGTCTAGAGATATCATATTTTCTTGTTCCCGCCTTCTCCAAAACACAATAAGCAATAACTTACCTTCGGCAAATCGCGAATGTGATTCGCGTCTAAGAGCAACTCCTCAAGACTCCTTGAATAGCGTAAAATCTCTTCAGGCACTGTCGGCAGCGAACAATGTCGCTTATCGACAAACTCCACTTGGCGATTGCAGCCCTTAAATATTGGAATGCACTTAAACATTATCCTGTTGTTAATGCTTCCACAGCTTGTTTTATTTTGTTTGTTTTGTCAAATTATTTATTTATTTAGTTGCAAAGAAAATAAACTGATTAAACACTTTTGTAATAAAATTCTGCTTCGCTTTAATTATTTCGGCAAACATTTAGCATCTCCAAAAAACAAACACCACAAAATTCACTCACACTCTATGTATTCGCCTCGTTTGGAATTTTATAAAATTATTTTAGTTTTTATAATTAATTTCTTCTTTCTCTTTTAAATTCAACGAAACGCAGCATAAATAATCAAATAAAACAAGTTAAACAAACAAAAAATACGAAATTCCTCTTCTCCTCAAAATTATTTTGACAGATGAAGCCAAAAAACACAACAGGCACAGCCACTACGCATATCTCGCTCTTCCAATTCTAATCCGATTAGAACGTTGCACGCGTTGGAATGGAACAGATGGATATGAAGTATACACAAATAAATACACAACCAACACAAAAAAAAAACTTGCTGCTGCTGGAGAAGCGTTCAGCAAAAATGACAAACATCCACTCGATGAATAACAAGTTTTTTCCTACTTTTCACAGATATTTCGTAATTATTCGGCAATTTATTGTGATTTATGTGTGCTTTATTTATGCCTTAAGTTTAGCCATCAAGATGGCTACACATTGAGAGGCAAAGCATATTCTTCATGTCATAAAGCGAGGTGAGTTAACAGGTGCAAGAGAGATAATAAAACACAAAAAACCAAAATGGATTCTATCCGAGGAATTGATTTTTCTGTTGGCCTTCTACCTGCTACGGCGGGGGTTTTCGTCTAAAACTTAACTGGCACGAGGAAACGGGAGGCCTCGACTACATTTTCCAACAGTGGGGCGGCCGAAAAGCAAATCCCTGGCATATGATTACAATTTAGAACCGATATTCTTCCACGACGACGGGGACGGCGAACGGTTGACGATCACGAAAGCGGTGACGAAAACGATGACACGCCCAAATTATATGATTTTTTCTGTTTGTGTTTTTCTTTGAGTTTCTTATGTTCTGGAGTTTAAGTTCGAGCAGGTTGAGGTTAGCAGGAAATTTAAGAAATGTTTGGATTTTTTTTCTGGGGCGCAGCAAACTAAAATCGAAGGAATGAACCGAAACGCGGTAAATATAATTATTTTTTTTTTCTAAGTGAATAGATACACGGATAGGCATATACACTTTATTTACTCAGGTATGTTTATACATAAGTTCTACATTGAAAAAGAAATAAAACATAAAAAGCGATGGATTTATCGAATTTTTCATACACTACGTGCAACTACACGAAACGACACGGTCAACTCAACTAAAATAAAAATTGGTTAATTCTTCGTTGACGAAGTAATGGAAAAACTGAACGGTGAACGGATGGAAATTTTGACGTTTCATTTTGTTTTCCATTTTATTCCTCACGTTGCGATGCTTTCATGCGCGTTGGAAAAAGTACTTTAGTTTTCAGTGCTACCACTACTCATCTCTATAATACGCTGGATAGCGCATTCATCAAAAAAAGTTGACTCCAATTGAACATTAGGGGTATTTACGATCTATTGCAACAGGTCTAGTATCATTGTAAAAATGCAGAAGTGTAAAATCTTACAACACTACATAACCAATATATACGGAGTGCAATTTTGCAATAGTGTCGCACTTTAGCTATACCCGAAACCTATTGCAACAGTAAAATACAACAGTGTAAAATTTGCAGTCGCATTTTTGACAGCTCAGCAAGAGCCACTATCTTTTAAAATTTAAAAGTCTTTGGAAGTCGAAAGAAATATCTTATTGTTCTTTTCATTTTATTAAAATAATTGACCTAAAAGAAAAAAAGAAGCGCCGCCCATAATTTTATCTGCAGCATCTTCTATTAAAAATTGTGTGATATTTTCTTTTTCTGTTTTTTATTGCATCATTAAGCCTAGTACGCAGATCGAGACAAGGCAAATTTTATCTCTACAATTTTAATCTCTACAAAACTTTTAAAAATCTCGCGCAAAAGTTTGAAGTTGGAGAATTAAAAAATAATTTAATGTGTTTTTTTGTATCCCTGGAACGGGTTGTCTTACAAAAGTCGTTCATACCTTCTTGGAATCTCCTCGTGATGCTCTCAAGACAAGCATCAGCACCTTTTACATAAAACCAGTATTGACAAAAATCACTTTTGGAAATACGGTGGCTGTCAAAATTTGTCCCGCAAAATAATGCTTGTATCATTCTTTTTCCTGGAAAAATTTAGTGGAGACATTTTGTAGAGCAATTCACAATAGCATGAATTTTGCGCGCGAACTGCGTACTGCTGCGAAAAATATCCGAGACAAAATTTGTCCCAGGAAAAAAAATTTATGGGAGACAAAATTTTTCCCGATCTGCGTACTAGGCTTTAACAAACTTGAACAAACTTCAATTCTTATAAAAATTAAATTTTCAAAACAAAAAACAAATGCGAAACTCATTTTGACATTAACTTCAGTGTTACAAACAGGTGAGAAAAAGTGCGTTCACGGTATACTAAAATATAATAAAATTTCGCATTTTTACTAGGCTCGTTGCACCAAATCGGGAATACCCCTATTGTTATAGCCTAGTACGCAGATCGAGACAAGACAAATTTTATCTCTACAATTTTAATCTCTACAAAACTTTTCCAAATCTCGCGCAAGTTTTATGTTGGAGAGAATAAATCTAATTTAATGTGATTTTTAGTGTATCTCTGGAACGGGTTGTCTTACAAAAGTCGTTCATACCTTTTTGGAATCTCCTCTTGATGCTTTCAAGAGAAGCATCAGTACCTTTTACCAGTTTTGACAAAAATCACTTTCGGAAATACGGTGGCTGTCAAAATTTGTCCCGCAAAATAATGCTTGTATCATTCTTTTTCCTGGCAAAATTAAGTGGAGACATTTTGTACAGCAATGCACAAAAGTATGAATTTTGCGCGCGAACTGCGTACTGCTCGGAAAAATATCCAAGACAAAATTTGTCCCAGTTCAAAAAATGTATGGGAGACAAAATTTTTCCCGATCTGCGTACTAGGCTTATATTAGGCATATTTTGCAAGTCCATAAGGAATTGTAGAAAAAACGACATCGGGACTAAGCGCTTTACATGTAAATACGACAACTACTTAATTTGGTCCATACCTTTTTGAAATCTGCTTTCAATTCTTAAAAAAGTTGTATCAAATGTTTTTCCTGAGAAGCAATAATTCGAAAAATTGCTCTTCAGATGAATTGTAGGTTTTTCGATAAAAAAAACACATACAATTCATAGATGTACTGGCGTTTATTTTTCGAGCCGCTAGCTCCACAACGTTGGTTGATACGTAAGCTGTATCAAACTTTTTTCCTCCGAAGCAATAATTCGAAAAATTACTGGAGATGACGCACGCGCACTTGCAACTGTGATCGAAATCAAATAGTTTAATCCCCAGTTTATAGAGCACAGCGCACTGGCAACTCTTCACTCACTCCCAGACTTTTCTCTCTTGCGTTTATAGAAAACAGCTCAACTCATTTCAGGCAATCGTTTAGTTTGTGTCAAAACACAAACATTTTAGTTGCTCGAATCGAGTTGCTCTATGTGCGTGCCGTGTCATAACTCCATATGTTTCATTTTAGCGAAATTGAATGTGCGCGCCTTAGCCTGAGGGTATTCATGTAACATCGTAAACTTTCCGACGTTGTATAATTGTAAAGTTTCCGAAACATGTTTCATGAACGTCATAAAACTGCTTGCGGAAAAATGATGTCGTAAATCAATCAGAGCTGCTTATTAAATGTCAAACAGCGATGAATTTGGTTCGGTTGACAGATGTTTACCTTCCTTATTTTCTTCAATACATTCGCTGACAGAAAGACATTTTTTGCAATATGACATTTGCGTTATTCTGAAAAACAAAGAAATTAATGTTGCTTCGGCTCGGCTTAACTCGGTTCAACCTATTAGTGATATTGATATCTAATAAATATAAGGCTGTTAATTGTAGCAATAAGCAAAAACAAAATCAAACAATGATCCTGATGGCGGGCCTTATTTTTGGAATTTGAGTATGTGTATTAGTGCTTCCACTCAAGAAGCTTTTGATTTCAAATCGAGAAGCGAAATCCACTTGTCAGAAGAGTATTTTTTGTCCAATGGAATGGTTTTATAAGGCTTCTGGACGACGTCCAATGGAAAATGACATTCAAAAGTGCGAATTAAGCAAAAGGCAAACCAAAAATTGAAAAAGAAACATATTTTTAAGCAAAATCCCTAATTCTGTGGGAAGAAATTCCAAGCGTTTGACATTTTTCAGAGATACATACACGTGTGTTGCCCTTTCATGCTTAAATGAAATGTCAAGACATGAACTCAAACTGCCAATCAAGGAAAATAAATAATAAAAGCCAAAAATATCAACACTCCGAAAAATACATTTTGAAATTGCATACATTTTATATACAAATATAGGCATAAAAAAGTGACATTTTTGTATAAGAATTTTACCATTCCAATTTAGTTCAGCTGCAAACAAATCACATACTGTAGATTCATTTTGTGCGGTGGGTGCTTCATTTTGGCCAAAATTTCTTTTAAAAAAACGCACCGTTTGGGCTAGTTTCGACTAGTTTCGTTTCACGGAGGTACATATGATACTGACTTTCTGTCAAAATTTCGAGCGGGAAACAGCTCTCAGTGTCCAAATAACCTAATTTAAAAAGAAACCAGTAAATGACCCACCCTGTACATTTGATACAAACAAAGAAATATATACGCAACATTATAAAAGTTTTTATCTTTATAAATAAGGTGACTACAATTTTGCGTCAGTGAATATAAAGAAGTGTATGGAACAATGAATCAAATAGGATAAGTTTAATTTTGTTAAAAATTTGCTCATGATTTATGGTCTCTTGAAAAAACTTCCCGATCGCAGATGTCAATAAAACAAACAGATCCAATTCAATTCTGAAAATTTCAGGCAGTTGAGTATGTGAAACCTTATATACCATATTTTGATGAAGAGAAGATGATAGAAAGTCACTCGCATACATGTTGCTTGCGTTCATTTTATCTTTTTTAAATTATTTATTTCAACTTTTAGCTTTTTTTTTAAATAAATTTTGTAATTACTGAAACTTTTTTGCAAAAATATCATCTTAATCTTGACATATTGTGTTTATCTACAATAACGTGTGAGTAACAATGGCTCGATTCTGAAATTAAGGGCCTTATTGCGAGTGTCGTCAACGTTCGATTTGATAAAAGTTGATAGTACCAAAACGTTGGATGCGCTAAAATTTGTATCCAAAGATATCTATATAAATTTATGTTGTTATAAATACGTATAATAACAAACCTTATGGCATCTGATATAAGAACAACTTCAGATATCTTAAATTTTAAATAATCGATTTTCGACATAAGTCATTTATCGATTAAAGAATATTTGGTGACGGAAGTCTTAAAAGATTTTCCACAGCAAAAATCACTCATAATTCATAATTATGAACAACAACAACTCAACAAATTCTGTTCAATATTTGGAAAAAATTCATTTACAAAACAGCTGATTTCTGTGACATATTCTGCACAAGGTTCTCACGTCAAAATTTAGCTTGGATTTTAACTGATGTTTGGGGAAAAATGTTTGAGATACATTTTATCGCGATCTGCGTACTAAGCTTAACAAACGACAAACGACTTTCAATAAAATAATATTCAGCCTTATTCCGTAAGGCATTGAACGCAAACAAAAAAAAAACGTTAGTGTGAACTTGGTATTACGTAAAGGACTATATACATGAGAGCGACCAACGACCAACGAATAAAAAAACAAATGGATTTAAAACATATATAAGCCTAAATTCTTCACAAAAACTTTACAAAAGGGTAGCAATCTAGTTTAATTTAATGTTAATTTATTAAAATTTGCGTTGTTATTGCTAAAATGAGAGAAAATTGAGAAAACAAATTGGTCGTCGTGAATTACAATGTGATTGCTACGAACTGTCAAGCACTATTCGTGTTCCACATACCATCCACACTGCAAGGAATGAATTGTTAGCGGGCGGCTAACCTCTAAAATAGCTGATGTCTAATGTCGGTTTCCTTTACACACTAGGGATTTTAGGGATTTCGATCCCTTGTCAAATTTTGTCTTTTTAGTGTGCGTATTTCGTATACATGTAAATCCGTCTCCAAATACGGATTCGAAAGATTTGATCTCTGTCAAAAAAAAATCGATTTTTTTGGTGTGAAGGAACGTAAAATCTGTCGTAAAAGTCAAAATTTGACAAAGGATCGCAATCAATCCCTAAAATCCCAAGTGTGTAAAGGAAATCGACATATGTAAGTAAACACCATTCGCGAAGAATAAAAAAAATGCATGTGAACGAAATGTCAAAATGAGCGAATGTTCGTTCATTCGTCGGTCGTTGGTCGCTCTCATGTAAATATAGTCCTTAAGGCGTTCGACGGAGGTTGGAATTGGAGTGTCCGAGAGTGCAGACGTGTTTCTGCGTCTGCACTCTCCAAAAAATAAAATTAATATAATTCTTGTTAAAACGTGTTACGGTTTAAATTAATTTTTTTCCGTTTTTAATGTCTTTTTTTGACTAAATTTTATTCGCTTTTACTAAAAGCGAACTTCCTAAACATCCTAAATTAAACTCAACGCCGGATGGTGCTGTGATTACAACGAAAAAACTGGATCACTTTTTTAACACAAAGTGCCCATTAACTCTCCCCAGCGAGATAAGAAAAAGTAGAACCTCAAATTGAGGCATTAACCTAACAAGTGGATTAAGCAACAGTGTAATACAGTACACAAAAATCGACGATGCCGATACATGGCTCACTCCCAGCAGGAAGCGAACCTGCACATTAATAAAAATCCGCAACTGCAGTTCTGCGGGCAACAGTCCGCCGAACAACAATCGATGACGCCATGTGGCTAATTCCCAGCAGGAAGCGAACCTGCACATAAATAAAAATCCGCAACTGCAGTTCTGCGGGCAACAGTCCGCCGAACAACAATCGATGACGCCGACATATGGCTAATTCCTAGCAGGAAGCGAACCTGCACATTAAAAAATCCGCAACTGCAATTCTGCGGGCAACAGTCCGCCGAACAACAACTAAATCTCACTTGGGTCTGGAACTGAGGATCTCACGGCGATAGTCAACAACTGGGGCTTACAAAATCACCACCAAACGCAACAAGTAACGGATCTGATTCCAGTGTTAAACAACTCGTAATAATCGTATATTTATATTATATATGTATAAGTACAGAGCCATCGCTCTCAACTTATTATCTCTGTCATGTGATATTAGTGTAACAGTATAATCTTCTCACTCATTCTAAATGTATAAATATAAGCAGTATAGAGCTATCGCTCATATCTGACTATTTTTTTTTACTCTTTCACTCCTCTAGTGAACTAATTGCATATTCAAACATAAAGAGCGTTCTCGCTCTCATTTTCAAAAAAAAGACAAGAAATATCAACATTATATGTTAAAAAAAAAATAATGCGCATTGCGCGTTTTTAGTTTTTAGTTTTTTAGTTTTTTAAGTTAGTGTTAGTTTATTAAATTGTAAATATGTATATAGTCAACGAAACTTCCGTTTCACGCAAATGTATAACGCTCTTGAGCACGAGCAGAACAAAACTATATTATTATATAAAAATTGACATGCCACGAGGCTTAACCTTAAATAAAGTAATTGTTAAAGAAGGCCATACGCTACAGCCACTTTTGTACCTATGTTAAAGTTAGAATAAGATGAAACGACTCTGTAATTGATACTTAAAGACTCAATAAAACATTCATTCATTCATAAGGCGTTCGACGCCAAATAAATGTCAATTTGTCCATTCTCTTTTGTGGAACGAATTCTCTATATTTTTTGGTATTCCGTTAGTCGTTTCCATACAAAAAACGTCTGTAAAAACGCCGAAATATGTCGTGGAGAAATTTGTTGACGACAAGAGTCAAAATATAGGTTTTTTTTATATTTATTTTAGTTTTTATAATTTAAAATTCTTTGCTTAGGGTGAAAATAACAGGTCTAAAAGGAGTTACAAGAAAAGGCTCGAGTGGGTAGCCAGCATCGCCTGTAAAAATGTATTTTAATTTTTACTGTTATCCTTATCAGTCACGATCACATACCCAAAAGTCAAGTATTTCTTTTTCCTCCGTCATAATTCCTCCACGTATCTTATACGCATTCTTTTATCACAAACCTTAAATGCATGTATGTACATGTATATATATAAATATTTATATCAAGCTATGTATCTATCCGATTAAAATGGCAAAGATAAAATGAGAGCAGACATTTCATTAAGAATTTTGCCTAAACTAGGCTGGGCTAGTCTCAAATTGAAGTCGTTCCCAACCCCTTTTTGGTAACTCGCTTCTGCAAAAAATCTAAGGACAGTCTTCTTCGCAGCCACTGCTGCTCCAAGAAAAATAACTTTCTATACACTATACATTTTCCGTATTTTTCTTTTGTTTGAAACAAATTTACACAAATATAATTTTCAAAAACCAAATTATTCAATTTGTAAACAATTTAATAAGTCAAATGTCAGCTGTTTGGAATGTAAAGACCGAGAGAAACGCTGGCGTTTTAGTTACGGAATACCAAAAAAAAAAAATCGACACCACTCCTAGAAAAACGCCTGTCGGAATAAGGGTTATTAAATGATTTATCCGAAACAGTTTAAACCGCTTCTATTTTTTACTGGATAAAGTGCAATCATGTTTTAAAAATAATTTTCACAATTGAAAAGAAAAAACGCAGAGAACAGTTATCTAAGTGTTGAATAATAACAGGTTTCTTTTTTTTTAAATGTTCATATAAATGTATTTATTTTGTTTCAATAAAAATAAAAAAATCAATTTAGGAAATCAAGTCAAGAATTTTATTGGTAAACTTATGTACATACCTACTTCGACTTTGGAAACAAAAATAATAAACTTTAAACTTAATGCTCTTGGATTGAAAACTTTCTGAAGATTTTTTTTTTAATATTTAAACAAAATAAATTGGTATGTTGTATGTATGCATAAGATTCGAGCAAACATTTTGAATAAATTGTTTTTCATTGTAAGAAACTGTTGTATTTCGCAATGTAGCATTGGAAATCGGTTCCATTTCCTTCTTTTATTTTAAATGTTAAACTCTTTCCAATATTCCCGGGGATAAATATAATCGATCCTCGTTTCACAGCCAACTCCTCACCATTACCGAACACAAGTTGTCTTTCCCCGTTCAAGACCAGCAATATCCCACCGAACTTTTCTGTCTTCATTTCATATTCCTTCAACGAACCCGGAATGGACAGCTTGTCGACTGCAAAATCTTTTATAGGAGGAGCGAACCTTTCGAGACATTCGTCAACCTTTGTTGGTTTGAATAATTTTTTCTCGGGTGGTGAACCTTCAAAGTTTAGCATCTCAATCAGACAAGAAACATCCTTGTACTTGGGCGTGAGTCCTGCACGCACTACATTGTCGGAGCACGACATGCACTCAATGCAATCTCCTTCAAGATAGGCATGAATCTCATTGGCGGCAAGGAAGATAGCTTCACCTGGTTGCAGGCGAATATGATTAATAAAAAATATTGCCAGAATTCCTGAGTCACGTGGAAAGTCCCTTTTGATTTTGTTGAATATCTCCAAAAGTCCCCTTTCCTGAAGAACTAAGAGGAATATTTTAGTTGTTTGAATTGAACCAGGTATGAAATTGCTTACCTGACGTGTAATTCGTTGCAATTGCTTCAATGCAAGCCGTAGTTAGATTTTCAGGCGAAGTCATAAGCGATTCGAAGCAGGTTCGTAACCCCTTGGCACCAGAAGGTAGCAGTTTAACATTTTCAGAACCGAGAAGTTCCATAAGCGGAGGCAACTTTTCACACAGCTCATAAATTTCCTCGTATGTTCGGAAGCCACAAAGGGCATCAAATTGAGTAAGTGCGATGGCAATTTCGGGTTTGTGGTTAGGATCTTTGAAGATATCAGGTCGTTCAGCATGTAATCGCTCAGCGTGTTTCTGTATTCAAAAAACCATTACTAAACGATCTTTTATATTAATATATCTCACCTTATTGGGATGAACTTGAATACTCAATGCCTTCCTTATACTAAGAACCTTAAAAAGAAAAGGAAGTTTGTCCAAACCACCAATAAGTCCATCAGAATTATTGGCGGCAATAAATTTCCCCAGCTCTTCTTGACTGGACTTGATAACTGAAGGTCCACTGGGATGATCACCCATCCAGAGTTCGGAATACGGAGTATTCTCATCAGCAAGAAATTCCACAGAGTTCAAAGCGGCCAATTTTGCGGCTTCGGACTGAGTCCCGAGCTTACCCCAATCATAGTTATTTACTTTTCCCACTAATTCCATGGTTTTATGAATTTTGATATTATTCAGTTGAGTTATTAGAATATGGAATCAAAGACAGGTTAGGCACAAGGTTATATCTCCAACGCAAAAGTGAGAACTGAGAACACTCCTGTTGTTATCTGGTTATCTCTATATAATGTTATTTATACCAATATTCACATTCACAAATCTTATCAAAGTTCAAATTGATAAGAAAAAATACATGTATGTATGTATGTATTTCTATATTGAGATTTTTTTTTTCTTTTTACATTTGATTTCTTTTTATTTATACATTTGTCACTTAAGATTATAGATTGCCGACTTTGAATTGGCCTGGCTACACTTTGGAGTTTTTATTGATTTATTTTACTTTAACAATACAAAATTAAAAGCAGATTTACTGAATGTTTTAGACTTGAAATGTGTTCACTCAATGAGAACCATACTTTTTTATTTTTTTGTGGAATATAAATAACTTAGCCTAGTGAAAGATAGAGTAAGAAAAAATACACAAAAGTCATTTCTTGACAGCTGACAGATTAAGGTATCAACAGAAACCTAAAATCTAAAATGGGATGGGTTAAGAGAGTAGAGTATGTGACGTTCACACAGTGGGATTTAGTTCAACGACTTTGTTTTTACACAGCGCGACCATTTAACAGAAACTCTAGAATTAACCGGGAAGAACAAGAGATTATCAGACATAATATGGCAGCATGACAGTTCTGTAATATCAATACTGAGTGATAGCTTCATTTGACTTTGAGTTGTTGTATATCGGCGTTGGTTGAGATGTAGTTTTTTTCTACAATTCCTTATGAAAACACGCCTAATGACTACCCCTAAAGTGTTTGAGCACAGTGAGCACAGAAAGTTGAAGTGGGAGAGCCATGTTTTGAATGTCTGAATATTATAATGGGAGGGAAATATAGAGTATGATATGACCAGGCACGCATATTCAATTTTTAAATTTGCAACTGTTAAGTTTCTAAAATCAAACATATGTGCTTATATGGGAGTCCGGCGCACATACAGCAACTCGATTCGAGCAGCTAAGAAGTTTGTGTTTTTAAACACTTTCCTAAAATCAGTTCGCTATTTTGTGTAGCACATAATCATATGCACCTGCGCGCACATTCAACTTAATAATTGAGTTGACTTCTATACGCCCAAGAGAGAAAAGTGTGTGACTGAAGTGATGCATGTGCGCGCTGCACTATTAACTGGTGATGTGATTAATCTATTTGAGTTCGATCACAGTTGTCAGTGCGCGCCTAGTCTTAAGGTTAAATTGTCTAAAGGTAGACATGCAACTGGATATTTTACTAGAATACTGTTTATAAAAATAACGGTAAAATAATAAAAGACAAAAAACATTGGGACGGAGTTGAAGGGATGGGAATGATTCCATAATAGTTCTGTTTCCTGTCAGTTTTAACGCTCTGTTCTGAATTCTATCCAGTCTGCCGAAAGATTTGAGTTATACTCGAGATTAACAATTATTGAACGTCAAAGTAGTGAGATAGTATTGATTTAAGCCTCCGAAAATAGATTAGATCAATCTTAGATACACCTCTAGAAACGTTTGGAATTGAGAAGCATTACCAGCCCACTTAATTAAACATGACCAGCGTAAGTTACATGTCTATTTAAGACTTAGAGCGCCTTTTGGATTCCAAGATTAGTAATCTTAATCTGGCGTTGAAAGATGACATCTCTGGTCTTGGTTTTGAAATTTCAGCTTTAAAAGCAAGTCATGATGAATTCAAAACCAAAGCTTCATATTTGGAGACAGAAAACGCATTTTTAGAAGCCTAAGTCGAAAGGCTTTTGAAGAAAGGCACAGATAATGTGGACAAATCTGCAGAGCCAAATATATCTGTAATGGATTTCTTTAAGAAGACGTGGTCCAACACGAATGGCAAGTGAAATGCATCAAGCCTGGAATGGTTCAGCGGTGTGGTGGTACAACTCCCCAACTGCTGCAGAGTCGTTCAAGTTCTACGGAAATTGGTTCAACTTAAAGACATAAATATTTCTATCCATTTATTGCACGGCAGATAAGAAGGATCCTTGAGCAAAGATGAAAGGGTATACATCGAATTAAATTTTTTTACTTGGGGCAACAACCTTGGCCAGAGACGTGGAGACAGTGATAGTTTTACGCGATTAAGGGAACTTCCAGTTTTAATGAATAAATTTTAAAATAAAATTTGAAAAAAAAATGAAGAGTTCAACATCATCTATTAGTTCAATTGTCAGAACCTCAGAACCCATACCTATGGATAGATCCGGAGAATGTACTTTCCTGTGCTCTTCTGCTCATTCCATTACTAACTATGGTGTCGCTACAGGGTTGAACAAAAAGTTGGACTTTGAGAACAATTTAATTAATCACTCACATAAGTAAAAACTTTTTTAGACTTAATGATGATGATGTGTTTAAGTTATTTCAAATATTTAAACTACCTTCTACGACTACCACATTAAAACTGGAATACCTTCAATGTTAATTGATTTTTTGAAGATTCACTTCAACTACATTTTAAATATATTTCAAATTGATTAAATTATCTATACTCTGTTCAACAAAAATTGTCAGTACAGGGAAGATAGGACGTTTGCCTCTCACTCTGGTTTCATTGGCTTGCATGAGTGTGTCGCCTTTTAAAGCTCACACAGGGTTTCCCTAGCTTACATTTATAAATCGCCAACACTCATCACATTCAACTTCATAAAATTTGTTTTCAAAAGCTTCAAATCCCAAAAGCTCCTTAATAAAATCCACTGAATAAGCTCATTGCTTGTAATTGAGAATGATAATAGTAACTCTGTTCTTATGTATATAACAGGCGCACGATCGTATTGACTTGACAGTATCAGCGTTACCACTTCCAGAAAAAAAGTCGAAGTATATTTGAAGAAAATGTGAAGTAAATCGAGAAAAATCGAAATAGATTTTTAAATGACTTTTTACTTGCTTTTAGAAAAATTTGAACTCGAGATTTTCATCAGTTGACATTACAACACGAAAAAGTAGTGCTTCCGTCTGTCTGCAGGTCTGTACCTCAACCTGCAGCCTAGAGAGAGATTGAAATGGTTTGTTTGTTTTTAGCTCGGTTCCTTCCATACAGCCATTATGAAATATCATATTTATTTCGAAAACGCCGCTAATGATTTTAATAAACATACATTTTGGTAAAAAAAAATTATTTTTTAGTTTCTACTTTCCATTTTCGACTCTACTGATTTCGATCAAAATTTGTACATCGGAGCTTCTTTGATTTTGAAATAATACTGTATACGAAAAATATTTTCCTTAAATGTACATTAATTAATACTTAAAATTGTCTAAAGAATAACATTAAAATTATTATAGTTAAATATAATTTAATTTTAAAATAAAACACACACGCAAGCGAAATTTTCATAAGATTCGTACCTAGAGAAAAAGAAGTAGATTTGGGTATTTTTTTTTTTTGTAAAATTGAAGTAGGTTGAAACAGAGATTTTTAAAATGATGTAGATTTCAGTATTTTGATTATGGAGCGAAGTAGGAAGTAGATTTTAAAATATTTTGAAAAAAAAAGAAGTATATCTACTTCAATTGAAGTAAAGTGGTACCACTGGACAGTATCCCTTCAGCAGTGGGATTCAGCGGTCGCGTTGGGGTGTACGAATAATTACAACAACAATTCTTTAAGGAAAGTCAGTGGTGTAGTGATAAGTGCATCAGGCGCCACTGCTTTGGAAAAAGCTCTTCCATAAGGCTTGTACTGACAAGTTTTGTTGAACAGAGCATAGTCAACCCTTTCTGACTCTGTTGGAGAAAGAATAAACTTTAACACAGAAAACATTTTCGATCTTAAAAAAACTCTATACATCGTTTAATTACGGATCATCGCGAGGAATGTATACATAAGGCCAGAGCATCTCAATTATGTACAGGGATTACTACAGATTAAGCTTCAGTTCAATTTTGGTACAGCCAACTATTTCCACGACAAAAACTCAACAGAATTGAGATCTTCGATTTTCGTGCGAGAGGAGAAATACTTCAAATAAATGTTATTCCATAAAGGCCAGATCTGCTCCTGCAATGTGAGTTATATTATAAAACACAAGGGAAAGAGAAGATATTTTTCATTTTTTGGGTTCGTGTCCAATCGTACAAGAACATGGGTGACTTGTTTTTGACCCAAACTATTGCAAGAGGAGACATTGTATGCAACCTAAACGGTTCGAATGGCTGGGATTAACTGTACAGCTACATCAAATCTGCTTCCAATTACAGACAGACTATTATATGAGAAAACTTTAAAAATTAAAATCATTTGCATTTAAAATTTCTTTCATTTAACAAAGTAAAATTATAATCTTAATTATTTACAAAATGTTCAAGCAATTATTTCTTACTATTTATTTTTCATAAATTATAAATCATGTTTTATTTAACTTCCATTATTTTGTACATATACATATGGCCAACGGTTTCAAACAAGACTTATACTAGTATTTATTGTCTTTTGCTATGAATGAAGTCATTCTTCTATTTTATTATATTTTACTCGAGTTTGGGACGTAGAAACGCTGTATAAATTGCAATTCGAAGTTTTCGAAGCATAAAACTCCAAACGATTTTTAAGAACGAGTTTGACTAGCTGCAGGTAGAGTTGTCGGCAAAACAATGAAGTGGATTAGAAGTTTCCGGCAATTATTAAATTGAGGAAGAGAGTCGGATACAAAATGGAGTCCTGGGAAACACCAGCATTTATTTTGTGAATATCAGTCTTAAAACCGTGTAATACAATATTGTTGTGAACAGAGCTTTATACTACTACAGCGCCATCTGTTGGGAAATTGCATATCTAATTTGTGGAAGAAACAAAAAGCTCTTTTCCAATGTCAAATGTATTTCCCCTTATTCCAACCATCTAGAACATTCCAAGACGAGAAGCTTCGCGAATTTTCGAGAACAACTAACATGAGTATACAAGGGAGTGCTCGCGGTGAGCACAACACAGTTGATTTTTGATTACGGAAGTGTGCAAAACTCTGCTTATTGGATTGTGTAAAACAAGTGTGATTCTAATTTGAATAAAGTATTTGATTTGATTATAAATTGAGATTTATTGTTGTGATTTGGAAAGTAAAAATAAAGAAGAAATATTAGAAAGAGTAATAAGTTTTATTTAACGAACCTAGCAAAAATATTACAATATATATTGAATGATCCATAACGGAATTTTGAATCCAAAGAATAAGCGTTTCATTGATACCAAATGCACACGGATTTTCAATAAAAGAGATCATAATGCCAAGCTCTAGAACTAGAAATATCAAGCGCACTTTCTCCAAAACAATGTAAAGATCTATTCTGCTCTTCGGTGAGATATGCCATCGGATCACCAGTGGGAATGATTGCTGTGAAGGCCGTATTACCGGTGATTAAGACGCTTTAAGTCTTCGAGATATTTCTTGAGCTGATGATTGATCAGCCATTCCATGAACCTTGGAAAGGGGAGACGTACTAGTAAGTGCAATTGGTCAATAGAAGTTTATATCAAGATCTTGAAGGGCCCTTGCAATGTACGAGTGTGGAAATATAACTTTCCCATTAAATGATTTACGTTATCAAGTCCAAGAGGGGCAGTGTTGCTGTCATTTAACGTAGACCTAGCAGCAAATGGAGCTGCGTGTACATTTGCCCTATCAAAAGAGCTATAGTTATCCGGATGTCGTTCTAAATAACCTTTGAAATGGAACCGAAGATAAACTTGAATTTTTACGTTCTTATAAATTGACCAGAAATGTCTTCATGCCTTTGGGACATTGCAGGAGTTTTGCCTTAATTTCTGGTCATGTAAGAATTTGGTTCTTTTTATAACAGTGTTGCTATGGTTTCTGACTTGTTTATGCTTTTTTCGTTTATCCTCAGTTGGGTTAGCTTTGGAAGAGCTTACGATATCTATGGATCTATAGTACCAATGAATGGTATTTAGGCATAAGTAATAATTTAAAATAGATCACTTACCATATAGCCGCTTTCAACAGGTTGATGTTCGTAACGTACAATCCTCTAGTAAATTGAAACAATTTTTATTTTTATTTAAACCATTTGGTGTTTAATATGCTTGCTTTAAACTTATAAATGTAAATAGGAACTGTGCAGTCTCTTAAAGTTAATACTGTCGCTTCATATAATGACATTTAATTTTTTCAGTTTAGTTTAATAAATAAATACCCGAAGAGTTTTGTAAAATAAAGCGCAACAAAAAATAAATAAATAATGGAGCTTCAGTCGTAAACGACGTAAGATCCCATGCCAAGCTTTTTAAGCAATAATCTCGTTAAATTAAATGCAACGAGTGTCAGTGTTATTTATGATCACTTATAAAATAATTATTCGAAGGTGTTAAGGAATGGCGCAATGGATCCAATATCTTCACAATCTGGAATGGCTTTTCCTTTGAATTTCAAACATGACTCAGCACATGTTTGTCCTTGGAAGTAGTCACCAAACATCTTCTTGCACTGAACACAGTTATTAAGACAAACTTGAATGTAATCCAATCCACCCATGGTGTCTTTGATATATAAAAAAGAAGAATTGATTAAAAATTGTTAACGATTTATCAAAACTGCTTAAATACCAAATCTTTTTCCATAGCCAATGGCAGGGATGCCATTTGTAGATGTTGTCAAACACAACGAGATGGCGATGACGATGGCAGCAATGATGACATTCTTTGATGAAAACATGTTTAATCTGAAATTAATAATACATTCAGATATTGATGCCTGAGGATTTTTGTATGACTGTTTAACAAAAAAACCCATTAAATATTTTAACGAATTATGAAACTAGTGCTTAAAATATCGGTCATATTGATTGATCTAGAGTGAAACAAGTGACTTTGTTTGAAAGTGTACTTGTGTGGAAGCTATCAAAGAATAAACTGATAAACTTAAATAAAATGCTAACATTCAACAAATGTATCAAATGTACGAGTATATAAAATCAAAATTACTCCTAGATATATTTAGGTAATATTGATTTCTTTTCAAATAGATCGTTTATTGCACTTCTTTAACAAAGCCCGAATTTTGAATTAACACAGCATTTTATCACAATTATTTAGTAAATTAGGAGAATCAGCAAACAAGCAAAAATTTGTAAATGAACAAATAATTAGTATACAAAATTTATTGAAACATTTATCCGCTGGACTCTTTTCTTAGACTTTTGTTTAAGAACCAAAAAGTACTCAAGACTAAAACTGACAGCATCAACCTCGTATAGTTTTATTTTATTTTCAATCTCGTTTCATATTACTAGTCGAAAAACAAACCCGGCATTTCAACTTATTGATACCGCTTAGTCTCGTCTTAACCAAATGTCTTTCTTAAGGGTTTATCAAACTACCATAAAAACGATGAATCAAGTTAAGCAAATCTTAGTAAATACCTTTATGACCAGAAATTAAAATTTTTCTTCGATTATTTTTTCACTTTCGTTTTTGTCATCAATCAAAAAGAAACAAAACACAATATTTAAACCTTTTAATATACGAATATAAATAAAACAAAAGTCTTCCAAATTATTGATTTAAATCCACGAAAAACACCGCTTAGTCTCAACCACTTAGATCACTCAAATTGTTAACAATACATCAAATATAAAATCAAGTATGAATTTTATACGAAAAATATTCGCAGGGTAGGTAGTTTCCATTTAACAAGACGGATACCATATTAACTAAGAATGGGCACGCGTGTGACTCCATCAAAACTTTTCCAACAAAAAGCATTATCGCGTCCATCGATGTCACAAACTTGTTTCAATTCCAACGCTAACAATATAAACACAAGTAATATTAACGAAACTAGCAATTTTTTGTTTAATTTTTAACTGGTATTAATGTCAACAAAAACAAAAAAAAATGTTCTTATAGAAATAAACTCTTATGTTTAGTGGTTTATAATATCATCGAAATAGTTAACAACGACAAAGAATCCAGTTTGTTAACAAATTTTTTTTTGTACCAAGTCTCAAGTATTTGGTCTCATATCATTAACACGGCAGCAAGGTACCGGATGCTACAGCATCTCCGATGAGCAGACAGAGGCAGGACTTAATTAATACTAGATTGAAGTTGAATTGTCTTTATGCCTTCGAGCCAATTCGAAATAAATAAATTGGTAATATTAAGTAATGGTTAGCGAAATATTCTGCAAGCAAAAGGGGGCAAAGACCCATACTCAAAAAAATAAATATGATGGGCGTGAAGCAGAGGCACGAATATTATATTCTGACATATTTAGCTTTCATTTTGGATTGCGGAAGTATTATTTTCATCCTAAGTTGTACTTACTTAATCATCAGGAATAGTATTGAGCAACTGCAACTTTTGTCTTCGTTTTGACGTGTCGACGTGTATACGATACGGAATCCCCTGAGTTTGAATGGTTCGTTGTGGGGTTTTTCCATCAGCTTGTTCGCTGGAGGGGACTTTAGATCTGTTTAACTTTTCCCTGTTTAAGTTGGTGGCTTTAGCAACTTTGTCAATTGGAATATTTAAATTGCATGGCCATTTGGACAAAGGACGTCGCCCTATATACATAGCATGCAGAGTTTTTTAGTTTTGTTCTGTGCTAAGAAGAAATAACAGAATGCGCACGAAAACATTAAAAATTGAATTGGAGTTGTCAAGTCAGCCGTTGTTTCGGCTTTGAATCTATTGATTTTTGCAGCGAAAACTCAAAATTTGAATCAAAGTTTGTAAGTTATTTATTTAAAATATTAATGAAATTTATTTAAAATATTTTGCTGGGGTAGGGACCAAATTCAACTTTGAATGTCGATTTTAAAAGTAAAGGGTGTTTTTTTTTTTGCGGTGAATTGAATATAAAAATAGATACCAATGATGTTAATGGCAATTGATTTAATATGTGAAATTAATATTTTTAGGTAATAAGTATACTTCTTAGAAACGTGTTTCTTATATCCTGGTCTATTTATGTGTGCACTATACATATTAAATTTGAAAGTGAGGTTAAAGGAAAAGACATGGAAAAATAGATAATGGCAAAGCCCAAATTTGTACAGTCATTCCTCATTTGTGCTGGCGTTGTTCTGTTGTCTATTCATTGCGAAGTAGATAGATATGTAAATATATTGAGCATAAACCATCTCTCCGCAGCCGAATTTAAAATCACTGGAGCTATTTTCTTCAAACTCGGTACTTAAGGATCTTCGGTGATGGCCTAGAGGAGAAATTAAATTTTTTTTTAACTCTAAAACCAACGGTACCTGCCATACAGCCGTTTATGATAAATCTTATTTATCTCGAAAACGGCTCTTACGATTTTTATAAGAAAAATAAGCATGCAACTAAGAGCTTGGACTACATTTTGATCAAAAAAATTTGGAAAATGTTATTAACGGCACCTGTGATAGAACCATTGACCAAAATATTTGTTCAGGAGCTTCTTTAAATTGTATATAAAAATATTCGAAAAAATAATTTTTGGGATTCTGGAAAAAAAATCCAATTTTTTTTGAAAAATCAATGGCGTAAAATTTTAGTTGAATTAGTACGATGTTAAAGCCGTTTTAGTATGAAACAAGGTTAAAGCAACGATTTTGCTAATTTTAATCGAATATAGCATCATACTTTCTCTACCCTTTTATTGAAGTTAAAATCATCGAATACCTATTTCATGTTTTTAGTATCGTGCTATTTACAAAAGCCACAAAAGGTCTGTTTACTTAATTTTTTGCACAATCTGTCATTGTTTTAGGTGTGTTCAGAAGCAATTTATCAAGAAAATTGCTCTAGTACGATACTTAGTTAGAATATGTTTCAATTTAAGAATTAGTTAATAAACTACTTTAAAGTTACCAAATTGTTAAGTAGTATCATACAAATTCAAAATTTATTCAAAATTTTGCGTGAACGATAATTTTTTGAAATTATTTTCTAAAATCTAAACTTGGCATAAATTCATACTTTTCTACAATTCAAAAGGCAATTTTATGCATTTGAAAATTTGTATCTTATTTAAGCCATGTTTAAATTTATTTTTAAACAATTTTTAAATTCCAAATTACTCTTACATAATTTTATTTAGATTCGAAACAAAATGTTAGGTCATAATCAGGGTTTGATTTTAGCTATCCAGTCTTGCGATTTTTTTTGAAAATTGGAAGTTGAAAAACTTGGAAGAAAAATAATTTAGAATTTCATTATCTGATATCTTGTTAAACTTGTTGAAGAAATCATCAAACATATTATCGTAATGTTGAATCAAGTACAAAATCCAACATTTTTGAATATCCGGTGAAACAAATTTTTAACAATATTTAGAAATTAAAATTATGTCATGAATTAGCAGTAATTTACAATATTGTCTCAGCCAATAAATTTGCACACCAAACTTCCTGACTAAGTAAGTTTCTACGCCATGTTTTTCTATGCAGAAGCATACATGTGGTCCAAAAATAAACTTAAAAATTATCATTATAATAATGGTTCAATATCTGTTCAATAAACTAAAATTATTAGAATCAGCTATAGAAACCTGTAGAACAATAAACAAGATGTCTATAGATTACTATAGCTTGCCGGGGCAGATAAACATGTTTTACTTCAGATCGTGGATGTTCTCTACCACAAAAAAAAAAAAAAAAACTCAAACTAAATTAATGCTAATAAGTCACACTTATTCGGAGATAAAAAGTGTGTCATTAATTGATTTGTGTATATGGTGGAATATTTCATGCATAATTTGCAATAGAACCTGATTGGAAATTCTCACCAGTTCTTTGGGGTAGATTGAAGATAATTATGTACGTAAACTTAACAAAATAAAATCATGTGTTTTTCCATGATAAAACCCCAGAAGAACGTAAAAAAAACTTTGGGTTAAATGTAAAAATAAACTATTAAATGTACTTTTTTCATTTTATGTTAAGTACGAGTAATGAATGGAGTATGTTAGGTATGTACCTGCACATGTAATTATGTAAATCCGAGATTATGAATAACTCTAGCGTTTCGTTAAAAACGGATTTATTTAAAAGAGGACTTTTTCAAATAACTTAAGAGTTTTGAGTGTTGTTTATTTATTTAAGTTCAATAAATATGTCAGACTTTAACTTAACTTACCTTTAGAAACTTTAAAGCTTAACACTTTTGAACCACACAAACAAGAGTTGCAAGATAAACTGATACCATTTGCTCGAATGTAATCCTTTATATATGAAAATTCTTCCTATAGGATACGCAATACAGTTTCAGAAAAATCATCAAGATAGATAGCCAATAGTGTTTCCCTTTATTCAATAAGGAAGTCGAGACAAATATTTCTCAGGCACAAATTGAAGTGCCTAATTGTTTAAGTGCAGTCCTTGTGTTCTTATAGTGGGCTTTTGAATGTATCCTGTGGTTAAAGGATTTGATTTAGTTATTGTATTAGGAAAAAAATCAGCTATAAAGGTTATTGAGATTATAAGAAATAATTATGTTAGACAAAAAGAAAAATCGAAATCCTGGAAAATATATATGATTTGTACACAAAAATACATACATATATACATATATATATATGTATATTATTCGTTGCATTATAACAAGTGACTTTTTTAGAGCAATCGGAAATTAAAAAAAAAACACATAAAATTCAGAAAAAAGCATGAAATCTTTATTTGAATCGATAGTACGGTGATATAATTTAATGTTTGAAGATTATTTCATCCAAATGTTGGCCGCGCCTGCGCCTCAAATGGTCCATCCGCATGTCATGTAAATCAAGCTCTTCTATTTTGCGCAAAAAAACGTTGCGATTAGCAACATCTTTGAAGAAATACGGCCCAATGATTCCGTCAGCCCGTAATCCGCACCAAACAGTGACTTTTTCTGGATGCATTGGTAGCTCTTACAATGCTTCTGGCTGCTCTTCACTCCAAATACGGCTGTATTGCTTGTTCACGTATACATTCAACTAGAAATTTGCTTCGTCGCTGAACACAATTTTTCGATAAAAAAGTGGATCTTCGGCCAACTTTTCAAGAGCCCATTCACCAAAGCTGTATTTTGAAAGGCTTCACACCTAAATCCTTCTGCGTTACTTCTGCAAGTAACAGAGGCCCAATTGCTGCGAACGGTGCCGAATCGATAATTCACGGTTGTCACTAACACTGGCCGATACAGCTGCGATATTTACTTCTACATAAGCGTGTTGGTGGTTTAATGTCCAACAATGTAAATTTGGCTCCAAATTTAGTCACAATAGCCCGAATAGCCGCCTCAGGAGGTCGATTAAACTGACCATAAAATGGAAGAAGCGCGCTATGAACTTTCTTAACAGAGCACGCATTTTGATAATAAAATTCAATAATTTGCAAGCGTTGTTCGTTTGTAAGACCGTTCATGGTTAAATTATAGACCAAGACGAAGATGTTTGACAGTGACACAAAACACGAAACGTGGGTGGCTGTCAAAACCAGTATTGCCAAAAAGAAAATAGCAAAAAAATCAACCATTATTATATCCTTTTGGTTGTTGTTTAAAAAATAAAACGACTGAATAGCACTTATTGCTCCTATGTACAAGCACTTCGGAATTATTTTTTTTGTATATTATACGCGCATTTAAGGGATTATGAATACCCTCACAATGTTAAACACAGTGCGAGCAATAAGGAAAGTAGGATATATATAGATATAAAAACAAGGATTTGAATAGAGAAAGGTATTAAAATGCAAACAACTCATTGTTGGCGTCAGATTTCTGCAAAAAACCATAAAATTATGGAGAGAAATCGTAAGAGCAGTTTTATTAATAATTGTTTTTTACGAAATTTCTCAACAAAAAGATTCTAAAAAAAATTGGTATAACAATTTTACATTTTTAATAATATAAATTTAAAGACAGACTTGAAAAAAAAAACAACAATCGTAAACCCGTTTTTAGAAAGATATTGAATTTTCAAAATAAAAATTTATTTCTTTTTTAGATCCAAAATTTTTTTATTTACTTTCAAAACTTTTAGTTTGAAAATCAATTTTTCAAAAACTATTTGCTCAAATAAATCGATTTAAAAAGCAAATTAAAGAATGGATTTCTGTCTTTCAAAAAAAAACTGAATGACATTGTAAGTATTTTTTTTAATAATTTTTTTGTGTATTCCCCTCCCCCCTGAATGAGGGATAAAGACCCCCTCTTAAGCAATTTTTGTCTTGCCTCAACACAATCTACAAGTTCTAGCTTTATTTGCAATCACCCTTTACAATAAATTGTTCCATGAAGTTTTTATAGATTTTTAGTTTGTTTTTATAAATATGCAAGTATTACTATCGTTATTCTTATATTAAAAGCAATTCATTAAAACAATACTCTCCTTTGTATTTGTGCAAAATTTTAATACTCTATCTTTTAAAACAAAAAGGTTATAGATTTTTGATATAAAACATCCAATTATTTTCCACTGTGCGATGGCAGAAAAGTCGAAAAAAGTGAGTTTCGAAATTCTGTCTGTCTGTTCGTCTACATTTTCACATTAGTGCGACTGAAGAAAGAACCTATATATTTGACAGTCCTAATTACGAGTGTGGCCTCGCGTTTTCTATTAAAAAAAAACTTAATCGTTTCTTTTCATATTTTTTTTTATGCTTTATTTGTCTCTCTTTTTTTTCTTTATTAATTTATTAGTTTAATGATCCATATAAAATTATTATACAATTTAATTTACGAGTATATTATTTTCTTTTTTGAACATTTATTAAATTCTAATATGAGGCCAGATTGTTGAATTAGACTAACTTATAAAATAATTATCGACTTGAACTTCACTTCAGATAAAAAAAAAATGTGCCGCGTTTGCAAAATATGAGTTTGTTTTCGAAATATCATTTCGTTATTCAAATGGACAAAGGTGGAAGGGAAAAGGGGTGTATCCGTTCTGGATTGGTTTTGCTGTGTTAGCAAAAATGGCGTGGGAATCAGTTAGGAATTTATAAATGTGCCGTTAGACAAAGGGGAGTGTCCGGGATAACGGGATTTGGGGTTCATGTAGAGTCGGATACGTAACTTCCTTCCGAGTAGACGAGTATTACGGCGGAATTGTTTAAGGGAAGGAATGCAAATGGGTGTTTACGGTGTTCAAAAGAAACAAAAGTTTCCGTGTTGGATGTGTCTCTTGTTATAAGTTTTAGAGCTTTATTCTGAATTTCATCCAACAGGATCAAATTTCTTCAACCTTTTAAGAAAACCTAAGCATTTTCGTTAAGAGAACTTCTTTCCAAGCTATGTCAAATACTTTAGAAATATCAAGGGCAATTTACTTTGTTTCTCCAAAATTATGTGGAGATTTCTTCCACTTTTTAATGAGATATGCCATAAGATCACCAGTGGACCTAATGCTACGAAAGCCGTACTGCCGGTCATTTAAGAACTTTCGCTCTTCGAGATATTTATTAGGGTTATTGCTAATCAGCGTTTCCATGACCTAGGAAAGAAGGGACGTTAGTGCAATTGGTCGGTAATTGGTGGAGGAGGAAGATTCACCGTTTTTAGTGCCGCTTCCCATCTACTCGGAAAGATACCCAAGGAGTATGACAGATAGAAGAGCTTAAACAATGTTTTTGCCAGCGTAGGACACCTCTTCAGAACTAAAGAAGATATACAGTATGAACCAGCGGATTTATGTATTTCAAAATCTTTGAGGACTCTTGAGACTGTATGAGTGTGAAAAAAGACTTGTCCCATAGAATCATTGATATTTGTTGGAATGAGAACAACTCGATAGACGTGCTTTTTTACTCTCCGGTTATTTTATTTTGGTTTCCCAATTATAAACTGTCCAAGAAGCTTCAAAAGGCAGCTATCAAATCTATAAAGTGAACAGTTCATCTTAAATACAAAGTTTTTCTTAAGTGTAATCAATAAAACTTGTGAATATTGTTTTTAAATCAGTCTAAAATCTGAACAATAGTGTCTTGACTACGTTTCCAACTCATTCCCACTTGGCTTAAACTTTCACATACTTTTACAAAATACAATCAAAAAATCTCATACTTACATACACAAAAATGTCATCCAACAGTGTAAAGAAAAACAATAGAATTACCGCCAACTCTAACAAACAGGATTCAACCCACATACCAATCAATTCCCCTACTTTAAAAGCTCAAGGCTCTTTATTCAAAAACACCAGCGACGGATGGAAACAAATCGATGATCGATTAAAAAGTCAAAGTGAGTCCATTTCAGCAAATATCAATAAACAAATAACCGATTCTGAAGCGCGAATTATGAAAAAAATTGATCAAATTGAAAACCACATAACCGAAATACAAACTAATCTAAACGCCATCTGCGAAAGGGTTAGCACGCTCGAAGCATCATACCCTGTTTTAATTGCCGACATTAAATCACTTAAATCTGATTTCACTTTAATTAAAAGCTCACTCTCCGATACCCAAACCACAATATCAACAAACTCAATCGAGCTGTCAAACACTTCGTCCACAATTTGTGAGCTCCAACGATTGATCGAAGCACAAGAAAACAAATTTGTTGCTGCCGATGCAATTCTTTACGGCGTCCCATATCATTCTGATGAAGAACTTCCCGCTATATTTAATAAACTTTGCAACACAATTCATCTAAATGCACCAACTCTGAACAAAATTTATCGCGCACGGCCCTCGATTAACCGAATGGATTCTGCAATTCTACTTAAATTTAATTCGCCATTTGATAGGAATATCACGCTAAAACAAATTAAAATGTTCCAGAACCAAAATAAACGTCGACTTCAACTCAGCGATCTTGGTTTCCCGTCCGAAGGCACTTCACCTGTTTATCTTCGAGAAAGTTTGACAAAAAAGAACCAAATTATATTACGAAACGCGCTCGCACTTAAGAAAAGTAAAAAATTACATTCTGTTTTCACCGCTCGAGGAGTTGTTTACATTAAACTTTATCAAGATGACAACGAAGCTAAAATTGTTGACAACATTGACATTTTAAATAAAATAACCGAGTCATTAGATTTGTCAATACATCGAACACATAATATTTAACCAACCAGCATTGCCAAATACTTTTTTTTTTTTTTGCAGTATATATTTTGTTATTTCTTAATTTATTTTTATTGTTTTAATAATAGTTATCTTTAATTTAATTTCTTCTATTATATCTATTATTTTAACTCATTATGTTAACTTTTTCAATTTTGCCTCTATTTTTTCATTTTCGCCTTACTTCTATTCCTTTGCCTTTTTATTTGAAATCTTCTCTTATGGCTACTCTCTCGGTGTCGCTCTCTTATTTAATAATTTTTCAAAAACATTACCGGCTCGGTATCGGTTAGTAACAACGGAGTAGTATCGGAAACGGGTAGTCGTGTCGTCCTGCGTTCTTTGGTCAAAGTTTTAACGAGCTATAGATCTGGCCTTAAAATCTGTCATTTAAATACGCAAAGTTTAAAGAGTAAAATTGATGAATTTCGAGATACTTTTGAAGGGTCTGGGGTTGATTTGGTTTGTGTGTCAGAGACTTGGCTTAATAGTGATCTAAGTGATAGTATGTTTCAAGTCGCAGGCTTTAAACTTTTCCGAGCCGATCGAACTAGATGCATCGGTGGTGGGGTTGCAATATATGTAAAAGAAAACATTCCATGTAATTTAAAATGTAGGTCTCCTAATGACTGTCAGATGGATTACTTGTTTCTAGAGATAATTGGAGATCATGAGAAACTTCTCGTCGGAGCTGTGTACAGGCCTCATAGGTCAGTTAATACGGAACCTCTTATTTCCTTACTGGAAGAAATCACTGTCTCTTCGTCAAAAATTGTAGTGTGTGGTGATATGAACAGTGATTTACTTTTAGAAGAGCATTTGCTGGAAAGCATGCTGACCTTAAATCTGTCCCCGGTCAATGTTTCATATCCTACACACTTCAGCGCTCAAACAGCTACACTCCTTGATGTTTTTTTCGTCAGTGAACCCAGTAATATTATCTTGTATGATCAGTTGTCCGCTCCTGCCTTTTCCAAACATGACCTCATCTACCTAACTTTTGATTTTAAAATTACTAGTTCACCTTCCACCTTTACATACAGGGACTTTAAACTCATCAGTCATGATGCTTTAGAGAGCGATGTTCGGAGCATAGAATGGGATCAGTTATATTTCATGACTTCATGTGATGAACAAATTAATTTTTTAGAGACTAATATTAATTTGCTTTTTGATGAGCATGTTCCTCTGAGGTCCAAAACTGTCATACCTGGACAGCGCCCCTGGTTCACAAACAATATCCGGTTACATATGAAAAAGCGTGACCTGGCTTACGAACGCTGGAAAAAATATAAGCTAAATGAATACCGTAGGGAATACTGTTATCTTCGAAACAAAACTGTTGCTCTGATTCGTTCCACTAAAAGTCTAATCTTCGCCAAACGGTTAGACCCATCTTTGAGTGGAAAAAAACTCTGGAACAACTTACGCACCATAGGTCTGGGTAAACCGAAAGGTCGAGTTTTCAACAATATTGACGGAAATGCTCTCAACGATGAATTTGTAGGTCTTCCATCTTTCTCGAACGAAGCACGACCTACTTTCCAACAAATTATTTCTTTAGCTGATACCTCTGAACCTACCAACAAGTTTAAATTTTCAGGAATTCGCCAAGTTGACGTAGTAGAAAGCGTACTCTCTGTTAAATCCAATGCCGTGGGAATTGATGGTGTCCACCCTAAATTTCTTAAAATAATATTACCTGTTGTATTGCCTCATATAACTTTTGCCTTCAACACTATATTAACAACAAGTGTGTTTCCCAAAGCATGGAAGAAAGCCAAAATCATACCCGTTCCTAAGAACTCAAGTTGTAAAGATTTTCGGCCTATTTCCATACTCCCATTTTTGTCGAAGGTTTAACTCTTTTTTGAATACTTTCAACATGCTTACCCCTGCGCAATCTGGATTTCGAGAAAAACATAGCTGCACTACCACTCTTCTTACGGTTGTTGATGAAATCAGACAAAATATTGACAAAGACCGAATAACCTTTCTATTACTACTTGATTTCTCAAGAGCATTTGATACCGTCGATCATTCTATTCTCTGCTGCAAACTCTTAAATAAATTTAATTTCTCACTTACTGCTACCAAACTTCTATTCTCTTATCTTACCGGTCGAGAACAAGCTGTTTTCATAAATAATGTTTTGTCAAATTTTATAGCTGTACCTTCTGGGGTACCTCAAGGTTCTATCTTGGGGCCCATTCTGTTTTCCCTATATATCAATGAACTGCCATCTGTTATAACCAATTCCTCTATTCAGCTTTATGCAGATGACGCTCAACTACACATAAGTTGTCCTCTAGGACTTATTGAAGATTGTGTAAGCCGAATCAATTCTGATCTTGAGAACATCGCTAACTGGTCCAAGAAAAATTTTCTTTTACTTAACTTGAAAAAGTCTAAGTGTATTGTTATTTCAAAAAAACCTGTGTCCACTTCTTACTTTCCGCCAGTTATCCTTTATAATGCACGTATCGAATATGTCTCTACTGCAAAGAATCTTGGAATGACTTTTAATAATACGTTGACTTGGAGTAACCATATCAGCTTAGCCGCAGGAAAAGTTTATGGTGTACTTCGCTCCCTATGGACATCTCAGTACTATACTCCAATAAAAACTCGAATTATTCTTGTTAAATCACTAATTATTCCAATCTTAACCTACGGATGCGAAGTCTATGGGAAGTGTGATGCCTCCTGTAAAAGAAAACTCAATGTTGCCTTTAACAACGCCATCAGATACGTCTTTGGCCTTCGTAGGTTTGATAGAATATCTCATTTTTCAAAGATAGTGTGTGATTTAAAATTTGATGAATTGCTTAAATTTCGATCGCTAACCATGTTCTTCAACATACTCAAAACCCAACAACCTCCTAGCCTTTTCAATAGAATAACGTTCTGTGCTTCCACTAGAACATCGCAGATCCTTCAACCGCGGGCTTCTTGTTTGACATCTGAACGTCAGTTCTTCGTTAACACTATCCGTCTCTGGAACTCTCTGCCACGACATATGAGAGATATTGCAGGTAAGAGGAGATTTCAAAAAGAGCTCAAGGCACATTTATTAAATTGATTTTTTTTTTAAATAAATATGTGAATAAATGCTTCTTATTTTATTTTACTTTTTTTTTGCATACTTAATTCATTTTTCTTTTCTTATATTGTAACAAAAGCCGTCTACTAGATTGTTTTCATTGGAATAAAAACTAATTATAACTTAGCACTAATTTATAAGATTATTGTATCTTAATGTGTATAAGAATACGAAATAAATAAATAAATCTAAATCTAAAATCTAAATCTCTCTACTTGTGAGCTGACAAAAGAAGTGTTACTACATGAATGAGTTTTGGGACCGATGCGATGACTTGGAAGAGTTTTCAATATTTCAATATTTTATTTTTAAAGGACCAAAAGCTTTTTACTGGCACTAGGACATTTAAGTGTTTTGATCATTTTTTTTTAGCTAAAGATTCTCAAAGTTTGGAATTGTATTGTGTATTCCAATTTAGAAAAAAAAATTTCTTATGGAAGACCCCATGTTTGATTTTTTTAAAATTTAACTATTATAAAAATTTTTTTTTTAATAAAATTTACAAGATGTAAGAAAAAAATTGTATTTTATATAAATATAACGGCAGCCACCATCATCATCATCGGCTCGACAACCGGGTTCCGGTCCTGGCCTCTTTCAACAAGTCTCTCCACCTATCCCGGTCTCTAGCCGACGCCATCCAGTTGCGCACCCCAAGGCTTCGGGCGTCCTGGTCTACGCCATCTCTCCAGCGCAAGCATGGTCTACCACGGTGTCGTCTACCATAGAATGTATCACAAAGAACTTTCCGAGCAGGTTCCTCTTCGCTCATGCGAGCTAGGTGCCCTGCCCACCGGAGTCTACCGAGCTTAATTTTTGTCACGATATCTGCTTCTAGGTAGATTGCGTACAGTTCATGATTATACCGTCTCCGGAATCGTCCTTCCTCACATATGGGGCCAACAATTCTCCTTAAGACTTTTCTCTCGAACGCAGCTAAGAGGTCGGAGTGCCTTTTGCTAAGCACCCAGGTCTCGGATCCATATGTGAGTACTGGCAGGACCATGGTCCTGTACAGCAGCAGTTTTGAAGTTATGGTGAGATTTCTGGATTTGAAGAGCTTTGACAGACTGTAGTAGGCTCTGTTGAATTTGAGAAGCCGCCCGCGTATTTCTTCTTCTATATTGTTATCGGCTGCTACTATTGACCCAAGGTATTTAAAGGATTGCACCACTTCAAATTCGTGCTCCGCTACCTTGATTGCTTGACCAACTGTTCCTCTCGCATTCGACGCCACCATGTACTTTGTTTTACCTTCACTAATGTGCAGCCCCAGATTTTGTGCCGCCTGCTCGATCTGGATGAAGGAATCGTGTACAGATTGTTCGGTTCTTCCGATGATGTCAATGTCGTCGTCTGTCGTCGTCTGCGTAAGCTAGTAACTGGCTGGACCTGTTGACGATGGTCCCTCTTGTTGCCGTGCCAGAGTCACGGATTGCTTTCTCCAACGCCAGGTTGAAGAGGAGTCAGGCCAAACCGTCCCCTTGTCGGAGTCCATTAAAGATGTTGATTGGTCTGGATAGCAATCCGGCTATTTTTACTTGGCTTGTTACGTTGGTCATGGTCAACCTACATAGTCGTGTCAATTTATTTGGGATGCCGAACTCTCTCATGGCTTTGTAAAGTTCTACCCTGGCTATGCTATCATAGGCGGCCTTAAAGTCTATAAACAGATGGTATGTTGGGATGTTAAATTCTAGAACGGCAGCCACCATACAAATATTAAAAAATTGTTTTCGAAAACCGTTTGAAAAACATTGCATTTCAAAACTTAAGAAAAAAATTGAGCATTTGGTTTTCGAAATATTGAGTTTTCAAATAAAAATTCTTTTCAATTCACAATATTTAGAATATAGCATACAAAACATTGATCAAAATCAGTTGCATCGTTTTTGAGAAAATCGAGACTAAAAATATTATTTACTCGTATTTAAATTATCGTATTGCTGAACTTTTTAAATATACTCTATATTTTATTTTTGTATTGCTTCTTAAGTTCTTAAGATGTAATCTAATAATAAAATACAAAAAAGAAATGTTTCTATGGGAGGTAACATTAATAACCATGTTTGGTAAATTTTTGTTTCAACATTTAGCCAACTTTTATTAAACAACATTTTTAAATTTTTTTTTCAAATCTTTGGAACAGTTTTTGAGAAAAAAAGTATTTTGTAAAGTTTAAAAAAATAAAAATATATGGCAGGTACGGATATTTTTGGTCTTAAAAAAAAAAGAAAAAACATGTGGGGTGAAAAATTTTAAAATGCTATCCGCCAAGTTTAAAGAAAATCTAAGGATGTAGTCATACAGACATGCAGATAAACAGATACACTGACAAAATTTGTGAGGACCCACTTTTTTCGACTTTTCTATCATCGTAATATCAAGTCTGATCAAAATCGAGTTCGATTTTTAAATTAAGAAAAAAAGTTTTCATTTTTTTAACCCACGGATGTTAAATGATACATGTGATGGGCAGGGATAATTAAAATCATTTCCTCCGTTTTTTGTTTTGGGGAAACTCGTATGTCGATCCAAAATCTGGTTTTAAGTGCGGGGTAGTTCTCGTAATATACATTGGGTTATTAATGGAAGTTTACTCAATGCTAACATGTAATTAGCGAAATCGCCAGACGCTGCTTCATCTTCCAGTAAGTTTTGCACGAAATGAATAAGCAATTTACGCCATGAATAAAGATAAACATGGTAGGCTTACGAAAAATACATTTGTATTTCATAGCCCTATGGGCAGCTGTATGGAAATCCATAGTCCATCAATTTTTTACAAATAAGGTATCCGCATCCAAATGAAGCAGGCGATCCCAATAAATAAATGACGACAACTCCCAAGGAAGTAACCAGTCTTTGAATATAGGTAGTCATAAACTTATAATGGATGCACACAATACACAAAAATTCAAGATCAGCTCCCACAGGTTTCAAGATAAATAGTTTGATCATCAGAAAAGATTGTTGGGCTCTGAAAATCCAAGGACAATAGCATCATTTACACCCATTCAGATGCACTCTTTTGTGCGATGTTGTGGTCGAAAAAGTTATCAGACCATATTCAGAAGCGATTTCTTGGGCTTAAAGTGGAGCAATATTCTAATTTGTAATTAAGAAAAGATGGAGCGACTACCCACACTGCTAGGTAAACAATGGACCTGCTGCATGAAATCGAAAAGACATTTGATATTACATTTTGCTTTTGGATTATATAGGTGTCTTCAAGTATTCAAATTAATTTTTTCCAATGATTTACATAAACAAAATCTACAGAGTTATTAAGACATATGTACATTGTACATCTCACTTAATAAGTTTACAATAATTGGAAGACAAATTTAAAACCTTGCATATTGAAAATAACTTCGAAGCTCTCTACGAAACTGTGCTTCACCACTAATTCTTCTTAAATTTCTTGAAATGAGATTCTACAGATTGACGGAAAATTGTTGCTCAGAAGTCAAACAAGATAAGTACTAGCATTTGGGATATGTTGCAGGAGCTGAACCGTATCCTATTGTATAAGTTCATAGTTGTTGTGTTTCAATTATATTGTAGACTAAGAGAAGTGTTCCATACCGAAAAAGATGATCAAAAAGATGATGATGGGACTACTACAGTTTTGGCTAACATCATCCGAGTATTCAAGGGCATTTAATATTGGGATGACCACAACAGTATAACAAAAGCTTAAAGTGCTTTATATTATTTTCTCTTATCGTTAATTGCTCTTTAATCGGTTCCAATATACAAATTTTAAAAAATGATTCTCGAAAATATTATTGTTCTCGTAAACGGCTCCTTGAATTTAGACAAATTTGCTTTCTGTTTCGCTTAGTTTTTATGATATGATAATCGAAATACGAAATACATACAAAAACTGCTTATTTAAATACATATTTTTAAAACTAATATACTAACTCGTATTATATACATATATTAACATTTGTATTATTTTAAGAAACCGAAAAATTTTTAAATTCATCATCATCTTTTGTTTTCAAAGTAATATGATATTTTAGAGAGGGTCTTATACTATACAATGATTTGGTCAGACGGATAAAAAGCGTGTATTTTTTCAAAAAATTGCAATCTCTTTCGGAACACTATATATAAATGTAATGTAGGTAATATTTTTATAAGATTAAAATATTAAAAAAAAAAACAATTTAATTTTATTTATTATAATTTATTGAGGAAAATTTAATATAAATCTTACAAAATGAATGAAATTCAATATTTACAAAAATAATATGACAAACAAAAACAATTACTCTAGACTTTCAATAGTAAAATCAATCAAACAAAAACAGTTATTATTCTAATTTTGTTTTTAAGTGTATTCTTTAATGGCTGCAAGTTACAAAATAATGCTCATATTTATATTTCAATTACATAATTAATGTGTTTTTTTTTTTTAATTCAGCATTTCTCCTTTTATATTGAAGAGAGATGAAATATAAAATTGATGAAAGTACAGTAGAAATGTGACTTAGATTAGATAAAAATGAATAGAATTGCAAGGACAATTATTATTAAGTAGTAAAAAGTTCATCAAAAATTTATTGTGGAATAAATTCTTCTGCGTCAAAACTAAACCATAATTGAAAGAAAGCTTAAGATAGAAAAAAAAATATTGAACTATTTTTGTTTAAATTAATTCTTAAATAAAATATAGAAATCTTTTGTCGCATGTGATCTTGCAGAGTTTTGTCAATGTTCTTCTTTAAGTCTAAAATGGTTTCAATGACTTCATGATATGAGTTTATGGTTTCCTTTTTGCTTTATAATTTAGAGAGCAGAATATCACGTCTATTGGTGGATTAAGATTTTAGACGAGTCCCTATTTTTTCTTTAGCAATGTGTCGGGGATTTCATTCAGGAAGTTCTGAAATAGATTAATTATTTAATTAATTTTATTAAAATTAAATATAAGGTAGAGGTATTAATAAACAATATATGTATAAATGTGTATAGTTTTTGATTATTAAAGATCAAATTAAATAGTAAAATAATTTTAGCTTCTTGAATTATATCGAAAAATGTTAAAAAAAAATGTGTTATCGTCAAAGTTTTAGAAAATAAATTAAATGTTTCATTTTTCGACACCAATATTCTCCAAATTTAATTTTTCACATTTTTGTATATACTTAATTGATATTTCTCGACTAAATTCAAATTTTACTTAGATTATTTTCTTGGTGTTTTACTTTAATAATTTAAATATACTTAATTTTTTACTTGAAGTAAAATTTATTCGAAGACAACAAAACCGATTAAAGTAAAATGTTTATAATTTGCATCTATTATCAAATCTGAGATTAAAAATGTAATTTTTGTAAGACCTAGCTCACCGACACTTTTTACGTTTTAGTTGTATCTTTATTTAACTTAATTATAGAACTGACATTTTGTAGCGCCGCAAAACGTTTCAAAAGTGTGCGGGTTGGGTTAGATTAGGTTTAGGTGGCTGCTGGCCTAAAAAGCCAACAAACTTAGACAAATATTTGGTCCGTTGTGATACCACAGGATTCCAAAAATCACCCTTACTCGTTAAACCATTTGGAACTGGTAATGAAGTGTTTGAGACAGTGAATGTCGGAATTTCTTAGATCACTAGGATCATTATAGTAGAAGTCTCAGAAGTGGAGTCTACGTCCTTGTGCTAAGGCAAGACAAGAACATAGAACGTGAGAAACTGACTTCTCTTCTTCTTCATCCATGCAGCTTCTGCAAAAATCATTTGCTTGCAGGAACTCCAAGTCGAAAAGCATGTCTACCTATTAGGCAGTGTCCAGTAAGGACACCTGTAACGGAGCTAATGTGCAATCTCCCAATAGAAATTAGTTGTTTTGAGCGTTTAGCATCAAGCAATGGCCAAATTAGTTTTGTAGACTGGCAAGTTAGGGTGCTTTTTTTTTATGGTACCATGCTTTGGCATAAGTTTACAAGGAGCTAGAGGTATACCGATATAAGATTTGCTATCCGACAAAGGAAAGATTGTTCCATTTTTTGCAAGTTCGTCGGCTTTACAGTTACCTGTATAGGGTGAATGTTAAATTGTTTTGCCATCTCCACCAGAGATGATCGACAATTTCAGGCTGTTAGTGAGTTTATGGAGACGGAGTCCAATGACTTTATTGCAGCTTGACTGTCTGAGAAAATGAAGTGAGCGGGAAAAAGTTCAATTTCATTTTAAGAAATGTTATTTATAATTCCTCTTTTTAGAAACATTGAATAGGAATCCGATTTTAGTACATAAAAAGTAAACCTGTCAGTATACGTTTTTTTAAATCTTTATGTAAAACTGTCAACTATTTTAACTTTCGATATACATAGGTTACTAGATAACATAGTTCGTTGTCGGCAATTCGTATGCTTTTAACCAAAAAATCTTTAACCTTAAACTACAAACTTTATAAATCCATATTCAAACTTACATAAACTGGCGGAGAGTAATCCGAACCACCATAATCCGCCCACTTGGAGATGTTTATTGATGGAATCACTCCACTCTTACAGGGGACCCTTGGATTACTATACCATAAAACAAAAAGATTATAGATTGCATAATGAACAATTTCATCGAAGAAATATACACAAATATCTATAACTTGACTTACATTTCATGATCAGGTAGCACCATTGGATAGATTTGAATAGTATCTATTAAATCTGTATTATCGCAAATCAAACGTGAAAGTTTCGCCTTTCTAATTTCCTGTAATTGTTCGGGCGTAAATGATGACGGTTGATTTGGCATCTCATACCAGAAACGATCACCTCGCCGAACGTAGCTCATCTGAGTTGCGATTACACAAGCGAAAGTTGGGCCCAACATAGATCCAGGCAGAGACTTTTCTGACACACCACCCGACCATAAATCAATATCTGCTGGATGTCTATAAGAATAATAATAAGATTAAGTATCAAAATAAACCATTTTAATATATCGTGCAATAAATTTTAAGTCAAACACGCAAACTCACTCAAAGATACTTTCGTATCTGACAATTGTCTCATTCGGCATTGAACCGAACATCTCATCCCACGTGTTTGAGGTCGGCAGACCACAGAACTTTCTGAACTCCATGTAGCCGGGTAACCCGAACTCACGACCGCGCTGCATGTTAAACGAAACCAAATCCATTCCGAATCTAGCACCTTCTTTTTTAAATAGATGGTTCGTGACTTCTTGGGTTATTGAGTCATCCATAGCTTGGGCAACTTGGTTCATCAAGCCCATGAAGTACTCATCAAGTACACCGGCGCGGTACAGATCATACGGGCGACGAATGAGGTCCGACAATCTCTTGGATGCAATAAATTTGTGCGCTTTCGACCATCGTTCCACTGCAGTGGGCAAAAGGGAGTGTCCGAAGCGGAAGGCAGCACCAGCGAAAGCATCAATTATGCCTGGGTTGACCTTTGGGTCATAGCCATCCCAATAACCTTCCTTTTGTAAGACCAAACCGAACTTTTCCATAATCTCTTTCCCCAGTAAAATTGGTAAAAATTCATTGAATGTAACATGTTGAACAATTGCAATGTTGATGCGACGTGCCTCTTGGAACAGTGTCTCGTCGTCCCAGTGTTTGTTCACTTCAGCCAGACCAGTAGCCAATCGATTGTGCTCGCGTGCCATTAGGGTATGCATGCAGGTGAGTACAAGTTGTTCGTTGACACGAATCTCGCCACCTTCGAAACAGAACATGCTTTTGTTTGGTCTGGTACAACCTTCATCTGGGATGTCTAGTTTCAGCGGAAGCAAATCCTTTAAGCCGTATTCTTGGAAGACTGGATTCATACGCATGAGACCACCATAGCCAGTGCGGAGCTTTCGCGCAAAGTGTTCCTTTACACCATAGACGGTATTGGCGTCGATAACACCGGTCAGAGTGTTGAATTGCTGACGAGAACCTTAAAAAGGAAAATAATAGGCAAAACATTAGAAGCATTAGTGAGATAAAATAAAGCTAAGAAAGGAGCTGCGTTAATTGGGATACAAGGACTTAAATTCTGATTCTGTAATACAGGTTTTTTTTTGTTAAGTTTGGTGTGTTGCCTGTTGGTGGGCCAAAATGAATGTTGTGATACGAAGCTGAAAAAAGTTTTACGAAATTCCATGTTAGCCAATTTTTTTGAAGTATAAAAATCATAATCCCTTTAGTGTACGTTTAAAAAAAAAAATAAAATGCACGACTGGGTCGCACGAACTTGCTCCTATGTAATAGACTAGGAATTTTAAAAACGGATGTTATTAAAGAAAACTGTTCATAAGGATAAAATGAATTTCTTAAATTCTTTTAGTAGTAAGAGATAAAAACAGAATGCTATGCAAATATGAATTTATGCAAGAATACAAATTATAAGTCGTTGTAGTGGTTTCTTAAAAAAATAAGCTTTTATTTTTAAAACATTTTTAAGAAAAAATGTTGGTACGCCAACTTTAAGTTTTTACTATTGTACGAATAAGAGTATAATTTCCAAAAAAAATACTAAGCCGATCTTGAGATATCGAATTTTTCAAAAAAAAAAGGCTTTTTTTTTCTAAAAATTGAAAAAATATTTTTTCTTAAGTTTTGAAATGCAATGTTTTTTAAACTTTTTAGGAGTTTCTTTATAAAAAATTTCATTAAAATTCGTTATAATGAGAAATTCAAAATTCGAAAAAATCGTTCTATGGTAGGTACAGTCAGTAATATCTAGATTTCAATTTTTTTTTTATTAAATTATAGATCGTAAAAGTTAACCAAAAGAAAAAAAAAATTTGCGAAATTCTCGGAACCGTTTTCGAGAAAAATACGATTTTCGAAAATCATTTTTTAAAATTTCTATCGAAGGTACCGTTAGTTTTAGATAGTTTTAGTTAAAAAACTTTTATTTGTCAAGTTTGAAAAAAATCGATCTTGGGGTTTTCGAAATATTGAGTTTCAAAAATTTTGATTTTTTTTTTTTTAAATTCAAAAAATACAAAATTGAAAATTTGAATATGTAATAATATTCAAACTTTGAAGTAGCTTTAGCATAAAAAAAAATGATTTAAATCGGCTGTACCGTTTTTGAGAAAATCAAAAACAAACAAAATGGACCCAGGGGGGCTACCAAAAATAACAATTTTTTGAAATTTTTTTTCAACCATTACCTAGTTTTAACCAAATGAAATTTTTCAATTTTTTTTTTTTAATTCTGTGGGACAGTTTTTGAGAAAAAAAATATTTATAAAATTTCGAAAAAAAAACGTATGGCAGGTACCGTTATTTTTGGTCTTAAAAAAAAAAGGAAAAAAAACATGTGGGGGGAAAAAATTAAAACGCATATCTACCAAGTTTGAAGAAAATCGGCCGAGCCGTTTAGGCTGTAATCGAACCGACCGACAGACAGACAGACAGACAGATTTGCGAGACCCACTTTTTTGGTCTTCGTTATCATCGTAATGTCAACTTTGATCAAAATCCCGTGTTCGATTTTTTCACGAATACATAACTTGCCTTAAAGTACCTATAAGTCGCAAGTAAAAACAAGTAGCAAAGAAAGTTGGAGATTTTGGAATTTAAGTTACTTGTGGCAAGTTGAATAATTACAGGGTGGTACTATATGGGAAGCGAACCCAGACCTTCTGCAAGACATTTAAATGTACTCACCATTGTGTGTTAAACAAAAAGTAATTTAATCAAAATATTAATCGAATTCGAGATATTGATCAATATGTTGACATTAAAATGATAAAGAAGACTGTATCGAACTGCATGAGTATAGCAACTCTGCAGTCGATGTATTGAGCGAATATATAAATTTATATGAAAATTCTTTTATAAAACTTAACGAAAAGACCGAGAATGTTCTGAGAATTGTATTACGAGTGTAAGTCGTCTCTCAGCAGGTTAGCGAGCAATGTGAACAGGACCGATCAGCGTGTGCAGGTACAGGTTACCGGGCAGAGTGTGCAGGATTAAAGGTTTTTTTTTTTTGTATTATACGCGTAAGGGGTTATAAATACCCTTATAATGTTAAACACAGTGCGAGCAATTGGGAAAGTAGGATAGGATTAGAAAGGATATACCGATGCACATTGGTTTTGAATGTCTGCATATTGCAATGAGTGGGAAACATTGAGCCAGGTATTCCACATTCGTGTAGTGCGACTTAAAAAGAAAAAAAGAATCTCTGTACTTGAAAGTACGTCTGAAATTTAGCTCAAGGATAAACTGATGAGCATTCCTAGAAATACGGTACTAATTTTTCAGTTATAACAGACGAATATTATTTTTATACCTCTCTTTTGAATTCTGTCCAAGAAACTTAAGAAAAACTTTTTGGAGCACCTACCCAGATATTGGAATTATACTAGAGTTTTGGAAGAATAAAGGCATTATATATAACAGCCAGATCAGAAGGGGTAAAAAACTTCTTGCATTGACGGAGAACACCTAAACACTTAGCAGCGTTTTTGGCAACGTCTAATATGTGATAACTTCACAAGAGATGGACTGTAATGCATATACCTAGAACTAAAAGCTGTTCAGCCTCCGTCCAATACTACTTGTACTGAACGGTCCCAAAGGTTATTTCTAATCAAACAAAGAAAAGATTCATCGATACCAAATGCACGCTTGAAATATCAAGTGCAATAATCTTACGTTCTCCAAAACGATGTAAATATTTGTTCCACTGTTCAGTGAGATATACCATCAGATCAACAATGGACCTATTGCTACGAAAGCCATACTGCCGGACATTAAGGAGCTTTCGTTCCTCAAGATATTTATTAAGCTGAAAATTGATCAGCGTTTCGATGACCTTGGAAAGAAGGGACGTCAGTGAAATAAGACTTTAGTAAGAGTGGGAGGACGATTCGCCTTTTTAAGGGACAGACTGGACAAATGGTGATTTCCATTCACTCTGAAAGAGACCTGTAGAGTAGGACAGATGAAAAAGCTTACGCAGTGGTTTTGCCAGCATTGAAAAACACCACTTCAGAACAATAGGAGGGGTACTATCCGGGCCAGCGGATTTATATGTCAAGATCTTTTACTTTAGCAACTGCACGATTGCGAAAGAAGATTCGTCCCAAGAAAAGGAGTTATTTCACTCTCTGGAAGCGTCAAATTAACAGCAAACTGTGCGGCAAGCAAATTGGTTTTATCTATCGAGCTTAAAACAGGAGTGTCATTGAAGACGAGTGTTGGAACTGAGGATTTTGAAGTGTTTCGTATTACCCTTGGGCCATAATAGTATTTTTTTTGTCCGTAATTTTTGGTCATGTAAAATTTAGTTCGTCGGATATATTTCTCATACATAGTGAAATTTTAAGAAGAAATTATTGAGATCGTCCCAGTTGGCTTTCTCGTACAGAAGCTTTCCAAATTTCAAAAACATTTTTTTTCAAAATTTAATATTTTAAAGTTAATTATTTTTTTAAATTAATTAGTTTTTGATAAAAACGTTTTACTGAAAATAAAGCTATTAAGTTTAGCTTTTTTATTTTGGCTTTGAAAAAGTGAACACTAATCGCTAGCTTATTAAGTCCAAATATTTAAAAAGTACTGGTCGGGCAAAATTTTTCTTTATCCTATATATGACTATTAAAAGAAAACTTAGACCGTCCTTTTTACAAACGTTCTTGGTTCTTTTTTTCATTTCTTATGAAATGAAACTTTCTAATTTGTTTCAAACAAATGACCGTTGATTCCGGCTTTTTCACTTATTTAGTTTCTGAAATATAACGTACAGTGTTTATTAAAATGAGAACGTTTTTATTCTTACTTATTATACATTTATGCAACCACATGGTTGAACGGAAACGAAATCTCGGTCTTGTTACAAGACTGTGTTAAATATAATGATACCTTACAAGGTAATTCTGTCGCCAATTTTCTTAAGCTCAATTTGAAATTCTACAACCAATACCAATTGAGAACGTATCTACAAATGGTGCTTAAGCCTTGAAAACATGTGTTTTTAAATAGCGTTACATTTAAGCAGTTGTAATAAATAAATCAAAGACTTATCATACACTTTTACAAGCTTATTGATGCAAAACATTCTTGCGCTCTACAACTTAGTGGAATGTTAAATTAAACGTAGATTGTAATTAAATAACTTCAAGCCTCGTTTATTATACTAATTACTAAGGTTGGTCTAACTAAACTGTACACAGTTTAGGTGCTCTTAGTATCCAATTAAGAGTTAAGTTGTTTAAAAATTAACCTACCCAATCTACATCCAGGCCTGGGTGAAGGAAATCCGCGAACGAAATCAATACACTTGACATTGAACAGTCTATAGAAATAATCATCATCAGGAATACGAATTTCATTGCAGTATGGATGTTTTAAGTGCAACGGCCGCTTGCAGCATTCCTCCGGATCGTTACGGTTGATTGGATCTGAAAAATAAAGCAATGTTCAGATATACTTTGTTTGTCCACCGTTCATTAATTAAATGGTAAGGTCATAACAAGCTTTAACTAACCGAGCGGTGTGCCAGTGAGCGTGAAATCATGATCCATAAATTGTCCCCAAGCAATTACCATTACGGTTCCGGCGTGATCGTGGAATCCATCGTCTGGGTGCATGGTACGTGACACAACACGCGAATATGGGAGATCTCTTCCGGTAACGGAAATTCTTGGTGCATTTATACCATCGGAGTAAAGAGGCCCGACCAGACGTTGGAATGGTGACATAGTTGCTCCCCATGTTGGATGTTCGATGTTGTTGCACAGTCCGTCAAAACGACGATATTTTCCGGGCCGGCATTCAACTCCCGAAAAGAATGGCGGACAAACTTCCCGAATGAGGGTTTTCGATGTATCAATTGTTGGTAAACCCTTTTCAATTTCTTCATATGATAATCCATATCTGAAAAAGAAAACATTATTTGTAGATTTAATATATTATTCTGGTTTTTCAAGAAGATAAATATTATGAAATAAGAAACCTATAGAAGGGGTTTTTGTATGGTTTCATACATGCAGTGTGCCTGCGAATAATATTCAAAAATTCATAAGAAACCTATAGTCGAGGAAATGTTTGTGTCTTGAGTTCTGAATTTTTTATATTTTGAAAATCAAGAATTGAAGGGGCGAATATTGTTAATCTATCTATCAATTCATCAATTCATATCTTAGACAGAATAAAATATATAAATACATGAATACCATCAGAATTTTTTTAAATGTTTTGGGAAAAAAGTGGAGAACACTGTTAAATTAGGGTGCATATTTGGTTTTGCGAGAAATCGTACATATATCCTTTTTATAACAATAAAGCGATGGGACATCATTAATTTCAAAAAAAATATGAAAAACAATATTCTGTATTTAAAAATATCTTTAAAGTTTTATAACTTAGTATTTTTTGAAATGAAGTATGTAACAAAAAAATATAAGGGATTTTGCATATTTTGTTTAAAAAACACGATCACAATCGGATGAAGTAGAATATGTGGCTAATATGAGTGCTGAAACCATTTTTATAACTCATCAGAGATCACCGAATTTAAGATAAAAAAGCAACTAGTTGTTGGACTTTTTTTCTTAAAAATGGTACAACTGATTTTGATCTATTTTTTTCAAATATTCAAAAACATTTGTTTGATTAAAAAAAATTGAAAACTCATTTCAAAAACTGCATGCTTGAGTTTTTGAATCTTAACAATTAACAGTTTTTTAATATTATATCTACAAGATATGTATATGAAAAAAAAAAATGATTTTACCTGAAAATAATGGTACCCACCATACAAATGTTAAAAAATGGTTTACGAATATCGTATTTTTCTCGAAAACGGCACCTGCATTTTGATAAAAAAATGTTTCTTTTCCTCAATTTGATTGAACTATTTTTTCGAATTTTGACTTTCTCACTATTGGCATAGGGGATTATGATTATGAAATTTCGTATATATCTAATAATTTAGTTTACAATAATAAAAACTTAAAGTTGGTGTACTAACATACATTTTTTAAATTCTTTATCTATTACATAAGAGCAAGTTTGTGCGAACTACTATCGCATTTTATTTAAGAGACCCTCATTGTTAGTATCCTTTATAATTATTAAGTATCATATTAAAAAATATTTGAAAATGATAACAAAATACACATATATACATATACACCGCGACATTTACGATAGCACCCTGGGTACTTTCAGACGATATAAGGGACTTGAGCGGTATATTTTTTTCAAACTATTTAAAAAAAACTGCAGTAGTGCAAGATTCCCTTCTGCATTGTCAATTTATTCTTAAAACTCGACTATTTTTGAAAAATAAAACTCTTAATCTTAATTTACTTCTGACAATTTCAGTTTTAGATCAACTTGAACTTACGTTTTTACAAAGTTCGTTTGCATTTGATTTATCCAATGTTAATCAAAACGGGATTAAAGAATTTTTTTATTTAAAAAAAAAGAAGCTTCAATTGCAATCCAATTTGATTGAAATCACTTTGAACATTATAGCTACTAAGTTTAATGCAAATTGTAAAATTTGTTTTAGAGAAAATTTGAAAAAGTCTTCTTTGATTTGTTTTTATTACACTTTGGAATGGTATATTATTTTATCTTCTTAGAGTTATATGTTTGTAAAATTTCAACAAAAATGATTCAGCCGTTAAAACATAAATGAGGTGACCAATAGCAAGTAAAAGATTCAACAAGTATAAATAATTTATGACTCTGGGTAGGTCGATTAGGCCTTTAATTAAAAAAAAAAAAAAATAATACAACTCTAACTGGTGAAATTCGAGTGTAAGACTTATGTGATTGGCTCAAAATTTTAAATAAACCTATTATTAGGGGCTTAGTATTTTACTAGTTAGCAATTTGTTAAATTTTTAGTAATTTACTAGCTCTTCGAAATGTTTAAACCTTTTTTATCGGTTTACTAACTGTAAAATAGCAAAATATTATTTCCTTTTATTAAAAACGTTACATCTGAACACGTTTAAATCATGACAGTTCGTGAAAATTAACAAAACAAACAAAACTAATGGGGAACGGACCTAATAATTTTAAATGTCGGAAACTCAAAAGTCAAAGGGACAACCTATAATTTATTTTGTTATTTGTTTATTTGAGACAACCTTTTTCGAAATGTTTTTTTATTTTTTCAACCCCTGTTTTCCATGTTCCATTAGGAAATAAACGTACTAGCATCAGCCTCACGGATAATTCTCTCAAAGAAGTGTAATGTAAAAATTAAGAACTTGAAATTCTGGGGCAATCGGAACCCCACGGCTTATAATTCGGTCTTGGATGTTTAGGATTTCAACCAAAAACCGAAGTGCTATCTTGTCAAACCTATACCTGGAGTAAAATTCTCCATCGTCCAGCTCTTTAATAGGATTTGCTCGGGACTTAAAATATTGTATTTTACTGCATAAAGCGAAATCTTCAAACATACATACATACATATATATCATACATGTATGTTTATATGTATATATTAAAATCTTCGTCTTCCGAAACATTTTATATTATTTTATTTACTTTTAAAAACAATATTAGCTCACGAATCATAAAAAAACACAATTTAACGCTTTCAAATAAAATTGTTAAGAAATTTTTTTTGAGGAAAATGACAGATTTCATATAGATTTAGCAAGTTACTAAAAGTTAAAGTAGCCAGATTGTGATTTTTACTTTAGTAAAATGTTAAAATGTTCGTACAGTGAACATTGGAAAACGTGAACTAATTAAAACCGAGGGTGTTCATGTTTTTGAGATTGTTCATGTTTTGGAATGTAACATTTTATGATTAAAATAGTATTCCTACCGTATTGTCTTACTACTCCTCTTAAAATAAAACATATTTTCTTTCATTTTATCTTCTTTTTGCTTGCAGTAGTAAAGATTTATGATTTTTTTTACATTTTTACAAAAAAATACTGGTACCTACGGGTTATTAAAAAAATTGATTAGATTTCATTTTTAAATTAGAACGTTTTACAAATAAAAGTTTTATTTAACAAACAAAATTTTTAATTTTTGTCTGTTCTATTTTTTGCCAACATTTTAATAACTACATTTTTTCTTAGGCGTTTATGTCGCTCTGGTCAAAACCTTCATCTGAACACCATTCCAAAGCCTTTTTAAATATTTCATATTACGCAATGTCAAATTTATGGGGCCCCCGAAGTTTTAAAAAATTATTTCAGTGCATTTTTATATAGAAATGTTGAAAAAATGTCTGTTCACGTTTTAGAGCTTTTCGATTTGTTCACGTTTTAGAGCAGTCAATGTAAAAATTACGGTGTTCACGTTTTGGGGGGTTCACCGTTCACGTTTTCCAATGTTCACTGTATTTGTAAAACTTCCGCAGTCGTGCAAAAATTGAGTTCATAATAAGTTGTAAGCAAACAGCATCATCACTGCATGAGCATGGCAACACTTGTGTTCATAAAAGTAAACATACAGTCAACATGCGGTCAATTTGGCATGTGTTTTTTTATGTTGCTGAATTTGCAGGAAAATGGCAGAGGATCAAATGTGAGTAATTTTTTTTTTAAATTAATTTATAATCGTACAAATATTGATTTTTCCATCCACAGGATTGAATACAAGGCCAAAATCTGGCCCGGTGCTGATATTGAACTATTGGTTGCCATCCGTTTGGAAATGGAATTTGAATTTTTAGCTGAGCGCAGGAAGAAAAAAGTTCTATGGGAAAGGTTTTCCAAGAAATTAAAACTATTTTCCCCACGTTTCCTTATGATAGGGAGGATTAAAAAAAGAAATAAACTAAGCGGTAGAGAGGTTTCTTCATAGGATTATGTACTTCCATCAGTTCGATCAAGTTTATGGATCTCGACACAATGCTGAACTTCCTCCAGAGCTAATGGCCGATGTATTTGATCGATTTGAGGAAATTCGTATTTTTTGGAATATGCCTAAACATCATTCTGCAGGTTCTCTTATTCAAAAATGTTTTCCTTCGTCTTTGGTTTTTTAATTTTCTATTTTTTTACCGATTTTCGTCCCATTTTTTCAAAATTGGTTCCTTCCAAAAGAAAGATGAGCTTTAAAATTATGTTTTTATCAGCCATTTTAAAAATAACATTAGAAAACCAAATAAAAGTTAATGGAAAATAATTATTATTAATTGTACATACCTACATATCTGACTTTTTCTATGTTTGCTATTTTAGCAATTATGAACTCATTTTTAATAAAGTATGATGACTGCACACATGCTGCTGTAATTGTGTTCATAAATGTATTCGAAGCATGTTTTAGGCAGGGCAGGGGCAACAAACATTGCAATTACGAACTCAGTCATAGTAAAATGTTTAAATCGTTTAAAATTAGCAAAATCCTTAGTAACTTACTAAAACGGCTTTAACATATTATTAAATCGTTTAAAATTTAGCGCCATTGTTTGTATGGCAGGCAATACCTTATTCTATAACCAGATCTTCATTAAGAAATTTTAAACGCAGTTGTTTGAACTTGTTTGAGATAATAAAATAAATGTGTAGTTTGAAGTTTCAAAAAAATATTGGTAGACCTGTTTTCCACGAAGTTTGAAAAATCCAAAACCATTTGAAGTTTTGCTGAAGAGACTTACATACAAATAAAGTAATAATTGCGATGCAATAGCTGTTTGAGAACCAGAACTTTGAGCTTTGCTTACAACTCTCAATAATTTCTGTGTCCTTGTTGTCAGCAAAACAAGAGTGGCCTTTAATTTTCTGTTGAGTTTGTATGATAAGAGATACGCTTGTAGTAGAGGCGGTATCCCTAAAAAATATTTCTTTTAAAGTGGCAATTCAACCTGGTCAGTTGTATTCCTCCTTTTAAGCAATTCAACCTTAGTACAATACTCGCATTGGAAAACAATGTTTATCGGTATCTCTTTTCTAATCCTGTTTAACTTGCCTTAGCGGTCGCAATGTGCTCAAACATTTTAAGGATATTCATAATCTCTTTAGTATCTATGCATAAAAGCATATTCATTGATCCACTAAGGCCCTAAGTTCGAGGAACGTTTACACGCAAAGAACCACCCAAGCCACGGCGGGTATGACGCAAATAACTAAATTTGCAATAACAATTTAAGAATGATTTTAACTATAAATGCCTTTAAATTATTACTTCCTTTAAATGCAACTAGATTGCATCACTAGTTAGACGGAATAGAAGGATACCAAAGTAATTTTTTTAGCACAGTGCAGAAAAAAAGTCTTTATTATCTCATGAAATCCCGCATCCAGTTAATACTGGGGAAACCGTGAGTGAGCATTTAAGCACTACTTCAACTATTCCATTGCCACCCGCAATCACTTTTTCGACTTCTCCATCATCTTAATGCTAGATTTCATTAAAAGCTCCTCATTCGTTTGCTTTATAGCTCAAGTAAAACTACATGTATGTATATAATTTACTTTTGCCAAGACAACATTTTTATATCATTTTTCCAGTTTCAAATATAGTATTATTTCAACGTGAATTGATCATTAAAATCCCAGAAGTACCTACTATTAAAACTATATTGCTTAACGCCTATTTTGAAATAACCTTCGTTTAAGAAGATCAATTCTCTGGTCTTATGACCACAAAAACATAAACAAAACTTTAACCACAAAGCACACAATCTCTATTCAATAATTCCTATTCCCACCTCACAGTACCAACTTTATCTCGAAACACGAGGGCAACAACAAAAGAAGCCGCTCCTGCTTCACTGAAGCCGTTGATCCATTTATGACATCGTGTTCAAAGAGCTGATGTAGTAATGTAAGCCAAGGTTTTTTTGAAATCACCCCTTTTTATCGTGAGGACATCAAAATTTAATTCACAGCTGAGCCCATAAAGTAAGTAATAATTTGGGTAATACTTTTGTCATAAAAAGCTAAAGGAATGCAATGAGTAATGGTTTGGTAGCACAATTTTCATGTTAATTGAATTCTGACATTCGAAAGTGGGTCAGTCGTTTGTCTGATATGATGATGATAGTTTTGCAAGACCGCCAACTGGAAAACCAAAACTTCTTCATCATAATGACATTCCTAGATCACCTTTTCCATTTCCAGCCAAAGACAACTATACTTGCTAAGCGTTCCAACTCAACTAACTCAACGACAGCCGTTTTCGCGATAAATAACTTATGAACGATTTAATATGGAAAATCGATAGTGATACCATTGCCATGCCACCTGGAGGCGCAACAGCTTCACGTGATTTTTTTTTTTTTTTTATTCTTCGGGGTACTTCATCTCATGTTTGGAGATTTGAACTATCGAAAGTAAACCAACTGCAAATATAACTATGCCGATTACACTTCATAGACGAGACTTAAACTCCGTGTGGGTAATTATAACACTGCAACAGCGGCAGTGCGCCAGTTCTGAATCCGATGGATGCGAACAAATTGCAGCAACTGTTTCTGTTTGGATTTGGATGGGGAAAAAAGATAAAATCCACGAAGGTGATGAATGGCGATTCATAATTTTGAAACCAACATGCTGCTATAGATTTGTTTAGCATGAGATCGACATGGGTTTGAGAGCTGAGGAGGCCAAAGCAAATATTGGTTGCGAGTTATTATGCTTGCATATTATTTTTGAGATTAAATTTGGGCTGGTCAAAATATTGAATTGGATTTCCTACAAATAAATGTTTTTTAATTAAAATTTAACTTGAGATATTGGGACAAGAGATATTGGTAAAATCTCCAAAATAGATTCTTACGAGTATTAAACATGATATACATATGTATATTAGGATAGTAGAAAAGGCGACATAATATTGAACCTACAGTTCTGTCATGTCTATGCAGTTTAAATCTGAATAGACTCTTTAGTTATATCATATATGTACATGTACGTTTAATCTTTTCTATCAGTCTTCTGATCTTTTCTAATCAGTTCAAGTAGTTTAGAATTTTGAAAAGTTAGTACATTACAACTATTCATGTATTTTTACTTGCGACTTATAGGTAATAATAGGCAAGTTATGGATTCGTAAAAAAATCGACCTAGAGATTTTGATCTAAGTTGATTACGATGATAGCGAAGACCAAAAAAGTGGGTCTCGCAATTCTGTCTGTCTGTCTGTCTTTCTGTTCGACTACAGCTTAACGGCTCCGCCGATTTTCTTCAAACTTGGTAGATATGGGTTTGAATTCTCCCCCCGGATGTTTTTTTCTTGTTTTTTAATACGAAAAGTAACGGTACCTGCCATACGAGTTTTTTTCGAAATCTTATAAATATTTTTTTCTCAAAAACTGTCCTACAGATTTAAAAAAAAAATTCATAAAATTTTATTTAGTTAAATCTAGGTAATGGTTGAAAAAAAATTCCAAGAAATTATTATTTTCCCCCCTTGGAACCATTTTTTTTGTTTTTGATTTTCTCAAAAACGGTATGACCGTATTCAATGATGTGTATTCAAATTTTCAAACATTTTTTTTTTTGATTTTTAAAAAAAATTAAAAAAATTTTTTTTGAAAACTCAATATTTCGAAAACCCCATGCTCGATTTTTTTTCTTAAAATAATCTACAAGATATGAGAAAAAAAAATTATTTTACCTAAAAATAATGGTATACTCTCCATACAAATGTTAAAAAATGGTTTTAGAAAATCGTATTTTTCTCGAAAACGGTTCTTAGAATTTTGCTTAATTTTGTTTTCTGTCGATTCATTTTTAAGATCTATAATATAATAAAAAAAAATTGAAAAAAAGATTTTACTGACTGTACCTACCATAGAACGATTTCGTAATATTTTGAATTTCTCATTATCTGCATAACAAATTTTTAATGAAATTTTTTTATAGAGAAGCTTCTAAGAAGTTTAAAAAACATTGCATTTTAAAACTTTAAGAAAAATATTATAAATAAATTTTGAAAATAAAAATTGTATTTTTTTCTTGGAAAATTCAACATTTCGAAAACGGCTCACTATTTTTTTTGTAAGTTGATTTTTATTCGAACAATAATAAAAACTTTAAATTGGCGTAATAAAATTTTTTCTTTAAATGTTTTCAAATTTTTTTTATATAAAAGCTTATTTTTTTAAGAAACCACTACAAAGACTTATAATTTTTGTTCTTGCATTTGCTTGAATCACATGGCATCCTATGTTTACCTCCAACTACTAAAGAAGTTGTTTTAGTCATTTAAAAAATTAATTTTATGCTTATAAACAGTTTTTCTCTAATAACATTCATTTTTGAAATTCTTAGTCTATTACATAGGAGTAAGTTCGTGCGACCCAGTGGTGCATTTTATTTGTATTTGTATAACATAAAATAAATAAATAATGTCATCTATATTTTTCAATTATTAATTATACTAGCCGACCCAGCCCTCGAAATTCGAGTGCCAATTTATTTATTTAATTCATTATCATTCAATAAAAGACAGAGAATTCATGATTTTTTTAAATTGTTGAATGCAATGAGAAGTACCTACTAAGCACTCAATCCTGGAGTCCAAAGGAAAACAGTTAATGGTAAACAAACTTTCAAACCTATACACATTTTTGACACACTAACAATTTTTGTTTCGATTCTTTTATGTCATTGTCCTTCAGCTGTTATTATGGCCATAATATTGGAATGGAACCCACGTCCGTCGCCGGAGTGACGTCAACCTGTGAATTTTGTGTTACATCTAAAACTTCCACTCTTATCATTTTTCCATATCGCAGCAATAAAAAAAATATTTATCACTCTAGTGGGACTCGAACCCACGTCGGTCGTTGCAGTGACGTCAACCTGTGAAATTTGTGTTCCATACATGTGAATTTTTGTTTTTTTAAATTTCACTCTCATCATTTTTTCATAACGCGCCTAAAGAAGTATAGCTAACTTCAAAAACATAAATTCAATTTACTTTTGTAAAACTTTTTTTGTTTTCACATCGATCGGCCAGCTGTTTATTGTCAACAAAAAATGACATAAATGGAATTGTTCCGAAAATGAGGTAGGTTTGAGCCCATTGAACGCATTCAGCTATGGAGATTTAAATTTGTATCGTAAGTCATGTTTGTCCGCATTTTTGACGACGCGACGCACGTCCCACGTCTGCATTTTCTATCTTCTCTCTTTCCCTGACAAATACTCGTATATTTCGAGTATTTTGTATGCTCTTTTTTCGCAAATTTTCGCAATTTTAAAATAATTGACTTATACAAATACGCAGAGCCTACACTTTTGCATGAATACCCTTATTATTGTAAAGCCATAACTGTAATGAAAGTGAAAATGTTAAAAAAATATATTCTCTCCTTTTCCAACTCAATTTAAAATTTTATCTCCCATCTCAAAAAACCAAAAATTAAATGTTTCACTTTTTAAAAACACTAATACATTGAATAAACTGCTTCAGAAAATGACCGATAGATGTCGCCAAACTGAAAGCAACAGATGTCGTTAGTGTATGTGTGTATTCTTTTTCATTTTTTCACTTATAATACTTTTTGCAAAAATTTCCAATTGTAGTTAACGCTTGATGGTTTAAATGGTTCTACCTTTTTACTTTTTCACTTTTTAAAAACACATGGAATACATTTTTTCAGAAAATCACCGATAGATGTCTGAGCTGAAATTGTATGGTGTAAATTATACGCTCTTTTCAGCAACAGATGTTGCTAGTGTATGTGTGTATTCTTTTTCACTTTTTGCAAAAAGTGCCGATTGTAGTTAACGCTTAATGTTTCAAAATTTTATTATAAAGTAGGCTACACACTATCATTTCTTAAATGACATTCCAAAACTGTCATTTCTGAACATTTCATTTTATGCTACACACTGTCATTTCAATGAAGTCATTTTTTCAATCATTTTTGAAATATTTATTCATTCACCGCACTATAAACTTTCTTCGAAAAAAACTAACAACAAACAAACGCATGCAAATATTTATTTCAGGCAAAAACAGCGAACACAACGAAGAGCAGACAAAAATGACGCACACTGATATGTTTCCCACACACTGTCATTTCATTTCATCATTCCAGTCATACCCACGAAAAATTTTGATCTTCATCATTTCCATCACGATTTATTCATCATTTATCATTTACATCTACACACTATCATTTTTTTCATCATTCCAGCAGAAATGATGTAAAAAAATGACAGTGTGTAGCCTACTTAAGAGCTCAAATACTAAACAAACACATGCCTAATATTTATATTGATAATATTTCTTCATTTAGGGAGGTTCACATTCAACAACAACTTCTGTCGTGTTGGCGGATTTGTGTAGTGTGAACCCACCTTAATGCTTCGGGTTCTGGCTTTGGGTTTTCGCTGAATGCTTTCATTTTTCATATTCTGGATTTGATATTTCTAATTAAATCGACTGACACGATTTGACGTTTCTAATTGTTTTTGTTTTTGTTTTCCGGGCATTTTTTTGCAATTTTAATTTATTGTTTTAAACAATTTCTGTGTAGTATATTTAAATAATTTTGACATTCTGCACATCTATGCAAAAAATGCTTTCGTTTAATATGTAATTTATGCCCCTTCGGTTTTTGTGGACCGCGAAAAGTGTACCACAAAAAACATGCTCGCCGTTTTATTATATGATTGGACATCATCGCAGGCAATATCGAAAAACATTCGTTCGCTTGCAAGAAAGTTAAAAACTTTCATAGACATATATAGCTCGTGCGAGCGGCAACTGCTGAGAGAAAGTTTATCGCTTCCTTGAAAACGAATGCTTGAACTATTCTAACCGTGCAAATATTTCTGGGGCAAATGTTTCCGAGCAAGGACGCTTTCAGACAGCATTTTGCCGGCTGTAAGCATTTTCCTCTCACGGTGTGACCACACCTTTCGTTGTCAAGTTTAAAACAAATTTAAAAATTGAGTTTTTAAAACTAAATTTTAGGATTTTTTTTAAGCAAAAAAAAATTAAAACTATTAAAACTTTATCAAATCGTTTTTGATAAAATCGGACACAAAAATATGGTTCTATGGGAGGTACATACATACATATGTATGTACCTATCATTAATGAATTTTTTTTCAATCGAAAGCTTGCTGTGGAACAGTCTTCAGAAAAGAAATAATTTCTTAAATTTCGACAAAAAAAAAATTTATTGCAGGTATCGTTATTTTTGGTCTTAAAAATCTTGTCGGGAGAATTATTTAAAAACGTTATCTACTAACTTTATAGAAAGACATTGTTGCGGGACCCACTTTATTTGTCTTTCCAATCATTGTAATTTCAAATAAAGGTAATTTTTCTGTAATGGCTTAGCTAATGTTGATCAAATTTTTTTTCAGAGAAATAATTTTTGAGCTAATTGATTTGATTTGTTTGGCTGACTAACAAATTCGCTATTAGTTTTCGTCCACAAAAAATTAAAGCAATTTACTTTATGTTAAGCTTGAAGTCCAGGATGTACTAAAATATTTTCTCTAAGTAAATGGTGCCTATAGCATTTAAATTGTTTCTGTCTTTGGGTCAGTATTCATTTCGAATGAGCTTGAAAAAACAGCTCATGGATTGATAATGTATAATAAATTAGCCAATAATAGTAATTTTATGAGAAAAAAATGAGAAACTTGCTTACGGGTCACAGTTTAATTCAGAAACAATTCCTAGAGTTTGATTACAATCCACGTATCAGAGTCTATTTAATATGTCTGGTTAAGGTGTGGACTAAATAACGAATAAAATAATTATACAACAGTTGCAATTTGTAAGGTTACATTATATAGGAAAATGTTTCAACTCTTTTTCATTTTCCGCTTGTTAATTATGACACCATACCATTCTCATTGCATTCATCACATGTTTACCGAAGATAGATCTTTAAAATTACTGTCAATCATGAGCGACTTCCTTCCTATCATAAAGTTGATTGTTTTTCGGCTCATATGAGAACCATTTATTATTCAAACCTCAATCACCTGAGCCGCTCGTTGGTAGATTACATGTTTTTATCTTTAATTACATCAGAGTTAGTTAATGGTGTCATGTTTTTTTTTCAATTTGTGAGCTAGAGCTATAAAGTGGAATTTATTGAACCACAATTATTACTTAGATTAAATAGTTAGAAACATAAATTTTATTTGCTGTCTTTGAGCTGGTGATATTTTTCATGCCTTGCCATAAACAAAATACAAATAAATGTCATAAAGTTTAAAATTATTTCCTCAATTGTGCAATACTCCTGTTATCGATCAAATTGTTTTTCGAAGAGATACTTTCTTCAATCTTCTTTTTCAAATACACATCTATCTCAGCGCGATTATATACAAAGTATGTACATATTTATTATTTAAAACTTCCTTCCTGTATATTCCATATACATACACAATACACATTACACATTATTGTAGTTAAATGAGCAATCATGTGATGTTTGCACTCTTAAGATGGATGTTGATGTTGGAATTCCTTGAAGACTTTTATCTTTGTAGCATCATCATCATTAAAGTGTGGAAGAAATCGTGACACCTCTTAGGTGCTTTGCTTATTGGTAGACGAAATAGACCGATTAGCACACGTTCAATGCAATTTAATCATTATGGGCCCAGATAATGTGATGCACGACAAATCTCGAAAATGTGGCTATTTGAATATTTAGGGAAATACATATATTAGGTAATTTTGAATATAAAATTAGGTAATCAAAAAAGTATTCAATATAAAATTTAAACAAATATTTCGAAAATACCTATCTATTTGAAATATTATTTCAATTGGAAGAAGAATAGCCTTAAATTAACAGTGTAATGGGTCAAGAAAAGAAAACCCATAATGGAAGCGGGTTTTTCCCCGCAATCTTAAGCTTGAAATATTTTCAAAAGAAGTTATAAAATGGAAGAATATTTTTGAGATTAAAATATTTTAAATTCAAAACTTTTAAAAAGAATTAAACCTGTGCCTGATGTAATAAATAGCTATCAACCAATAAGTTTACTAAGTTGCATAGAAAACTTCTGGAAAAAGTTATAAAAGAAAATTCTCGAAAGTCATTTAAATGAAAATAATATAATACCTGATTACCAGTTTGGTTTCAGACGTTTTTATAACACATACCATCAAGTAGCTAGGATTAAAAAGCATGTCAAAGATAAGTTTTAATTTAAAGAATCAACTGTTTTCGCTTTGCTTGATATAGAGAAAGTATTTAAAACCGTATGGCATAACGCACTACTATAATAAGCTTTTGAAATACAATTTTCCAATCGTAATTATTAAAATAATTCAAAGTTGTCTTAGCAACTGAGAGTACATAGTCAGTGTTCAAAATGAAAATTCTTCCATTCAAAGCGTTGAATATGGAATACCCCAAGGTACTGAACTCGCCCCTATTCTATTTAATATATTTGTTTCTGATCTGATTGACCTTGGGCATAACGTAAAACTTGTCATGTTTGCTGATGATACTGTCATATTTACATCAGGAATATACTACTTGGATGTACATCGTAGATTCCAAGTATTTCTAACTTTGTTAGAAAAATATCCTTTTTAAATGGAAAATGAAAGTCAACCCTACAAAACCACAAGCTTGGTTTACACGTTGACGAAAAGATTGTTTCTTGCCAAATAATGTTCAACTCAGGGTTGCGAATTTTTGAATTAAAAAAAAAGTCATAAGCCTGAAGATGATTTGTGAATTAAAAAAATTTAATTCTTAAGTTAGTTAATGACTTATGATTTAAAAAAAAAATTAAATTCATAAGCTACTAAGTGACTTATGAATTAAAATAAAATTAATGCACAAGTTACTAAGTGACTTATGAATTAAAAAAAAAAATCACTAACTTTAAGTGACTTATGAATTAAAAAAAATTAAGTCATAAGCAAGTAAGTGACTTATGAATTAAAAAAAAAAATTCATACTAGCTTATGAATTTAGATTACAAATGTTTGAGCTTGTTTTGACTACATAATTATTTAATTATTAACGAAAGTAGATTTCAAGCTTTTGTGTGTCATAAGATTATCATGCTAGCTTAGAAATTTTTCAATCAATAATTTTTTAATCAGAATTTATTCATTAGCTTTTATATTTTATTTTTGTTTTAATTCATAAGTCACTAGGTAACTTTTGAATTACATTTTTCTTAATTCATAAGTCACCCACTAGCTTGTGAATTAAAGCCCAGCTTAAGCTAAAAAGTGACTTAAGCTTTTGCAACCCTGGTTCAACTACAAATGGGCGGATTAAGTATTGATTGGTCCGAATACTGCATTATGATAGATACAAAAATTAATTTCCAAAAACACTTATCTACTGTCGATAAAATTAACAAATATATAAGAATCTTGTATCCTCCTATTTGTAAAAATTCTGAACAAGTTAATATTATACAAACAATTTTGTATGCCATTCTGCTTTACAGTGCTCCTGTTTGGTACGATTGAGCGAAAACGCCCAAAAATACGCTTCAAATATGCAAAAACAAAGTTTTAAAAATGATGCTTCGTTTACCATGGCATTTTTCTACTAACCGGCTTCATGAACTATAGCTAATATCAACTTTTAGATACATAAAAAAGTCGACGCAAAAGTTCTATGAAAAATATAATTTTTCTTATAATTAATTAATTAGAGAATCATTATTATGAAGTTAAAGTTTATTTGAACACGAATCCATTATTGTATATACAATATACATACGAATAGTATATGTCAAATATTTACGCATATTATTGGAATTATTGAAATATTAGGGTTTTTCCTTGTAGCCGGGTCGGCCCCAGCCAAACTTGCGCCCTGTGCAAGATTTGTAGAAAGCGCCATTTTTCAAAATTTGCACACATATGTATGTATGTACATTGTACATATGTACATACCTACACTGATACACAAGCATACTCGTAAGGCATACATAATCTAAAAATAGAAATAAATTTCCTATGTTCATTGTGCAGAAATTTAAACAAGCACTGCAAGCAAACAAGCACTAGTAAATGGGGACCATATTTAATTTATTTTTAAGCGATCTGACAACAAACAGTGTGTGATGGAGATCAGAGATGTATACGATGGTCCATAGACGTACAATAATGTTGGGCAAATACTACTACTACTACTACTACTCGTAGTATGTCAAACAAAAATTGAGCAATCACGTTTGTGCTATGATATTAAATCGTGTGAAAATGAAGTTGCTTGTGCTCACCCATAGCTCTTCCAAAATACACAATAAATATCTTATTTCATATAATATGTTGCGACACCTTTCAATATCAGAAGCATAAACGCCTACATTGAAAAATGTTAGTTAGTGTTGAAGAAAAAACTTAGCACAGTTGTTATTTTATTTTTATTTGAATATTATTTGAACAAGTTTTGTAGTTAAAATGCAAATAGCAGTATTTGTTTTCGCAAGATTAAATTACATTTTCTTGCTTCTGGTAATGCGCCCCTAGAATTTGCGCCCTGTGCATTTGCACATATTGCGTATATGGTTGGTCCGGCCCTGCTTGTAACATAAAATTGTTACCTCATTGTATCATTACTAAATCATAGTTGTAAAGGAAAACATTAGTCCTATAACTCTAGCTCTATTTAAATTTAGAAAATGTAACAAGTTATTTAATGTTACATTAGGTGCGTTTTATTATCTACAGATCTATATGGATCCGGATCTGGATTAAGTTTTAACACGTATTACAAAAACAATTCGGGATCCTGTTCTCTATATGGATCTATTTTAAAGATCCAAAAATTAGTTCTTACTCTGGTGGGAAGATGGCTTTTTATGTAAAGAAAAAAGACAAGAAACATTTGAAAATCAAGAAACATAAGCAAAAGAAAGATGGGCATACAACACTACTACCACTATGATCTGTATCGTTTTATTTTTAAGAGATAATATACATTTAATGGATCATTGGCGATAATAAAACGCGGCTATTATAAATAAATAAATAAAAATAAAAAAGCCAACATTTACCAATCGTTAGCTATTAACCGACAACTTCTAATATTTGTTCCAGCTTGGGGGATTCACAAGTAACAAATAATACAATTTATAATAACTTCATTTATCTTTCATTATTAACAAATTAAAAGCTAATGTAGGTACCTTCATTACGTAAGCGCACGCATATAAAATATAACAATTAAACAGAAGACGAGTTTTATTATGAGATTATCCTTCTATCAATTATAATTGGAACCGTGTAACTGGAAAAATAGAGTCGACAAAACTGTTATTTTTCTTCCATGTTCAACTTATTACAACACTACCTTTCACTTCCACTTTTATGAAAAGAAAAAATGTTTTTTCTTTTGTGATTACCTAAATTATAAGTTAATTTTGTATGTAATATGTATTTTTTAGCTTCAATGTCAAAATTGGTTTTGGATGCAATCGTTTAAATTTTTATTCTTATTCTACCAATTATTCTACAATGTATTTGAATTTTTGTAGATTAATTTGTCACAAGACCCTATGTAAGCAGTCACGAGCAGAAATAAAACATGACTACTGTTTTGCTTAACAGAACACTCGTGATGTTAATTTCGTTTATTAATAAATGAGTATTGTAGTTTTACATAGCGCATTAAAAGCATAATAATTGTTACTAAAAAACATAAAGTTAAAACGAACGTATTTCAGCTGACTAAGAATTTATGAATGCTTGTCATTTGTGCACTCAATCGTTTTACACTTTTTATAAGTCTGCAAAGATGATATAGACAAAGTTTGGAATAATTTGTTGAGAGGGCGTTTTGGATTCTTAGATTATAAAGGTTCGTACTAAAAATTCCTTGTGACCGGAGTTCTGTTTAATTTTTAAATTGATATATAAATTCAAATTTAAAATGAATTGAGAAATTCTTTAACATTTTCAAAGAAAAAAAATTGATATGCGAATTTTAAGAATTTATATATAAAGGGTTTTTCAATAAGGACGGGTTCATATGCCCGCCTCGGCTTCTATGGTGGCTACAACTACCAATTACTTTTCCGCATATATCTGGCTGAATTTGAGTAATAGCCTGTGCTAAGTTCACATTAAGGTCGTCGGTCTATCGTGAATTTATTTGCATAGACCTGCGACTTCAGAAAGCCCCACAAGAAAAAGTCTAGAATCATCTTTGGGAAGGATAACTTTACCATTTAAAATGTCATACAAATCGTTCATGCAGAATGTCGTCCGCTGTATGCCACGTATCTCCTGATGGAACCACATGTCGTCTGGGTCGTCTTATATTTGGCTACCAAACGTTGAAGGAAAGGAAACGAAAAAAAGCAACTTTTGCACTAACGAACACTCATTTTAATAATAAAGTCTGCTCAAAGGTGTTACTTACTATGGTGACTTGGCATCAGTAATTGAATGAACAAGAGATTTGTAAGATGTCACCAAAACAACATGGTTTAAAGACATATTTTCAAAAAAATATATTCAGGTGTTTTTGTTATCTTAAAATTTCAAAAAGAAATTAGTATTAAACTTCAAATTTATATTAATTTTCTACAAATGTTTGGAAAACAGATTTTTAAAATATTATTTAGTTGTACCATTATTTATGTTATTAAAAAGAAAAAGTTTTAAAAATAAATGAACCCTCGTTTTGTGTATATTTTTATTTACTACATATATGGGTACATATGGCTGCGGGCTTGGCCAATTTTCCTTAAACTTGGTAGATATCATTTTCCGCCGTTTTTTGTAAAATAAAAAATAACAATAATAATTCTTTTTTGTAATCTTAGAAAATATTTTTTTTTGCCTCAAAAACTGTTTCCAAGATTTAAAAAAAATCCGAAAATTTCATTTAGGAAAAGCTCATTTAGGAAAAGCTCTAAAAAGTAGTTATTAATGGTACACCTAACACATAAACATTTTTTGTTTTCGGTTTTCCAAAAAAAAACTGTTGGACCGATTTTAATAGTATGTAACTCCAACGATGTTACTTGGGAGCTCTTTAACAGCAAAATATTTTTTTAAGGTGTCCTTTAAAAGCTATAAGCTATATCTTCATGCATGTTAAAAAATGGCGAATATTTAAGAATTTTTATAAAAAAGAAAAAGAAAACTATTTACAGTGCTACCACTGCATGTCCAAAAGAATAAAAAAAACACAGAAGTTGTATCCTAAAAAGTACACGAGAAAAATCAACATTAAAATTAAAAAAAAAATATTATCTACTTATGTAAAACAAATTATGTATTTTAGAAGAGTGTGATTTATATATTTCGAAGTACATTATCAACAGTTCTGATAAAAATGAAATAGCACTAAGAAATCACCTCACGTTGAACGAATTATAGCTTTTAATTATTGCGTTTACTTTTTATGTAAAAAGAAAGAAGTTCTGAAAAATGAAAAATTATATTATTATTAAGTAAAAGTCTCAGACTTCTATTTTTGAGAGAGGCATGATATACTAAGTTTTACTAAGATAATTTACCAACACAAAAAATAATTTGTTTTCCTGTTTATTAGTATGATTTGTATTTACTAATACTAGTAAAAAATATAAAATTTATAACTCTTCTTAAAAACACGCAGGTGAATTACTCCCAAAGTAAAAAATAGCCGATAGCTGTGAAAGGTGCTCTTAAAACCCTATTAAGAAGCTCAAAGGTGGTCTCAAACTCAATGAATTAGCTGCAAGTGAGCTCCATTTTTGGTCTAAAGACGCATCTAGAGCGTGTTCTTGAATAAACGTGCTTATAAAGATTATCGCTGAAAGCTCTAAAAAGTTTCTTGGTTAATTTTAAGTGCAGAATTTTTAGAGAAGATTTTAAACTATCTAACGACATTCTACACAAATCCATACGATAAAGCTTCTAAGTTTCATTAAAAAAAAAAAAAACAACTTCCCTCTGAATCTTCTTAAATCAGCAATCAATTAATATTATTTTGGTGTTGTCTTGTATTACAATAAAAATAACTATGTACTTACATGTCTATTACAATTGAACCCAGTTATTGGAAGCTTTGATTGTTTTGAAATTTAACCCAGTTTGCACGACACTTGTAAAAATCATATTGATACAGAAATACGAGTATGCAATCCACATAATTTTCCCGAAAGAAGATCGAAATAGGGCTCAACTAACGTAATTAAGGCGGTTACTGTGCTAAAACACTAACCGTTTCGAAAGATTTAAAAAATTCCTCAATTAGTTTTTCTTTTTTAAAATATGTAACTTCTCATAAATTACGATGTAGGAATTTTAATAAGCAGTAATTCGCATCCGATGTTGGTAAAGTAGGTAAGACTCATTTGTGAGACTATTTTTATTATTTCTTATTCGCTTCTGATACATCACGTGCTGATTATACATATAAAATGATAGTATTAGTCCGGGAGCTGGCGACACTTTTCAATGTCTAAGATGCGTACTCATGAAATATTTTTTTTCTTGTAGTTCTGAGGTAGGTGACGACGAAAATCGACTGCTGCCACCTGGGTAGTGGTGGGTTGATTTACTGTGAATTTTTGAAGTTGCAAAAAAAACCGAAAATTTGTCTAAAATGCGTACTCATGAAACCAGTGACATATGTTAGTTTAACATTTAAAACGATGAAAAAACTTGTGCTTACACCTGGGGGGTGGTGGAAAGTACCGCTGCCAGTTAAGGGAAGTTGGGCCCCCTCGTAATGCACTGTAACATAATTATTTTTTTCCTGGCCTTAAAATCTTGTAGACAAAATTTTTTTGATTGAATTTCATAGATAATTAGACAAAGATTACGGGAAAAATAGCACCTGCTTTAAAAGGTCATCTTTTACCCTAAAAAAGGGGCAAAAGGGGGGAAAACGCTCTTTTGAAAGTTTTTTTTTTTTTAATCTCAAAAACTACATGCATTTTTATGAATCTGATAAAGAAATTTTAGATTTCATACAAACATAGACCAAATAATAAAATTATAGAAAAAAATGGGGGGTGCCGGGGTTAAATGTTCCCTTTTTACGCATCTCAAAAACAAAATGTATTTTGAAGACTTTTTTCTTCTGAGGTTTTTTTATTCACAAATTCATATATACTTTATTATACATATATAAAATAAGGGAAGGTGCTTGGGGAGGGGAATACATTTTTCGAGTTTTTTGTCATATATCATAACGAAATTCATTTTTAGTAATCCGCTAATGAGGTTTATTCTGAACACATTCAAAATCAAACAAATTCAAAACAAATCGAAAACAGAATTAAAAAGATGGATAAGAATATTCACAAACCAATAACATTTTTCCTAGTATACGTTCCTATCCGTTTTAATACTGTTTCTAATTAGGTACTAATTACCTAAAATTTCCCCGTCGCGACTTGGAGGTCACCTTAATCCCTCAAAGAACAACATACCCTTTTTATTCAGAAGACAAATAATACAAAACGCAATTTTTTATATGTTTTTCTTTTTTTTTAATTTCGTGTTCTTTAGAAATTATAACATTATACTCTCGTCTGAATATCCAAAAGTTTCCATTAAACAGGATAAATCTTCTTCATCAAAATCCTCACTTGTGCTGACTTGGGTGTTTCTTGATTCTCCTTCAGCATCAGTTTCCTCACTATCATTTTGGATACTAGAGTCTATAAAATTGAGAAATAATTTCAAAAAAAGTATAAAATGAAGAAGGAGTCTATTTTGTAATTACCTGCATAACTGATTTTCGAAAGATCTTCGAATGCAACTTCTCTGACTGAAGTTAGTAATTGATTTTGTAAAAATTGACATTCGGGCTTCATTCACGTCGCTAAGCTGTTTGTAGCCGTACATACAGCAAACAAATTTCTCCAACGTTTGGAATACATCTGCTTCAACATCTGGATAATTTTGTAGTCTTGAGAAGATTTCGATGAATTGAGGAGAGTTTTGCAAAATTGTGAATGTTCGGATAATTCAGTTACTTCAATGTTTTCACTTTAAAATATGGAAATTTGTACGTTAATAGAATTTTAGTACAAACACTTTTCATTTAGATTCGAAACTATTGTTATTGCATGATTTTATGAAAATATATAAATTATAATTTAGAAATTATTTAGGTACACTTACTTTGTGATCACAGATGCTGAAAGTCCCGATATATTAGATTCACTTCTGGGTTCATTATCACATTGTTTATATTTTTTTTTCTTACTGCATTAAACTTACTCAAACACTTTGAATGGTAACCTTCACTTTTGCTTAAAATTGGTTGCAATTTAATGTCGCGCCCGGTCAAGTTATTTTCTTGACGAATTTTCAAACTTACAAGACATTTATTTAAACGTTCTTGAGTGAATAAAATAATTTTATCTTTTTTATTTCCACAAAAAACACAAACTGGTCGAGAATTAGCCATCGCACAAACTGATTACTGTTTACTGTCTTTATCTAAGAAAAAAAGAATTGTACTGAAAAGTTAAATATTTCGTGGTACTTCGTTAACTTCTTCTATGCATAATTAGAAACAGAATATGGCACAGGTAGGAACTTATACTTCAAAAAACGGTATGTTGTTCTTTGAGCGATTAAGGTGACCTGCAAGTCCCGACGGGAAATTTTAAGTAACTAGTACCTAATTAGAAACAGGATTAAAACGGATAGGAACTTATAATAGGAAAAAATGTTAGCTTTAGGTAGATATATTGGTTTGTGAATATTCTTATCCATCTTTTTAATTCTGTTTTCGATTTGTTTTGAATTTGTTTGATTTTGAATGTGTACAGAATAAACCTCATTAGCGGATCACTAAAAATGAATTTCGTTAAGATATGACAAAAACACGAAAAATGTATTCCCCTCCCCAAGCCGCCTCCCTTATTTTCTACATATGTGTATAATAAAGTATGTATGAATATGTGAATAAGTAACCTCAGAAGAAAAGTCTTCAAAATACATTTTGTTCTTGAGATGCGTAAAAAGGGAACATTTAACCCCGGCACCCCTTATTTTTTTCTATAATTTTATCATTTGGTCTATGTTTGTATGAAATCTAAAATTTCTTTATCAGATTCATCAAAATGCATGTAGTTTTTGAGATTAAAAAAAAAAACTTTCAAAAGAGTGTTTTCCCCCCTTTTGCCCCTTTTTAGGGTAAAAGATGACCTTTTAAAGCACGTGCTATTTTTCCCGTAATCTTTGTCTAATTATCTATGAAATTCAATCAAAAAAATTTTTTCTACAAGATTTTAAGGCCAGGAAAAAAATAATTAGGTTACAGTGCATTACGAGGGGGCCCAACTTCCCTTAACTGGCAGCGGTACTTTCCACCACCCCCCAGGTGTAAGCACAAGTTTTTTCATCGTTTTAAATGTTAAACTAACATATGTCACTGGTTTCATGAGTACGCATTTTAGACAAATTTTCGGTTTTTTTTGCAACTTCAAAAATTCACAGTAAATCAACCCACCACGGGTGAGCCTGCAGCAGTCGGTTTTCTGTTTGTCGGGCACCTAAATTACACAAAAAACATAAAATCATGAGTACGCAAATCTTACAATTTTTTGTATCGCCAGCTCCCGGACTATATGGAAAAGTGTTGAGATATGAAAGTGTTAATTATTATGAAATACGAATTATTTGATTAAATTAAATGCGGGAAGTAACAGTGCCTATGTACTATACTTATATTCTCGCGGCATAATATCTGATTAACTAAAGACAGCGTAAATATTTGATTTACATAAATGTACACCACCACCATCTCTCGCTTTCGTGTAATGGAATTAAAGTGAGTTTGGTTACATATAAAGACATTACATCAATCGACATGTACACTTATAACAATTTTTTTGTGTTTATTTGTTACAGCCGAAATATATAAACAGTAAACACTTGTGGTACTATGCAACCTAACTGACTTACATTACAACCTGTGTGGGTACAAACCAAAATGAAAAAGTGAAAGGCAACCAGCCACCGACAAGACAATGGTTCAATATTATTATGCAACGAAACAAGGCCTAAGGACAAGTTTATTTAGAATTTGAACAGTTAAATCAACGCCAAACTTATAGCTTGAGGCTTTATTGAGCTTCAAAGGCATCAATGCTGGTAATTAAGGGTTATTTTTGCATAAATGAATGTACATAAATATCTTAGACATTGTTGCGGGATTCCAATATAATTGGCAAGTGGGTGTAGCGAGGACAAAAGAAGTGAGTCAAACGTCAATCGCTCTTAAAATGCAAAAAAAAGAGAAGCCTTAAGGAATGTATTGTTCATGATACAAGTATACTAATTGGCGGTTATTTGGTTTCAAAGTAGTTATGAGAATCTATAACTCTAAGAATGCGTAACATAAGGTAACATAACTTGTGAAAGTAAAACTATTACGCCGACAATTTAGTGCCATGCTTGTTAATATGACTCAGGAATATAAAGGGTTTTGAAATTTTTCAATTTCGACAGGTGATTGTGGCCATAGCTTTGAAGCTACAGCTGTCAAATTGGTTGTCATTTATTAAGTCTGTCTTGCCAAATCAACATGGAAAGTAATAGCATTAAACAACATGTGTATATGATTGAATTGTTTTATAAAAGTGGGTCTTCTGCTCGAGCAACATATCATGCGCATCGCCCATTTTACGTCTAAGCCCATTTCTGGATGAATGGGTTCGTCAACAAGCAAAATTGTCGACTTTGGGATGATCGCCATCCATTAAGATCCACCAAATTGCTATGCCTTCAGAGAAAGTCTCTGTTTGGTGACGATGTTGAAATGGCGGCATCACCAGTCCATACTTCTTTGACAAGGACGTTAGCCAGGCCATCACCGTCGACGCACAGCAAGCAATTTCGATCGATTATATCTATTTTTTTTTTGGCTAGAATTCGATTGTATAGACATCAAAGACATATGGTTTCAACAGAATGGCTCTACGAGTGACACTGGCAGCTCGTGCCACAATGGACATTTTGCAAGAGCGATTTCAGAACATGGTTACCTCACTCTGAGGCGATGTGAATTTGGTTAAGATACAGTAGTTTTAGCTGGGACTTTAAATATAATATTTTTCACAAAATTTTAAAATAAAAATCTCCTGCAAATCCGAGAGCAGGACCATAAATAACACTTTATATTATAAAATATATTATAGAATATATAGAAATGATCCTAAAATATTTTATTAAATAGACATTGTTGTGTGTAGGAATAGAACTAAGAAAAAAGGAATAAATGAGTTAAAACCAGAGGCCAAGGACTTGTGAGTTATAATCCTTGCAACTATTGCTGTTTTCGTGCTGTTATTCATTAAGAACAGAGAGATTTTTGCTTTAATATTTCGCTGATCTGAATAAATAATATAATTTAAAAATTTAAATAGAAACCACTGCGTCAAGTTAGTTTGTTAGTTTAAATAATAAAATTTTGAATTCCAATATTTTCTAAGTGACCAATCGAACTGAATGGCATTTCACAAGCCAGGAAATAAAAAAATCGTTCTAATTCAACAAAAAATGATGTTGGTATTTCTTTGACTTGGTTATATACGGCAGTATACTTGGAGGATTTGTACTTTCTCACTTAGTACCCACACACTACCTACAACACCAAGTGGTACTACGCTATAAAATCAGCAAAATAACTGATGTCTTTCGGAAATCTCGGCATAAAACACAGAATGAATTTTTCTTCAGATTTACTTCTTCTTGTATTACAGTAAAACCCGCTTAAGAGAAACGGCAAAATGTCACAGTATTTCTTTCATTTAAGCGGGTTTTTCACTTAAGCGAACACTTAAGCGGAGTTCAGATAAGTGAAAAAAAAAATTTCACTTAAGCGGATTTAAAAATTCCATTAAGCGGAAATTTAATGCTAGAAACAATATTGTTTTTATCTTTTGTACTTTCCTTGAAAGAAGTTAAATAAAACAACGATTAAATAACACAAAAACAATTTATTGAACAACGAAAACTAGCAAATTTTGTTCTGTTCGATTCAATTTTTTTTTCACTTAAGAGAGTTTTTTTCAATGAAAAATATTAAAAATTAACTGAAAATATGTTTCAGTTATCCGGGTTTTTCACTTAAGCGAGTTTCACTTAAGCGGAGTGTTTTAAGGGAAATTGGTCGGAAAATACTTGGGGATGAAGAAAGTGTTTTAGGTAAGCGGGTTTTTCTTTTAAGCGGGTTTCTCTTAAGCGGGTTTTACTGTATTTGTTTTTGAGTGTTGAAAGGTCCTTTCATTCCTTTCCACAACACGGAAGAGGAATGGATTGTTGAGACTTCTCTCCAAGATATTTAGTCCCACCAAATTTATTTACTCAATGACATATTAAAACCTTATCCTTTGTTTCTATAGATAGTTATTAGTTTAGTCAAACCAGACGAAAAATGGTGTAAAGCATAGATACAAACATAAATTTTTATATATTTCCCATTAAATATGAAACTGGTATTTGGTCTGACTATAGTCAGACGTATGACAACTTTAGACAATGTGAGCTTAATATTTTCTGCTTAATATATGTACGTCAAAATTTGACTACATACTCGTATGTGGTAAATACTTTGAAGGAAAGTTGAATGCTAAGGCCAATCCGTTACAAATTATTTTAATATCAAAACCTACACAGTTTGACTATACGTACCATATTATTAAAAATAAAACTAAATAAATAATGTATGAAACGTATCAGACTAAATTTAAATTTCGAATTGCAGCTTAAATATTGCCAAAGGTACTTTTAATAAGGAGCCAAGCAATGTATTTCAATTAAACAACAATGTTTTGCAATAAGATATGCCCAAAAGTGCAACAATTTATCTTATACCAAACATCAGCTTCAAGCTAAACATTCTAATCCACCTGAAGCGTGCTTTGATCCTGACACTAATTAACTGCCAGCCAAACATCGGTATGCCTTCTATCATGACACATACCGTGACAAACCTAATTAAGCAATTATATATTGCTATTGGCAAATAAATCAAATCTTGATAAATGCATTGTCGCCGCGCTATTTAAGAAAAATAAAAGAAAAGTTGATTGTGACTTAACAGTACAGTGCAGTAATATTTATCTTAACTGTTCTATTGCTCGTTTCACAATAATTCCTGCTGTCAATTTGCTGATCTTTAAGACATCGAAAGGGAAGCCCACTATTTGAAACCATGTCACGGCTATATACAATTATACATATAAAAAAACATACTCTGCACTTTAAATATATTTAAATGTCATCCCATTTACAATCATACTAATTTATTTAAGAAAATCAGTGAAGGTTTAAACTTTCCTATTGATTGACCGGCCCCAAACGTGAAATAAACTGTTCACCGAACTCGCCTCTCGATTGGTCCATTGTTACGCGTGCTGTGTGGCATGTGGCACCGTCTTGTTGAAACTACATGTCATGCAGGTCAAGCTCTTCCATTTTGCGCAAAAAAAAATTTTTATCATCGTACGGTAGCGCCCACCATTCACAGTAACGTTGCGATTAGCATCATCTTTGAAGAAATATGGCTCAATGATTCCGCCAGCCCGTAATCCGCACCAAACAGTGACTTTTTCTGGATGCATTGGTAGCTCTTGCAATGCTTCTGGTTCTGGCTGCTCTTCACTCCAAATACGGCAGTTTGGGTTGTTCACGTATCCATTCAACAAGAAATTTGCTTCGTCGCTGAACACAATTTTTCAATAAAAAAGTGGTTATTCGGCCAACTTTTCAAGAGCCCATTCACAAAAAATTCGGCGTTGTGGTAGGTCCTTCGGCTTCAATTCTTGCACTGCATTTTGAAAGGCTTCACACCTAAATCCTTCTGCGTTACTTCTGCAAGTAACAGAGGCGCAATTGCTGCGAACGGCGCCGAATCGATAATTCACGGTTATCACTAACACTGGCCGATACAGCACGAAATTTTCTTCAGTTCGCACTCTACATAAGGTTTAATGTCCAACAATGTAAATTTGGCTCGAAATTTAGTCATAATAGCCCGAATAGCCGCCTCACTAGGTTAATTAAACTGACCATAAAATGGAAGAAGCGTGCGATGAACTTTCTTAACAGAGCTCGCATTTTGATAATAAAATTCAATAATTTGCAACCGTTGTTCGTTTGTAAGACGATTCATGGTTAAATTATAGGCCAAACAGAAGACGTTTGACAATGACACAAAAGCACGAAACGTGCGTAAGCTGTCAAAACAAGTGTTGCCAAGAAGAAAATAGCAAAAAAAGAAAACACGCTTACAATATAACTTTCACAACAAAACTTTAATGTTTTATATACTATCTATTCGTACAATATTGCAAAATTCGTATGTATGAACTTTGACTATCTCTGAAACCCTTCAGAAATAATTATCTTTTTTAGGGGCCAGTTTTAGCTATCATTTTCATTTTTAAGACGATTAAACAAACTGCAATGGCTTCAATTGGGGCCAAAATGAAGAATATGGGTAGTAGAATTTGTTTACTCTATAAAATACAAAGTTCTGATTTAAACTTTCTTTTAAATCCACTTTTATTATTTCACTGACAGGAATCAATTTCAATAAACATCTGATTTTCGTTTCTTTAACTTGGAACACAATCGTTCTACTAGATGTGTTCGATTCTCTTTCTGTTCTCAAATGTCAGTTTTGCTTTCAATGATCTAACTCTAACCTTAAATACCTAGACTTGGTTGTTATTAATGCGTTTCAATGAAAGTTATAATTGAGACCTTAAACAAAAAATTGGCAATGAATTCTCTATCGAATGTTTGCCCATTAGGCTTTTGTTTAATAGTTGGAAAATATGTTTGGAATATCTGAACTGTCCAAATTCATTTTGAACATTATCGCAACCATTTATAGCAAAATAATAAGCTTAAATTGGATAACTCACGTTCTTGCTAGTTGTATGGAAATATCCAATAATAATTCACCAACTGTAGCAATGTCTTCAGTTTTCCATTCGCCCTTTGGTGTTGACACATCTGCAAATAGAAATATACAATTATACATACATACATATATACTAAAATTAAATTAAGTATGTACTAATACATTCATTTAAATTTCACCCTACAACCGCGGATCAACGATAAATTTTTACTTACGTATTCTCTTCCTAGCGTCCAAGTAAGCTGCATTTATCGCGTCATAAGTTATGCAATTGCTATCGCCAGAGTATGGATTTCTGTAAATAGATTCAAAAGCAAAAAAAGACGGTTTATTGAAAGAAGCCAAAGTAACGAATAAGTAAAAATTCAAAAGCCACACATCGAAGCAAATTGGATTCTTCTGTTCCGATTTGACTTTGTTTTAGATTGATTTTAACCTGACTTAGTGACACTTAGTGTACAGAGGGTTATTTTATAAAAAAATCTGGGATAATTTATTTTAGAGTGTCAATACACTGCAACTGTCAAACGGTCTAGAGTGAGTTCCAGTAAAGTTTCAAGACTGTGTTCACATTGGACTAACTCGTCCGACATTTTTTTAAGTCGCTGTACTTTTTATTTATTTATTTATTTTATTTACGATCTGCTTACACTGTAAGATATAATATCTTATTTATAGTGAAGCATTTTAAATGTACAGAAGCTACAATAAAGTTTAATTTGGCAAATTCAATACATAATTATTCATACTCAAGAGAGTTTATTGCCAAATCAGGTGTTCCGCAGGGAAGCCATCTGGGACCACTACTCTTTACATTGGCTATTAATGATGCTCCTCTGTGTGTTCGCAATAGCGAAATTCTAATCTTTGCAGATGATATGAAGATTTATAAAAATATAGTATCTTCAAATGATCGGGCTTTACTGCAAGATGATATTAACCATTTTGCCTTGTGGTGTGAAAAGAACAGTCTGAACCTCAACCCGACAAAATGTCAAACTATGACTTTTTCTAAAAAACGTTCTCCTTACTCTCATGAATATGTTATCTCACGGCACATTTTAACTCGTTTTATGACTGTAAGGGACCTTGGAGTTCTTTTTACACCCAATTTAGATTTTTCTGCTCATATTAATAAAATCGTGAATAAGGCCAATTCAATGTTAGGGTTTATTAAGCGCTGGTCTAAAGAATTTGTTGATCCCAATGTCACCCGGGCTTTATACAACTCCTTAGTATAAAGGAGTATGCATCGCAGGTTTGGACTCCTCTTTATGATATTCATATTGAGAGATTAGAATCTGTGCAAAGAAACTTTACTCGTTTTGCCTTGAAAGGACTTCAATGGAATGATCCTTCGTATGTCCTCTCTTATGACCAACGATTATCTATTCTTCAGAAACAATGATTTGGTATTTTTCCACCAATTAATAACAGGCGTCACAGATGCACCAGATCTTTTATGTTCGGTTTATTTTAATTATCGGGGAGGAGGTTATAATCTTCGAGGCCTCGAAATGATTAAGGTCCCAACACATAGGACCAACTATGGCATTCATGAGCCCTTGACACGTATGGGTAGACTTGTAAATTGGAATTCAAATCCTTCCTTCCTTCCTTTGCTTCGGCGCTGTTATGATCTCGATGTCGAGGGGATCATAACTCTCCCACGTATCTGCTTCACACTAGTGATCCGCCTGTGGGGTTCGCCGGGTTGATGTCAGAAATCGGCGGCAAGCCTCCCGGTTTTGTATTGTTCCATTTCTGAGGCCAAATGAATGCTGGTGTTTTTGCATTTGTTTGTACCAGGAGTGTTTAGGCCTACCTTTCTTTTTATTCCGAATTGGAACGTTGTATGATATTGCCTTTTTGACGGGGTTCTCAGGATCTCTCCTTTGAACATGGCAATACCAACTGAGTCGGTCGTGTTCAATTTTTTGGGAAATGGTATTCTTAACATGAAGGCTTCCTCGGATCTTCGTACTTCTAATTCGATCAAGCTTTGTAATTCCTGCTGTCATACGAAGCATCTTCATCTCAGCTGCCGTTAGCTTACTCTCATACTTTTTGTACATTGTCCAACATTGTGAACCGTATGTGAGTGCTGGACGCACAACTGAATTGGAATTCAAATTTTTTTGATTTTAATATAAATAAATGTAAATTAAAAAACCTTCTCAAAACCAGTGGTCCACGCTCCTAAATGTTCTTTGTTTCATGTTATGTTATTGTTTTGTTTTTACGTAATATTATTTGTTTATTTTTCATGTTTTCTTGTGTCAGTGTTAATTGTAATAGAGTTTGCATACTAACAACTAACACTGCACTAAATGATGAGCCGGTGGTATAACACAGTTCTCTGTGTTGGCAAACCATTGGTCGAAAGACGGAGCTTGCTATAAGCTTTCTTCGACAAATTCTGATAGTGTAAAAAAAAAAAAAAAGATATTATAACATTTATTAAAAGAATATAAAGATACAAAATATTCAATTATTTCTTACATTCATATTTGCAAAATGAATTTTGAGTGATTTCTTTAATGGAATAGTGGTGTTAATACTTCTAATTTGTCGCGGTAATGAATTCCACAGGCGTGTTGCGTTGACAAAAAACTGGCGTTCAGATGTAAGACAACTAAAACGCGGGACCGGGAGATCGACCGATCTGAGAAGATTTTCAAATGACATTCCAAGAAATACTGTCGATGCGTCGTAATCCATGAACGTATCGTATTGCACTATTGAAAGCAACAGTTAGTTTTCTTTTACTTTCGTAATCAAGTTTGCAGAATATTTCACAGCCATAAGTAACCAAAGGCAATATAAGTGTTTTGACAAGTAATGTTCGGATATTCAAGGGGGTATAATACTGTGTTGACCAGAGTGTGCGAAGGACGCCATAGGTTTTACCAACAATATATGAAATATGATTTTTCCTGTCAGACTACAATTAAAAACGACACCTAAATATTTCGCTGATTCCATCTATTCAATAGGGGAACCACTTAACAATAATAAGGGAAAATAAGAAACATCTAACTTACTCTTTGAAATCACTAAGCATTTCGATTTCTTCGGGTTAAGCATTAAATTATTTTGGTGTGATCAACGTTCAATTTTCAACAAATCATCGTTTATTCAAGTGGCATAGTGTTCGATTACCCCCAACGAACAACTAAGGTACATATAACTGATTTAATGGTTGTTGGAAGTTTGTTTACATAGAGGAAAAAAAAACAAAGGGCCAAGTATTATATCCCTGTGGGACACCATTATTGTTGGGTAGGAAATTGGAGAGGACTTTGTTAAATTCAACGGCTTGTGTTCTTTTACTCAAATAAGAGTAAATCAGCTTGACTGCATCAGGAGAAAAGTTATAAGAATGGGAAAGTTTTTTGCAAAGGGTAGAATGATTTACCATATCAAATGCTTTGGAGAAGTCAAGGAGTATCAAGAACGTGACGTAATCATTATCGATGGATTTCCTTATGTCCTCTGAAACACTTGTTAATGCAGTAATGCAACTGTTTTTCTTGCGAAATCCAGATTGTTTTGAAGTAAGTATGTTTTTGTGATCAAGGAACGTATTAATTTGATTTTGAATAATTTTTTAAAACACCTTAGACAGGAATGTCAATATAGAAATTGGGCGGAATTCGTCTCCTTTCGATGTTTTCGGAATAGGTATAATTTTTGAAATTTTCCATTGTGTAGGAAACTCGCTTGTGGATATGATTGAATTGAAAAGATGAGTTATATACGGCAAAAGAACTGGCAGCAGAAGTTTTAAAAATAATGGGTATATTTCATCAAATGCAATAGCATTTGATTTAATAGATAGGATTCCTTCTACTACATCCTCAGGAGATATATTTGAAAAATTAAATGAGCTTTGACCTGGTGAAAAGCTATTGTAAGCAGTGGTTAAAGCGGAAGATGGAGGTGTATTGGTGGTAAGAGAACTACTCGAAGATACGAAATTTCGGTTTAGTTGATCAATATTTATATCCGCAGCGGCGGCGGTGGAAGAACCACTTCGACATTTACCAACACCAATTTTCTTAAGATTTTGCCAGATTTGTTTGCAACTTAAGGAGTCCTTGAAACGACTAGAATATAAAGCAACTTTGGCATTACGAATTTCTAAAACAGTTGTGTTACGTAAAGATCTAAACTATTGGTGGAAACTATCAAGATGAAAAGTTTTCGGCGAGATCGCGAGCCCGTATTAATCTTTTAATCTCGTTCGTGAACCAGGGTTTGTTGTGGTAAATATTTGTTTTTGTTTTTAATGGTACATGCATTTCAAAGAAATTTGCAATGTTTCTGTTGAGGAAAGCTACCTTATCACTAGGTGAAGTCGTTAAGAAGATTAAGTCCCAACATACAGTCAATGGCAAAATTATTTGCAAAACCTTAAAATTTACACAACTTCTCTTCATTGAAGCCTTATAACTTTCAAAATAAAAAAGATATTGTTAATATTTATTTTTATTAATAACTAGCTTCCCGGCAGACGTTGTTCTGCCCTTTTTTTCTAAAACAACAGTAATAAAACATATTTAGGAGTGATCACTTTTCATATTTATAGATTTATGTCTCCATGATAAACAACGATTACTTACAATTATAAGTGTCCTATTTTGTCAATTGCAAGACTTTAGTAGTAGTAGTCATAATCTGGTATTTTCAATGCAATGCCTTATCGTACATGATATTTTTTGTTTGATTACCTGGCGCGAAAATAAATGAAGCCGTCGGTTTTCCGACGCGAGAGCAGGCAATATACAACTGTCCATGAGAGAAGCATGGGTTTTCCAGATTGACGCCGCCAACACTCAACGACTGACCATGTGATTTATTTATAGTCATAGCGAAAGCAAGCCGCACTGGAAATTGCAGTCGTTTAAATTCAAACGGTACGTCAGTTAGTACCATTGGGATGCGTAGTATCAATACATCCTCTCCCTTATATTTTCCCCTCAGGGTAGTTGCTTCTATCATATTGTTCATTAATATTTTCACTGCTAACCGTGTGCCGTTACAAAGTCGCGGTTGGTTGATATTTCTTAGCATTATGACCACCGATCCTACTTTTAATTGAAGATTATGGGGAGGTAACCCCGGCAAATCCAATGAGTTTAAAAATTCTGGTTCATAATTGACGACATCATCTTGGTTAGTTGCGCAATCAATTGATTTATATGTCCTTAATTCAACGGAAATTTCATTTTGGATTTTGAAATTTATTTCATTTACATCCGTGTTTTTGGCAGCTAATATAGCTCGTTCACTCAACCAACAATGATCCCTGTAATTTTGAGCTACGTTTGGGAACACCTTTTCTATAAGCTCAGTTTTTGATTCTGTAGACTGACAAAAATTGACAGGAAATGTAATGCAGCCTTTCATAACATCTACAGGGATTTTACCATTACTAATGTCAATGAGTTGTTTTGAAAATATTTCTCCAGATCGATCATTTTGCAATTCGACACGCATATTCTTGCTCAAATTTAGTATCTTAACTTTTGTCCACAAAATGGACGACTTCAAACATGCATTCAGTTCATCTGCTGGTGTAGACCGTGGAATAACTGGTAATGTTTGACGAAAATCTCCTGCTAACAAAATCATCGCTCCACCGAATTGGTTTTGATTGCTTCGCAGATCTTTGAGAGTTCTGTCTAATGCCTCCAAAGACTTTTTATGTGCCATCGTGCATTCATCCCATACTATCAACTTGCATTGCTGCAAAATCTTTGCCATTGCAGAGTTCTTCAAAATGTTGCAAGTCGGAGTTTCGTATTCAATGGTAATTTTAGCGCTGAATGGGCTGTTCGATCGCCTTCCAACAATGTAGCTGCAATACCAGACGAAGAAAGTGCGAGTGCAATTCCATTCTGTAGGCGAATTGTTACTAAAATCAATGCAATTAAAAATGTTTTTCCTGTACCACCAGGAGCATTAAAAAAGTAAAATCCTCCATTTCCATCATTTACAACTTTCATAATTGTATCAAATACATACTTTTGTTGTTTGTTCAACAACGGAACATTTATTCGAACCGATTCCCTTAAAGCATCGAGATCGAACAGTTTTTCACGATGCAACTCTTGATTAAAAGCGTCGTGCATTGGGCGATTAGGCGCGGCCATTCCTAATTGAGATAATAATTTGTTCGACATCATCAAGCACATGTCTTCATTTTCATGAACCATCAGGCGATAGGAGTAATAGATCACTGAACTAACTTTTTTATTAGTTTGAGCACCTGTCAATAAAATAATGTCTAAATGACAGTCATTCAACATGGACAAACATTTTGTACAATTCGGTGGCACATGATAATATGTTTGTTCGTTGAGCCCTGAAGTCACCCTGGGGTCGCCCTAAATCGTTTTTGGAAAAACCTGAAGTCATCCTGGTGAGTAAACTCTGTGTTTTTTGAGACCTGGGGTCGCCCTGAACTCGCCCTGAAGTAGATCGAGGTATTTTGCTGGGGCGAGTTCAGGTAACGGTCAAACTGTCAAAAGTCATATGAGATTTCATATGTATTTCTTTTGTTGTATTTCTTTTGTTTTCGTTCATTTTTAAAACTTATTTATAACGAATTTAAAGTGTCTTTTAGTTGTCAACGAAACAGTTGACAGCCCTTGGGTGTTTTTTGAAAACCGAAAACCTCAGTTTTTGTTGACAACTCTGAGGGTTGTCAAGAAAACCTGGGTCAAACCTGGGTGAAGTTGAACGAACGAACCTAATACATACTGTAGTCAATTGAAACATCGTAACTGAAACCCGTTCGTAAAACTGTGAAAGCAGTTTGAACACGACGCGTTGCTCGTGTTTGTAATATCCTAATCCTTTCAATTTCATTTCGCTCTTCACGTTGCAGTGAAGTCCGATTTGATTGAAAATAAGCTTGGTTTCTAGCGTTTCGATTTCTTCGACTCAAATTGCTGCAACCGCGTGTAATAGGCGGCATGGTTCTAAAAGCAAACACAGTTGACAAATAAAACCACAATTGGTTTTCGTTTTTATTTATATAGATTACCCTTATTTAAGTTCTCTTATTCTCGTTAATTTTGTTGTTTGTTGTAGAATTATTAATTTTATTATTTAAATCAAGAAATTATTTCCTTAGCTATAAAGTTATCTTTTATTTTTTATTTTTTGAGTCAGTTCATTTCAATAAGCAAATGATTTTTTGTAACACTTAACTTTCACACACCCACAATAAACGTTTTATCTCTCCATAAGAACCTTCCATGAACCTCAACAAAAACTTAAAAAAAAAATTAGGCGAATTGGTCAAGCCGTTCTTGAGTTTAACGCTTAGCAACACATTTTGCGATTCATTTTTATTTATATAGATGAATACATATGTATTCTCAAAACGGTACAGAAAATAACAAAATCGAATTTCTAACGGTTCGTTTTAAAAACATAAAAACAAAAGTAGCAAAATTATTTGCAAATTTATTTGAATTTTTGATAAAGGAATGCTTATCTGGCTTCATGGCTTCGTATCTGGTCGGTCTACTGTGACGGTTTTTTCGTCATATGTCATAAATGCAATAGAGAACAAATGTCAAGTAGATGCTATTTACACCGACTTTAGTAAAGCCTTCGATTCGGTAGATCATATTATTTTACTAAAAAGGCTTCAGTTTTTTGGTTTTCATTCTAAGCTGCTTAAATGGTTCTCTTCGTATTTAAAAAACAGAACCCAACGAGTAATGATGGATAATAAAGTTTCTGGAAGTATAAAATGTACCTCCGGCGTTCCGCAAGGAAGTCATCTTGGCCCTTTGCTTTTCCCAATATATATTAATGATATAGTTGACATAATCAAAAATTGTAATTATCTGCTATATGCAGATGATTTAAAATTGTTTTTTTTTGACTTTGTAAAACTTCAACAAGATTTGAACCATATTATATTTAAAATTGGTGTTCTTTAAACAGTTTGAAACTAAATATTTGAAAATGTAAAACTATAAAGTTTTCCCAATTTGCATTTGTTCTTAATTTTTCATATAAAATTGGATCAAATACTTTGATTAAAGCGCAGAATATCAAAGATCTAGGTGTTATTTTTGACAATACATTTTCTCCAAAAAAGCATATACATAGATTATATTGATGCTAAAGCGAACACCTCTTAGTTGGTTTCATTGAAAGGAATAGTAAGGAGCTTACGGATCCTTATGTTCTTCTAACCCGTTATAACTCACTGGTTAGGTCGACCATCGAATATGCTGATGTGATTTGGAATCCATGTTATAGAGTTGATTCGGATAGAATTGAACAGGTTCAAAGGCGGTTTACTAAATTTGTGTTTCGTAAAATACGTTGGAATTTTAGTCCCGATAATAAGGCAAGGTGCCAATTGCTCGGGATAAAATCACTAGTATCTAGAAAAAAAATCATGATGTAATGTTTGTGAGAGATATACTTTCCAGTTATGTACCATCTAGACAGTTAAGAACAAGTTGTTTTCTTTTTGAACAACTGCATAGAACAAATTATGGGAAAAATGAACCAATATCACGAGCAATTTCCTCGATCAATGAAGTATGTGTTATTTTTGATTTGCTACATTTATCTCGAGATAAATTTAAAATTGAATTATTGTATAAATTTATATTTTAAATAAATATGTAAAAATTTTGTAATTGCATCTGTTAAGCAAATAGCTTGTAGATTAATAAATAAATAAAAAAAATAACTTATTTATTTCAAAAGTTAAATATTGTTAGAAAAAGAACGAACCACCGGACTCCGCTACGTAATGCAAAGTTTGTTATAGGCTTATGTTTAAACAGGGATGCTATTTGATACAACATTACATATGTCCACCTATATTCAAACGAAATACTATAACTATTTACTCGGAGCATTAATGTTAATTTATGATAATGGTTCACGATTTCTTTTTTCGTTCGTTTCGTATTTTTAATAATTTGGGCGGAGGGTGTAGAGACGTAGCTTTATTTTGCTACACTTCGTCACCTCACAGCAAATAAGTCAAAAAGACGAAAGAGACAGATCTTTGCTGAAATGCATCACCTTGCTCAGCTTGTAGATAGTTCCACTCGAACACTAGATGTAGCTGAGTAAAACGCCAACACTCTGGACTTGTTTCTTACATCTGACCCTGATAAGTATACCATTCGATACTTCGGACTGCTGTGTTATATCAGTTAATTTTTCGTGTCTCAATAACTTTTTTTAAATCTGTAGCTGGTCATCACGTTTCCTAGGAAGTTGACGTTGACGCTAATTTCTTGGGATCCGTACTTTTATTCCTAACGATTTAAGATTATAAAACCCAAACAAAATTCTTGCTTTCATACAAGTTATAAAGAAGCTATCAGGTTGATTATAGTAAGATTCCGCTCTTCTAAAGCCAACCCAACGGAGGAAAATCAAAAAAAGTACAAAAAAGTCAGAAAGCATTAACACGCAACCTAATTCTTACATGAGCAGAAGTTAAGGCAAACAATTTGCCAAATTCAGCCCTCATCTACAACTATAAACTAATAACTGATTCTACGTTGTCAGACATCAAAATGGTCCCTCCTGTACTTGACAACGTAAATCATTCTATGGGACAGGGATATTTTCGCACTCGTACAGTTGCAAAAGTCCTTTGAGATCTTGATAGAAACAAATCCGCTGATCCTACTGATATACTTAACAGTGTTCTTCCTTGCTGTCAAAGCCAATGCGTGAGCATTTTCCTCACTTCTACTTTTCTGGAGAATGGAAAACAGCAATTTTCATCGCTCATTATATACATATCTCGAACACGAAAGGCTTTTTAATAACCACTAATGTGGCTTTTGCAACCTTCGTTCCCCTGGTGAAATGATACCATGTTTCACCGAAGATTAGAACAGATCTTTACATCGTTTTGGAGAAAGTAAGATTATTGTGCTTAATATTTTTGGCATCAAGCTCTTTTATCAAAAATGCTTGCGTTTGGTATCAACGAAACTCTTACTCTTTGAATTACCTTCTGCATCATTCAACACATGTTGTATTGGATGCTTTTAAGTCTGATATTCACCAAATAAGTGCTGATGTTCCGCAGGACTACGGTTTGTCTCCGACTCTTTTCGTCATTTTGATAAATGATCTCTTGTCTGAAACTATTCCACTTTCAGCTACTGCATTGTTAAAAAATAGTGTGGAGTTTAATTCTTCGAAAATTCAATGCTGTCTATTGTCATTAAAGCTAAATGTACTCCTTATGCCATTGTCCTTGAAGCTTGAATGGCACTTGCATAACAGAAACCGAAAAGCTCTCAGAACTTGTTATGTGACTGGACTGTATCAACGATGATCTTCGTTGGAATGACCACATTCTCGAGACTGCCAAAAACGCTGCTAAATGCTTAGCATTTTAATATTTTCAACCCTTCTGATCTGGCTACAATTTAAATGTTGCTTGTACGTCCATAATTCTTTCCATGTGTTGGATAGAATTCAGTACAAAGCGTTAAAACTGAAAGGAAACAAAACTATCAAGTAATCATACCCATCTGTTGAATACCGTCGGAATTTTTCATGTCTATGCTGGTCTTATCGCTTTTTTACTTGCGACTTATAGGTACTATAAGGCAAGTTATGCATTCGTAAAAAAAAAAAAATCGAACTCGAGATTTTGATCAAAGTTGACATTACGATGATAGCGAAGACCAAAAAAGTGGGTCTCGCAATTCTGTCTGTCTGTCTGTCTGTCTGTCTGTCTGTCTGTCTGTCTGTCTGTCTGTCTGTCTGTCTGTCTGTCTGTCTGTCTTTCTGTCTGTCTGTCTGTCGGTTCGACTACAGCCTAAACGGCTGGGCCGATTTTCTTCAAGCTTGGTAGATATGGGTTTTAATTTTTTCCCCCCGGACGTTTTTTTCTGGTTTTTTTTTAAGACCAAAAATAACGGTACCTGCCATACGATTTTTTTTCGAAATTTTATAAATATTCTTTTTTCTCAAAAACTGTCCCACAGAATTTTTTAAAAAAAATTTGAAAAATTTCATTTGGTTAAGACTAGCTAATGGTTGAAAAAAACTTTACAAAAAATTGTTATTTTTGGTAGCCCCCCTGAGTCCATTTTTTTCGTTTCTGATTTTCTCGAAAACGGTACAGCCGATTTAAATCATTTTTTTATACCAAAACTCCTCCAAAGTTTGAATATTATTACATATTCAAATTTTATATTTTTAATTTTTTGGATTCTTAAAAAAAATTCAAAATTTTTTTTTGGAAACTCAATATTTCGAAAACCCCATGATCGATTTTTTTCAAACTTAACAAATAAAAGTTAATATACAAGATTTGAGAAAAAAAATTTTGTTTTATCTAAAACTAACGGTACCTTCGATAGAAATTTTAAAAAATGGTTTTCGAAAATCGTATTTTTCTCGAAAACGGTTACGAGAATTTTGCTAATTTTTTTTTTATTTTGATTAATCTTTACGATCTATAATTTAATAAAAAAAATTAAATCTAGATATTACTGACTGTACCTACCATAGAACGATTTTTTCGAATTTTGAATTTCTCATTATCGACATAACGGATTTTAATGAAATTTCTTATAAAGAAGCTCCTATAAAGTTTAAAAAACATTGCATTTAAAAACTTAAGAAAAAATATTTTTTCAATTTTTAGAAAAAAAAAGTCATTTTTTTTTTTGAAAAATTCTATATCTCAAGAACGGCTTAGTATTTTTTTTTTTGGAAATTAGACTTTTATTCGAACAATAATAAAAACTTAAGGTTGGCGTACCAAAATTTTTTCTTAAAAATGTTTTAAAAATTTTGTATATAAAAGCTTATTTTTTTAAGGAACCACTACAACGACTTATAATTTTTGTTCCTGCATAAATTCATATTTGCAAAGCATTCTGTTTTTATCTCTTACTACTAAAAGAATTTAAAAAATTCATTTTATCCTTATGAACAGTTTTCTCTAATAACATTCGTTTTTAAAATTCCTAGTCTATTACATAGGAGCAAGTTCGTGCGACCCAGTCGTGCATTTTATTTAATAAGCAGTGCTTCCTTGAAGTAGCCAGTCGTATTTCTTTTCTCAGTCAGTTCACCCGTAATACCCATTTTGCTACAAATGCTCATTAATTTACCCTCGAGCCTAGTTTAGGACTTACCATCAAATACAGAGATTCGATTATGTATTCTTTTAAGGTTTTTTTCAAGGAAATATTTTTTCATAAGAATGGTTGGTCAAGCTTTTTCATCTCTCAATTTGTTGATCCAATTTTCAGGATTTCAGTTTGTCACGTGTATTTATTTTATCCACCTTATTTATTTTCAAAAACCCTGACATTATTTTTTCCAGAAGTATTTCGGCACATTTACTTAAGCAATTACATTTTTTGTATGTACATTTATTTTTTTCGAACACCTCCCAATTTGTTAAACATTCCATATTTTTACTTGACTTTTGGTCGGTTTCGAACATCAAAAACCCCAATATATGTGTGGTGGCTATCGGATGCAATATAAATTGTAAAGTAACTGATGTAGGAGTAGTTGGATTTGCTTGGACTCAAAGTCCTATGATCTTTGTATGCGTAAAACAAATCAAACCAAGCTACATTTGGAATAATAATAATAAATTACTTTCAGCTTGTACGAGTAAGTTAGTGAAAGTCGAACTAGTGATGATTTTGTGGACATCATACCTTTAGCGCATGTCAATAGCAGATATACGCATACATCTGGTTTAATTATGAATTTTGGCAGACGGACATAGCATGTTTTCTTCAAAAATGATAAATGAAACGTAGACAATGAGAAAGTTTTTAAAATGAGAAAGATTGTGTGAAAGCTTTTCGACCTTATTTACCTTTTTTTTTTTGAAAAATTTTAACTTGGAAGGATTTTTCGATGTACATATACATACATATGTTCAGACAAAAGTATTAATATTTTAAAATATCTTATTGAATTTGTTTTAAATTCAAAAAATATTTGTATATTTATTATTTTGAAATGTACCGATAAAGTTCGAAATAGAATAAAAAGGTTTTTTTACCAATTTATTGTTTTAAATCAAATCAATTAAAATTAATTGCTTTTTGAAGACAAATAAAGAAACCGATTTTACTCAGTTACCAACTTTGTGTGGGTAGTAAAAATGCTATTCGACTCAATGCAATTGATAAACACCAAAAACCAATTGGGATGGACCAGTAGCGCAATGCATATTGCATGGTCAACCCAAATATAGGGAACATAATTTGTGGGGGGTGGTATGATTCTAATGTCAATGTTTCTATATATTCATACAAAAGGCCCCAATCGCTACCACCACCAATAATGTCAAACATTTCAGGGTCGTTTAAAAAACACATGTCTTTCGGTGGCTATTTCTGTGCAGTCTTATACATTTTCAACACCTTAAATCCATCATTAATAATAGTTGGAGTATTTCACTAAGCTCCCTATCAAAATGCTCGGATCCGGAACAGTGCATTGTAGTCGCATAATGTAAAACAACTCATCACTGTTTAGGTATGTAGATTTACAATGAAATGAAAACATAAAATACAACGTTCCCCATTAGGAGTCAATTGCGTTTGTGTATGGTCGTTTTCTTACACGATACCTGGATTTCCGGCTGAAAGTAATCGGCCATGAAAATAAACGTACCAATCACATCACGTGAGCTTAACGGAGCATTTCACTTTCAGTCTCAAGGTGCATGAGTCTTGTTTGTGCCTTAGTTTAACATTTAAAGGTCTAGACCGCATGAAACCTGCACAATTCAACTTGGGATTCAAAGTTGCATTTATAAGCACAAACAGTTCATCATCTTAGGAATTTCCACATCAGCGTAACAGGAATGAAAATGTGTATCTTGAACTAGTTCAGACTTAAACTGCACTTTCCATGTTCATATACCTCAGCCAGATCATAAGACTCATGCCCCACGGAGGCATGCAGTTTAACTTTGGTCAAAAAAGTGTTATTTTTGCAAGATAATAAGTTAAATTTTTGAAATGCTTTTATCAAAAAGCTGGTTTTACTGGATGAACAGTAGGAAAGATACATTTATTTTCACTATATGTGGCATGAATGAGGAAACGTCATTTGGTATAAGAAAAGGAGAGTACCTACCTACGAGTATCTACCATCGTTGGCTGTAGCGTTTATCGTGTTTCAGTGCAATTTAATCATGAAATGTGCTTCAACGGTTTTTTTTTCTAACCGTGTTTGGGGAATTTTTTGTATTATAGAAAGCGATTAACGTTGATTGTAACCTCTAAAAATGTCTGAAAAAATTATAATAATTGTGACAGTTGGTATTGTTGTTTCCTGTTTGCCTGGTAGAGAAAAAACATTTTCATTTCAAGTCCAAAACAGTCACAGTCACAGAAAACAATTAAAATTTGTTGGATTTTTTTAGCACTTGATTTTAAAAATTACTGCAAGGTGAAAAGTTCAGGTTTATAATAAACAAGTTGGGAAACGAGACAAATTTCGGGCATTTAATTTATGTATATGAATATGCTCCACACGTCTATACAAAGGGATTTTGTGTTTTTCATTTTCCATTTGAAAGAATATATTTAAGTTTTTTTTTTGCAGTAAATTACAGAAAATATAAATAGATATTTTCTAATTCATTTAATAAAAGTTAGTTGGCGTTTTGGGGTGTTGCTTTTGCCATAAAAAGTGCTTCTCATTCAAAGTCAGCAGAAAATTGAAGGTGTCCTCCATTAGAACCAAATAATGTTCAAGAGCATGAACATCATTTTTGAAATTGCTTTAAGAATTTCTAAAATAGTTTTAACTCAAAAAGTACAATTAAGAATTAATGTTCATATAAAGGGTTTTCCATTAAGCTTTCCTTTATAAAAATTTAAATAAAAGAAACTGTGAATGAGATATGTTGCAGAAATGAGGTTGAATTTTACCAATTACATTGATTATGTTGGCTTTCAGGGCAGTGCTGGTTATTGGCATTTTTTTTTTTATAATTAACGCGCACTCAAGGGATTATGACTACCGTTTAAATGTTGGTTGAACACAGTGCGAACATTTAGGAAACAGTGGGAGGATTGAGTAAGAGAAACCGATGTACATTCGTCTTAAATTTCTGGACATTAAAATGGGGAGGACAAACAGAGTCGGTTAAGGAATTCCACATTCGAGTCGTACGGCAAAAGAAAGAATCTCTGTACTTAACTGTACGTCCAATGTTTGGCTCAAGGGTATATTGATGAGCATTCCCTGTGGCACGAGTATTACGGTGAAATTTTTTTAGGGGGGGAATGCAACTCGCTATTTCAATAGAACATTGTTTATAGAAATAACGATAAAACAGTGATAGACAAGAGACATTTCGACGATGTTCTAACGAAACAATTGTTTCGGAAATTACTCTGTCACCTATCAGCCTTAAAGCTCTATTCTGGATTCTGTCTAGTAATTGTAAAGGTGTTTTAGAAGCACCAGCCCAGATATGAGAATTGTATTCTAGTTTGGGACGTGTATAAGCCTTATAAATTGTGGCCAGATCAGAAGGGGAGAAAAAGTTTTTACATTGTCTTAGGAAACCTAAACATTTGGCCGCATTTTTAGCAATATACAATATGTGGTCATTCCACGAAAGGTGGTCAGTAATACACATACCAAGAATTGATAGCTTTTCAGTTTCTATGATGCAAGCTCCATCCATGAATAGGGGCATAGAGGGAATATTTCCCTTTAATGACAAAAAAATGGCATAAATCAGTTACTTAAGAAAACCTCACAAAAAGAAGTCTAATGGGGTCAAATCGATCGAAATTGGGGTCAATACTCTATCTGCTTGGGTACTTGTGTGCGTCGTGGAATTGACTGCCTCGGATTCTCCTGCACGTCATAAGTCATAAGTATTTTTTTCGAGCGGGCAATCGTTAATATATGAACTTCAGGATTTCGAAGACAATACTAAGGGTTCCAAGGGTAGTAATATTGCAACAATTAAGAGGTTTTAAATTTAATTTTCGCATTTCTTTGATTTGATGGCAAAGTTACTAAGGTATTTTTTTCATAATTTTATTTACTATTATCTGCGTTGAAATATAAAAATTGAAAACAAATTCTATGTTTTGTTGATGTGTTTTTGGATTTTAGTTCGAAATATACAAAAAAAAGTTGGCACTAGATCTTATTAGGCCCCCTGAGGAGAGATTCACTAAGAAAACTTTGCCATAAAATCTCCAGGTTCTTGTTAGAAACATTTAAATGTAACGACTTTTCGATAATTCAGACCCTATTGTAGCTAGAAATAAAATGCACGACTGGGTCGCACGAACTTGCTTCTATGTAATGGACTAGGAATTTAAAAAACGAATATGTTATAAGAGAAAACTGTTCATAAGGATCAAATTAATTTTTTAAACTCTTTTAGGTAGGTAGAGATGGATGGTAGTCGCAAACTCTTTTAGTAGTAAGAGAAAAAAAAACAGAATGCTTTGCAAATATGAATTTATGCAAGAACAAAAATTATAAGTCGTTGTAGTGGTTTCTTAAAAAAAAGCTTTTATATACAAACTTTTTAAAAGATTTTTAAGAAAAAAATTTGGTACGCCAATTTAAAGTTTTTATTATTGTTCAAATAAAAATTTAATTTACAAAAAAAATATTGAGCCGTTTCTGATATATCGAATTTTCAAAAAAAGAAAAAAATTGTTTTTTTTTTCAAAAATTCAAAAAATATTTATTTTAAAGTTTTGAAATGCAATGTGTTTTAGAATTTTTAGAAGCTTCTCTATAAAAAATTTCAATTAGATCTGTTGTGTGGATAATGAGAAATTCAAAAATCGAAAAAATGGTTCTATGGTAGGTACAAGCTGTAATATCTTAATTTCAAAATTTTTTTATTAACTTCAAGATCGTAAAAATTAATTGAAAGAAAAAAAAAATTATCAAAATTCTAGGCACCGTTTTCGAGAAAAAATACCATTTTTGAGAACCATTTTTTTTAATTTTTTAGTATTTGTATGGTAGGTTCCTTTATTTTTAGGTAAAATAATTTTTTTTCTCACATCTTGTAGATTATGTTGAGAAACTTTTATTTATCAAGCATGGGGTTTTCAAAATATTGAGTTTTGAAAAAAAAATTTGAAGTGTTTTTTAAAAATCCAAAACATTTTTTTTTTGAAAATTTGATTACACAATTCTATTTATGTTTTAGGGGAGCTTTAGTAAAAAAAAATTATCAAAATCGGTTGTTCCGTTTTTGAGAAAATAAAAAACAAAAAAATGGTTCTATGGGGGGTACCCTCAATAACCATTTTTCGGAAACATTTTTTCAACTATTACCTAGGTTAAACTAAATGAAGTTTGTTTGTATTTTTATTTTTAAAATCTGTCGAAAAGTTCTTGAGAATAAAAATATTTATAAAATTTCGAAAAAAAATTCGGATGGCAGGTACCGTTATTTTTGGCCTTAAAAAAAAAAGAAAAAAAAAACGTGTGGGGGGAAATATTAATATTACCAAGCTTAAAGAAAATCGGCAGAGCCGTTTAGGCTGTAGTCGAACCGACAGACAGACAGACAGACAGAATTTCGAGACCCACTTTTTTAGTCTTCGCTATTATCGTAATGTCAACTTTGATCAAAATCTCGAGTTCGATTTTTTTTACGAATGTATAACTTGCCTTACGGCTCGCGTACACCTAGTCCGTCATCGGCCGAAGTATACTCGGGCCTTACCACCCAAACTCGGCCGATCGAACCAAACGTATAGAAATGAAAGAGATCGCGTACACCAGTGAAAGCGACATCGTCCGATGACGCCCGATAATAAGCGATAAACCGGCATATCCCAATATGTTTGGATTTTTCGTCAGTTGTCCGGTTGATTCTTATGATAAAATTCATGCAAAAAAATAAAATATGGATAATTAAAAATTTATTAATTCCATTTATAACAGGGCACCTCTCTGAGACATTGCTAAACGACTAGGTATGGCCCGAAATTTCATCGCAAATGGAACTGACTGTTGCAGACATTAAGAAAAAAAACTTCAATTGAAAAAAAATATTTCTTTCATAACCAAGGTTTACAGTCACACTCCAGACCGGCACCGTCCGAGAACGAGAGGAGTGTATGCAGGCGAACGTCCGAGACTGTCCTCCGAATAGCTCCGACCCGATATCGGCCGATGATTCGGTTTTAGTGTACGCGAACTGTTATAGTACCTATAAGTCGCAAGTAAAAAGATGCGCCATCTGTCCACGTGAATAAAAGACCGAAGGACGAATATAAGGTGCGGGTATTGCCGGGTATTCTCCTTTGCGCCGAAAATAGCTTCCTTTTGTGGCAAATATGCTGATGATCTCAATAAAAATTAATTTTCAAATTTTGAATCATAATCATTGAGACTTCAGGGAAATAATAGTGCTTCTATCTTGGATGGGTTTTTGGATTAAAATTAGTTGATTGGTTAACGAAAAAGTAAAAATAAATAAATGCTTTCTATGGCAGGGACCGTCAATAGCATATTTACTTGTGATACCAGGTACTATAGGCAAGTTTGAAAAAATATCAAATTCGAGACTTTGAGATTACGATGATACATAGATATCCAATTTCGGCAGTTTGTATGTGTATATATCTGCATATCTGTTACTAGAGTTATTTTATTTTATTTTATTTTATTACTAAAATCGTTATAGATTTTCCTTAACTGTTCTACAGAAACTCAAATTTTACTTCGGAAATTACTTTAAACTCTTAAGTATCATTTTTGAAGAAAATTGCTTCAATCGTTAAGCCTGTAGGTTGAGATACGTTCAAATATTCATACCGGCGGAATTAAAGGACTCACTTTATTCATGTTTTCTACCATCTAAAGCTTGAATTAAATCTGAAGGATGATTTTTTATGGATATCAAAACTTGTCCTATATTACTTTTAGTTATGGGGAACCCAATTTCTTCCAATATGTTAAATACATGGATGTTAATTTCGGGATTTTAAGCATCAACATTTTATGAGTGATAGGCCTTATTTCGTTTTGCATATGTAGTACAGTTAACGCATAACACTATCACCTTTGAAAAACTAAGTGTAATCGTCTTCACCCAAAACGAGTGACAATTCTGTGCGGCCTTAGAACTATAGTGATGTCATTTGGCTTTTTTACTCTTGAAATTAATTGATTGATGCTTACTTTCAGAAGGACAGCCTGGCACAAGCGTCGCATCTCACACAACTCATAAAACAATGGCTATATTGAGGGAGAAATTTTCTGGAAAACTGATCAATGTCATAGATAAAATCGACTCCAGTGCTAATTCAACAAAATATCAGTGCTGTTATTCACGAAATAATTCCAACAATTATGCAAAAATGACACAAAGTTAAGTCAAAAACGAGAGTCAGATTTTGCATTTCATTCATTACTAACCACAGAGTTTCTACTTTTGATATGAAAAAAGAACAAAAAATTTTAAACAACAGTTTTTCCAATGTAACATTTTTAAAATTATAATTTTTTTTTTCAAATACAAAATTAAGAATTAATCATATTTTGAATAAGAAATGGTAATTTGGTTGAAAAACAATTGATTCATTTAGTCAGTATCCAAGGAGTACCAAATTTTATTAATATAAAATTCATATGCGTTAACTTTGAAAACATTTTATAAATATACTTTAAATTCACCAAGACCATCTACATAAATAGTTGTTTGAAAGTAAAAGAAAGTTAAACTTATGTTTAACAATGCAGAAATGTTGCTAAGTGACTACAAATTTATAATAAAATCAATTAAATACAAAAAGTATTCCAGAAGAGTACATTTAAATCCTTTCACTACATGTTCAACTGCACAGTAAGTATTCAACGCAATCGATTTTAAGATTAATAGTTTGCTATATCCATTTAAACAAAAAATTCACGCAGAATCTCCATTTGTGTACGTGCAATCTGCAAGAGCCAATTGCGGTGGTATTAAATCAACAAATAATCTGATAAATTCATCAAAATCCAAAACACATTTTCATGACAATGCCTGAAGTGTTTTGCAAATGTAAATGTTCACACCTTTTGTGACAGTCCAGATAGTAAATTATTTTACTCTTGCAGCTCTGTAATACTTAGACGTTTTAATATTTCATCTTTGCGACCTAACAATAGATCTTTGTCTTTCAACGTGAATTTGATTTTATGAATCATATTCGTTAGCGATGAGTGAGAACACGCGGTTCAGCAAATGCCATACCTGAAGTTAGAAGATCGATCTTTGAATCTAGATATAGTGACCTAAATACCATTATTATTAAATAATCCAACACTGCCCCCATGAACTGTAGAGCATATACATTATCAACAAGTGAAAAAGTCTGGTTAATGCCACTGTGTCTTAACACGAATTAATAATATGCATGTAAACCGCTTTCGCTTTCTATGCATGTATGGCACGTACTGGTTTTCAAGTTCTCCGCCAAGTAGTCGACATTTGTAGATATATTATGCTAGTAAAGCATCTTGTTATGTAGCACTGCGCTAAGATCTGATTCAGATTACATCACCTCGTAGATCAAAAGCGACTGAAAATACACACAGATTTGGATCTCCTTTGGTGTGCACTCGAAAATAAATCAAATTGTGGCAAGTAGCATATGGTCAGAATTATTGTTATTTTTGTATCCAATATTATATTAGAGATTATTTTCAAAACAAAGTTTGTACCTCAGCTCTTTTGTTTAATATATTTTCTTTAAATAGCTGTTTACCTTGTTTTGTTTTTAACTTATAAGCTAAACGGTAAAAACAACTTACACTGATCCTCTGAAGAGGTTAACATTATAATCATAAACCGATGATCTTCCAGGTCCAGATAACACAAGCGCACAGTCTTGTCCATATTCAGTGTTTATATTCTGTCCAAAAGAATGAAACTGCCCTTCTGCAATATTCACATTTAATAATGCTACTGCTAATACAAATATTCTGAAAAAAAAAAAAACAAAATTAATATTTCAAAAGATACAAATTTAACAATGTAAAAATAAATTGAGGTATTTCTTCAATCATTTATCATCAAAAAATAAGCACTTCCTTCTGTTCGTATAAAAAAATCATTATATGCTCAAAACAGTGAAAGTAGCAGTTTATTACAAGTATATCAACCGAAAGTCAAATCAAGAAATTAAATATAATTTTGTTTTTGATTAATGATTTTACGTGTAACGATCAAGCAACTTCATAGCCAGTGCTTATTATTATTCATCTCTGCGGATTTAGTGTATGTAATCCTATTATAAAATATCGCAAGTAAAAATAAGAAAACGAAGATAAACCTAATATAGTTGTAATGAACTTCCAAATTATGAAGTATTTATTTACTTTCATATTTTATACCATTTAATTGTACATGGTAATCGTAGCAAGTCATTCCTCTAGTACGTTCCGAGGCCTAATATTAACTAGGTTCATAACCTTGTAATAAATTATTGCTACGGATTACCGACCAAACGTAAAACAAGTAGTGATGGGAATCCGACATCAGGGGCCTATTGCACCATCTTACAAAATTGTGATTACAAGCATTTTTTTAACAAATTAGTAAAAAATCGAGATTTTTTCATTTGTAATTTATTTGTTAAACACAAATTTGTATTTGTGAATTAGAAGTCACAAATTTGTTGACAAATAGAATTTTTCGTTGCACAAAAAAAAAGTTTTAATTGTTAATTACAAGCTAAAATTTGTGAAAATCGTTCTTTTTTTGTGGGTTTCTGTTGCACCATAATAAAGCGATCACAAACTTGTTTCAGTTTGTGAAAAAATTCTACAGGTGAAAGACCGTGTGTAAATATTTTTACAAATTTGTTAACACACTCATTTGAACATGGTGCAATAAAAAATCGTATACAGGATTTGTATTTGTAGAATACAATAACAAATTTGTGGTTATAAATTGTAAACTGATGCAATAGGCCCCAGATGGCTGAAATCCCTGGGTCTTTTTCTATCGGATCCATTTTGAGTTGCATTGCATGGAAGGACAAGAACAGCTACGAACCTCAGACCAGAAAATGGTGAGAGGAACATTGGCTTCTCAGAAGGAAATAAAGGGATGTCTAATAGAAATGAAGTTATGAAGTTTTACGAAAAAAATGAAAAGAATCTCTCAAGGTTACAAAGCCCTGATCTTCTTCTTCTTCCTTTGTTTCGGCGCTGTTATGATCTCGATGTCGAGGGGATCATAACTCTCCCACGTATCTGCTTCACACTAGTGATCCGCCTGTGGGGTTCGCCGGGTTGACCTCAGAAATCGACCAAAATATGGTCAGAAATAAGCAACCAATCCTGAAAGTGTGGTCATTATTATAAAAATTTTTAATTTTACAGCGATTTTGAGTGGTAGTTTTGAAAGATGGTTTTCGACTTAATATTCTTTTTTATTTAATCTTAAGGCGGGTAAAACTTAATGAAAATTTCGATCTTCATTTGAATTTTCATTTGTAATTTTCTGGTATCAAAATTAATTTTATAATGTACTGTTAAATAGATATATTAATAATTTCCAAGGTTCCTAAGAACTATTTTTCGTGATTAATTATTATCCTTGTTTTTTTTAATCTCATTAACAATTAATATAAGCAGTCATTTTGATGTTTGATATAGGTCTGTAGAAGGTTGTTATCACATCCGAAGCTTCACAACATACAAAATTAATAACTAAAAAATCGATAGTTCCAGCGAGAAGTTGGTGCATAAACAGTATGTTAGTTAATTCACGAGGTTTTTGTAAGGCTTACAAATTTATCATTTTGATCCCATCTCCATAAATGAGAATTACAGATCAAGGGTGACCACGAAGGACAAATCGAAGAAATTTGCGGGAATGAGAGTTCTGATACTCGTATGGCGACCATACTTGACAATACAATACCATACTTATCAATGGGATAAGGATTTTACAGTTTTCAGCCCTATTCCAGGTTTCCAGGCCTAGGCCAAATAGATAATCTTCAACATTTTCTATAAAAGATTAATGACGAAGTACATATGTATCTACTTACTGTTGTAAGCCAAGAACTTTTTTTGACGATGATTGACGGAAAATAATTGAATGAAATAACTGGTACAAAGTCGACACGGTCATGCCCTTTACTTTTTTTTTTTTTTTTTTTTTTTTTTTTTTTTTTTTTTTTTTTTTTTTTATAATCTACACACGTTCGTACGTTCGTACGTTCGTACGTCCGTACGTTCTGGTACCATTTTTCGACGTCGATATCTCAAGAACGAGTATAGGTATCGACTTCGAATAAATTCTGTTTAATAGATAATAACTTCGGAAGAGGCTGAAAGGGCGTTTATTAAAATTCAGTGAGTAGTTTTTTCACTATAACGGTTTAAAAAAAAAGTCAAAATTTTGGTTAGTTTCAAATATCTCACGAAAAAAGAATGCTATTGATTTCAAATAAAATTTAATGTACTTATTATAAGGTCATACAGATTTGGTATGAATTTGGAAAAAAATGAACATACCGTTATTTTTTTAAATAAAAAAAACTGAAAAAAATAATTTCATAACCCAGATATTCTAAGAACGGAAAACAATTTGAAACTCAGAATAATTTTATTTTACGAAAAATAATGTGTTTGACAATTGGTGAAAATTTCAAAAAAAATCAGTTTACAGTTTTTTTACAAAAAATAAAAAACTATATAAAATTCTATTGAAAATTGGTAAAAATTGTTTTTCGACTCAAATTTCTCGAGAACTAGTAGTGATATTGACTTCTAATTTAGTTTATCTTATACATAGTACAATTTTGTACAATTGGTAAAAAGTTGACAAATATTGAATTAATAGTTTTTTTTTTAAATAAAAAAACTATTAAAATTGTAGTGAAAACTAGTTAAAATTGTATTTCAAGTCTAATTTCTTGGAAATGAACACCGATAGTGCTTTCTAAAGTATGTTGTTTTATACATCGATACCTTCCCGTAAGAATGTATACTAAGCTACATTTCTAAAATTGTTCAGGAAACGAAAAAAAAAAGAAAGTTCTAGTTGAATCATAGTGTGCTAAGAGACAATTTTGGTTAAACTATGTGACATCTAACAAAATTTTTTGTTGCTCACAACAATGAGATCTTTCTTAATGTCGCTTAGCATAATTTTTTTGGCGGATAATACAAATTTCAGGGGGCAACATTATTTTAATGAGAAAACATGGCAGTTGAGAAACCCAGGCCAAAACGTGGCCCTTAACATATAGTATATTTCCTCATCAAAAAGTCATTTTCGAAAAAAGTGTCGCTTAGTACATTCTTACGGGAAGGTATTGACATAATACAATTATTAACATATGGTTTAATTTTGACAAGTATCAAATTGACAGTTTTAACAAAAATATAAAAAAAATCTACTAAAAAGCGGTAATATTTGTTTTTCGACTAGAATATCTTGAGAACGAGCAATGATATTGACTTTGCCATTATTTAATTTTATACATAATACAATTTCTAACAAATGGTTTATATTTGACATATATTTAGTTTTAGAGCGGATATATTTTGTAAGTACCCTTCCATCAATAACCAAACCATATCTTTTATATTTGAATATCTCGTTTTTAAATTTTTTTCAATTAAAATGTTTGGAACCGAAATAATAAAGTAATTTATATAATATAATACATAATTTTATAATTTTATTATCAACTTAGTTTTTAGAAGAATGTATGTACTGTACATGAATAAGGTTGTTCAGTTGTACCCAAGTCCCACATATTCAAATTCCATTCAAAATTAAAGAAAACGTCACAATATGTTTTTATCTCTTTGTCCATGAAAAAGATGTAAGATTCTACTCAAGGTTTTCTTACCACAATGGGAAGTTATCAGTGTGGGTCGCACCCAGCCTCTTTTTTTATTCGTGTTCATCCTTGTTGGGCATACTACGCGTAGTTTAACTCAATTACATGTTGTTAGTGTTATGCCTAAGCAACATGTAATGAGTAAGCAAGCAACTCATTGATGAAGAAAAGTTAGCAAATGACGAATATAATTACGAATATGGAATATCTCCGTCAGACCCATGGAATTTATTTCGAAACTTGAATATACACTTAAACAAGATCGATGAAAAAGATATTGGTGAAAGCATTGGAACTAAAGAGTTAGAAAAAAGAAGGATGCATGGTATCCAAAAGAAATGGGACTCGATGTCGATAATACAAGGATTTTGGAAACAATAACGATGAAAATATATCGGGAAGATTTTATTCTGTGAAACTATATTATGTATAAATAACAGCTCAAATAACTAGATCCCTTATGGAGGTGATAAGAAGGCTTTAAGGAATACTTAACGTTCCAAATTGCATATGTTCATATCGCGAAAAACAATTTACACCTATTCTTCATAAAATTTTGACTCATGACTAAAGTATATTCGAATATCAGTCTTTATCAATCGGAGAATCGTCAGTGCAAGATTTCAAGAACTCGGCAAAATGAACTGAAAAAGAAATAATTAGCTTATTAGAAATTACCTTTGACTTTTAATAATATTTTCCAAGAAATCTAGTTTTTTCGCTATTTATTCTTGCGTATTTTTTCTTCATTATTTCGCTTGAATTATTTTTGAAATATTCTGCAGTTACTACAAACATTAGCATTTGACTTTTATTTTAAAGTGAAATACTATTTTTATCCCTGTTGCATTAAAATGTTTCTTTTTAACATAAAATTCAGGAACACTCTTGGAAATTTTTTCCTTCAATTCTATTGTTTTGAAAGAATTCAACTGCATTAAATAAGTGCATATAATTAAGTTAGCAGCAATGAAAGGAAAATAGACTTAATATTTTCAAAGATTCTTTTACTTCAGGCTTTTTCCTACAAAATATTTGTATATTGAACTTAAGATTGGTACAAAATAAATTTTACTTTAGAATTCGTTTTTTCTAAGTAAGAAGCTGGTTACAGCTTTTAGGAAATCATTAAAGAAGTACGTGAGAATCAACTTTTCCAACAAACTGAAATTCAAAAAGCATGCAGTCTTGATGTTGAAGAGAGACAACTATTCTCTGTAATTGGCCCATCCGCTACTCAGGAAGCGAAATGGACTAAGTAAGAAGATCAAGCTGATTCTGTACAAACAACTTATCTAACCCGTTCCGATCTACGCCTTTCCCATCTGGCTTACTATATCATCTACAGAAATGAAGAATATGAAGCATTTTGAAAAAAGATGCTCTACATTTGAACTGGACTAAGCCTAAGAAATATATTCCAACTAAGTAGCTGTACGAAGAAACAAAATTAATACCTCTGGACAAGTATTTGCAAAAAATTATCAGAAACATGGAAGATCATCCCAACTCAGAAGCAACAACTCCTCTTGCATGAAATAGTCTAGTGAAGTGACAGCCCGAGCCATCATTGACATCAATCTGAAGAAATAATCCATACGATAAGAACAGCAACCAGTCGTACTGGGTATAAAGAAGCCCATTCATCGAAAATTATTACACTCCCAATATTTAAAAAAAAAATTACGAATCAGATTAAGTAAACATTTATATAATATTGTAAGCAAATAGCATTATGTAAAGCTAAAAGAAGAACGTTGGGCCCCTATTGTTGAACCAACAAGATCTAATTAAATAATAAGATAATTTAAAGCCAAATTGTACGAGTATATACAAAATTGTAACATAAACATAGTTACCTTTTAGCTATCAGGAAACAATGTCGTTTGATTAATTTAATGTGTAATCATACGATTTGAGATATTAAAACCGTACGAATTTATGAGAAATCAATTGAAGTAATTTATTCAAACTAAATTTTCTTTAGAAGTAAGATTTTTTTCTAAAAAAAGGATTTATTAATTTTACTGATAAGAATTATTTTTCCAGGTCAGCTGATTATCTTTTCGATTAAAATAGAACAATTCGTTCCAATTATGCGTGCTTCAATTCTATACTGTTCAACTGACATATGTAAATGCAATGCGTAACAGTTAAATATTAAGGCCTCAGTTATAGCTTTAATTGAAACAAATCAGTGAAACGCTGATTTTATTTTTTTGACAAGCCAGTCATTGAAAATTGGTTTCAATAAAAGATCATGTAAGCAACTGATAACAACCATCTCTAGCTATTTGAGGTTAGAGTTGATCAATGAAAGAAAAACTGACATTTGAGAACAGAAAGAGATTCGAAGACATTCATTGGAACGATTGTATTTCGAGTTAAAGAAACGAAAATCAGCTGTTCATTAAAATTGATGTCTATCAGTGAAATGATCAAATTGTATTTAAAAGAAGTTTTAAATCAGAACTAAGCTTCATTTTGATGCTAATTAAATTATTAACTTTAATCGTCTTAAACTTCTCAATTATGCTATTCAATGATAACTATAACTGACCCCTAAATATCATGAAAAGGTATTCAATTTTATTCTGTTTCAACTTTTCCGGGTGCTTTTTCCTGATCGGTAATCGGTATAACTAATTGATTAGAAGTCAGCATTGAAATGGGTATTTGCAATTTGAATAAAACGGAACAATTCGTTCCAATTCTCTGTGTTTGAATTTTTTAATGTTCCACTGACATCAGGAATAAAACTGATCTGTAACAGTAAAACATTAAATAGGATGATGCTGCTGGTGAAATAGAATGGAAGAACAAATGACCGTTTTTCGATGTTCAATACATTCTAGACAGATTTTTGAGTAAAGTCCTGAACTGCTCTCTTTAAAAACATGAAACTTTCAAAAATAATTGGATTAATGCAGATAGTGCAAGTGTGAAATAGATTAGAGAATTAACGTTTGTTAACTGTGTATAGCAGTTTAGGAAATGTTGATTAAACGAAAATATGACCTTGCAGGAATTAACATTTTAAAACACAAAGAAACTAACCTTTAACTCCATGATAAACTATAAATGTTATTCAACTTAAAGTGAGCTTAATATTTAAATTACCTATATGTACATAGTTTTATAATTAAGTCTTATTTATGGTAGGTACTACACCTAGAAAGCAGCTAATAAACGAACCAGTCCTGGCATATCCATTATTTTCTCGCTTTAGAATTAAATTTAATTTATTCAATGAAAATTCTGTTCACTGCTTACTATTAGGTTATCATTATAACCACGATTCAAGTTGACAAATACAATATTGATGTCACGAGTCAGTTTAACTGTAAGCCTCATTTTGCCATCTTTACTACTTCAGTAAGACCTTAAATAAAATAATGGGAAATTCTTCATTTGTCAGTGAATAAAACATCATTTTAAATTAAAGTATTTTTGTTGACTTTAAATGATATTGACTAACACCTCACATCACTTGAATGAATACCAGCATTTTTGAACTTATTTTCCAGATATATTTCAATATAGGTATATATAGTCCTGTCAAAGCGTCATTTGACCTTGCGCGCAGAGGCATGGTCTATTTTTTTTTATGGATCAATAGGTGCTTATGAGAAAAGCTTAAAACCAAATTTGCACCACATGACAACTTTTTTTACCAAAGTTATTGATAAAAATGTGTTTTGTGTCATTTTTTGGTCATTTGCGAATATCTCAGCTCCACTATCTCGTACAAACAAAAATTAAACATGTTTTTATTCCTTATAACATTATCTATTATGTTATAAAAAAAGCATTTGTTTAAAAAAATGAAAAAAAAAGTTATAGTAAGTTAAAATAATTTTTTGTTGTTTAAAAATCACTTTTTCGTGATTATTAAGAAAAAAGCTCATTTAACGATGAAATTTTTATTTTTTATTATTAAAGTTCTTGTAATTCCCTACAATTTAAAAAAATCAACACTCTACGATGAAGGAAAGCCGAGTAATAAATTATTGAACATAGGTAAGTCAGCGCACCCAAGCATTTTATGAATTTATGTTTTAATTAATATCTCAGCCCCAGTACGTCGCAAAGTGAAAATAAAAAACTTTATTGCTAATAACAATATTTTCTATCAACTTGCATTTAATTTAATATGTTTAAGTAAAAACATAAAAAGTTACCGTTGGTTTCAACGTTTTTTTCTTGTTTTTAATACCTTTTTTTCATAGTTATTGAGAAAAAAACTTTATTTCACGGTAAATATTTTCCAGTTTTGGATTTTCGTTTTATAGTCCTGCTAATTTTCTTCAAATAAAAAAAATTAGTCCGTTACGATAAACGGGAGCCAAGATATTCATGATTTGAAAACTTAGGAAAGCTTACAATTTAGTATCTTAACCTTGAAGCTTGTAATTTTGGTGTCGCCAGCAACAAGAAGCAACAAATATGTGTAAGTATGTATGTGTTGGGTGTTTGAAGGATACCCATATATCTTGTTGCTGACGAGTTTTCATCGAGACCTCCTTAATTTTGCTATCGCTCGTCCTATTTTTACATTCAACTATAAGGGGTCGCACAATAAACCCTTTAATACGTGTGATTTTTATAAAAAATATTGGATGGTTAAGTTTAAGAAAAAAACTTAAATTTTCTTTTTTGAAACAAATTTATATCACAAATAGTTATTTACAAAAATATATATTTACATACATATGTGTAACACTCAATCGGCAGACGCGGACTGTATGTTTACTTACCTGTATTAGCCAACTAAGCCTTTGTGAGGAGCTGCAATTAACTATTGACCACGACGATGTCGACGCGGCGGATATGAAAATTGCGCATTCGTTCAAATGGCACACATAAATGTAAGTGCTGAAATCGAAACAAATAGCTGTTGTGTCCACTCAACACACTTTTTCTACACGTTTTCTGTTGAAGTCATTGAAAATGAGACGTTTTTTTAATGTAAATTGCACAACGCATTTGCGTGTTCCTATTACTTCAGGAAAATCTACATCTACAAAAACGACAAGATACACTTAAAGTTCACATTTAGAATTGGACTTATTTGTCAATCTTAGCCATAAACGTCACCTTAACCGCTTGAACCACTCCCTTTCAATTGCATTAAACAAGTTAGCTATGGCGGTGGCGTTCGAAGAAATCAATCTATATCTGCCTGTAAGTGGGGTATTATCCAGCAGCAGCTGCAACGTTGTTTTCTTAAGGTTCACATGTATCACAAATTGCAGTGCCACCATTAGCGACGTATACCTGAAATACATAAATAATATCAAACCTCCCCAACTAATCGGGGGTCAATAAATTACTTTACTGAACGGTTGTACAAGAAGAAAAATATCATTTTTATCATTCGAAGGTGATCTGTTAAATTGGGGGCGGCAACGCAAAGACTAGAAAACGCATAAACCAACTGTCAAACTAAAGTAAAGGTGTAGCTTAAATTTAGAGTTGATTCTACAAGAGGAGTCTTCCGAATAAGGAACTTCTAGTACTGCTACCATAAGGCAAGCTTACCACGAAAACAGCCTTCAAATTGGGATAAGTCTTGAGCTGGCAGCACACAAAAGAGACAGCATTCCTTTAATGGTAAATGCCAAGTTGCTGGTGGACTTAATGCTTTTGTCTTGCCATGGATTGATGTGAGGTATGTATTTTAAAGGCATTTGTTTTTGCTTACCATGATTTAGTTGGTAATGGTTTCAAGATCGTCAGCAATTGACGGGTGTCTGAACAAATTTGGTTCAGAATTTTGTTTGTTTATTTGAATGATCTGGATCCTTTTGATCGTTATGGTCACTAAACCTTGATCGAACTGAATTAATCTTTTTTTAGCACGTGATGGATTAAATTAATCAAAAGGCTTTCAATGTCAAATTGATTGCATATGGCAAAGTATAATTCATGGTAACAGATTTGATTTTCTTTTAAGGAGTTTGGATTTTGGCGTTAAAGAACTGACATTTTGTTGATTTTTACTTGCGACTTATAGGTACTATAAGGCAAGATATGCATTCGTAAAAAAAATCGAACTCGAGATTTTGATCAAAGTTGACATTACGATGATAGCGAGTCCCGCAATTCTGTCTGCCTGTCTGTCGGTTCGACTACAACCTAAACGGCTCGGCCGATTTTCTTCAAACTTGGTAGATATGGGTTTTAATTTTTTCCCCCCACATAATTTTTTCTTTTTTTTTTTAAGACCAAAAATAACGGTACCTGCCATACGATTTTTTTTTCGAAATTTTATAAATATTTTTTTTTTTTCAAAAACTGTCACACAGAATTTAAAAAAAAAAATTTGAAAAATTTCATTTAGTTAAAACTAGGTAATGGTTGAAAAAAAATTTCCAAAAAATTGTTATTTTTGGTAGCCCTCCTCGGTCTATTTTTTTTTTTTTTTGATTTTCTCGAAAACGGTACAGCCGATTTTGATAATTTTTTTATGGTAAAGCTCCTCTACAGTTTGAATATTATTATATATTCAAATTTTCAATTTTTATTTTTTGGATTTAAAAAAAAAATCAAAATTTTTTTTGGAAACCCAATATTTCGAAAACCCCAAAATCGATTTTATTCAAACTTGATAAATTATAGTTTTTTAAAATATTCTACAAGATTTGAGAAAAAAAATGTTGTTTTATCTAAAACTTTCATACCTTCCATACAAATTTTAAAAAATGGTTTTCGAAAATCGTATTTTTCTCGAAAACGGTTTCGAGAATTTTGCTAATTTTTTTTCTTTTGATTAATTTTAACGATCTATAATTTAATAAAAAAAAAATTGAAATCTAGATATTACTAACTGTACCTACCATAGAACGATTTTTTCGAATTTTGAATTTCTCATTATTAGCATAACGGATTTTAATGAAATTTTTTATAAAGAAGCTCTTAAAAAGTTTACAAGACATTGCATTTCAAAACTTAAAAAAAAAAAATTTTTTTTCAATTTTTAGAAAAAAAAGTCATTTTTTTGGAAAATTCGATATCTCAAGAACGGCTTGATATTTTTTTTTGGAAGTTAGACTTTTATTCGTACAATAATAAAAACTTAAGATTGGCGTACAAAAAGTTTTTCTTTAAAATGTTTTTGTCATGGAAAGTGCTGCTCATTAGCCGTTCGGAATCGGCAGAAAATTGTAGGTCCCCTCCGTTCCTGGTAACACGCACACAGGAAAGGTTGAGAGTTGTAAGTCACTAGGTCCTGGTTCACTCCGAGCTGTCGCACCACCAAATTTATTTATTTTTATAGCATTCTGTTTTTATCTCTTACTACTAACATAAAAGAACTTAAAAAAATAATTTTATCCTTATGAATAGTTTTCTTTAATAACAACCGTTTTTAAAATTCCTAGACTATTACATAGAAGCAAGTTCGTGCGACACAGTCGTGCATTTTATTTCTAAATAGTTGCAGTTTTTATTTTACGAGTATTTATTTCAAAAAAGATATATACATATATGGAATTTCAATACCATAGATAGATAGATAGATAACGGAACTCACGAGAAAATCTTTTGACGAAACCAAGTATTTTATTTGTGTTTTTTTTTTGTACAATACAGTGATCAGTGAATCATAATAAATTTAAGTCTAATAAGGTGTCGATGAACTTTGGTCTTGAATGTTTGCAAATTGAAATGCAATGGAAAACCGTGCCGTGTAAATTATTCCATAATCGTGGTGTGATACGAGTACTAAGAAACAAATCTCCGTATTTGATGGTTCCACCAAAATTAAGGCTTGAAGGTGATCCGATATGCGAAACGGGTACCACGGGTGAACTGATTAAGGAAAGAATACAACTGTCTGCTTCGAGTGAGCATTGCTTGTGAAATAAGCGTTAAAAATAAGTTCCGAAATTGTTTAAGAGATGGGAATGATTCCATGATAGTTCTGTTTCCTAACAGTTTTAAGGCTCTATTCTGGGTTCCATGCAATAAATGAAGAGAGCTTCGGGCTGCACGAGCCAAAGTTGTACTCGATTCTTGGACGTCAAAAGTATAAAAATTGTAGCCAGATCAGAGAGGGTGAAAAATTTCTTGCACCGATAGAGAAATCCTAAGCATTTAGTATTGTTTTTGGTGGTTTCGAGAATGTAGTCATTTCAACGAAGAGCGTCGCAGGTACACATACCGAGTACAGGAGAGTTTTTCGGCTTCTTCGATACAAGTGCCATTCAGGAACAGTTGCACCAAGGGTATATTTTGCTTCAACGACAATAGGCAGCATTACATTTTGGAAGTAATAAACTCCAGATGATATTAATAAAGCTATAAAGATCGGAGCTTAATGAGTTTCTCATACGATACCGTTGCGATTCCACTTTCGAAGGAAATGGACTTGAAATTATCAAATTCAGTAGTATGAGAAGCTGATGGAAGGAAGAGTCGCCTTTTTTAGGAATAGGCTGGACAAATGTTTTTTTCTATCTCCTAGGGAAGATTAGAGAACAGTAGGAGCGATCTAAAAGCTAACGCATTGTTTTTGAGAGCTATGATGAACATTTCTTCAGAAGAATAGGGGATACAGGATATACAATCAGGTCCAGTGGATTTGTTTATATTAAGATTTTGAAGGGCTCTTTCAACCGTAAGAGTGCGAAAATTTATCTGTCCCATTGGGTAATTACCGTTCTTAAGTAACGGAGGCATAATGTTGCTGCGATCCAAAAATGAGCTGCATGTACGTTTGCCTTATCTGAAGAGCTTGTTATCTGATTGTCGTTGTCGATGAGCGTTGGAACTGAAGATGAAGTTGAATTTTTTTCTTGACAATTTACCAGAAATGTCTGCTGCAAACTGCAATGACTTCTTTGTACTTTTTCCGAATTTTCTCGGTTGGGTTGGCTTTGTAAGAGCGGAACCTTACTTCCCTCAATCTGATAGCTTTTTTACAACTGGTATCGAACCAAGACTTTTCCTTGGGTTTTTTAATCTTAATTCTGTAAAGAAAAAAGTACACAAACCAAGAAAAATTACTTCTGTGATCATATCGGTCACTATCGACTTAACATATTCGAAAAAAATTATTCAGACTTCCTAGTTGGCTTTCTCGTATTGCCAAACAGTTGTAGTGGGATGCTTCTCTATAACTGGATGAATGGGATACGAAAAATTGACTGATATTACATAATGGCGCGAAGTGTTCAATGCGGACTTAGCCGTTATGGTATCCTTATTAGGGTTAGAACAGAAGTAAGAAACAAGTCGAGAGTGTGGGCGTCCCGCAAACATCTGGTTTTCTAGTGGATTCATCTACTAGCTGAGTAAGTTAATGTAAAGATCTCAACATATATTATAAACATTGAGCAAATTTTGAAAAGAGTTGTTATGGTCATGATGCAGTATAATTGGTTTTATACTGCAAACTACACTGAGAAAACTGTACTATGAGTTATTTAAATAGAAACATGTTTAATTATATGTTTAAATAAGGACAAACAGAATTCGTTTATAACTAAACTCAAATCTGTTTAGATTCGAAAATACTATTATTTTTCAGTAAAATATGTTTAAATCAAACTCATTTATGTTTAAAAATTTCATTGAGATCTGCACTTCATTTTTTGTATGTATTCAAATTAGTTTGAGTTTGATTTTTAAAATGCATGTTTAATTTATTTTACTTACTTGAAAATTTTAACATAAAATAACATGAACGAGTTTAATTTAGATATAAACGGAGTAAAAATATTTACAAGAGTAAGAGATTAAACATAAATGTTAAATTTAAGCCCCAACAAGTTTGAATTGAATTAAAATGAGGTAGCTAAATATGTACATAACTTTTCTTATTTTTGGCATCGAAAGTCATGGACTGTGTTTATGTTCCGCGAGTGTTTGTGATCTTACTAAAGTGAGTAATTTATAAAAAAAAATCATGAAATATTTGATATATACCAATATAATGTTAGATACCTGTTTCACGCAAGAACATAAAGGTTAAGATTACTCGAGGAGTGGAAGTTAATATCATTGTTCCCTGTTCTCTATTGAATGTAAGTGTAAAAAAAAAATATTTGTTTCAAAAACTGATTATTTGTAAAGTTTTTTTTTTAATACTGATTAATAAGTATGTATATATTAAATTATCATTTGACTTCTATATTCTTTCCAAAGGACGACCAAAAGATGACGAAAGAAGCAAAACAGGAAGCAAATTCCAGAAGACAAATTACATATTAAATAACCAGAATTTGACGAAGATGTTCTCAAGATATGACAAAGATGAGATCTCAAAGCACTCCAAAACAATTTAAATACTTTTTGGAAAAATGTAATCACAAAATGTTACTTAAAATAAAAATATAAATATGTTACATATATAATTTTTATTTGTGTTAAGTAATTTTTTTAATTTCTGAATTTCTGAAAAATCTGAAGTCAAAGAAAAATTAATATGATTCTATTTGAAACAACATCAAATAAAGTTAATAAAAACAAAGATAAGCATGTTTAAATCAAATAGAAAACGAGGTAAATTTAAACCAAATCATGTTCAAATCGGGTGAAACATGGGTTAATACGATTCTATTTAAATTAAATAGATATCGATTCCATGCCAAATCGTATGTGTTTGAGTTTGATTTAAATATGAATATGTTTGATATTTTTCTCAGTGTACAGTAAATCTACAGCAAACTAGAATCATTGAAATTTCGGTTGCCCAAAAGTAAAAAAGCAAGCATATATGTAATGTTTATGTTTTTTCTTACATCTATTACAATATTTTATTCTCAATAAGCAACTTTTTTTTAAATGATAATAATAAATAAATATTTATGTCCCCTTCTACAATTTATTGTCTTTTTTTTAGTATTGAAAAAGAATGCAATTTTTTTAAATTAGATCCATTTAAAACATTTAAAATAAAACTTAAGATATTTTTGTTCCTGCCCATTTCAAATAAAAATCACGAAGCTACACAACTTTCCCGAAAAAAAAACTGCAATTAATTTCAAAAAGTATAATTACTTATTGTATATTTTGATGAACGAAGCTTATACCAAAGTTTTTATACTGCAATCTAACTGTATATATTTTGTGTGCATATAGCATTGCCGCAAATATTTTATAATTATTAACTCAGCCTAACCTTACACAAATGTTCACGAACGCTTCAAATCGACATTACTACTTTTGTCAAGTGTTTCTTATGACCAAACTTGCATCAACTGATGCGCAAACTTCAAATGAAACAGAAAAAAAGAATTTCTTCATACATCAGCATTGCTGCGAAGCAGGGAGATACACAAATATTTGACCTTTAAAAATCTAACCAAGTTTCTATAAAAATAAGAATTCCATAGCTGAAGATACTCACTTATTTAATGAGTATCTTTCGATCTAACATCTTTATGAGCTAACCCAATCAACAATTTGCGGTTTGAAAGCGGCTTATTAACCGGCTTTAAACTCAAGCTCTCCAAACCAAGGGGTTACAAATTTTCTAAAAAGCCGTTCCAAATCCGTTCCAGAAGCATCTCCATAACCGAAAATGGTCAGTAACAAAATAACTTCAGTTATTACTGAACGATTTTTGAACGTATCTTTTGAACGCTTTTATCAGGTCATTTAAAACCGTTTGTATAACGCTTTTAGAAAACCTGTAATATGTACAATAAAATTGGTTATTTAAAAACGCTACTAGGACGTTAATTTGCAACGTTTTTAAATAACCTGTATTATGCCCAAAAAGTTATTTTGGTGGTTATTTTATAACCGTTTATTTACAGTTTGTAGGAAACCTGTAATAAGAACTAAAAGTTTTGTTGACGACTTTTTATAACCGTTTATATATGATGATATAGGTTATTTTGAAACTCTTTTCAAATATTTTCTTCCCAGCTGAAAAAAAATCCTTTTGAAAATAAAAACACAAAAGGCAATATTTTTAATGAACATTATTAAATTTTATTTAAAAAGTTTGGTAATTTTAATAGTACATATGTATGTATATTAGACTGGGCCAAAAAAATTGACTATTTTTTTTTTGAAAGATATATCGAGAATATCATTCAGAATGACAAAAAAAAATTTTCGTAAAAGTTTGAGCCCTTAATATCAATTTTAAGATTTTTTGATTTTTAGTCATAATTTTATGTTTTGCGTCAGAACTGACAAAACATTGAAGTAAAAAAAATTCATTTTGACTTACTTTTATATAAAATTAAATTCCCTACAAAAAAGGTCTAATTGAAAATTTTCGTCAGACAAGCCGTTTTTGAGTAATTAAGCTTAATAAATTGTTATTTTTCTTCGATTTTACTTTTTTAATTTGGAATTTTGTAACTAACGAAAAATAACAATTAATTACTCAAAAACGGCTTGTCTGACGAAAATTTTCAATTAGACCTTTTTTGTAGGGAATTTAATTTTATACAAAAGTAAGTCAAAATGAATTTTTTTTTACTTCAATGTTTTGTCAGTTCTGACGCAAAACATGAAATTATGACTAAAAATCAAAATTAGCGATGATAGCCCTCTTAAAATTGATATTAAGGGCTCAAACTTTTACGAAAATTTTGTTTTGTCATTCTGAATGATATTCTCGATATATCTTTCAAAAAACAAAATAGTCAATTTTTTTGGCCCAGTCTAATGTATATAACTTAAAACTATAACTTAATAGTGCCTAATAGAAACGAATATTGATAAACGTAATACAGTGAACATTGGAAAACGTGAACCCCCCAAAACGTGAACTATCCCAAAACCTGAACACTGTAATTTTTACATTGACTGCTCTAAAACGTGAACAAATCGAAAAGCTCTAAAACGTGAACAGACATTTTTTCAACATTTCTACATAAAAGTGCACTGAATTAATTTTTTAAAACTTCGGGGGTCCCCATAATATTGACAATGCGTAGTATGAAATATTTAAAAAGGCTTTGAAATGGTGTTTAGATGAAGAGAGAGAGAAGAGAAATTGTAGTTGTTAAAATGTTGCCAAAAATGGAACAGACAAAAATTACAAATTTTGGTTGTTAAATAAAACTTTTATTTGTTAAACGTCCTAATTTAAAAATTAAATCTAATCAATTTTTTTAATAACCCCTACCAGTATGTGTAAATATGTAAAAAATATTCAATAGTCTATACTACTGCAAGAAAGAAAAGAAGATAAAATGAAAGAAAATATGTTTTATTTATTTTTAGTTTTTAAGCATTTATTTATAAGAACTGTTCACGTTAGCATTTAACGAATTTGTAATAAATAATTTTAAGAGAAGTAGTAAGACAATACGCTAAGAGTACTATTTTAATCATAAAATGTTACATTCCAAAACATGAACAATCTCAAAAACATGAACACCCTCGGTTTTAATTAGTTCACGTTTTTCAATGTTCACTGTACTATGTAAATACTTATATTATTTAAATATATGTATAGGTATAACTCTGGGTGGATAATTGAATTGTTTATTTTGAAAACATGATATGTCACATCTTCAAAAATAGATATAGTCAATGACGTTCTAAGAAAAACCAAAAGTTTTTGTAACCTTAATGCAAAATTTTGAAGATGAACATGTCATGTTTTGAAAATAAACTATTCAATTAGAAAAAAAAAAAAACAAACAACTAAGCAAAATTGTAAGTATCTGATAATAGATATTGATGTTCGTGTAGTGATGGCGGTGGTGTCAGTTGATGAGGATTTGCTGTGCTGATGATGACTCGTTTCTAGTTTAAAAATAAAAATAAAATTGAAATTTTGTTTAACTTACATTTTATCCTATTCTCACGAGTAATAAAATATCCAAGGGAAAACATGAAAAAAAAACTAAAAAAATGTCTTACCAACCACTTACCAAATCACAGTTAACTTTTTTTAATTTAATCGCGCATGCGTACCGCGTACGAAAAAAAAACTCAACCAACCGCTCGAGAATAAGAAAACAATGACGAGACATAGAGAGATGACCGTGGTGGTTATTTTACTACCGATGGAATGGGCTTGTTCGTGCCTAAGTAGTTGAGCTATGGCTCGAGTTGGGTTAAAATATAGCTGGGGTTAAAGAATAAATCTGGATTTGGTTAATTTGCAACCTATAAGTTAAAAAAGAGCTCTTTAATAACTGAATATAAACCTGGGGTTAATTAAAATAAATTCCGATTAATTCGGTACAAAAAAAGTAATTTAAGGTTAATTTCGATCCAGTATATTTCTTTTACGGTTAAAAAAAAAAGAAGTTATTTACAGCTTACTGTAAATTTGGGATAAATTGTAGTTAATTTGGACCCAATCTTAAGCTTTTTCGATAAAGAAAAAGTTATTAAAGAACTTACTATAAACTAGTATTCAATTGGTTTATTTGCATCCAATACATAACTTTTCCGTTTAAAAATGATTATTAATCGACTTACTGTGAACTTTATATAAAATTGGTTACTTTTCAACCAGTATATAACTATTTCTGCAAAAAATAAAGCTATATAATTGCTTACTGTAAACTTTAGATAAAATTGGTTAATTTTCAACCTATATGAAACTTTTTATGCGACAAAAAAAAAGTTATTTCAAGTCTCACTGAAAACCTGGTATTAAATGGGTTAAATTTAAACCAATATATAACTCTAACGGTAAAAAAAAGAGTCATTTAAGGACTTACTGACAAGTTAGCATAAAATTGGGTTATTTTTAGCCAATATATAACTTTTATCGTAAGAAAAAAAAGTTATATTATAACGTAATTTTTCTTAAAGGCTAGGAATAAGTGATAAATGTACTCAAATTTAACCTAGATTTAAAAATAGTTATTTTCGAACCAGAAAAATGACAAACTGGTTTTGAAAGGGTTAAAAAATATCCAAATATTATCACCAGTTTAAAAATGGAATTTTTTAAACCAATATATTACCAAGAAGTTGTGCAAGAGAGAAAATTTTACCAAAATCAACCATAAGATAATTTTTGGTTTGTTTCTACCGTAAAGCATACTAGAGTAATAAAGTATCTCATTTCTAGCCCCACTATGACCAGAGTTATCTAAGGTTTTTTTGTTACCTGGGTTATTCTGGAGCCACGGCTAAAAATTGTTGCTTGGGAAAAATGTTGTCTGTATTATAAGGCTTTTTTTCAAGGGGAAAATTGACTAGAAGGGCCATTTGACATTGAAGCATTACAAAATATTTTTTTAACGCAATGGTAGGCATATAAATATTTAAAAGAACAACTCCGATCGATAGGCCTTCAATAGCAGCAATATTCCGATAGTAAACCTTCATTTTAATCAAGTCCATTAGAATTCATAATTTGTCTTATCAAAATAACACTCGAAATTCCTTTCAAATTAACGATATTAACGATTTTATTACTCGTGTACGCAAATTAATCAACCCACACACTTGGAAGCGTGAGGTGTTGATTGCAATTGACTTGCACGTATACAATTTACAGTCAATCAAAAGATTTTATCAACTCTTTTATGTAATATACATGATCACTAATTAAATAATACACCATTTGTGAAAATATCAATTACTCTAAAAAATCACTCTCCATTAAAATAAAAATAAAAATTCATTAATTTTTCATCAAACTCTTGGCAATCGGAATTTTTGAATTTATCGGTCCATTCGATTAGATGACGATTTAAACACCTTGATCGAAGTCTCAGAGTATATGTCTTGTCAGTGTCTGTCTCCTCCGAAACCAAAGTTAGTCTCCTTGACTTTATTTAGTTGCGGTTGTGCGTAGTGCAGAATATAGTATATACATACATACATGTATCTAAATTATTCTTTCAGTCAGCGCGTATATTGCAATTCTTAGCACATGATTCGTAAAATTTGAAAGTCTTTTTGGTCAAAAAATGAATATATTCAAGTATGTAGGTAAGTATCTATGCGCCATGTGCGAAGAAATTACGTAGTCTGGAAGGTATAGTTGTAATATTTCTTTGAGTTCAAGAACTCTTTATAATAGAACTTATACAATGAATATAATGAGAATTATCTCTGTTTAAGTGGAGTGATTGAATTAAATTTAATTAAAAGCTCAAGTGACCTCAACTCCAAGGTGCGTTTCACCCAGGTACGACAGTGGGCTCATCAGTTAGATGCTGCAGTGCCCTACTAAGACGCAAAACATCGACCAATATTTGCGTCTTAGAAGGGTACGGCAGCATCTAACTGATGAGCCCACTGTCTTACCTGGGTGAAAGGCACCTTGGAGTTGAGGTCACTTGAGCTTTTAATTGAATAGAACTTATACTTCACATATCATAGCATTGAAGAGAATGTTAAGGGTGGCAACTTGTTTTGGAATTGGATTTTTTTGAAATCTCTTCCAGATTATTCCAATTTAATTTTTGATAAATTTTCTAGAACTGGCCAGAAAATCCATTTCTATTCAGTCCTTACTATATGAAAATTAATAGAAATTAAATTTTTCAAAAATGTTAAAATGGTTCTTAAATAGTTTTCTTAACTAACTAAAAAAATGTTGGGTAAATATTGTGAATTAAAAAAAAATCATCTTGAAGGTTTTGAATGTTCCGAACACTATATTGATCTTCCTTTTTAAATATGAAAAATAAATCCGAAAATTATTTCTAGTAAATCCTGGTTTTGCCTGACCAAATTGTCATCGAAAAATTAAATAGTTCAAGCCTTAATACAATAAAAATCCAAGAGTGTATATAAACCCTGAGTGCATTTCGCAAAATCTAACTAAGATCTGTTAAAATTTGGTAAATTATAAAAATTTTTAATTTCTTGCTCATGTTCCTAAATAGCAAAGTAAAATTAGTCTTTCACTTCGAAAAAAAGTTTGACAAAGCTGAATTTTGTTAGAGACCTTTATTTATATATTTTAAGTATTTTTTAAAAGTATCCTAAGGGTACGAATCCAATTTTAGGGCACTTTTTAAGTTTTTCACCATATTTGGTCATTTTTGTGCCTCTTTTTTTCGGCTTAAATATTCTGTGTAAAAACTATGATAAATTATATATTTTGTATTTGCGTATTGAGAAGACTCTCTCTTAGTCAACTGGTGAGTCCAATTTTTGTTGTCTAAAGGCTAAAAAAGTTATTTTGAATCAATAATTCAACAGGTCTTATTAAATAGTGCTAGATCTTCTAATTGGCTGATTTACAGTATCTAGTCTATAGAGTTTGTACTATATAAAAACCTTACTAAAGAAACAAAGCCGGCCACAGGCGAAATCTTCCAGCGTTAATGACTAAGAATTTTAATATTGATTGGATAAAATTAACATTGGATTTTTGTCAAAAAATGTATGTAAGACGAACTGAATTTAACAAAAATCGCGTACTGACAAGGTCCTCACTAATCAACTGATGAGTTCAAGTGTGGTTGCCGTTGATTATTAAAGGCAAAAAAAACCTAACTTTATAACATTCGTATAGAATAAAGCAATAAGTGACTCGGTAACAATTTTACCTTAACTATCAAGAGTTTTAAACGTCCTTGCGACTAAATAATTCATTTCGAGCTTGATTGGAGGTGCGTAGAATAAGGTGCAGGGGTATATAAATATAAATGTATGTATTTTCAATTTTTCAAAAATTGGTTGCATTATTATTAGGGCACACACGACAGTTGGTGGTAAAATATGTAAAGCATTGGGGCGATATCGCACTAAACACATATTACGATTTACAACGCATGTTGAAGCTGGTGCAGGAGGAAGTTGCGCAATTTTTCAGTAGACTTTTTAGCTCAGCTTCAGCAGTCATACAGTTATTTGAGCTAAATGCCTAACTGCCTACTCATGGGGCACATCGTATACGAGCAGCCACATGGTGAATTTTAATAACATGTAACAAGGCCTATAGGCTTCATTCCAACGTAACGATGTATTAACGTAACATATGTTTTACTTTAACAGTCTATACTTTTCCAATGGAAAATCAAAATAAAATGATAGATTTGTTTAAATTAAGTGTTCAGAAAAAAAAACAGATTTCTGAAATGCGAATAATATGTACTATATACCTATGTAGGTGCGTAAATTAAAACTTGTTGCCTGCTAATGGTGGTGTAATTAAAATAATTATCGGCTGAGGCGTAATAATATTTGAATAGGGTTGGCTATATTCACTTCGCTTGTGGTTGAATATGGATATAATTTTAATATTTTTTAATCCTGAGTATTAAAAAACCTAAAAAAATTAAATCTTATATTAAATTCTGCAAATGTTGTCTTGAACATATTTGGTTATTAATTTATGTCATATGAAAAACCAATAAATGGTAATATTTTAAGACAGTTTAAAAATAAAAGAATGTGAAAACGTGCTTGATATAGAATGAATGTTTCATTGATTTAAGAGCAAATATGTAGTAAGGAATATGACGTATGTATGTAGGAATTCAGTCTTATATTTCAACGTTTTTTGGTATATTTTAATATATATGAATGGTTTTGAATGATATCCCCCTCTTATAAGCACGCACTAAATGTTTCCGCTTATGAGAGATCACCACTCATTTATATATAAACTGATAAAACGGCCTCCTTCATACTTTAAGCAAAAAAAATGATTACAAAAATTTTTCTTTTTAATTTTCGTAAGAGTTTTTCTTGTTTATGTATACTTTAAGCTCATAGTAAGAATATCAATACGAACAAACATAGGTGATAGGTACGCTAAATTTTGATTTTACCAGGAGATATATTGTATCAGGTAAAGCACACACAAAATACCTTACCAAAATAATAGGACCCGATTTCGAGAATAAGAAGATTCGGCCCTCAAAAATACAAAAACAGTGTATGTAGTGGAAATGTGCTTAAAATAGCTAGGTACTCAAACTAGAAGAAAATCGACCTATCCGTTTAAATAGTAACTGAACAGACAAATATACAGAAGGTATGATCGTTATATCAGAATCAACTTTGATCAAAATCTCGAGGTAAGGTTTTTGTTCAAATGATACTACGAACATACTCGTACATATGTACAATATTTTGTATATGGTGTGGTGTAAATAACTAATTTGCGAACGTTTAAAATAAAAACAAACAAAATAACATGTAAGACAACAAATACAAACAAAATTGGGCCTTGTGTTGTTTTTGTTATACATATAATTTTGAATGTAGATCCAATCTGGATCAGATCTGGGGGAAAATAAAAGACAGCTATTAATAAATTTCGTAATTTTTTATTATGTAGTTTGCAGTGCCTACATTTAAAAAATGAAATTTTATTTTTTGTTTCACTATCTTCGATCAGAGCACGTCCACAGGGTCCCTTGTATAAAACTACCCCTTGATATAATAGTAAGTGCGTTTGACTGTCATGTGAACTAGACCTTGCAAGGAAGTGACAGTAAATCCTTGAAGAGTATCTTTTGTCAAAAAAAGTGCTGCAATTCAAAATTGGCAGAAAATTGTAAGTCTCCTCCATTTCTGCCAACACGCACAGGATTTATTGACTAGGCTTAGGATCTCTACGATTCAATAATGGCCTCTAATTTCTTTTTTAAATACCCCTCTATGCCATTTAAAAATAACGATACAAAATTGTAGATTCCATCCATTACTACCGAATAAACAGTAATGGTTGAATGTTGTAAGTAACTATGTCCTGTGGTCTATTTCACCAAATTACAATCACAAATATGTAATTGTAACCTACAAGTATACAAATTTGTAAACTGATTTTCTGTTTCACAAACTACAAACATATTTCCAACAAATTTGTTACAAAAGAGACAAAAAATAGGGGAAATTGTAATTTACAATTACAAAAGAAAGAAAAAAACCGTTTCACCGTTTAATTTGAAGACTTGTAGACTACAATTTTTTTCGCAAAGTTGTAAGTCAATAGAGAACATCAACGGCTATGAATAAGCAAAATAAAATGTTTGTATTTTCAAAAAAACATTAACAATGGCTGCACAAACGCGATGTACCGATCTGCAAATTGTAGATTTAGATATACCGTGTATGTCTGCGATCCCATGATACTGTCCTCCATTTCCAAGCCAGTGTAAAACTTTAAGAAATTGCTGCATTGGTGTCAATGGGCCATACCAACAATCAAATTAAGAGACGACTTTAATGTTTGAGTGAAAAGCATTATTTAATGGACTCTATATAACTGACCATTTATGCTACATTTTATTTTTTACAATAAATAGTTCTAAATTTATAGTTTCCATAAATATTAAGTTCATAACATGTATGGCTAACTTTAAAGAGCTCTTTACGTAACTGTCCATTTCACTCAATCATTAAAGTCGTCTCTGAATTTAATTGTTGGTACGGCCCAATGAAAATTTGTTTTTAGTTTCATTTTCAATCCTTGGTCCAATTTGTCCTTTTATTTCCTCTGCCTTTACCCGTTTCAATCGAAACTTTTCGTTGAATGCAAAAGTATCAGAAATATCGTTATTATATTATACGCGGTCGATGCATTTATCTTCGTCTATTTAGAACGAAATGGTCACTATCACTATCAGTACCAGTGTTGTCACTTTACCACAATTGTGGTAGATCTACCACAACTTTTCAAGATTTATAAAATCTACCACATCTACCACGGTAGTTCAAAATTCTACCACTATTTTTTACATTCCCTCCAAAAAGAAAAATTACAAACAAAAATCTGCTATTACTATTACAACACAATTTGTTTGTCTTCTGAATGCAGCAGTCAGCCTTATTCTACATTTTCTGAACAGACTTTTTTACTCATGAAGATGGTTTTATTTTCATTTTATGTATATTTTACTCTTTTCAACAAAACATTTTATGTTACAATTTTGTTTGCCTATAAAAAGTATAGCTAACACACACTCCAAGGAATTTTGCTTTAGAAGCTTATTTCTATTATTTTTATCATGAATTCTATGATATCGATAAAAAACGGTTAATTTGTGTGGTGTAGCTGAATCTCGAAGGGAATTGATTTTAAACGCAGACTCGTTAATAATATCAAAAATGAGGAAATTTTGAATAATAAAATCAACTGAAACGTAAGTCTAGATAATTGTTTTCCATTTCCAATCAGACTTATTTGGATTTTTGATTTCTTAACCAGAAATCTTTCCAGCAGTCCATCAACTTCTAAACAAAATGAAAGTGAAAAAAGTTTTCAAAAAGACAAAAATAATCAACCTTGCACGTAAGTTTCTTCAATATTTTTTCATGTAAGAATTATCCTTAGGGTCCAGATTGTTAAGCAATCATATAATTTAATAAAGTAATAGAAGTAACAAAATTCAAGCAAACAGCTTCTCTGAAACAAGAAATAAAACCAAAATATATTTGAACTTTCCCTACCAGATCATCCATTTTCTATCTGGTAATAGTCTGTGGATCAGTGTTCGCTACGGTTCTTTGTGACAAGATTTACATTTAGTTACATTAAAGCAACCTTAAGTGCTTTTGGGTGGCAGCCCAGGATTGCAGAAATGTAAGAGTTTATGGAAATGTGGTGAGTGAAACAAGAACATAAACTATCGTTTAGCTAGTTTTAAAATTAATTGTTAAGTTAGAAAGAAAGTCAATTTGAAGTTCATCAAGAAAATGTTCTAATGTATATATACATATACGTACTACAAAAAGCCTGCTTGTAAAATTCCCCAACTACTTCAAATTTTTCAATTTTACTTAAACTCAAAATACTTGAAACAGCGCATTTTGAAAACAAAAACAAGTTTATAATTTTTTTTTAATACTGTATAGACGATTCAAATTAGGAGTCAAAGATGAACAAATGTCAAACATTTCGGTTTCTAACTCCCATTGTTGTATTTTATCATCCTCAACTTTTTATACCATTTCTATAACTCTTGAGTTGTTGAGTTGTTGAAGTCATTTTCGTAGGACTTTTTCTTGTAAGAATCTACAATAGCAGCTCTCGAAAACACACTTGCAGCGTAATTTGTTTGACATGAAACCATTTTATTAAAAAACACATACAAACATAGTGGCCTTCCTTGTAACTTCACAATTAATCTCAAAACTAGCTAAGCGATAGTTTATTTTCTTGTTCCACGTCCACGCTCCAGAAGCCCAATCTTCGTCATGTTTTCATACACTCATTAGTTTCTGCAGATCTGGCACTGTCACATAACCATTAGCACCTACAGTAGCTGCAATGTAACTTAAAACAAATCTTGTCACATAGCCAGAGAACTCTAGTGAACACTGATCCGCAGATTGTTGCCAGCTAGAATCTCTTGTTTTCTTCAATGTACCAGAATTAAGGGATTTGTTTTTTTTTTTTAATGTTCTTTCAATGATATTATTTAGTTTCATTTTGCTCATTCTGATGAGTACCTCCAATTACATAGATAGGATCGAATTCTAAAACTGTTCATTTAAAGGTTAGATTGATTTATGTATATTTGGCTAGATAGAGTTAGAGCAGGCAGGCAGTTACTGATTGAATTGAACACATTCAAAAATATAACCAGGGCCCGTATTACGAATTACGATTATCGTTTAAAATCCCTCGTTATCGTTAAGATGCGATTACGTTTTACGATACTCGTTTTTTTAAAACGATAATCGTTTTCTCTTACTACTGCTTTTGGCACTCGTATTTCATTGTTTTGAAACATGTACTATTTTTGACAGAAATATTGAAAGAATGAAGTTGGGTGCGCTTAAAAAAATTGATTTTTTTTATTTTATCAGGCAATATTTTGATGCATCCATTATCGTGAACCATAATCGGTCCATGTGTTGACTATCGTTTTCTAGGGTATCGTTTTTTTGCCTTTCGTTTCGTAATCTGTAATACGGGCCCAGGAAATTGAAATTTATAAATTAAAGAAAATCTTCTTGCGTATTACATTAAGCTTTGTGATCAGCTAATAAAAAGGTTCGATTTTTCAAGTATGCATCTCCATCTGCTTCAATTCTTAAGTCCAAAAGAATTTCAAAAAGGTCGGCAACAAAACTATTTCCGTTAAAAAGAGTATTTAGTGAAAAAAATAATGACATTAAAAGGGATGGATTGATTTAAGCACAGATAATAATGTATGCGAAGAGTCCATGTTTTCGAATTTTAGTAAATATATGTTTAATTTAGCTGCTTTACCACATAGCAGTTCTGCAGCAGAAAAAGTCTTTTCAGAAATGAATAAAATAAAAAATAAAAAACAAACTTGACGTCAAAACTAAGCAGTCTTATTTTTGCTAAGAAAATGACAAATAAATCTGATATTTGTATTCCTTGAGCAGAATTGATCCGCTTTTATTGAAAATTTTAATTTGTTGATGGTAAGTTAAAAGATATATAATATGTATGCGCGTATGCATATAACAAAATATCACAACAAATATATTTAGGTACTTAAATCAATATGTAAAACTTTGTCTTTATAAATGACTAAGTGCTTTAAAAATGTGATTTAACGAAATATTTTTTTATTTATTATTATTTATAATGTAGCTATACATAATATTTATTATAAGCTCTATTTTTTTCGTTTTTTTTTCAATAAATACAAAATATTGAATAAAAACTATGTCTCACTTATTTTGCTAATTTTATATATGTACATAATAATCAATAAATATTAACTGCCCAATTTGTTAGCATAAAATTTAATATTTTTGGACTTAGTCGTTTTGAATTATTATGATCATTTGGGAAATTACAAATCTACCACACAAAATCTAAATCTACCACTATTTTTCATCTCAATCTACCTCGGGTTTTGAAATGGAAGTGACAACACTGATCAGTACCACTATCGGTGCTACTATGCTTACGCCCTACGACGATGCCGACGTAACGACATTCTTAAACGAGATTCTTATTGAAAATTACAAATTGTCATCAAATCTATACATAATCTTTCTATTGTAAGAAATTTTCATAAACTGAACAAAATTGTAAAACTACGAGTATTTGATTTGGTGAAACACAAACTTACAAAAAAAATTATATTTTACGAATTTGTATTTGTAAACTACAAAAAAAAATTGATTTGGTGAAACGAAAATAATGAAATTTCTACAAATTTTCCTTTGTAATCTACAACTACAATTTTGTAAAACAATTATCTCGTGAAACAGAATTAATCAATTTTTCTACAAATTTGTTAAAAAAAACTTGTAATTTACAATTTGTAAGTTGGTGAAATAGACCACTGATCCTCTACGAGCTGTGGCACCACTAGTTTCTAACAGTTTTTGCAATCTGTTTTGTATTAAAATGACTTATTTTCCAATATTAAACCACGATAGAACTAAAAATGCCAATCATGCTTTCCTTATTGTCATCAATTTCAATTGAAACTGTTGCACTAATAAATTTTATTGCGCAATAATAGCATTATCCTATAGCAGCACAGTGACACAAAATATCATTAAAAATTATAACTTAATTGATCAACTGCGATCCTGAACATTGTTATGATTCTCTTATTTGTTTAAAGCCTAAAACCTTGAGATTTTTAAACTGATAAGCCCAACAAATCAATTATATCTTTAAAAAATCAATTCTGTTGTATTCAAAATATTATGTTCAAGACTGCTGCGTTGCTTTGCTTAATTTTCAAAGTCAAAAGTTTGAAATTTTAAATCCTGATTTAGTTTATAATAAAGCAGAAAGTATTTCCCCACTTCCATCAATGTTATTAGCATTTAAGTGCATTTATGGTGGTCGTAGTGTGCGGTGTGTCCTATATGTGCGGTAAGAATAGGTTTTGGGTAATGCGCGGACAACGCGAAGCGTCTTATCATTTTATTTATATAGGCCCCAGTTATATACATATATCATTAAGAAATCATCATTTAATATTTCCAGATATAATAATTAAGTCAAGACCTTAATTTTATCGTCAAAATAATCATTGGGTTTGCTTTCTTAAAGTCTTAAAAATAACAATTAAAATTAATATTGAATTTCAGTGATAACTATAACTTACAAGTAAATATAAAATTAATCTGTTTAGTCTCATCAACTGTCCCACTGTCACAATCGCTTGCCTGCTTTTATCAGCGCAGTCTTACGAGTAGTATAAGTAAATGTTGCTACTTATGTATATCAGTAAAGTGGGTGCGGAACTGCGGAGTACTATTGTGCCTTATATTTAACTTTAACTCTGAAGTCCGAAAAGAGGACAGTGAAAAAAATAAAATTTATAAGTTTGTAAAGTGAAAGAAAGACAGCTTGTCTACTGAAGATAAATGTGTTGGCACAGTCGCATTTATTTTATTATTATTACTTGCATAATTGAGGAAAAGGCAAATACTTTACAGTTCTTATTTAGAAGATAAAAATAGTGGAGAGCACTACACCATAAGAAATGAATAAAGTATTAATTTCATAACATTTTATTTAATAATGGTTGTACGGTTCGATTGACATAAGAAATAAAACAGGTAATAGAATACTTATACACCTTTTTAGTAAAAAGAGTGAACATAAAATGTATGGAAATTGGAGAAGAATATAATAATCCATCTTTTTAATATGTTTTTCCAATTTCAAAATCAACTGAGGAAATTTTTTAATTAAAATGTTCTCATAATACGAGTAATTTATAGAAAAAATCTGTGAGAAAAAGTTCAAATCTTTGTAGGTGGTGCAAAGTATGTGTTTCGAAATGCAACCAAAATGATTTACAACTTTAGATGGTTTTTTGGTTGTATTTAGGGTTGAGAGAAAAGCCATTTTCATTAAAATATAAATTTCAAATGGTTTTGATGATGAAGCAAATATCAAAAAAATGTTTCGTACTTACAACCCTGACCTCACTACCTCAATATGGAGGTTCTATCAGTTTATGTGAAAACTCTTCTTTTATTAAAAAGGACTAGAAATCCTTAAAAGTTAAATTAAAATTAAATTTGTTCAAATGAAACCGATATTTGTATTAAATTTCAATATTTTGAGTGAAATAGTTGTAAGGGTTTGACCTCAGCTTTTTTGTTTTAAGAGAAATATTTCAAAAGATATGTATAGAATGTACCTTTCTTAAGTGAAAACATATTGAACTGCGGCCTAATCTGGTGTAAAAAATACTGATTCAATATCAATAAAAAAATTTGTTAAGTTCGTATATTACCATAAATTTCAGGGAAATAGCTAGTTTTTAATTAAATTAAATCTAACATTTCGATGTAAGAGAAATCATAAAAAGTGATTTTCATCACACCGTTGCTTGGGGTCGATCTGTTTCTCTGTTCGTCCAGGTGAACATAAATACATTAAGAGAAATGCTAAGTAGATAGACAAAAAGTTTCCAATTTGATGCAAATCATTTCTATGTGATTTACTAGATGAGAAACTCCAATTTTTGGTTTGCAATAATCCTGTTTTTTTTTTTTTTTTTTTTTTTTTTATTTTCTAAACAACCATTCCCAAGATCTTGATTCTATTTTATACATGTTATGTTTAAAGCAATTGCATTAATGCCGAATTACAGTTTTCTGCCGAAAATTCGAACAGCTGAAATAAATATATTGCATTATTTTCAAGCCGGTAATGCTTTTTAATTGTTTGTGCAATTTTGTTATTAACTTTTAATATAATTTAAAAATTTAAAAAAAAAAATGTGTTAAGAACCAAAAATAAATAAAGCAAAAATCTATTTTGGTAGTTCTTTTTAATTTTAACATTTTGTTGTTATCAATGGCGTAAAATTTTAGTCAAATTAGTACGACATGTCAAAACTATTTTAGTATTATAATTGATTCAAAAGACGATATTTGAATCGAATATTTTATTAAAGTTAAAATCGTCGATTACCTATATTTTATATTTGCTAACTTCGTATGACTCTTTGACACCTATTAAAAATTTCTGGTTACTTAATTTTTGCATGAACTGTCTTTATTTTAGGTGTGTCGTATCCTTTAACAATATATATATATATATATATATACTTTAACAATGGGCTTTTGGAAATTTTATAGGTACTGTAAGGCAAGTCAATTATTCGTAAAAAAAAATCAAACTCGATATTTTGATCAAAGTTGAAATAACGATGATAGCGAAGACGAAAAAAATGAATCTCTAATAATAATACTTGCTTTCTAAATAATTATTTACGACTTCAAAAGGAATTTGATGCATTAAATAAATTTCTTTATAAAGATTATATTTATCGCATCGAATTTGGTCTCAAAAAAAATAGTAAGAGTGTTTGGTGCTTTATCAAAAGTAAAAAGAGTTCAAATGGGATTCCGGACTGCATGCACTACTCAGGGACTAGTTCTAGTGACCCTAGTGAAATAAGTAATCTATTTTCAAATTTTTTTCAATCTGTTTATTCTTCTTCAAATACACCTGTTAATATTTCTCCATTCACCCCAGTGAATCAAGTCAATATCATTTCCTTATTCTTAAGCTACTCAGATGTTGAAAAAGCCCTGTGTGATCTTGATAGTGATAAACAATCAGGTCCAGATGGGATTCCACCAATTGTCTTGAAATCATGTTTTGCTGCTCTTTCTGAACCATTAAAAAGCCTTTTTAATGAATCTCTGAGAACGGGCTATTTTTTAAACGATTGGAAAGTTTCTTATATTATTCCCATTCACAAATCGGGACCAAAACAGGATGTCACCAATTATCGCCCTATAAGTAAACTCTCAACGATTCCGAAGATATTTGAAAAAATTGTTTATAATAAATTAACTTTTATGATCAAAGATCTCATTTCCCCGTTTCAACATGGTTTTGTCTCTGGAAGATCGACAACAACTAATCTAACAATTCTTTGCAATGAGATTACAGGTAACCTTGAAGATGGTTTTCAGTCTGATGTTATCTACACAGATTTCTCTAAAGCTTTCGATAGAGTTAATCACCATATCTTAATCGCTAAGCTATCAGCTTTAGGTTTTCATTCGAATCTTTTGTTATGGTTGGAATCTTATTTGGTAGGTCGAACCCAGTACGTCAACATAAATTCGTCTTTATCACTTCCAATATCTGTGACCTCTGGTGTTCCCCAAGGAAGCCACCTTGGACCTTTACTTTTTCTTCTTTTTGTTAATGATATCCCTCACATCATTAAATCTTCTCTTTGTCTTATGTTTGCTGACGATATTAAATTGCTAAAATGTATTAAATCGGCATCTGATCGAATTCTACTTCAAAAGGATTTAGATAGTTTAGTTAGTTGGTGTTCTAAGCACCAATTACATCTTAATGTGTCCAAATGTGATTACATAAATTTTCGTCGTAACCTTGCCTCATCAAACTTTACTTATTCAATAAATGGTGTCAATCTACAAATAGTCTCCAAAAAAAAGGATCTTGGAGTCATATTTGATCCCAAACTAACTTTTTCTCTACACATCGACTTTATCGTAGCGAAAGCTAACTCCTTACTTGGGTTTATCTCTCGTAATTTTTTTTTTTTTTTTTATAATCTACCCGCGCTCAAGGGATTATGATTACCCTTTAAATGTTTCAACACAGCGCGGGCGTGAAGTTACGGAAGAGAAAGAAGGATAGGAAAGATGTGTGGCACGATGTTCTGCGACTGAAGGTTGTTGTCTCAGATATTTTATCTGCAGGGATGGCGGCTGAACTAAAGCGGAGAATGCCGTGTCTTATTTCTATGTCGCTTATAATTCACATTATTTTATTCGTGTTCATCCTTGTTGGGCATACTAGCTTAACTCAATTACATGTTGTTAGTGTTATGCCTGAACAACATGCAATGAGTAAACCAGCAACCCATTGATGACAATTTTAGAAGGTTTTTAATGGAATTAAAACGACATAGACGACGGCAGGGATCGAACCTGTGATCATGAGGTTCACAGGCGAGCACACATCCATCTCAAGGCTCTATATTACTGCTATGTGAGACCAGTACTTGAGTATTGCTGTGTAGTGGAACCCATACTATGTTCTCCATTCTAATCGGATAGAAAGCATCCAAAAACGATTTACTAGAATTGCAGTATGTAGATTAAAATGGAATATTCGAATGCCTTCCTATGGTACTAGATGTAATCTTCTTGACCTTCAACAATTAAAAACGCGAAGACGGTACTTTGAAATAATTTTTATCCGTGATATCCTCGCTTCTCAAATTGATTGCTCCTTTCTTCTTTCGTTGACAAAAATTTATGTTCCTTCAAGAGATCTTCGAGTACGTAATTTATTTTTTGAACCATTTCATAGAGTAAACTACGGTCTCAACGAGCCGATAACACGGTGCCTGAAACAGGCAAATCTAGTGTGTAATTATATTGACTTTCAAAATAATATTAGTCGTGATTTATTTAAAAGAAATGTGATGTATTGCTTAAATATTCTTTATCCTGGTGGTTAGATTGTAAGTATTTACCTAATTGTAAAGCATTGTATGTTGCTACTATTTTCAACTAGTCTATAAGATTATATATTATTTACATTGTATATAGTCTGCTTGATGAATAAAACAAATGAAATGAATCTCGCAATTCTGCTTGTCTGTATGTCTGTCTGTCCGTCTGTTCGACTTCAGCCTAAGTGACTCGGCCGATTTTCTCTAAATTTGGTAGTAGCATTTATAATTTCCCTCCCTAACACGTTTTTTTCTTTTTTTAAGACCAAAAATAACGGTATCTAAAAAAAAATATTTTTTGAATTTTTGAAAAAAAAAAAATAATTTTTTTTTTGAAAATTCGATATCTCAAAAACGGCTCCATGTTTTTCTTGGAACTGTAATTTTTGTTCGTACAATAACAAAGACTTCAAGTTGGCCTACCAAAATTTTTTCTTAAAAATGTTTTAAAAATTTTGTATATATAGCTCATATTTTTAAGAAACCACTAAAACGACTTATAATTATAATTTGTTATTCGAGCAAATATTATATTAGGCAAGATATAATATAATATTTGCTAGAACCACACGGCATCCTGTTTTTAGGTCTTACTACTAAAGGAGTTGCTTAAGTCATTCAAAAAATTAATTTTATAATATTGAACATTTTTTCTCTAATAACCTTAATTTTTGAAATTCTTAGCCTTTTACATAAGAGCAAGTTCGTCCGACCCAGTCGTGTATTTTATTTTTAATTGGAATAACAATTCGAACTATAATTTGAGTTATTTGAGTTTTCAATCAATGACAAGTTTAACTGGCTTCTAAATAAGGCCCGTTTGCTGAAAAAAAACTTGAACCTGAGCCCATATGGTCGAAGAAGTACCATTTAAGCGTTAAGGTTGAACTTTAGTTAGGTAAGTTTAGTTAAATGGGCTGATAGTTGATCTTGTTACCGTCAAACTTAGATCTGTTGTGAAACCCTAGGGATTGTGACTCCCATGTATAGAAACCTATGGTTATTCTATGTCATAGAAGCCCGTTTAGGGTGTTCATGAGTTTCAGCAAGCTATAGCCTGAAATGTCGGAAGGTACTTCTAAGTTATTGAAGAAACGTCTTTCATCACATAATCACCTGGTTAAGGAGAGCTAGATGCCTTTTAAGGGCATGATCCTGAGCATATGGCTCCTTACAACGTCTGATAGATGATGTACATATCTCCTCGTCACGCATCATCTGCATAAGTCGTCCATACTCAGTTTCATCTTTTTCTTGTGGTAACCCAGTCGGTGGTGTTTATCAGCAGTATTCTATAGCACTTATATCATGTAACCTCGTTGCACATTTTTTTTATGAAACAAAAGATAAAACATATGCAATTCGAAAATGGAAGTTCCATCCAGCCATTTGTCTGTCTTACTGTTTAATTATCAAAAAAGTTAATTATAAAAATGTCTAGTTCACAGCATTCCACTCACTAAAATCAAGTAAATTTAAATGCTGCACCGACTATTATTGAGTGTTTTTTTCTGATATTTTTTCAATTAATATAAAAAAAATTTATAAAAAAAATACCATCTCTTCTAAGTACCTATTTTTTTTAGTTTTTCATTCATTAACACTTTATGCAAGTCAAATATAGACAGTGTATAAGCCACCTTTTCCGTTTGTATACTTCTCAGTTTTTTTTTTAATTAATGAGCTCGAGACTGCTTGGATTGAACTTAGTAAGTTCCTCAAGTCATCATGATGCGTCTTCTGTACATTTAACATGAGCTATGCCGACTTTAATGCAAAACAACCCCAACTTGCTTATGTGATGTGTGGTTTATTTCAACTTAATCAGATTGTTGTTAGCAACGAACGGTCCGTTAAGGTGAATATTTCAGTTCAACTTCAGCTCTAGGTTGTTGTGGGTGCACGTTCATCTTCAGCACCTTACCCAACGGTCTGTGGTAAGTTCAACCAAAAACAAACACATGTCTAACTTCGAGTCTGGGAATATATTGTAAGCTATTATTGGTTTCTTGTTTGAATGCGTTTCGTTTCCACCTGTTAGTAGCTTAAGACGTGCATTTGCTTATGTAATGCTATCATTGCTGTTAGATTGAAGACGCCAACTGACTTTTAAGTAGTGAAAGGGAATTTTTTCACACAATTCACTCACGAAACGTGTACTACATCGTTTCACGTGAGTTATATAGAGTGATGGCATCTTAAGGCTTATAAGCTTGGAGCAAATGACCAATCACGATATTGATTTTCTTGAAGATGAGTTGGCAAAAAAAATTGTTCAAAAGTGTGTGTATTTTTTTAAGTCAACTGCAAATTAAATTGATAGAAACTGAGTATTGAAAGAGGAACGTTGACGTTACGATTACTTACAAACGTGCATCATGAATATTAATAATCTACTTTAAATACCATATATATGTCAAGTTACAATGAAGTTTTTTTTATAATACAGATTATAAATACTAGTGAAATAAATGAGCCAAATAGAAGATTTAACACAATTTAAGTGGACTTGTTGAATTTGTTCGTCCCGGTGATCTTACATGGACTCATGAGTTGACTATGGGGGACCTTCTCAACACGCAACATTTTATTGAAAATTCGATATCTCAAAAACGGGTCAATATTTTTTTTTAAATATAATTTTTATTCGTACAATATTACAAAGTTTAAATTAGCACTCCAAAATTTTGTTTAAAATGTTTTGAGAACTTTGGATATAAAAGCTTATTTTATTTCAAAAAAAAACGCTACAACAACTTATAATTATTGTTCTTGAATAAGCTTGTCAAAATAACATGGCATCCTGTGTTTAGCTCCAATTACTAAAAGGAGTCGTTTTAATCATTTTAAAAATAAATTTTTTGGTTATGAATATTTTTCTCTGGTAACATTCATATTTAAAACTTTTAGTCTTTTACATAAGAGCAGGTTCGTGCGATGCAGTCATGCATTTTATTTTTACAACATACATACATATATGTCTACTAGGTATTATAGAATTTTTTAATTTCTTGAAGACCAAAGTAATTTATATTGAAAAAGCCTTCAACTACGATGCATGAACCAATTAACCATACCAAGAATCTTGTACATGAATATCATGAGCGTGCAGTTTTTATTCTTGCACAAGCAGACAATATTCTTTTTATTAAAAAAGATCTTGTAACGTGTAAAAATTCTTGGACAATGATTTCTGCGTAGGACCTTTGTAAATAAAATCTATAATAGTTTCATGAAGAGAAACATTTGTGCCGGCACTTTAAGCATAGGTTTTATATATGTACATCGGTAGGACTGTAAAACAAACTCAAAATGGTGTATATCTACGGTGACCATATTTTCAAATCACAAATAATGAACATAGAAAAAAAGATACATTCAGTTAAAATGATTTACACCAAAAATAAAGCACAAGGATTAGGTCCATATCAAAATTTAAAAATATCAATTGGTAAACATTCAATTGAGGATTCTCTAGCCTTTTATTAAAGTTAAAATCATCGAATACCTACTTAATTTTTTAGTATCGTGCTAGCTCCATATGACTCTGACATTTCCAAACATCAAAAAAGATTCGTATACCTACTTTTTTACACGAAATGTCATTGATTTAGGTGTGTTCAGAAGCAATTTATTAAGAAAATTCTTTTAGTACGATACTAGTTAGAAAATGTTTAAAATTAAGAATGAGTTAGTAAACTACTATAAAGTTAGCAAATTGTTAAGTAGTATCATACTCTACTCTGTTCAATTTATATTTGCAGTACAGGGATGATAGGATATTTGTCTTTCAGTCTGACGATTATGGATTTCAATCAGCTATCTTTAATTTAAAGCTCTTACAGTTTTGCCGTAGGATCATTAAAAATTGCCGCAAATCTCAGAAAAATATTTGCTACCAAAAGCTCGAAAAAGCTTAAATCCTGAAAGTTACAAAGCACAAACCAAAGAAAATACCATAATTTATTTAATCCGTTAAAGTACTAACGTTACAAAACTTAAAACTAGATAACATTACAAATATGAATTTACTTACAATTATGTATTAAAAAAGTTTTCTTTAAATTTACTACATTTTAAATTGTCATTAACTGAAGAAATTAAAAAATTATACTTATTGAAAACTGAAATCAATTGATTTAAGGGACTGTTCATACCATAGTTTGTTCTGCTAAAGTTAGGATATAGAGACCGTTGATTTCTCAAGCTAGCTTGACTAAAACTAAAATTCAAGCGGCACAGAGCTGATGGAGATATTATTGATCCGTTGACTAATTTTATAATATAACATAGTTGTAGATATTGTCTATGCTTTGAGAGTAAAGGCATATTTATTAAGATGAGTCTATTGTTATAGGGGGGCAGTGTCGATCTTTGTGACCAAGGAAGAAAACGAAGACAGAATCGTAAGAATCTCCTTTGGATTCCCTCAAGTCTGTTAATATGAACTGAATAGTATGGCGCCCAGACTACACAGCCATATTCGAGTACTGGTCTGACAAAAGATATGTAGAGAAGCTTAAGAACGTAAGGATCCACGAAGTCACGGGAGAATCTTTTTATAAATCCCAAAGTTTTATTAGCTTTTTTAATAATAAAGTTAATGTGATCAATAAATCGGAAAAAACGGACACTCTACATAATGTAAAAGAATCTAACATATAGTTGTAAGTTAACACATTTTTTTTGCGCATAAAACACATTGTTTTACACTTGTCAATATTTAAAAAAAGACGGTTAGTATTGCACCATTCCCTGAACCTATAAATGTCTTCTTGAAGTTGTTCACAGTCGCTGATGGAGGCTATTCTTTTAAAAATTTTGATATCATCGGCATAGATAAGCACAGATGAATTTTTTATAATTGATGACAAGTCATTGATATAAAGAACAAATAGTAATGGGCCTAGATGACTCCCTTGTGGAACACCGGAGTTGACCAAAAATTGATCAGAACGCTCATTACGAAAAGTAACCCTATACCTCCTGTTTTCTAAATAAGATGATATCCAGACTAGAAAGTTTTCATTGAACCCTAAGCCAATTAGTTTATTAATTAGAGTTTTGTGACAAAGCTTATCAAAGGCTTTGCTAAAATCAGTAAATACACAATCCACCTGTTTTCGATCTTCAAAGGAATCGATACAAAAAGAGGTAAAGTCAAACAGATTTGTGACAGTCGACTTCTTTTGGACAAAACCATGTTGGCTATCACAAATAATAGATTTACAATTAAAAGATAATACGTTACAGATAATGGATTCAAATAATTCGGGAATTACAGACAATTTAGCAATAGGGCGATAGTTAGTTATATCGTTTTTTGACCCTTTTTTATGGATGGGTATAATGAAAGCACTTTTCCACATAGAAGGAAATATTGAAGAATTTAAAGATTCATTAAATAGAACATATAGGGGATAGGATAAATAAGATACACATTTCTTTAATGTGAATTTCTATCAACTTGGCAATGGTAACTCTGATTCAGTGTTTTTTTAATAAACACAATAAGGGTTGGTTGCAAATTGGCGATCAGCGATCAGTCTCCTATCTCCTTTTACTCATGGAGCAGATAGGTCATGGTGGGCTGAACGTGAGCTCAAAGAAGATTACACAAACAATTTTAATGTAACTCAGTGATTCTCTTTCTTATTTCAGTTACAATTTCTTAAGTTAAGGTGCCGTGCAAACAGCAGCAGGCACAAGTGTTTCTGAAAAAGCTCTCCCATAAGGCCTGTACTGCCAAAGTATAATACCTTAATAATAGGCTGTTTAAAATTTTGCGCCATTGTTTTTTGCCCTCATTGCCGCTCCGCAAAAATTACAATTTATTGGTGTTATCTGTACAGAAGTCAACAAGTTTTGTCTCAATATCGAATTTTTCCAAGACATCCGAGATATATTTTGTTAAAATATCAGAAGATTCTCCTGGCAGATCAAAAGAGATCAAAAATTTTACATTGAATGCCTTTCTTAGGCATAAAGAAGAGGAGAAGTTTAGGGGCATATTTTCGATTCTGAATTCTGAAAAGAAGAGAAATTTGCTTCTGCATTTGAAATAAGAATCGAAACCAGAAGCACACACACATTCATATACTTAAACGTCAAACTCAACAGCTGTGATATTTTATATCCTAATTGTGCGAATTGTATTTTTCAACAAACATTTTTCTTGATTTTCTTTACTGTCCACATTTGATGTTTCACATTCACATGTACAATCACAAAAAACTTCAAAATCATCAGAATAAAAAAAGTGTTCAGTTGGGATTCCGGATCGGAGAGAGATTCCGGATTGCCAAATAAAAACGACATAAGTTGTAACAAAACTGACAGCATTTAAATCATTTTCGATTTCTTTGGTTGAGTGTGGTGAGAGCACAATAAACACAATTGATTCACATTTCGTTCTCGCGCACGAATATTTTTAGTCAAAACATTTTTTTTAATTAATTTTGATGTGCAGTCATTTGAACGAAACGAGTGATTATGTTTAATAGTGTGAAAAGCCCACGTACCTTCGTTTACGCTGCTTATTTTGCCCGCATAGTCTAACGAATGCTTTCTGAAGAATGATGTAAGATTTTTAGTTGATGCGGCAGCTAGATTTGCACTCTTCTATTTGGCCGTTTTCAAGTGCTGTTCAATGTCCTCTTTTCCATTATTTGCAATGGAAAATATGGCCATGCACTTGTTGCACTTTACATCACCTTCGTCTGTTTTTTTTTTTTTCAAAAACTCAAATCCTCACTTGTTGATTTTTATTTCAATATTGACGTTTCGAAGGCTGTCATCCATAATGAAATATTTTTAATGCCTACATTACTATTTTTGCACTAAGAAACTAAGGCACGTCAGATCATCATCACTTTGTTCAAAGAATTTTTACTTGGTTATTTATTTACTTGGCATTTGACGAGTCCTGTCTGTCAAAATATATCAGTTAATTAACCGAAAACGATAGTAATAATTTTGGTCAAAAAATGTGTGTTATTGTATATTTGTTGATGATCTACATTATATAGAATTTGTCTAACTTTTTCATAATTTTAAACACGTTAGACAAATCTTCTAAATAATGTCCGTTTCACAACGGAATCTGAACAAATTCACGTTGAACAACCCTTAATTTGACAGATGAAGAACTCAAACACAACTAAACAACCAACAAAAAAATTAAAATGAACAGAAACAACTTCAAACCAAATATTTCTTTGCCGAGAAAAGTATATTTTATACTTGCATACAGATTTTGATTGTTTACACATTATTTACATTATTTTAGATGTAAATGAAGTATTTATATGTATATCGCTACATGCCCGCCGCAATATTGCAAAATTAAGTATTCAGTCTATTTACATATATGTAGAATGAAACAGAAAATCAGTAAACATGTTTACTTCAATTTGCTTTGGTATGAAATGACCATTGTCAATATGGATAAAGTATTCTTTCAAAAGATGAAGAAGTTATGTATTTGCTACTTTTAAAGTTAGATGAGCGCTTTAATGTTTAAGTACTCTTGTATATCATTTAAAATTAACAAAAAAGCCGGTTTTCGTTTTAAATATAATAGAGTCAACAAGCAGGTTTTAAATGTTTAAAATTGTAGGCCATTTTTTGTAAAACTTGTTATTATTTCTACTAATAAAATGAGAAATTTTGTTTTAAACTCTGTTGTTTTTTGATTATTAAAATATTCTAAATTTTATTTTTAATAATTCTAGGCAACTCAAATCACAGTTAAGGCAAATTATTATTTCATAGATTTAAGAATATTCTTAAGAAAAGTGAAAGGTTAAGAGGTTTACAGTATCATACATACATATATTAAGTACATCTTGATAGTATGTAGTTGAATATTTTTGACGTTTCAAGCCCCCGAAAGTGGAACAAGACCACAAGACCACAGTTGTTTCTGTTAGTAAAATAAAAGTTTTATAATCTAAATACCATCGCATCACCTGGTAAGGGTCCTTCTCCGGTGGCAATTTTTTTTAAGATTGTATGAAGCTCAATAAAAGATCCTTGTTTTGTATAACCAAGAAAGCGATTCATGCGGTTGAGGAATCTTAATTTGTTATTAAGGAATATTTTTAAAAAAATATAACAGAAAGTGAATTCCGTGTATGGGAAAAGAAGTGTTCATTTAAACTGGCTATCTAAGGGTTTGTTGGTTTATATATCTGTTTAAAAATGATCTACTATCTGTACTTTCAATTTAACTTTTTTTTTAAAAAAAGATTAGTTTCAATGTACATAAATACAAGGCTTAGCTTAAAAAAATTAATTGTTTTCTCGTCTTAAAATGTATATAAAAGTATTCTTTCTGACCTGTTAGACCACAAATGGCATCACAGAAGACAAATGTAAAGAAATCATCCAAGATAAAATATCTCGCATGCCAATACTTACAGCGATGTGTAGTTTATTGAACTAAATACAAAATAATTGATGTACTTATAGCCTTGACACAAATACCACTTTAAGCAAAAGTAAAAAATCTGCTTACAACTATCTATGATACAAAGGCACTAATATATGCATCTTTCCAAAACAAAACCGGCTTGTAAACCAGCAATGCTTGGCCTTCTTCCTTTTTATATTTTCTTGCATGAGGAAGTTATTGCAAAACGTTCTTGCAACAGGTTTCTTTCACTTTTTTTGGGAGAAAGTAACAATTTTTGTAGCTTGGTATATTGAAAAAGTGAACGTTTTTTTTAAGGAATCTGTTTATAAACGAAGCAATCTATATTTAGTTTGTAGGTAATTTACAAATAGCAGCCTGGGCGAAGCCTATCGAATGTTCCAAACGGACATTGCAAAATGTATGTTCTTGCTACACATAGCAATGCGAGTGCTATAATACATACATACATACGTTAAGTGGGGAATAAAATGCAGCACAGTGGATTTTAAAAATCCCTTTAAGAGTATGGTATAAGGTAAAACCAAAAAAAAAAAACAATTAGAATGTACGAACAATATAAAAACTACAAAAGCACTAAATAAATATTCGTACAAAAATATGTTCTCAAAATATAATTTCTTTAACAATTTAATTTTTACAAAAAAAATAATTAACAATTAAATTTGCTTGACTAATGGGCTTTTCTAAGAAATATAGAGAAATAACTATAATATGGATACTCTAGCCGTCAATTTGTGAAACTTACTTCAAGACAAAATTGAAAGTGGCCGGTTTTAAATCTCTGACACAAAAGAGAAGAAGAAAACGTAGAATTCTGTTCAATTTTGTATCGACTTTTCTTATAAGCCTATACTATATTTTAAGCTAATAATTTTGACAAAAACATTTATTATTTAAAAAAATATTGTTATATTACTTAAAAAAATTAAATATGAATTCCGGATTTTGAGCAATTTGTAGTAGGAAATATGGCCTTAAAATTTCTTACCCAAACAAGACACTGTTGTCCAAAATATTGCGCTACCTAAATTTCTCAATCTTTTTGTTTACCCCCGTTATTAGAGTGGCAGCACATTTTAGGAGAATTAATCTTTTGGGTGTGGATGAACCGTATAAGAGATACGTTTTTTTGTAGAATTAATAATAAAAGCGCCTCAATACATCTGTGCATCCACTGTACATAAAGTTAGAACTTAAATGGAGGTAATGAAAAAATATCTAGTTTTAAATTTTTTATACGCAGTTTTTGTACTTCTATGCATGTTCTGACAACATTTAATTTAAATTGGTGAAGTTGAAAATGGGAAATTCAAAACCAATAACAGAGTTCTATGAGTGATACTTTTAACAACGGCTTTTATGAATATTTTATTTTATTTTATTATCGGATGTTATTTAAGCAAACACAAAATATTTTATAAAATATTTTATCAAAATCGTAAAGCAGAAAAATAAGATTTTATTTATGGCTTCTTTAATAGTTGTATAGCAGGTACCTCACATAAAAGTGTAGAATTTTTTCTTCAAAACAATATTTCAATTGAATTTTTTTTTTTCAATTTTCTTAAAGAATTTGAAAGAATTGAGATATTAGTATAATATAAGCTATGTATATAAATTGTGCAATCGCCAAATTGTCATGTTTGTATACCTATAAAGTTACTCCAAATAAATAAACTATAGCAAACACCATTATGTTTACCTTTGAGAACATTGGCGCAAAATTTTGGTGGAATTAGTACGATGTTAGTATGATTCTGGTTAAAACGACAGGTTTGCAAGTTTTTTTTTTAACATAAAGCTGTTATTTCATGTGTAAATGATTGCTTGTTCTTTCAAAAGGATCTCGATGAATTTTGTAAGTGGTATCCCTTGAATGACCTTAGGTTAAATATTGATAAATATGCTTCTATGTATTATAACATGTCCTTATATCAGATAGTTCCATTATATTCTTTGGAAAATGTTGCACTAATATTGTTCATGATACGTATGATCTTGGTGTTACATACGATGAGAAACTAACATTGAAACTTCATGTCAACTCAGTTATTTCCAAAGATAATTCAATGTTCTTTAAACTCTAAAATCGCTTTGTTGTAGTATTGTTGGGCCTTCTTGGGAACATGCATGTATTGTATGGAATCCATTAACACAATGTGATAAAAATAGGATTGAAAGTCTTCAAAGAAACTTTTTGCACTTTGCTTTAAGAAAATTCTTCGGTAATGTTAACACTTTACATCTTTCTTATAGGTGTGAATGTTCGTTATTAGGAATGCAAGCTCTCCAATCATTTTGTGGTTGCGCACAGAACTTGTTATGGATTTCATGAGCCTTTAAGCTTTTATTGTAGATTTTTACTTGCGATATATAGGGCAAGTTCTGCATTTGGAAACAAATTGAACTCGAAATTTTGATCAAAGTTGACATTACGATGATAACGAAGACGAAAAAAGAGGATCAGGCAATTCCGTCTGTCTGTCTGTATGTCTGTATTTCTGTACCTCGAACTAAAGCCTAAACTACTGGAGGTATTTTCTTCAAACTCGGTCGTTAAGGGTTTCGGTGACTCTCTAGAGGGTAAATTGATTTTTTTTAGCTCCAAAACTAACGGTACCCCCCATAAACCCGTAATGCATAATCTTATTTTTCTCGAAAACGGCTCTAACGATTTTGATCAAAATAAAATGCACGACTGGGTCGTACGAACTTGCTCCTATGTAATAGACTAGCAATTTTAAGAACGGATGTTATTAAAGAAATCTGTTCATAAGGATAAAATGATTTTTTTAAAAAACCATTTTTAAAACATTTTTAAGAAAGATTTTTGGTACGCCAATCTTAAGTTTTTATTATTGTACGAATAAGAGTCTAATTTCCAAAAAAAAATACTAAGCCGTTCTTGAGATATCGAATTTTTCAAAAAAAAAAATGACTTTTTTTTTCTAAAAATTAAAAAAATATTTTTTTTTTAAGTTTTGAAATGCAATGTTTTTTAAACTTTTTAGGAGAATTATTTATACAAAAATTCATTAAAATCCGTTAATGCCGATATACGATTTTCGAAAACCAGTTTTTTAAATTTGTATGGAAGGTACCGTTAGTTGAAGATAAAACAAAATTTTTTTTCTCAAATCTTGTAGATTATGTTAAGAAACTTTTATTTGTCAAGTTTGAAAAAAATCGATCTCGGCATTTTCGAAATATTGAGTTCCCAAAAAAAAATTTGATTTTTTTTTTAAATCCAAAAAATAAAAACTTGAAAATTTGAATATGTAATAATATTCAAACTTTGGAGGAGCTTTAGCATAAGAAAAATGATTTGAATCGACTGTACCGTTTTCGAGAAAATCAAAAACAAAAAAAATGGACCCAGTGGGGCTACCAAATATAACAATTTTTTTGAAAATTTTTTTCAATCATTACCTAGTTTTAACTAAATGAAATTTTTCAATTTTTTTTTTTTTAAATTCTATGGGACAGTTTTTGAGAAAAAAAATATTTATAAAATTTCTAAAAAAAATCTTATGGCATGTACCGTTATTTTTGGTCTTAAAAAAAAAGAAAAAAAACGTGTGGGGGGAAAAATTAAAAACCATATCTACCAAGTTTGAAGAAAATTGGCCGATCCGTTTAGGCTGTAGTCGAACCGACTGACAAACAGACAGAATTGCGAGACCCACTTTTTTGGTCTTCGCTATCATCGTAATGTCAACTTTGATCAAAATTTCGAGTTCGATTTTTTTACGAATGCATAACTTGCCTTATATGTAGTACCTATAAGTCGCAAGTAAAAATTAGATGTAATATTATAGACATGTACTACATTTTGATAAAAAAAAAAATTTGTGGGGAAATGTTATTAATGTTACCGGCCATAGAACGGTTTTTTTGATTTTCGAATTTCTCATCAACGGCTCTAACGATTTTAACCCAAAATTTTTACCAGGAGTTCTCTTAAGCTTAAAATAATACTGTCTATCAAAGTATTCGAAAAATTTTTATTGTTTTTTGAAAAAAAAAATCCAATTTATTTTTTGAAAAATCAATATCTTCAAAACGTGTGAACGATTATTTTTTGAAATTATTTCCTAAAATCTATATTACTAAGCACTTAAAATTGACATCCCAAATTTTGTTTTAGAAAAATGTTAAAGAAATTTGTTATATAAAAAATTACTTTGATAAAACGATATTTGGACTTTATTTGCGCAAATTCATACTTTTCCGGAAATCAGACCGCAATTCCATGCACTCGAACATATTTATCTCATTAAATCGATGTTTTATATTTATAAAATTTTTTTTTAATTCCAAAGTACTTTTACATAAGAGCAAGTTCGTGCGATCCAGTCGTGCATTTTATTTAATGAATCATATTATAACCTAAAAATATGAGTTAAAAAAAAAAACATATTTTTAAGAATATGTTGTTGGCTTATTTAATTCACAAATATAATTCTAGGATTTAAGAATTTGTAATTTCGAATCTTTTGATTATAGATATATGTATATCTAGTAGACAAAATAAATAAATATCAAAATCTTATTTTTAATTTGCCGCCAAATTTGCCACTTCTTAGTAAAGTACCATTCGGAACCTGTGCCCTCTCTGCCCCCTTTCATGCTACGCCACTGCTTCCATATAGAAATAAAAACAGCCAGATGCGAATTTCAAAGATTATCAGCAAAGTCGTTTTTCGAAATATTAAGTTTTCAAAAAAATATTTTATTAAATTAAAAAAAATACATACGTCCATGATTTGAGAAAAATAAGAATTTTCTTAATGGCTAGAAATTTTTGTTTGGTACACACGTTTGGGGTAAATATTATACAGCGCTTGCTATACTTTTCGGACTTTTCGAATATTCATTTTCTAACCCCTTCACAAAAAAAAACATTTAAGACATTCAAAAAAGTAGAATAGTAAGTCAACTTTCATCGAGTCAGCATTTTTTTTTTTTATAATCTACCCGCGCTCAAGGGATTATGATTACCCTTTAAATGTTTCAACACAGCGCGGGCGTGAAGTTACGGAAGAGAAAGAAGGATAGGAAAGATGTGTGGCACGATGTTCTGAGACTGTTGGTGGTTGTCTCAGATATTTTTATCTCATAAATAAATAAACTTTGTAGTTAGAACGTTTTTCTATTTAAATTCATGAGTGTTTCATTCGAATTGTTACACAAAATTGTTTAAAAAAAATATTTTTCAAAAGTTACAGATATTGTATCAAGTGAACAGCACTGATTCACCGCGACCGTTCCGTCTACCACTTCAGGTTACTTGATGCAATCCAAAAACAGTATCAAATTATCAATTTCAAAGAATGCAGGCGGCATAAAAGATACATTTTCAGCTTTTACGACACACCAAAAAAGATACTCCTGTGCAATCTCCGATCTTGTGCGGTTAATTTGCGTGTGACTGCTTGAAACTTAGGTGTATCCGTGTTGTAAGCTGAGCAGGTGCTGTTCAAGACGTAGGTATGTCGTCGTGCTCATACAATATACATATACATGTCTACTCTGTCTGGTTGGTTTGGCTGACAGAACATGTATTTGCAATTGCGCATATGTGGTGTATCTTATAAGGCAACCTCTAGCTCTAGTCAAACGTCATCTGATGGATGCTGAATTTGTATGGTCTTTTCCTAAGTGCGAATAAAAAATGCGTGTATTTCGCGTCGTTTCCCTTGTGAAATGCGTTTCGGATTTCACGAGACTGGCAAACCACTTTCTTTTGGAATCGCGGCACCTATCGCCGTATTGGTGGTCTTCATTTTATACGAACAACTGAGAGTTGATCTCCTTTATTTTAAGATGTGGGATCATTGACACACACACGTTGGTTTCACTTTATGTTTATTACTCTTTTTTGTAGATTTCTATACTTTGAGTTTCAAAATTTGCGTCGTTGTGATTAACCTTTGCCATAATTTTTTTTTCGGCAGAATAGCTTCCCGTGTTTCAGTTTTAGTTTGATTTGGCTAAAGTAAAAAATGTTGTTTTGGCTGAAAGGTTCAGACAGACAGAAACTATGATCCCAATTAAGAGCAAGATATGTAAGTATCTATTTCGCATAACATCTTATATGATGTAAAGTGAGCTCTGATCAGCAAACAACCATGCCATACTGCATGTTTACACCACGTTGACAACAAGACATGGTTACACAGAGTTAATGTTAACATAACTCTGAAAAAAAAAACACATAATATATACAAATAAGTTAATAATATGCCAGGCTACTTACTTCGCATTGCAAAGACCAAAAATATGTGTATGGGACTATGGGAGTGGCTTAAAATAGGCCATAGAACTTTAGTTAAAGGAAACTTGTTATGGAGCCAGATACAGACTTTACCAAAACAATTATCGGATTTGGTAGATATATTTTGGAAATTGGTTTATCTTAATGTTTATGTTTGTCAAGATATTCACGTTTCCTAAATATATTAAAAAAAATAATAGTGGTGCAACGTCTGCGGAGATCGAGGGTCTAGTGCCCTGGTCATGCCTGAATGCATGTTGTAGTGAGGAATAGAGCGGACATACAATTTCTGCTGATTCCAATCGGCTGAGATGAGCGATACATTTTCATGAAAAGGGAAACTTGTTTGTAAAATCACATAGCTCAGACTTCTAGTGATCCAACGAACTGATTATTATGCCATGGGGTCAGCGGCTGATTCAGGATTTGGTCATGGGGGGTCCAGCTACATCTTTTGAAAAAATTAGGGTTTTAGAAATTTAAACAATAGACAAAAGAAAAGTATTCTTTGGAATTCTGTTTGCCGATTCATGAAGACAAGAGGCAAATGAAACAAATTATGTTAAATAAAAATGCTGAAGCCTATTTCAAGAGTTCATTTTACATTCCATTTCTCGATAAATACGTTATATTCCACCTTCAAAGTATGTAGATTCGAGAAACACAAATTAATTTTTGATAGTTTTGGAGAGTTCTTCACTAAGCAAGAATTTCATGAAAAAAATGCGCAGATCTCTAGAAATTTTACTATGCTATACTGGATTGCACTGAAGCAAATTTTTTCTCAAAAGTCCAAATGTGGAGACACCGAATATGCGATATGACGGACATCCAAAATGTACTCGATGCATTATTAGAAATTAACTTTACAATTTTAAAACGCTAAATTTTATTTTATTTTAGTCGATTTACGAATCATGTCGCTCCAACTATGAAAAAATTCCAACGCTTAGCTACTCTATGCGAACAGAATGAAACTATGGGAGACCATGGGGGCCTGGCCACCACTGGAATGGTCGTTCATCCGAGATTATTGTGGCTGGACCTGCAGGTGTCACTGAGAAACATCATCCACACGACGACGCACGGGCCAAGAAATTGGACATCACCAGACGGACCCTGCAGCGAATTTTAGTAAAAGACTTACACATGTTCGTTAGCGTGTTTCGTCGTTGTATGAAGAAAAAATTGTCTCGATTTTTTTATTGAAAGGCGTATCAAAAGTTGCGTATTAACGAGTAGATTCTGAATATGTACTTACCTTTTCATTTGGATATGACTTTTGGTGCTCTACCGCGGCTTAAAGGTCTTAAAATAAAGTAAAAAACTATAATATATTTTAAGATCTTCAATAAAGTAAAAAACTATATTTTAAATCTTTAAGGCGCGGTAGAGCCCAAAAGTCATGTTCAAATCAAAAAGTACATACATATTCAGAATCTGCCCGTTAATACACAACTTAGGTACCCCTTTCGATGAAAAATTCGAGAATTTTGTTTTCTTCATACAACGATGGGACACGCTAATGTTCGTGTACAAAGTGTAAACAGTGCATCAGTTAACGCTGTTGACCGTCCATCGCGTGTGAATTACTGTCAAGTTATCCTCAATCTCAACAACGAAGAGGACGATTTTGTTTCGAATATCTTCAGTGCATTTCCACTTAAGGGATTACGTCAATAAAGAAAATATTCGTTTCCGGGGCACTGAAAATCCACGTGTGATACACAAAGAGCCATAATCCATTCAATGCCAGTGTGTGGTGCATGTTCACGCGGGAAGAATGATTAGACCATATAATTTTAAGGGCGCCATCGGCAATAAGGTTATGATAACCGACTTCTTGCTGCCGGAATTTTATGAGCGGAGGGGATGGCATACATATGGTTCCAACAAAACGGTGCAACCGCACGAGCCACAAATATTGTAAAGGAAGCGTTTTCTGGTCGCATAATCTCCCTCGTTGGCGTTTTGGCATAGCCTGCAAGATTCCCTGACTTCTTTCTTTGGGGCTACTTAAAATCACGGGCTTATGCCAAATAGTCTCAGACAATCGCCACCCTTAAGGAGAATATTCAAAAAGAATGCAAACAGTTATCACCAGGAACCTTGCGGAAAGTCATGGAAAATGCGATAAGACGGGCACAAATGTGTATCAACCCTGGCGGCAGGCACTTCATATCGTCTTTTCCACTTAACAGACAAAATTGTAAGGGTCCAAATAAAGATCTTCATCACTCAAAATTATTTTTTTACTAAATAAAAAAGTAATTCAAAAACAAAATTGGATGATTAATTCTGCGCCACCTTACAGTTTTTTATAGTATTTTTCCTTGGAATGGTAAGATAAATAGCAAAAGTTCAAAACATTGCATGAGTTACTCAGGTACTCTGTAAATTTTCGGTAGAGTGAACTATGCAGTAAAGTCTACAAACAAAATTTTATACAGATGTCTCCAAATAGTGAATAAATAATCTCTAAACAAATGTTTTGAGGATAAGAGAAGAACATTCCAGCTCCAATGCCTATGGCGTTTTATAACTTTGTGTAGTGTTTCTGGAGCATAAGTATGCATAATTTATTGTTTTTTTTTTATTTTGAATGTTAAGTTGTTAAAACAAACAAAAATACATAATATAATCTACGTTTTTTTAAGACTAAATTTACCTATTTTTTTTTAATTGAATTCAATATTATTAATAAAATAAATTTAAGCACCTCGAATCTCCATATCGTGATTTTTCTATTATTTCACTGTATCTCATTTAGGCACTTACAAAAAATGTGACTTAATTTTAAATTTAAGCAGACATCGATTCATGGTTGAGTTTGATTAAAATCAATACTCTTCCAGAAGTTTAGACGTTTAATGTTAGGTCTGATTATAAATTTGAAAATAAATTCACAAGAAACTTATAAAAACTATTTCCTATATTTTAACATAACATTAAGCTTTGTTACAAATTGTAAGCTGATGCAATATTTTAAGGATATTGTGTTATGACAATAAATAACAACTATCAGTTACCAAAGCCATTGATGAATTAATTATTCAAAATGAAAATAATTCAACTTTTACTTACAGTTTGAATTTTATACTTTTAAAATTCAAAGACCATTCACCTGATATCACATAAATTCACTAGGGTGTGTCCGTCTTACGAGTATTTGATGGTTTATTGGGAACAAGTTACAACTATCTACCAGTTTTGGATTTTAAACTTTAAACTTATAGTAAATTTTTTAAGATGAATTTGATTTTTCTTTGTTAGTTCTTGAAATAAATTTATATGTAATAAGGCTCTTTACGAAAAAGTGATGTAATTTTTATAATTTTTTATAAAATAAAATAACCACTGCATTTCACTTAAGTAAAATATGGTTGATCCGATTAATGGCACTCAATTGAACTATTGATTCAAAATAGCTTTTATGGCCTTTAGTTCACAAAAATTGGGACGAAACGCCAATTTTTGTCGACTAAAGGCCATAAAAGCCATTTTGGCCTTTAGTTCACAAAAATTGGGACGAAACGCCAATTTTTGTCGACCATAAAAGCCATTTTGAATTAATAAAACAAACAAGGTTTGCTAATGAAAGGCATAATCGAACGTATCTATGCGACCGTTGTGCTCAGTTTTTCAAAAGTAATTCTGAATTTTTTTCTGAAGTTTCATTTATTTATTATTGATCTTATTTCACATTTTAATATTATAACAATTCATTCCAACATTTTTCTATGGAAAAATTAAAGAAAAAAATATTTTTTCTATTAAAAAAGCTATAGTTTTAATGAGCTTATAATTTGAGACTTCAATGCTTAGCCACATTATAGTCTTGACAGATAGGAGCAAGTTCGTGCCATGCAGTCGGGTATATTTCTTAATATTATTCAAGCCCACATAAAATGTAGAAAAAATACAAACTTTCTATTCTGTATTAATGAATGAATGAATGAATTATGTATTGGGGGTATAGCACTGCGACCTGGAGATCTATTTTGCCCCCATTTAAAAGCGAATGAGCTGCTCATCCTACAGTTCCTCCTTCAAATCTATTGCTCTTTAGGAATCTTAGTATCTGGGGCTGGTATTGTTCCAGATAGTTTTTCCTTTGATGCATGAGTGGACAACATCTTCCTAGTATGTGGTCCGGAGTTACCTCATTCATGTTTACGTGATTTACGTTTGGTACTGCTTTACTTACCATACCATGTAATCTTAGGTATCTTCTAAGTTTGCAGTGTCCAGTTAAGATATCTGTTATCATTTTTATGTTATTTCTACTTAAGTTAATGCAGTTTTCGAAACGTTGCTGGTTGTAATTGCCCAGTAGTAGTTTCGCCTGTGTCAGCTTTGAGAGTTCTTTCCAATTCCTGGATCTGATTCCCTGCCTCTTCTTTTTTAATTTTTTTTATGGCATTTTCTCCTATTCCGCAATAGGGCTCAGGCCCTGTTAAAGGGGTTGATGCACCTATTTTTGCTAAGGACTCTTCATTTCCATAAACATCCACGTGACCAGGTAATTAGTAAAGTGTGACTCTGTTCTGTTTGCCAAATTCATTTAGCCTGCATATGCACTCCCACACCAACTTAGAGCCGATGGTATATGAACTTAATACCTTGAGTGCCGCTTGACTAACTGACGTGATGGCAATGTTATTGTTAAGATGGTTCTTTTTGAGATTTAGATCGACGCATTTCCCTTTGGCATTTAGCTCCGCTTGGAAGATGCTGGTGAACTGCCCCATCGTTATGGAAAGTTTCCAAAGATTCCTGCACCAGTCCCTTTGCTTGTTCTCGATTTATCAGTGTACCACCTGATGGTATTTGTTTCGAGGGTGTAGTTTGTTTCTTCTCCTTAACTTAAACAAAAAAAAATATTAAAAAAAGAAGACACTTAGCTCTTGAATCTTTGAGCTTGAACTCCATTTTGAAGGGTGATACAAAGTTATACATCAAACTTTAATAATTATTTCATACAGAAAACAAAACTAAACGCTTACAAACTTACATAAGTATTTACATAAAGTAAAGATTTTTCTCCTTATTATGATCAATGTATTGCCTTTAATAAAATAAAAGTAGTTTTGCCAAAACAAAAACTCAGTTTTTCTTGTTAAAATTAAGAGACCTTGAACTATTGTACATCGGTGTTTTATTAAAAAAAAGTAGATGAACGTATGTTTTTCAGGTCGTCTTAATATCTCTTTCCCTTAATTTTTATCTGCGCAGTCTAAAAAAGTTGAAAAACTTGACATGAAAATAATCAATAAAATTGATGTATCCCGTCATTATTTACTATTTTAATAAAAGTAGGTTTTTTATTTAAAAGCCACTTTTTAAGGATTTTTAATAATTACACGGGTTAAGAATTTGAATTGAAGACGATATATCCATATTCTCCACTTTTTAATAATCACTTAATTAGTATTAATGGATATATTCCTTTAATGAATCGATAATATTCAGATTCAATGATTAGTGCCTTTCACAATTGTGACTACCAAAGAAATGTGTAAGGAAGCTAGACTAGATCTTACTTTGTATATATCTAGTGTGTGAATGAGGAATGACAATAACTGTTATTTATATTATGCTTTAACCTTCATCACCTCCGACCAATCATTATTCCATCCATTATCTATAACTTTTTTCCGGGTAACGGAAATTTAACCATTATTCAATAATATCCATCAGTGAACAGTATTCATTAAAATTCATTATGAGAAGGCTTATTCAATTATGTTGACATCTTGTATTCATTATGTCAACTGACCGCCTTTTTTAATTGCCTCTTTACTATAATGTACGATAAGGACTTATAGCGGAAGTGTTTGGATAGAAGAATTGTTTTTAAGTGTGAATACAAAATTATAAAAAAGTGTAGTGTTTGCAATGAACAACTTAAGGAATAAATATTTCTTTTGACAGTCTGGTGCTTTTACTGTTATATTTTTATCTTTTCATTAATTTATTAATTTTATCATATCAATGTTTCGTTCTATGTTGAAAATACCCACATACATATATACAAAAATTTATTTTAATTGTTCATAACTGAAAAAATGAGCCACGAAAAAATGCAAACAAAAGAGTTGATATGCGAACCTTTTTTAAGAAGTTTTTTTGAATGTTATTTATTTAAATTTTTTATAATTATTATTTAATAAATCCAATCTTGTAATTTTGTTTTGCCTTTTTATGTACATATAATTTATTAAAAATTAACAGAGAAAATCTAACAATATTCAATTAAAAATTTTGAGATTATAAAAATACTAGCGTACCCGTGCGGGAACTCCCGCAAGCAAATTTTATTTTTCAACTGAAGTTTTTCAAAATAAATCATGTGTCTAAAAGTTTCTGTAGATTCGCTCAGTTTTTCTTGCATTGGAAATCTTGTGTAAATGGAAATCTTGTGTGAATTACGGAATGTTGTTTTTGGGTGTTTACTTTTTGTGTCATCGTTGAACGGCTTTATTTGAAAAAGACGACTTACCACTGAAATAATAAACACGTTTAGCTTAGCCAAGAACTGTCACAACTGATCTCCTCTCCTGTTCAACATGAAAAGTTGAAAGCGTACGAATTATTTTTATTTAAAGTATGCATGTACCTGGATTAAAATAAAACAGCAAACCAATAAATCCAATCAAGTCCTTTTCTTAAAGGTAATGGAGCCAAGCGAAGGATATTTTGAAAAAACTAACAAACAATGAGCAAATCACATACGTATGTAACTATCCTATAACAATGTATATATGTAGTTAAACCTGTAGGCACATAAAGTTTAACTTACCTTAAAATAGTTTAAATTCAAAGACACACAAATATTTTTTGTCAAATTTTTGTTTGTTTTTAATTCGGATAATTTTATTTTTGTTTTATTTTTTTTTAAAACTTTTTTCAGTGTTTTTATTGTTACTGCTTAGGTAAATTAATCAAACAATGCCCCTCCTCTGGGCCCGCACCACCAAAGTATGGCATTTCAATGCAACTACTTATGTATATGTACTACATTTCAGTGCAATACGAAGATAGAAGTAGAGATAAATAATTTTGGGGTGTTTCGACCACCCAATGCCCCTCCCCTGATAATAAAAAAAAGTAGCCTATACGGTAATCCAGACTATAACTTTTTTGTGTGTTAAATTTTATCAAGATCCATTCAGTTGTTCAAGCGTTATTGAGTAACAAACATCCATACATCGTAACATTCACATTTATAATATAGGGTGATTTTTTTGAGGTTAGGATTTTCATGCATTAGTATTTGACAGATCACGCGGGATTTCAGACATGGTGTCAAAGAGAAAGATGCTCAGTATGCTTTGACATTTCATCATGAATAGACTTACTAATGAGCAACGCTTGCAAATCATTGAATTTTATTACCAAAATCAGTGTTCGGTTCGAAATGTGTTTCGCGCTTTACGTCCGATTTATGGTCTACATAATCGACCAAGTGAGCAAACAATTAATGCGATTGTGACCAAGTTTCGCACTCAGTTTACTTTATTGGACATTAAACTAACCACACGAATGCGTACAGTGCGTACAGAAGAGAATATTGCGTCTGTTTCTGAGAGTGTTGCTGAAGACCGTGAAATGTCGATTCGTCGCCGTTCGCAGCAATTGGGTTTGTGTTATTCGACCACATGGAAGATTTTACGCAAAGATCTTGGTGTAAAACCGTATAAAATACAGCTCGTGCAAGAACTGAAGCCGAACGATCTGCCACAACGTCGAATTTTCAGTGAATGGGCCCTAGAAAAGTTGGCAGAAAATCCGCTTTTTTATCGACAAATTTTGTTCAGCGATGAGGCTCATTTCTGGTTGAATGGCTACGTAAATAAGCAAAATTGCCGCATTTGGAGTGAAGAGCAACCAGAAGCCGTTCCCATGCATCCCGAAAAATGCACTGTTTGGTGTGGTTTGTACGCTGGTGGAATCATTGGACCGTATTTTTTCAAAGATGCTGTTGGACGCAACGTTACGGTGAATGGCGATCGCTATCGTTCAATGCTAACAAACTTTTTGTTGCCAAAAATGGAAGAACTGAACTTGGTTGACATGTGGTTTCAACAAGATGGCGCTACATGCCACACAGCTCGCGATTCTATGGCCATTTTGAGGGAAAACTTCGGAGAACAATTCATCTCAAGGAATGGACCGGTAAGTTGGCCACCAAGATCATGCGATTTGACGCCTTTAGACTATTTTTTGTGGGGCTACGTCAAGTCTAAAGTCTACACAAATAAGCCAGCAACTATTCCAGCTTTGGAAGACAACATTTCCGAAGAAATTCGGGCTATTCCGGCCGAAATGCTCGAAAAAGTTACCCAAAATTGGACTTTCCGAATGGACCACCTAAGACGCAGCCGCGGTCAACATTTAAATGAAATTATCTTCAAAAAGTAAATGTCATGGACCAATCTAACGTTTCAAATAAAGAATCGATGAGATTTTGCAAATTTTATGCGTTTTTTTTTAAAAAAAGTTCTCAAGCTCTTAAAAAATCACCCGTTATTAGTAGGATTGACTATTATGAGCAAGAAATATTTTTAGAGTAGAAAGAGTTTATTTCTTACACTTCAGTAATAGAAAGAACTTGAAAATGATGAAACTTTTCAAAACTATTTTAAACGAGTAATTTTGAAAGTATTGATTCAAAGACTTTAGACTTCTTTAAATTTGTTTCTCCTCAATATCATGAAATTCTAGAAAATAAGCCTTTCTAATAATAATCATTATCAATCACATGGACGCTAAAAAAATAATTGACATGATTAATCGATTCGCTTACGTTAAGTTACCGATCAGTTATAATTGAATACTGATATATTTACTGAACTACATTCTGTGGAATATTTAAACATTTATAATGTATACATACATACATATATTTATAAAACCTTTTTTGATGTCAGTGACCGTTTAATAACTGCAAAACATTTTGTTAGGCTTTTTTATGCAAGATACACATATCTTGATATAAATAATTCATTACAAGAAAAAAATAATATAAAAAAATTCAGTTGGATTTGCTAGATAATAAATAATGATTATTACACCATATTACATTTTCAATAGAATAACATACATATATGTTACACGTATCTCTACTCAATTTTGCATCTATCAATTGAGTAAGGAAAAAAATACAATAGCCAAACTGTAAACCTTGTTGGCATCATGACCTACTAATCGATTTCCAATGCAAATTATGAACAAATTATACTAAATAAAGCCACTGACTTTATTCAACGTTTTTTCTCAATACAATAAAAGTATAAGAAAAGATAAATAAGCTCACAGGTTGATATCTCTTCTTTAGATTTTCAAGATTATCTTTGCAACCACGTTAAGTCAGTCATAATAAAAAAAAAATATAGATACTCTTAAAAACAGACATAAAGAAGTCAATAAAGTATACAACCAGATGTATGTTTATTGTATGGCTCTATTGACCCCATTCGCAGCAATCAAATATGATCATCAACTGTCTGACTAAAGCTCATAAAAGATCTTAAACATCACGTACCACAGATAGATAGGTTCTTCTTTCAATATGTTTACATTTTGAAGATAGAATACAAACAAAATGAAAGATACTCTGCGGCTTTGGTGTGGAGTGCGTGGTTACACAACCTATATCGGTGGCATAATCATCAACCCACAAAATCCATGTGTCACCTGTATGTTAATTCTATAACGGTAACTGTCCTCCATATAAAACCAATTTAAGTAACTTGAATTCTTCCTCAAAAGATACATAGATACACAGTAAATAAACACAAATATCTTGCATTGAACAAATATAGCGATTAAGTGCAATTAAAAATAAAATGTGTGTTGAGCTCTACGACTTACCTTATAATCATGTTGGTTTGGCTCTTAATTAATCCAATTATGGAAGTAGATATAAACTAAAAATACAGCAATAAAAACGGACGCACACAAAAGTTTACCGATCTGATTAGATACGCGCGCTTTCAATCAACTTCTCACTGTGGTTAAGATGAAGAAATATCTTTTAAGGATACAAAAGTTATTTTTTTTTCTTTTGAAATGAGATAAAAAATAATCGAATTTTTTTAATTTCAATTCTGATCACAGATAACAGAAAAGAACAATCGCCTTTGATGATAATCACAATTTTTTTTTAAATTCAACACATGCACTCTTTGAGATACTTTTGGTATAGCTTTCCTTTTGTGGTGTATCTTTTTGGTCAGGTTGAGACCTATATATTGAATGCACTTCCTTAATAAAACTACCACGACACTATTATCATATTGACTGCTTAAAATATTATAACTGTTAATGCATTCAAAATAAATTGCATATAAAAATAACGCGCGATAAGACAAAACGACGAATTATTCCTTTATCGACAAGTCTTTTGGTGTTAAGCCAAAAACTGCGATGTCCGTTTAGTGTGAAAAGTATTTTTACTTTCCAACCGTACCAGCGAATGTCCAACAATTAACTGACTTCTTGGCAACCAAGTCAGTGAAGAAAATCCTCAAAGTTACCATCGAAGATTGTCAGCAAAGCCAACCCACTGACACCAACATTAAAGTAATCTGTATATGGGTACAGTGGGAATGTGTAAAAGAGTTGTCAGCTAAAAAATCGCTGGAGCGCTGCAAGTTTGTAAGGTAAGCTTTTATGTTAATAAATTTACACCCCGTCTCATTTGTGTTAAGATAGATGCTGTCATTTTAATAATTGCAAAATCGATTTACAATCTCAAGCCATTAAACAATAATAATGGAAAACAAAATTAATTAGCTTAAAGTTTATTAATATTGTTGTTAATCTAATTATATGAAATTTGTCCAATCAATAAACGTGTTGTACGTGGACATATACGCTAGGATGGCCAGAAATAATTTGTCAGAATATTTTCGAGAAATATTAATAACAAAATAAAAAAAATTATAATCCCTTAATCTTGCACTTAAAGTATTTCTTTTTTAAGAGGAAAAACTTTAAAAACTTTTAAAACTGTATTCTCTATTTTTTTTATTAAATTGCTTGTGAACACACCTAAATCAATGACGGTCTTTCGAAAACCAAAGTTTTCATATGAAATTGACACGATACTAAAAAGATAAATAAGATAGTCGATGATTTAAGCTTTAATAAAATGTTAGAGAAAGTATGATGCTAAATTCGATTGTCATTTGTAAAATCATCGTTTAAACCTAGTGTTATACTAAAATAGTACTAATTCGACCAACATTTTGCGTCTTTAAAATTAGTATCCCCTTTATTGAAAACACCCCCAGGTACCAAGACTTTATGGTAAACATTTACATATGTATCTATTTAACTCGAATAAAGGAATTTTAAAAGAAAAGATTTATATGACCCTAATCAAGTAAAACGGAGTGTCCCTACTTATCTAGTGGTAAGTTCGATACTTAAAATACCTCTTAGTATGGTCTTTCCCTGGTCTCATGCAAGCAAAGCTTTTGTATATATTTGTTGTCAAAGAATGGAATCGTGTTTGCGATACAGGAGATCATGAGTGATCTCGAATAAAGATCCATTGTAATCTGATGGATTAACTTTGGCTTATAGATGCAATAATATCGAGGCATGTGATGTGTCTTCGGAAAAGCTCGACTTAAATTTGTATTTTTTATTTTTGGCCAGTTTTAAAGTGATGTGTTTTTTTTTTTCTTTTTTTTTTGAAAGTGAAGCGGGTTAGTTGGTATTGTTTTTGTTTTGTTTTTATTTTCTTTGGATAGGATTGCAAGTGAGAAACGTGTGCTGTTTATTGGAAGTGAATGGATAGCGTGGAAGTTTATTGGAAGGTAGTTGGTGGCCTACCACGTAACACTACTTGTAATAGATATCCCATGATTCGTGATAAGTTTGTTTTAATTTTTTCTATTTGAGTGGAACGTGTGAAACAATACGGTGCAAAATAATGTATAGTGTAGTTTTAAGATTTTTCAATATTTTTGTGAAATAAAGAAAAACTATTTGACGAATTGATAACGCATACAGTGAAAAATCATTGAGGTTTTTCTCAACTATTAGATATAAATTATTGAAATTATTCAGAATTTTTTTCTCAATAACTAACCTGATAATTTATTTGAAGACAAATTTTAATATATAAAACCATGAAAAAGTGCAAAACACAACAACTGAAAGTTCTGCATAAAATTCAAATAATACAAATATATTTAGACAAAGTAGTACCCAGCATCGTGTGTACTTTTTTCTAAATTAAAACGCTTAATGGACTTTTTTTAATATATATTTTTTTTTAGAAATCGCTTTATATACAAAACAGGCTATAGCATTTAAAACTTGAATAGAAATAACTGCAAACAAAGCACGTTCAGCCTTGATTCCTAAAATTCTATGAGTCTATAAAATATAAATATTGCTTTGCTACAACCATTTTGTTCTTTTAAACGCATTTTTACATTATTAGTATCCGCGTTAAAATTAATACTTTTACCCCTATTTTGGGCACTCGGATCTCAAATCCATGGATTTTTAATAGACGGGGCTTTATTTTAATTTGTTTTTAATATTTTGGTTTTATTAAATGTTTTGAAGAAAAAAAAAATTAATAAAATGAGTGAAAAAAATCGATTTCAGATATTAGATTCTTAAATGAATACAACTTTAATCATTTTTTTAACATTCTGAATTTTTATATTTCATATTTGTTGAATAAAAAGGAACGATTAAAGTTAAGCATTTTCATTATTTTTTCAGCTTTTTGCATCCCCATTAAAATTTTAATAAAATGCATAACTGAGCCGAATGAATCCTATCTTTTGCTTAGGATACTTAGAATTTTAAAAATTGATGATATTAGTGACAAATGATCACAATCATAAAATTCGTTTTCTAAATGGCTTAAACAAGACCTTTGGTAGTTGAAGCTAATATAGAATGCCATGTGATCTCTCAAGTAAATATGAGCTTATGCAAGAACAAAATTTATAAATCATTGCAGTGGGCTTAAGAAAAAAAAAAGTTTTATATGTACAATTTTTAAAACATTTTTTAGAATAAATTTTGGTACGCCAATTTTAAGATCTTTTTATTGTGCCAATAATAATTAAATTAAAAAAAATCATAAGGATATAGAATGTATCAAAACATTTAAATTTATTTAAAAAAATCTAAAACATAGATATATAAACATATATATTTTTTTAACAACAAAATGCTAGCAGTCAGCACTATGCAGGGCATTAATTTTAAACAATAATTTATTGAATTTTAGATCGTACAAATTGAGCAACACATAATAAAATGTATTAAGTGCTGCTTTGGAGAAACATGGCAATTTCTAAACCAATAACATTTGTTTGGTGGGTAAGTTATTTTTAGACAATTAGATAAAATAAATTTTTTTTTTCTACTGTTCATTGTCAAGTTTAAAAAATATCGATCGTGTAGAAAAACTTTTTTTTTGAGAATTTAAATACATGTTAAAACATTCAAACATATATAAGCAAATTGATAGAAATCAGTTGCACGTGTTTTTTTTTAAATCGAAAACCGAATATAGTGGTTCTATGAGAAGAACAATCATTGTTCAACCATTATCTAGCTTTTACTGAAAAATTTTTTCTTATCTATGAAATATGTTTTGAGATAAAAAATATTTTCTAAAATTTCGAAAAGATTGCATCGCACGTAATTATAATTTTAGTCTTAAGGACAAATTTTAGTCTTAAGGAAAAATTTAAAAGAACGAGTATCTATCAAGTTTAAAGAAAACCGGAAGAGGCTGTTGTCGAACAGACAGAAATTCGAGACGTATTTGTAATGTCAAGTCTGATGAAAATCTGCATAAACTTTAACACGTTATGGGTGTAAGCGAGTTCTAAAATTTCGTTTCCTGATCTTAGTGTCGAAAGTGGAATTCATAACTTTTTGGTCAAATTGGGGTAAATTGTCTCGTAAGAAACCTTCCTTCAAATAACCCACTTTGTTTTTTTTGTTTCAGTCCAGCCAATCCTGAGATTAACTGTCCGCCATGGGACCATGTATTTTTGGATGAGTCGACGTTTGCGCCCTCTTTAATTCGGCCAAAATTCGAAAATTAAAAAAAAAAATTTTTTGTACTCTTCACGCATGTATTCATTATTTAAAAAAAAAAAATTATGTTATAACCTAATAAGGTTTCCGAGAAAAAAATTCCCAAGAATCGTGCGTTTTTTTGGCATTCTAGACCGTACTAGTACCTTAAAAGAGAAGACGTTTACGTAACGTCAAACAAAATAAAGGATGGAAGAAAAATAATAAATCCACTACTACCTTCACACCTTAATGAGTATAGCACATATAGGTTCGGATAATACGAATAGAGTAGGAGCAGAAATTACGAAAAAAAAGTGGTTTGATTCATATCCGGATCTCGTATGACATCAGAGTGAGAGTCCGATTTTATTTTTTTTAAAGGAGAAATTAATATTTAGTGGACTGGTCACTTGAGATCCATTTGTTAGTTTGGAACTTAAATCCAAAAATACTTTAAGGTTTTAAAATATACGTTGCCTTTTTAACTATATTGCTTTTAGAAGAACTACTCGTGCGTAATATTTAACGTTTAATTTCTGTTCGTTTGTCGGAGATGTTTAAATATTTAAAGAATTTTGAAGTATCACTAACTTTTTTTTGATAGGATTTCGTGATACTTACGTGAGACCATCGTGTTAAAATTTTTTATTTATAAGATTAAACTACAATTTTATGTGAGTTTGAAAAAAGTTTTTTTTTTGTTAAATCTGTGCTAAATAGGGTATTTTTATAAAGGTTACAAATTAACAATATTTGATTTCTGGCGGCACCAGTTGGCCTGCGGAGCTCTGGGCCGTCACATATTTTTTTTTCATTCTTCCTTCAATTTGTTGAACGAATCGGGACGTTGCAAAAAGATTAAGAACCTGATGAAAAAAGAAGTGCAGGAGTCCAGAAGAAGAAAGAACATCGGGACTATAGAAATTAAATTGTTTTCTATGGGAAGAGTGAAGTTAAATTCTTTCTAATAGTTTACTTCGTTCAATTGGTTATCAAAGTTTTTACAAACCTCTTTTTTTATGGAATTCTTCGAACTGCATACATTCTATTGTTAATTTTTGATGAGCGGTAAAGTGTGTTAATAATAATTTTTTTTGTTATATTTTTTTTATGTTTGGTTAATTTGGAAACTGTAAGTGAACGAGGTAGAGGTAGTTAAAACTTTATGAATTTCATCCCTTTCCAAAAGGAGCTCCATGCAGGCAGGGCATTTTTATCCGCATGTTTCCAGTTTTCTTTTGCAGCTAGCCACTAAAAAGGGTGATTTTAAAATCTTTCTTTGATAGTCCAAGAAATATCTCGCTTTCACATTTCTATTTTTTCAGTTATTGTTTTAGAAATTGTTTTATATAATTTTTAAAATACTAAGTTATCTTTTTTTTGGTTAAATGTTTATTTGTCTAAAAGAAAATTATTTTCCCCATTTGTGTTTTTTTTTTTTTTTGGTTTATTGTGTAATTTAAAATTCCAATAAAACTTCATTCTTCGCCATCAGTGTTGAAATATCATGTTTATTTTGATTTCAACTGAAGAAATCATGATTTTTTGAAGACATCTTTTCAGGGGTGTGGACGGTAGCTCAGTTTCTTTGGTGAAGATGCCAAGTGAGCAGAACGTGTGTTACAATTTTATTTCGCGAAATTAAATTGATTATTGAAATAAAATAATCAAACAAAATGACGACAAAAACCACGACGACGCTACCGAACAACAACTATGTATTATGTAATTAAATAAACTAAAGAGAGCGATGACGAACTGTCAAACTGCAAGCAGACGAGTTCAGCGAAAAAAAATTGTAACTGATAGCAACAATGTATGCTACCACCACGACTATGCTCAGTAAGGGGGTGGGTTCACGAATTATTTTGATGATGATGATTTATTAATACAATAAAAAAGTGAAATGATTAATTTTCAATCAACGCAGAGGCGTAGCTGAAAAATGAAAAAGGGCGCCAGTTATTTTTTTTTGAAGATAAGGAAATCACAAACCTTCTTTGGAGCGAAACCAACGGTGAAAGATATTTTTAAATAAAAGATTTAAGTTTATGATTCCGAATGGGAATTTTAAAGTTTTATTCAATTACTTGGGAAACCTTGCAATTAAGTAGGGCTAAAACCCAAGATCTTTTAAACAATTAGAACACAGTTAAAAATGAAGTTATTAAGATGGACCGTTAACACTCGGTCCCGAAAGCACAGAAACGGTGTTAAGAAACGGGTCGCGCGTTCCGTAATATCCGCTTTCCGCCAATCAGTGACGTGGGCTTCGATCGCGTCATTTATCAGCAACACTCAGCACATTGGCGAGAGTGCGCCAACGCAGTTGGAACCCATCAGCCTTCTCGTACTCGCACTTTACACCCATCTTTATGCACAGTCATCAGCATTGAATTCGCCGACCTCCGGTATGACTTTCCAGTGGCGGGCAATTCAATGGGTGCATTCAGCCACCTAACATCCCCATACAAGTTTTTAAACAAAATTTTCTGAAAACCAAAAAAAAAAAAGGAACTTAATTTTTCTAACATAAAACCCGGTAAGAAACACTGGAAAACCTGTGCAAAGAAAGTTGCTATAATTTATAAACTACATTTAGAGGAAGTTGGTGGTAATTTTCTACATCGCGAATTTACTTGATTCGTTGGGTTTTTGCGCAGATTTGGAGAATTATAGGGACTAGCCGTTAACGTTCCATCTTTATGTTTTAGGTTGGGCACGCAGCCATTCTCACCAGGAGTAACTTCAACAATTGGGAACAAAACTTCGCCAATGTTACTTTTTGTGCATATTTAACACAGACCGCCCGCCCGTCTGTTTCTGTGACCAGCTGTCACAAGCAATAGCGATTTGAACAGACCACCCGTCTGTCGTCCGTTAAGTTTTAAAATTGAACACGCTGGTATTTTGTTTCTTCAAGTTACTGAGCGAGTGAACCGATGGCTGATGGACCATGGCTGCCCTTCTCTCTCTCAGTAAGTTGAAAGAAACACCTGCTTGAAGAAAGTTATTGAAAAAGGAACAAGGATAGGGAACCGAAAGAATGATTCTTGTTACGGAAAATTTTACCGTAACACGTGGTGTCCGTCATATTGGAGAAGTTCCATCTAGACCACTCTGGCCTGATTTGTGTTTTGTCTGCAGGTGACATAAAGTCTCGGGGACAAGTCTCCGGTGAGCTGATGCCGCGCATAGCAAGCAGAACTAGTCCTCGGGACTTGACATTCTTTCCCATTTTTCAATCTCTTCCTTTCCGAATTTCTGACCTACTCCATTTTTCAACCCATTCCTTCCCCAATTGTACCTCATTACCGACCTTCCTCAAATTCTTTTTGCCTTGCAACAAACGCTAAAAGTCCTCATTTTTTCATAAATAAAATCTTATGCTATAAGTAAATAACTCATGATGTAGTAATTTTGACATTAAATTGTTATTGAATGATAAAACTTGGTACTTTTAATTTTTTAACAATTTCGTAAGGAAGAAATTGGGGTTTTCGTGTTTTAACTGGAGCGACTCAGATATAGATTAGACTTCGTACTTGTTGTGTTCTTATTTTTGTATAAAAGGAAATTATGATGTTCGCGATTTATGTAAGTGAAAAGTAAAACCCTCTTATCATTAAAAAGTATAGAAGATTGTTTCAAAATTATTTTTGTTTGTACTGAATTAATTAAAATCAGTTATTGTTCATTTCTGGGTCAATAAATGTGCCCAAACGTTGTCTTTCCTTAATGCTAGCATTGATAAAAGACCTGACCTTGGATCATAGGCCGCATTTGTAATAAAATCTCACTAAGCGAATCACCTCATCTATATAGTTTCTTTATTCTGTCAGATTGTGTCAAAGTCGCCAATTCAATACAATAGCTCCATCAAGGGCGACTTTTGTATTTTTTTACACTTAACGATATCATTCTATTGTTTATCTACTCAGCAGCAATACTAATGAAGATATTGAAAAGTTATAATAAATAAATTAAATGCCACTCTAACCGAGCGCCAAGTGATTATTATGATCCAATCTTGTAAGCCGATAACTGTTTAACTTTGCTACTGAAGAATAAAAATGCCAAATAAAATTTCAATTAAGATTCATTGGCAATGATTTCCAAAGCTCAAGTTTCTTTGTGTTTTATTTATTTTATGTACTAATGTATGGGTTATGTTGTCATTTCACGATGATAATTGTGATACCTTCTATTGAATAGCCGCTATTAATTTAATTTAAGGTGCGGTATTGATTACTTCAATCGAGTAGCATAAGAATTTTAAATTACAAAAATCACAAAAAAGTCAGCAATAGTATCTATGTACTTGTTTATCTTCGAGAGAATGTTTCTTAACCTGAGGCAATTTTAATGCTTGCAATATGTTTATAGTTGGGAAATATTGTGATGTATTTATATTTTATTTAATGCAGTTTTAAACTCGTTAAGGCCTTAGTTATGTTACGTTCCTATTTAAATCACTATTAACTTAAAGAAAATCTATCTTTATTTAATACACATTATTAAATTGTTTAAGGAAAAATATTAATTTCGTGCAAGTAAGTTGAGATATGAAATTAATTTGAGTTTCGGGTTTCAAAGTTTTTTGGAATTTCAATATAACATGATTTTTTCTGCGAAGTCTTGCAGACAAATTGGTTAATGTCAAAAAAAAATTAACACAAATCAAATAAAATCGGCTAAAACTTGATTTCAAAACACTAAACTTGAACAAAGTCCACCAGTCGCCGGTAAATATTAGGTTTCACCAATGTCAATTGATAAAAGTTATAAAACAAAGTATTATAATGAAAAAATATTATTGTAATCCACAGGCCAGCCCTCACCACCGATCAATAGCCTATATAGTTTTCTTTTTAATCGCATGAAGCGAATTACACGATTTGAGATTTGTATATAAAAAAATGCACGACTTGTTCGCACGAATTTGCTCTTGTGTAATAGACTAAGAATTTCAAAAACGAATGTAATTAGAGAAAACTGTTCATAAGCATAAATTAATTTTTTAGACTCTTTTAGTAGTGAGAGATAAAAACAGAATGCCATGTAATTTCTTAAGCAAACATGATATAGGGGTTTCTTAAAAAATTAAACTCTTTTATACAAACTTTTGAAAACATTTTTAAGAAATGATTTTGGGACATCAGCCTAAAGCTTTTATCACTTTACGAATAAGAATTAAGTTTCTAAAAAAATATTGACTCGTTTTTGAGTTATCGAATTTTCAAAATAGAAATTGATTTTTTTTTTTTTTCAAAAATTCAAAAAAGATTTTTTTTTAAGTTTTTCAAACTTTTTAAAAGCTTCTTTATAAAAAAATTCATTAAAATACAACAGATCGATAATGAGAAATTCAAAATTTGAAAAATGGTTCTATGGTATAGTCCAGTCATTTTAGGCATTTTAAACCCCAATCTGCGGAAAAATTCCAAGTGAGCTGAATTTTTGTATACACCTTTATTACGGCATTGTACTGAAGATGTGAAAAATCAACATTGATATCGTGCCGGCTAAAAAAGTTATATGGGTCAAAAGGTCCCGAAAATCAGTTTTTCGCAAATATCTCGCGATCTATTGCTCAGAGGTCAATAAAGGTCATTATAAAAATTGTTTGTCGTGAAATTGTCTACAAAAAATGTCTCTTGCATTTTTCTGTAAAATTAACCGTTTTTGAAGTAGAGAAAACCACTATAATGCACTCACATACGGTATTGTATACCGTACGGCGTATATCAAGGCGTAAACTCTATTGCTTTTTATTCATGTTTGTAAGTGTGTTATTAGTAAAATCTACTACATACACAGACATATAGCACTAGTAATACTAGTATAGACAGGACATTTCGTGCCCGTGAATGCCTCAAAAAATGACTTAAATATAGCAAAAGTCCTAAAAATAGCATTTTATCATAAATCCTAAAATGCTAACTTGGTAGATAGAATACCTCTCATACAATAAGAGGCTGTCCTCAGGGTGGTGTATTATCACCCTTGTTGAAGAGTCTTCTATTGGATGAATTGTTAGAAAATCTTAACTCTCCATTGGATTTGCTGATGATGTTGCTATCATAGCAGTAGGTAATCCAAAGAGGACTAACAATTACACGGAAATGGTGTCTATCTGTAGGATTATCAATAAACCCCTCCAAGACGACAATCATACCATTTACAAGGAATAACTTCTGCCATATATGAAACCTATCCACCTAGCTGGTGAAGTGATTGAAACGCAGAGAGGGGTAAAATATCTAGGAATTCTACCAGATAGTAGACTCCTTTTGAACAAACACTTAAAAGCTATAGTCGGGAAAGCCACAAAAGCCCTAATGATTTGCAAGAGACTTGCAGGAGGCAAGTCATGCAGATGCAAACCGAACATCCTTAGCTGGATATACACTATGATGGTAAGACCAATCATTACATATGGGGCGGTTGCATGGCACAAGAGAACCGAATTAAAAATAACAAGGAAAGCTCTAGAAAAAGTCTAAGGGCTCGCGTGTATCTGTATTACAGGAGCAATGAGAACCTGCCCTACCGCAGCTATAGAGGTTCTCCTCTATCTATCCCCTCTACACGAGGCCATCAGAAGTGCGGCAATGGGAGTTTTCTTGAGATCCTCGAAACAAATATCATCAAGTGGCACACTGATGGGTCGAGTCCTAAGCAGAATAGTTTCAGATTTCTGAAACTGACTTCCATATCATCGCAATATCACTGAATCTTGTTGAAGTCACAGTGCAAAAGAATTCTGATGACCTCGACTTTGGGAGCTGTTCTGTACACTATTAGGTCGACGGCATACACAATTGCCCGAGTTAGACTACCTATTAGATCGCTGGTGTAAATGCTGAATAGAATCAGCGAGTTAACCGCTCACAGCTGAAGACCATTTTTAATATCAAAGATTGCGGTATGCAATTATTAATGACACAGAAACTGAAGATATCGACAATGAATGATAAAAAAAAAATATATACTAAAGTTAATTTTTCTGTATTCAAATAAAAATTTATTCACTCGTAAATAAAAAAACCTCTGATTACATATCATGGATTATGCCTACAGGGGAAACCATGTAAAAAAAACGCGCCCTGCATCCTACCTCGAAGGTGGTGAGGAAACGAGTGCATCGTCATAATATATTCGCTTTTTCAGCGCTCTACTCCAAAAACGGTTAATTTTACAGAAAAACGCAAGACATTTTTTGTAGACAATTTTTATAATGACCTTTATTGACCTCTGAGCAATAGATCGCGAGATATTTGCGAAAAACTAATTTTTGTGACCTTTTGACCCTTATAACTTTTTTAGTCGGCACGATATCAATGTCGATTTTTTACATCTTTATTACAATGCCGTAATAAAGGTGTATACAAAAATTCAGCTCACTAGGAATTTTTCCGCAGATAAAACCTAAAATGACTGGACTAGTAGGTACAATCAGTAATATCCTTATCTATTTTAAAATTTGTTGTTTTTTTTTAATTATAGATCGTAAATATTGATCGAAAGAAAATAATTTTATCAAAATTCAAGGCGCTGTTTTCTAGAAAATACGATTTTCGAAAACCCTCTTTTAACATTTGTATGGGGAGTACCTTTATTTTTAGGTAAAATAAAAGAAAATTTCTCACAGCTTGTAAAATGTATCAAGAAACTCTTAATTGTCAAGTTCAAAAAAGATACCAGCATGAGATTTTCGAAATATTAAGTTTTGAAAAAAAAAATTGAATTTTTTTTCTTAATCCAAAATAATTTTTTTTTTAAATTTGAAAACACAATTGTATTCAAACTCTTCGGGAGCTGTATACATTTTTTTTTTTCAAAATTTTGTGTACCATTTTAGAGAAAATCAAATACAAAAGAAAATGTTTTTAGGGGGGTGCCATTACCATTTAAAAAAAAAATCAGTCGAACATTTTTTGAGAAAAAAAAAATTATTTATTAAATTTCGTATGGCAGGTACCTTTATTTTTGGTCTTACAAAAAAAGAAAAACACTATGGGGGGAAAAATTAAAATGATATCTATCAAGTTTTAAGAAAATTTGCCGAGCCGCTTAGTTGAACAGACAGACAGAATTGCGAGACCCACCTTTTTAGTCTTCCCTATCATCGAAATCTCAACTTTGATTAAAATCTCGAATTCGATATTTTTTACGACTACATAACTTTAACTTGCCTTTTAGTAGATATAAGTCGCAAGTAAAAAGGAATGTGTAGATTGTGCCTCTACGCTATATCAGACATTTAAGGGGTAAACACAAAAAAGATAATTGTCGCAAAATTGCTTACCATAATTGCCATAATTTCCAAAAATTTCTTTTGCTCGCAAATTTTGATGGCACGAAAGATCGTCGAAAACCAAAAGGGTACTGATACTGCTGAGTTGTAAGTTGTTACTATTCTTCTGTGCGTGTTTTTGGTAGGAATGGTGGGGAACAACAATTTTCTATGGAGCCTGAACGTCTGAGATGAAAGCATTTTTTTATGACACGATATACTTGTAGACCTTATCACTTCTTAAGCAGCAGCTGATTTCGATTTCCTTCGTCACTCTCCCGACACGTTTTTCGTTTTTTAGGGTTAAATATAATCTTAGCATATAAATACAAATTTTTTAAGCAATTTAGAAAAATGTTGTATCTTAAAACCGTGTCCATATAAATTATAACTTAAGTCTACCTTTTGATTAATTTTTTCTAAATAAATGCTTTTAATGTTACCTAACTCCTTAAAAGTGCAAGTAGTATTGTATACCAAAATGTTCAAATAAAGATTTTCTGCATTAAAAAAAAAAAACAATCATTCGATATTTTTGAAAAATCTTCTTAGTGTCAAGAATATGTATTTTTAGTTGCCATATGACTGTTAAGATCCGATCCAGATAAAACCAGAACTTCAAATCATTACCAACAATCTTTTCATTGATTTTAAGGCATAATATGACCGTATTTTTAGAGACGAACTGTATAGAGCAACGTCTAGTTTTAGCTTTGATACACGTCCGGCCTGTACAGGGCGACGATTGAGAATGCAGGCTGCTTCATCAATGTTACAAAAGCTTCATCGATACCTTTGATGTGGAAAGAAGTTTCAGACAAGGCGTTGTGCAGTCTTTCAATTTTCTTCAAATTAGTCTTGAAAGAATTGCAAAACTCTAGATACAACTCTTAATAGGTACATCAAATTATTCGCATATGTAAGAAAACATAACTTACATAGGGAAAAGATATTTAAATCTTTATTCAAATTAAATTTTAACAAAAAAAATTACAACAAATACTTCCGCATGTGAAAAATTGAGATTGAAAATCAATTCCAACAATGCAGATTGACATGTTTCAGAAAGCCAGTGGTAAGGAACACTATCTTTTGCAGTTCAAAACAGCAAATTCATAAACTAAGAACTAATAATTTTGCAACTTCCTTTACGATCGGAAACCAAGTATTTTAGAATAAACTCCTAGAACCGATTTTATTTAAGAAACATAGCAGAGCTCTGCACAAGGATGCCAAACTGGTAACAGGAGCATTAAAATAATTATTTAATTAAATTTTTGTGTTAGCAAGAATACAAATTCTTATTACCAAGACTCTTATTGGACCGATTCTGACTTATATGTCTTGTACTTGGCTTACAACATCAGTCACTGTTGCAAAAGAAACGGATTTCCTTTAAGACTAGGTACAAACATAAACCTTCAAGCCTAGTTTTATGAGACCTTCACCTTTGAATTAGGGGGGTGATATTGTATATAAATATAATTTTGTTAAGATGTGGATGCCAACATAAACCTTGTAGCACGGTTGCAAAAGCTTAAGTCACTTTTAAGCTTAAGCTTGGCTTACAGTAATATGTTAGTGATTGACTTATGAATTAAGAATAATATAATTCAGCAGCTAGTTAGACTTATGAATTTAAAAAAATTAATTCATAAGTCAGTTGGTGAATTGTGAATTTAAAAAATTTAAATCATAAGCTTCTTAGTGAGTTATGAATTAAAAAAAAATTATTCAGAACTTACTAAATGACTTATGAATTAAAAAAATTTAAATCATGAGCAATTTAGTGATTTATGAATTAAAAAAAATAATTCACAGCCTACTAAGTGACCTATGAATAAAAACAATTAATTCATAAGCTAATGGATGAATTCTGAATAAAAAATTATTAATTGGAAAATTTATAAGCTAGCATAATAATTTTATGACGCACAAAATTCTCCAAAACCTTCATTAATAATTAAATAATTATGTAGTCAAAACAAGCTTAAACATTTCCAATCTACCCTAGCTTATGAATGAAATTTTTTTTAACTCATAAGTCACTAAGTCATGAGCAAGACTTAATTTTTTTTCAATTCATAAGTCACTTAGTAGGTAGTGAATTAATTTTTTTTTAATTCATAAGTCAGTTAGTAGCTTTTGAATTACATTTTTTTTAAATCATAAGTCACCAACTAACTTATGAAATAATTTTTTTTATTTCACAAGTCATCTACAGACTTATGACTTAGGCACTGTGTTTTTAATTCAAAAATTCGCAACCCTGCCTTGTAGTCCTATTCCTAGTTTTAGTTTTGATGTTAGTTATTGTCATTAAGTTATAACTGCTAAAGTAGAGCAAATTAGTGATTGTTCGCCTGTAGCCAGTGTTCATAAACAAACTTACTTTTAATTTGATTGTATATTCTAATACTTTTTTTGGTGAGACATGTATTTAAGTTGACCGAAACTAAAAATTGTTGTACTTGAAAACGTACTGAACTTATATGTTTCAATAAAGATAACTAACTTAACTTAACTAAAAAAAACTAAAGTGCCAAGTAAATAAGTTAGGAACCGGCCATGATCAGTGCACGGGCCATTAAGTGTTCTCCATCTTAAGCAGCAACGCAATTAAAAAAATTCCAATTATATTTCCAGACTTAAGCTATTTCTTAAAAACCATACCCGTCAAGCATAGTGAAAATTAAAGGACGCAAAAATATTCGAAATCCGAAGTATTGTTTTTGCTGGCCACGATGGAATTCATCAATTGGCAGCTTGAAATTTCAATGAGCATATCACAAAAACGTATCTCTGATTTTAAATTTGGAAAAATGAAAAAAGATGAAAACTTTTCGTTGACTCAACTGAAATTTTAACTCTTATGTTTGTTTTTGTTCTTTACCATTACAAAAATTGTTAGATTATAATTAAAAAGTTAGTCAAAAGTTATGGATTACCTCTTTTCACAAATTATGTACTATTTAAACGTTTGCAAACGCAAGTTCAAATAATAAATTGGTCAATGAGTTTTTTTTTTCAATACATCTTGCAGCCGAAGGTAAAACTCTTAGACAATCATAACCACATTTTTGTTCACGGTAGATCATTAAGACTAAATAAATTATATAGGTCGTTAAAAATAAACAACATAAAGATTGCCAGATATTATTTACGATGATGTTTTGCGAACCAATTCACTTTTGGAAGTCGTGGTAACCCATAATGGAAAATATTGGTGCTTATTCACCACATACCATAGAGGTGGTAAATCGCCCCCTACGAGGCACGTCCACGATCACATGACTGCGTAGTGCGCGCGTACAACAAGTCACTTTCTATTTTATTTTATTTTACTTTATTTTTTCAATGACTGGTCTGGTAATATTTAACTTATGGAGTCTAGCTATCTACCCAAGAATAAGTTGTAACTATCTCAGACAATACCGACAACAGAAAAATTATCGCTATTTGTTGGTTAGTACCGTTTTAATTGGTCTAGCTCACATTTTATCGACCAATGTGACCTGACCATAATAATCTCTCAATATTATGTATCTGTTATCTAAGTGAAACGAAAAACATTGGTATTCGGCAGCCCATCAAAGTGTAACGAAATAGAACGTGATGGGAATTTAGTGAGTAAAGTTATTAAAGAAGAGCTTTATGAAGTTAAATGTGTTTATTGTTTTAAATTCACTTAGCATATCAAATGAATTTCGGTTGTTTAAAAATCTGTTTCTATGTATTTCCTAGCTTAGATTTGTAATCGATGCATATTTCGAATATATAATATGATTTCCCTATTGCTCAAATGCGTGCATCAAAATTGATGAGAAGCGTTTCCGTGCTTTTTGGATAAAAAAGTATTGGACCTTGAAAAATATATACTTTAAAAAATTTAATGCGATAAAATTATTATACTTTCTTTAAATAATTTTACCTTAGGGTCTTTTAAATGGAACATAAGGGGACATATTCATAGTTCTTCGATAAGTTCTGATTTTGTTTTTGCTAAAGTTTATATTATTCATAGACAATTAAAACCCATTTTTAAACGATAACCTGGAGTCTAACAATAGACAGGACATAAGGTATGTTTAAGCTGTCTTTAACTCTATAAAACGCCAAAAATAAACAGAAAAAAAAATAAGATTCCGAATTTTTCGCGCGAGTGATTTGATTTCAAGTATTTTTAATAAATAAATTAAAAAAAATAGAAATGTCACTTAATTTTAATATTAATGAAGATTTTGATATTCTGCTGGCTATTGATATGATGCCGCCCAATAGAAAACGAAAGCATTATCTGAACCGCATCGATCCCTTTGAAATGGCCGACGATGATTTTTATGAGGGGCTTGCCAATATCTGGAAGCCTCCAAATCTTAACAGCGCTGTGTTGAAATCTTCTGCCATCATGTCCCTTACAACCATTTCTTCTTCAGTGGCTCTTAAATTGCAACTGTATTGCCGGTCACCCTTTGTGCAGCTCGCATACCACTAACGCTTTTACGAGCAGCATTTTTGATGCGATGCCACACTGGTCTTTAAGATTCGGGATTTCTTGGATGACCACCCAAGCAGCCTTTTTAGCTGAGATCATGCGAACATCATTCCTTTTATCGTCGACAACCATTAAATGTCCCCGTATTAACTAGCGAAGCATTTCTTTTTCCAATTCGGACCAATTTTGTACCCTTGGCCTTTTTAGATTTTCCTTTCCACTCATCTGCAATTATATTCATATACGAGTACTTATGTATGTTTATAAATTATCTTACCTTGTTTATGTTTTTATTTATCAAAAGACTGCACACAATAACAAATTAAAAAGGAAACAGCTGTTTGTAATTTCGCTGATTCAAGGAAAATTGTAATAAAATTGTAGTAGAATATCCTTAGACCTGTTTCTAACTAAACAGAGCTGCCAAATTCTTTATGAATAGCACCTATTTCTAACCTGGGTCTTAAATTTAGACTCTGGTTCAGTTAGACTTGGGTTTAAGATATGACTATAATTATGCCAAAAGGTTTTTAACTGTTTTAGCTAAATATTGTTAAATGCTTATCCAGCCTTTGTTGCTTTTTTTTAGTTATTTATATATTTACAATCAAGGCTTACACATTAAAAATATACTTTTTAAAAGTTAGTGAAAAACTAATAATTATATTAACGTAATGAGGAAAGCTTCTTCAACAAGATTGTGGTTTAAAATATTAGTTAATGTTTATCTATTAAATAATGAAATAATCCTTATGGCAAAGTCTTAAAATTCATTTAAAGATAAATAAAATACATGACTGGGTGCACGAACTTGCTCTTATGTAATATACTAAAAAATCTGAAAATTAATGGTGCAAAATTTTAAACAGCCTATTATTAGGTTATTACGTATGATACTACATTAGGGTGTGTCACTTTTGTATGGCCGCAAAAAAGTACTCTTATTTTTAAATGTAATAGTGCTCAAATGTTGTATTAGGGTCAGAGGTTTAAGAACATGTCAAAAAAAAATAAGATATCGTTCGTCTTTGGCTCGCTCAAATGGGTTGAAGTTGAAAAAAAAAATTTAATTTACAGTAAATTTTTTTTTTTTTTTTACGTATACTAAAAAAAAAAATTAACAAAATACAGAAAGAATTTTTGTCTTTACAAAAAGATATACCACGATATTGTAGGTGGTTCCGTTGATTTTTAAGAATTTTTTTTTGAAAAAAAAGAAAAACGATTTTACATAAAAAAATGATTTTTCTTCCTTCTTTTATTATTTCATATCTTCTTTACCAAGTGTTCAATTTAAACAAATATAAGCTTAAAAGTTTTTCCTTGCAATTATCTTTGACTTGAAAGCCTAAAAATATTTTATATAATTTTTTTATATCCACACGGTGCAATTTAAAACAACACCTTTTTCAAAAATCTCGAAAAATCAAATTTTTTTGGAGTTCATCCTATTTTTGAGGGAGCCAAAGATATTAATTAAAATGAAAATTGTAAACGCAGGATTTAATTTTGATAAGCAATGCAACTTTTAAAAGCTATTACATTTGAAAATACCATAGTTGAGCACTTTGACACACCCTAATACTACATAAACATAACAATTTGCTAACTTCAAAGTAGAATACTAACTCACTCTTAATTTTAAACATTTTCTAACTAGTATCGTACTAAAGCAACATTCTTAGTAAATTGCTTCTGAACACATCTAAAACAATGACAATTCGTGCAAAAAACTAAGTAAACAGATCCTTTTTGACGTTTGTAAATGTCAAAGAGTCATATGAAGTTAGCACAATACTTAAAAAAAATAAAATAGGTATTCGATGATTTTAACTTTAATAAAAGGTTAGAAAAAGTATGATGTTATATTCGATTAAAATTTGCAAAATCGTCGTCTTAACCTAGTTTCATTCTAAAACGGCTTTAACATTGTATTTATTCAACAAAAATTTCCCGGTAATGTTATAAGAGAAACTTGTTCATAAAATTCATTTTTGAAATCTTTAGTAGTATCTAGGAGATAAAAGAAGAAATCTATGTGATTTCATAAGCAAATATGAATTTATCTAAAAACAAAAATTTAAATCGTTCTAGCGGTTTCTTAAAAAATAAGCTTTTATACAAAAAAAATTTTTTACCATTTTTGAGAAAAATTTTTGGTACGCCGACTTTTAAAAATAAAATGCACGACTGGGTCGCACGAACTTGCTCCTATGTAATCGACTGGGAATTTTAAAAACGAATGTTATTAGAGAAAACTGTTCATAAGGATAAAATTAATTTTTAAATTCTTTTAGTAGTAACAGAATGCTATGCAAATATGAATTTATACAAGAACAAAAATTATAAGTCCTTGTAGTGGTTTCTTTAAAAGAAGCTTTTATATACAAACTTTTTAAAAGCTTTTTAAGAAAAAATTTTGGTACGCTAATTTAAAGTTTTTATCATTGTTCGAATAAAAATTAAATTTACGAAAATAAATATTGACCCGTTTCGGAGATATCGAATTTTCAAAAAAAAAGAAAAAAATAAATTTTTTTTTTCAAAAATTCAAAAAATATTTATTTTAAAGTTTTGAAATGCAATGTGTTTTAGACTTTTTAGAAGCTTCTCTATGCAAATTTTCATTAAGATCCGTTATGTGGATAATGAGAAATTCAAAATTCGAAAAAATGGTTCTATGGTAGGTACAAGCTGTAATATCTTAATTTCAAAATTTTTTTTATTAAATTAAAGATCGTAAAAATTAATTGAAAGAAAAAAAATTTTATCAAAATTCTAGGCACCGTTTTCGAGAAAAATACGATTTTTGAAAACCATTTTTTTTAATTTTTTAGCATTTGTATGGTAGGTACCTTTATTTTTAGGTAAAATAAAAAAAAAATTTCACATTTTGTAGATTATATTGAGAAACTTTTATTTATCAAGTTTAAAAAAAATCTAGCATGGGGTTTTCGAAATATTGAGTTTTGAAAAAAAAAATTTGAAGTTTTTTTTTAAAATCCAAAAAAACTTTTTTTGAAAATTTGAGTACACAATTTTATTTATGTTTTTGGGGAGCTTCAGCAAAAAAAAAATGATCAAAATCGGTTGAACCGTTTTTGAGAAAATCAAAAACAAAAAAAATGGTTCCATGGGGGGTACCCTCAATATCCATTTTTCGGAAAATTTTTTTCAACCAATACCTAGATTTAATTAAATGAAATTTTTCTGTATCTTTATTTTTAAAATCTGTTGAACAGTTTTTGAGAAAAAAAAATGTTTATAAAATTTCGAAAAAAATTCGTATGGGGGGTACCGTTATTTTTGGTCTTAAAAAAAAAAAGAAAAAAACGTGTGGGGGGAAAAAATTAAAAATGATATCTACCTAGTTTAAAGAAAATCGGCCGAGTCGTTTAGCCTGTAGTCGAACAGACAGACAGACAGACAGACAGACAGAATTGCGAGACCCACTTTTTTAGTCTTCGCTATCATCGTAATGTCAACTTTGATCAAAATCTCGAGTTCGATTTTTTTTACGAATGCATAACTTGCCTTATAGTACCTATAAGTCGCAAGTAAAAAATAATGACCCATTCTTGGGATACCGAATTTTTAAAACAAAACTTATTTTTTTTTTCTTATTCAAAAAATATTTTTTTTAAGTTTTGAAGCGCATTATTTTTTAAACTTTAAAAAAATAATTCTAGAGGTTGTACCATTAATAACCATTTTTCGATTTTTTTTAAATTAATAGATTTTGAGAAAAAAATATTTTATAAGATTTCGAAAAAAAAGATCAGCAAGTACGGTTTTTTATGTCTTAAAAATAAAAAAACCAACGTGTGGGGGGAAAAATTTAAAAATTGTATCTTACCAAGTTTAAAGAAAATCGGCCGAGCAGCTTAGGCTTTAGCCAGCCGAACAAACATACAGACAAAACTGCGAGACCCATTTTTTTCGTATAGTCTAATCGTAACGTGAACTTTGATCATTTCGAGTTCGATTTTTTTACGAATGCATAACTTGCCTTTTAGTACCTATAAATCGCAAATAAAAATAATTCGGCTGGATGCATATGTACTAAAATCAGGATTAGTTTAGAAAATAAATTCTTAGCCTTCAAGCTTTACCTCTAATCCTCCTTAAATGTCTTGGCAGGGAGCTCCATAGTCGAATGGCATTGAAAAAAAAACTGTCTCTGAGAAGTCAGGCAGGAATATAAAGGATAAATTAAATTTAGGGACCTGTAAGAGGAACCAAATTGTATCCTATTGAAAAGACTAAATTGTTGCTCAGTTTGGATAAGATTAAATAGTAATAAAAGTATTCGGAAACGTATGAGATTATCAAGTGAGATATTAAAATTAGCATTAAGAAGCTTGATTTATGATCAAACTTCTGCAAGCCCAAAATATAACGCGTGGTATTGTTGAAAGCAAGATTAAGCCTTCTTTTGCGGATACATCACATTGACAACAAATTTCACGTCCGTAAGCATGTAACTAACGGGTGATTTTTTTGAGGTTAGGATTTTCATGCATTAGTATTTGACAGATCACGCGGGATTTCAGACATGGTGTCAAAGAGAAAGATGCTCAGTATGCTTTGACATTTCATCATGAATAGACTTACTAACGAGCAACGCTTGCAAATCATTGAATTTTATTACCAAAATCAGTGTTCGGTTCGAAATGTGTTTCGCGCTTTACGTCCGATTTATGGTCTACATAATCGACCAAGTGAGCAAACAATTAATGCGATTGTGACCAAGTTTCGCACTCAGTTTACTTTATTGGACATTAAACCAACCACACGAATGCGTACAGTGCGTACAGAAGAGAATATTGCGTCTGTTTCTGAGAGTGTTGCTGAAGACCGTGAAATGTCGATTCGTCGCCGTTCGCAGCAATTGGGTTTGTGTTATTCGACCACATGGAAGATTTTACGCAAAGATCTTGGTGTAAAACCGTATAAAATACAGCTCGTGCAAGAACTGAAGCCGAGCGATCTGCCACAACGTCGAATTTTCAGTGAATGGGCCCTAGAAAAGTTGGCAGAAAATCCGCTTTTTTATCGACAAATTTTGTTCAGCGATGAGGCTCATTTCTGGTTGAATGGCTACGTAAATAAGCAAAATTGCCGCATTTGGAGTGAAGAGCAACCAGAAGCCGATCAAGAACTGCCCATGCATCCCGAAAAATACACTGTTTGGTGTGGTTTGTACGCTGGTGGAATCATTGGACCGTATTTTTTCAAAGATGCTGTTGGACGCAACGTTACGGTGAATGGCGATCGCTATCGTTCAATGCTAACAAACTTTTTGTTGCCAAAAATGGAAGAACTGAACTTGGTTGACATGTGGTTTCAACAAGATGGCGCTACATGCCAGACAGCTCGCGATTCTATGGCCATTTTGAGGGAAAACTTCGGAGAACAATTCATCTCAAGGAATGGACCGGTAAGTTGGCCACCAAGATCATGCGATTTGACGCCTTTAGACTATTTTTTGTGGGGCTACGTCAAGTCTAAAGTCTACACAAATAAGCCAGCAACTATTCCAGCTTTGGAAGACAACATTTCCGAAGAAATTCGGGCTATTCCGGCCGAAATGCTCGAAAAAGTTACCCAAAATTGGACTTTCCGAATGGACCACCTAAGACGCAGCCGCGGTCAACATTTAAATGAAATTATCTTCAAAAAGTAAATGTCATGGACCAATCTAACGTTTCAAATAAAGAATCGATGAGATTTTGCAAATTTTATGCGTTTTTTTTTTAAAAAAAGTTCTCAAGCTCTTAAAAAATCACCCGTTACAAGCGTTTTCGCTAATAACAAACAGGTTTTCAGCGCAGTATTATGTATACTGAGTTGACGATAGCATGAGAAGCGCACCATGAACTTTGCGTTTTTGAACAACAAATCAATAGTTTTTGCAGTTTTGATTTTAAGGGATTAAGAAACAGTACATTGCACACTGACCAGTGCGAAATTACTTCAAGATCTAAGTTAATTGTGTGTGCGTAATCTTCATTAAGCCCAAGAGGACACCTGTTGTATAATTGCACATCGTCTGCATACATTTGGATTGAGGATCTTGTAATCTTGTTAGTGAGTTCAATAACATTTGTAAGAATTTTTTTAAAACTAGCGTTTTAGTTCTGTTAATAATAATAAATAAATAAATTAATATATGATGAGAAAAGATGAACCCTGAGGGACATTTCTAGTGGTCCCAAGGAAATTTTACGTACCAACAGAAATTGCTTATTTTCTTTCCCGGAGATAAGATGAAATTTTTAACTTTTTAAACTTTTTAAACATTTAGTTTACGCTGTCATACCCTTCTAAGACGCTTATATTGGTCCACTATTATAAAAATCACATCATTAACATGCTGTGAATTTTGAATTTCTTGGAAACACCTCGAATTATAAATTTCCATGGTCAGAAAAAGAAGAAATTAATTTACTTGTGATTAAGTTGAATTGAATTGAATCACCCCATATAATTAATTTAATTTCTTCTATTCACTCTTCTTAATGAGAAGAAATTTTCTAATTAACATATTATGTTCTTCAAATATTATACAAACAAATTTAAAAAATCACAAATCGGTATTCTATTTTAAATTAATTTTGTTTCTAAGACATTACATTTTTTTTTACCCAAAAAATATATTTTTTGAATATTTCGTTTTGCAACTCTAACTATGTATATATTTATTTATTTATTTATTTATTATCTATCAAGCGTATTAAATTTCTTAATATATCGAACCTTCCGTATAAGCCTTATAATTTTATAACTTTATAACGAATATTGGAGTATTAAGAGTATGGAAATTAAGAAAAAACGTAAATTAGTAGCCAAAACACCTACATTTTTTTTTCAATAAAGTCAACTTACATATGACCACTAAAGGAATCTCAAAAGATTTGAAAAGTTGAAATTAAAATTTTGTTGAAAGAAGAAAAAGAACAACACAAACAATATGTCAATTGAAGGTTTTATTTTTGTAGATTGTATTGAATGAAATTCAATTTAAATTTTTTTTTTTGAAAAAAAAAAATTGAAATTTATTTAATAAAATATACACTGCAATACTAATTAACGCCCTTTATCAAAAGTTATTTCATATGGAAACTGTTCCAATATTCCGAGGAACTGGCCTTAGTCTTATTACTATCAAATACAAACTTTATAAATTTTATTGAAAAACTAAGATCGCTCAGTAATAGGTTATTTTCCTTAATGTATTCTTTTGAATGTTGCTGTATATAATCCGACGCGACCGCATATATTATAACATCCATCAGTTTAGCTCAAAAGCTTTTGTCTTTTTTTTTCATTAATTTGCCTCCAATTAGTTATTTAAAATGATTTAAGATTAAAAAAAAAAAAAACAATACATATAAGCTTTGAATGTTAATATATGGTCAATTGTTGTTTTATATTCAAGTTTTCATCTTATCTCAAAAACAATACAAATTTTTAAATTATTAGAAGTTTTGCATGCATAAAAGTAATTAATGCAAAAATCTCCTAAATTTTAAATATATGTAATTCTTAAACATTTTTTTATTTCAGAATTGGAAACATTATTGTTTTATGAGGAGGAGTTCCTTGGAAGAGGCAGTGTTATGTTTTTAAGTGGCATATACAAGCAATTGATCCCCAGCTCTTCCGTGGCACTAAACATTGCACAATGGGAAAATATAATAATAGCAAGTATTTATTGACAAAATTTTGAACTGCATAATGAATAAAAAAAAACTAAATGAAATAAATTAAATTATTTTTGTTTGACCAACTTGAAATAATTTTGTTTTGTTGAAGAATCTGGTTCCTCTTCGGCTATTTTGGTCACTTGATGTGCAATGAAACTAGTTTGATTTTATTTACTTCTTCCGACGTTTCGACAGGGGTTGCTGTCTTCTTCAGGGGATCCTTTATTGAAACAATAAATCACAAACACAGTTTAACAAATTTGTTTGCAAAGAAAAAAAGTTGTCAACTGCAAGGGCAAAGATATTTCTTTGAACAGGGTCGAAATGTTTCATGTCTTTCCTTGTTTTATCGCTTCTTTCACAGATAATTCTCAATCGAAGTAGGTATCCAGTATCCTCCCCTTAATCAGTTCTCCCGTTATACACGTTTCGCTGGGAGTGTTCATCAGTAAACTGGTCGTACCATCAAACACAGAGATTCGTTTTTTAGTCGCACAACACGATTATGGGATAATTTACTCGGCATAATTTTCACTTGCCATTTTAGTTTGCAAACATTCAAGACCAATGTTCATCGACATTTCTTTTCTCGATCATCGCTCGTGCTGTGTTTAACACTATATCTCAATAAACCCTTTCGCTCGTGTGAATTATAAAAAAATTACTACTACCAGAACTAGTCAAAACATTTTTTGCAGAGGAAAGAAGAATTGCACCAACTTATTTTAAAATCAGTTTTTGTTTTCGTAAAAAAGGCGGTTGCCATGTTGAATCTTAAAATTTCAATAAATTTCATAATAATTACAAATCAGAATTGTTGTAAATTTAAAACTTGTAGGGTGTAATACGAGTACCATCTTTTCGTTGAAAAATTCTCATTCAATCTAATATAATTATCAAATCAGATAACAAATCACAAAATGAAATCCTTGGAGAATATATAATACATATAAAATATAAAATTTAGTTCAAGACATTGCCACTTTTTATCTGAAAATCAGATCAACTTGAAGGCAAAATAAAAATAATAACCATCATTAAGTCAGATAAATAAAAACTCCTTTCAACAACTTATCTTAACCCGACGTCCTCCGAATACGAGTCCAGGAAAGTGTTCATAAGTTAACCCTCAATGAAATGTCTCAAACAAAAAACCACTCAAATAAACTGGATTCAAATAACATATTATTGGACAATACTACACGAAATTTTTTTTACCGAAAGCTAATAAAATTATCGGTATCCCGCAGTATATGATAGTTTGTATGCACGCGTAAAGTGCTCAAAGTCTTTCACAAATATTTGCGCCATTGCGAAATAACAGCTTCCATGAAAAAGCGAATAAAAAATACAAAATATCGAATTAGTATCTTGTTTATCAGAGAGTTAAATAGGCGTATACAGGCGCTTACATAAAAAAAGCTACACAATCTTTATAAAAATAAAAACTAAAAAATAAAACGTTAAGGTTACATACGGGTTTGTTTCTTATCCATCACAAACCGTTAAAAAATGCAATTTTCGATATCGTAATGTCCATATATGGTTGTTACTAATGAAGACATTGGTATTTTTTTCGTACGTCTTGACGTCTGGTCATTTCTGAAGTATGTATGCCTCGTGGTGTAGTTGATATAACAGTAGCAACCGCCTAAGAAGACTATAGAATGTACGAGTAGTATACCATTCATTATTATTATATTTTTTTTTTTGTAAAAATCTATCCACCCTAATAATTATTATGTGGTTTTAATGAATCATAAATTTTTCAAAAAAATAAATCATGTCTTCGTGTCTTGGAAAATAGTTTTAATTTTGAGTGAATGTAGTAGAGTAGCCTAGATTTTGAAATAATAGGATTATTTTACCTTCGATAAAATAATCCTCAATTGCTTGTAAAAATAACTTGCTTTTAACCTTCGTTTTTCTGAATTATGTAATTTCAAAGAGGGGCTTAAGTATCAGTTAAATACTCGTACAAAAGATTCGTAACTCAGAACTTGAGTATAAGAATAGAATTAAAATAACTATTTTATTTACCTATTTACTCGTATATAAAGGATCCTATCGAACTAAAAGCAGGGTCCAAATTACCGCATCAGTTTTCGAGTAAAACGTGACTGAATTATGTGAGTTTGGCAGTACCGCTTACGTCATCGAGCAATCGATTACACTAATTTGACATTTTCATTCGATCACTGATGGGACTCACTCACTCGGTCACTGAAGCGGTAATTTGGCCCCAGATTTTGATCCCTGGTTAATCCACGTACAGTTCAAATGGCTTTCTTTAGTTGATGCCATTAGTTTAATTAGGGATCCATTTTGACGAAAATTTTCACTGCACTTGTGTCTAACTTTCGTAGGAACAACACTATTTGGTAAAGTATAATTTACTACAGCAAACTGGGTTGCAAAATAGCTTTTTCTTGCGAGCTGACAAAAGGTAAAGGAGTGTTATTGGGAAGGAGTGTAGGGAAATATTATAACTCAGAAAATTTTTAAGTAATGTACCCAGAACGAATAAATTGGGGTATAAAACACTGCGACCTGAAGATCTATTGTGTCCCCCATCTAGAACTGGATGAGGTTGGCTCATGATTACAGTTCTTCCTCCAAATTTGTTCCTTTTAGGAATCGAAGTATTTGGAGTATTTTAAGGGATGATAATTCACTTTTTTTTATGTGGTGCTTGTCCAGATACCTATGCCTTTGTTGCACGAGTGCATCACATTTCCCCAGTATGTGGTCAGGTGTCTCCTCGTGAGCGTTGCAGAATTTGCAAGTCGCGCTGCTCACCAGGCCAAGGATGTTGAGGTGTCTTCTCAACCTGCAGTGGCCTGTGAGAAGCCCCGTGATTTTCCTGAGGTTATTTCTACTTAAGCTAATGCAGGTTAGAAAACGCTCTCGGTTGTAGTCCCCGAGTAGGAGATTTGCCAGTCTCAGCTTAGGGAGTTCTTTCCAGATTTTTGATCTTTTTGCCTCCTCTTCTGTTTTAATTTTATTTTTGATCACATTTTCTCCTATTCCGCAGTAGGGCTCTGGCCCTGTAAGGAGTGTCGATGCATCTATTTTTGTTAAGGAGTCTGCCTCTTCCTTGCCCTGGACACCAACGTGGCCTGGTACCCAGTGAAGTGTGACAGTGTTATTCTTGACCAGTTCAATAAGCTTTATCACGCATTCCCAAACAAGTTTGGAGCTGATGGCGTAGGAGCTTAATGCTTTTAGTGCAGCCTGACTGTCTGACATGATGGCAATGTTTTGGTTTTTATATTTCCTATCAAGGTTTCTTGCAGCACATATGCCTATGGCATTTACTTCTGCCTGGAATATGCTAGTGGACTGTCCCATCGGTAAGGAGAGTTTAGTTCTAGGCCCAAAAACTCCAGCACCAGTCCCTTTAGCTGTTCTCGATCCATCAGTGTACCATTTGATGGTTTTTTTTTTTTAAACTGTAGTTTACTGTTTCGCCTAGCCAGTCTATTTTGCAACTTAATATCGTTGTTTTGGTAGGGTTGATGTTAAGTCCCTCAGATATACACCATTTCCTAGTCTGGACTATATCACAAAGAGTTTCTTCGTACTTCCCCAGTGCCGTTATAACGATGTCATCAGCAAAGCCAATACATCGAATCCGTTGGGTAGTTAGACTTTCTAATAATTCATCCACTACGAGACTCCACAGCAAGGGTGATAATATCCCTCCCTGTGGATAGCATTTTACTTATCCATCTGACTATAGTGATGGGAACGCTCTTCCTTTCTAGATCCGAATGAACTGCTTCGTGAGAGGCGTTGTCGAAGGCTCCCTCAATATCAAGGAAGGCCCATAATGCCGTTTCTTTAGTATCTAGAGCTCTCTGTACTGTATTAGTTAGAAATACATTAAACAAAATAAAATATTTTTAAAATATATTTTGAAAAGAAGACTGAAATAAAAAATAGAAATTTATGAACCACCTTAAAGCCGGGATGACACAATATCCCGTGCTGTGTGTTGTGGATTGGTGTGTCGCTATCGCCCCAATGTACGAGTATTTTATATGCCTAGAACCATTTTTGTGAGATGTGGTTTGTTGTGCAGTGCAGTGGGTTTTTTTTTTTTTTTGAAATTCTTTGTGTTCCTATTCCGCTTTATTACGCTATGTTATACATTTTTTATGGAAAAGAGGTAATATAGTGCTTTTGAAAATATAAAAAAACTTTGTTCAATTAGGAGCGTTTGCAACACACCAATCTTGATTAGTGTGTACACAGTCGATAAAACACACCCATCAACCAGCACCACACTACAACACACCACACAAGATAAAATAAGAAATGATATGTCTTTAGAAATGACTAATGTTCCAATATTCAAAACCTTAAAGAAATTTTAATTCTGTTAAAAAAATATCTGAGTATAAAATCGTTGAGTGCAAAGACCACTCAAAAACTGTTGCTTAATATTTTCAAAAAAATTTCCGTTGTGTACTCGGTTAAACCTTCAGCTTCTGCTAAGTAACAATTTAACGATTTTTACTTACGAAATATAGGTAGTATATGGCAAGTTATGCATTCGTAGACAACATTTAACTTATTCCGCAGTAAAATCAGCCTTCTACAAAATTTTTCCTTTGCACTTTTTTTTAAAAAGTAATTGTGAATTTCATCAACTTTATTTTCACTTTAAGGCCTAGTACTCAGTACAAGTGAAAACGAAAATTTCATATAAATGTGGCGACTGGTTCACTCGCATGAAATCCCCAAAGAGAGGTGAGTACCAAAATGTGGATTGGAAAAACAATTATGTTCCACAACTTTTTTCACGCCAAATTTTCATTTTTCAATGTACAACCATCAGGAAAAAGTTTAAGGCAGCGTGGAAAACTGTGACATTTGTCAGTTAATTTAAATATTTTGTTTCAAACTAAAAAATTGAACATTTATAAACAGAAGTAAAGAATGGATAACGAATTTTTTGATACTGCTCTCGAGAGTTTCAGTATTTCAGGTGAGTATCAAAAATTCACGTGGAAAAACTTATTCTATTTTCATTTTTATTCTCCGCGTGTAATTTGGAACGTATTTATTTTTCATTTCACGCTAGGTGAGTACTAGGCTTAACTAAGAAATTAATTTTTGTGATGTTCTTTATTGTGTTACTAATTTCAGACTGTTGTACATATTTTACATAACTTACTGACTAACATGAATTATTGTAACTGTTCACATTATGATAGTATATCATATAATGGTTTGTGTAATATGCATACAATGCATATACGTACATATGCTATATATACTACATCTCCCCCTTAGGGATTGATATTTTTATTATTTTACAAATATGCATAAATTCTAAGATTTATCTATATGCTACATCTCATAATTCAAATAAAAACTTTAATTTATTCAAAATCAATTCAATATAATATACGAGTAAGTATGTATATATTTTTATTTATTTATTATTATTATTTTTTTTTTTTTTTTTTTTTTACGTTTTAATTATTATGAAGCCTTTATTATTATGTACATATAAATATATGAAAATATGAAATACATATACAATTTTAATATATAGGATATGTTAAATTTGTCTTCGTTTTATTAAATTCAGTTTATAAATTTTCCCACTCCTTGTTACGGAGGGATCGATTTGAACAGGAATGGGGCTATCAGCGCTGAAGAGCTCTTTTGTATGTAATTCAAAGTTTTCCTGTGGCTCTAGGTGAAAATCTTCTTTCGTATGTCTTAACTGTGAAGTGTTTCTGCGGAATTTATGCCCATTTTCCGTAACAACTATAAAAGATCTAGGTGTGTGCCATTTAGCTATAACTTTACCTTTTATCCATTTTTTATTTAACCTCAACCTCACAGTTTCTCCGATTACAAATTCTTTTCTTTTTCTTGCATTCAAATTATAATAAGATACGTTTTTATTTTGCATGTTTTTAATATACTTTGAAACATTTTTACACAGAACAGGTTTCAACATATCATTTTTAATTGGTAGTTTAGATCTTAGCAAACGAGATTGAAGGAGTTGTGAAGGTGAATAATGTAGCCCCGTCACTGGGGTGTTCCTATATTCTAATAAAGATACTGCAACTTCATCTTCAGTATTTGATTTTTTTAGTATATTTTTTGCTATCTGCACGGTCCTTTCTGCCAAACCATTTGATTTGGGATAGTTAGGACTTGAAGTTATTATTTCAAAATTCCACTTTTTGCCGAACTCTTTACATTCAAATGAGCTAAAAGGAACATTATCGGCAATAATAAGTTGCGGTATACCATATTTTATAAAATATTCTCGCCAAACTTTTATAACCTCAAAGGAACTTTTATTTGGTATTTTCTTAAACTCAAACCATTTTGAATAGTAATCCACTATAAGTAGGAACGAGTAACCATCAAACTCAAATATGTCACTTCCTATTTTATTAAATGGTATAGCAGGAATTTCATGAGCGATCATAGGTTCTTTCACGTTACTTTTTTGGAGTGACTGACACTTTGAACAACCAGCAATAAGACTTTCTATCTCATTGTTTAAATTCGGCCAATAAATCAAAGCTTGGGCTCTTCTTTTTGTTTTGGTTATTCCCTGATGAGATTCGTGAATTTGAGCTAGAATGGACTTACGCATCTTTTGAGGAACTATAATTCGGTCTTTATAGAAGAGTAGGTCATTTTCAAGATAAATGTCATGCCTTAATTTATGATAAAATCTAATATTGTCTTGAATCTTATTTTTATTTGCTGGCCACCCGTGTAAGCAATATGTTACTATAAGGCTTAACTCACTATCGTTCAAAATTTCTTCTTTGAATTGCAAAATTTTTTCTTGGCTCACATTAATAGACTTAACTGCTTTACAAAAACCTTTGTCTTCTTCTGTATTTCCTGTGTCTCTAAAATGTCTCGAAAAATAATCAGCTAAGTGAAGGTCCTTACCTGGTATATAACTTAAACTTAGGTTGTAGTTAAGAAGCCTTAAACGCATTCTTTGTAATCTTGAAGATGGAATTTTAACAATGTCCTTATCCATAATAGCAACCAGCGGCTTGTGGTCTGTTTGTACCTTAACATTCCGACCATAAATATAATTGTGAAATTTTTTGCACGCAAACGTTATTGCCAAATATTCTTTTTCGATTTGAGAATATCTTTTCTCAGTATCTGACAGGCTTCTTGATGCAAAAACAACAGGTTTGTTATTTTGAAGCAAACAACACCCTACTCCATTTTGAGATGCGTCAGTTTGAACTATTATCTCATTTAATTCCTCAAAGGGCTGTAACAAAGTAGCTGAAGCAATTTTTTTCTTAATATTTTGAACTGCAGTGGAGCAGTTATTTGTCCACGCAAACAAAACATTTTTCTTTAGGAGTTCTCTTAAAGGGGCAGTTAGCTCTGCCAAGTTAGGTAAGAAATGCCTTAAATAGTTTACAACTCCTAGGAACTTTTGCAGGTCTTTTTTATTTGAAGGATCTGTAAGAGCAATAACTGCTTCAACTCTTTCCTTATCTGGTTGTATACCCGCTTCAGTGAATTCATGACCCAAATACTTAACGCTTTTGACCCTAAATTGTATTTTATTTTTATTGAATTTTATATTAGCCTGTTTAGCTCTTTCCATGACCGTTTTTAAAATGTTGTCATGTTCTTCTTCCGTCTTAGCACTTATTAAAATATCATCTATGTAGACACTCACGCCCAGTATTATCACCAAATACAGTCGTATTGTAATATTGAAACACTTCGGGTGCTACACTGATCCCAAAAGGTAATCTATTAAATTGATAATACCCAAACGGAGTCGAAAACGTGCACAACTTTCTTGAATTCTTTTCCAACTCCACATGGTAGAAACCATCTTTCAAATCCAGTACTGTGAAAAATTTTGCCCCACAATGTTTCATGGAGATCTCTTCAAATGTAGGAATTAAAAAATGTTGCTTTCGAATATACCTATTCAGATGTTTTGGATCTAAGCAAAGTCGTACTGATCCATCCTTTTTCTCCACAATAACTAAGTTGTGTACCCACTCTCTAGATTCATTTACTTTAGATATAATACCTTCTTTTTGTAATTTATTTAATGTTTTTAATACCTTTTCTTTCAGAACAATTGGAATTCTACGAGGTGGACAAACCTTAGGAATCGCATCACTACTGAGTTCGATTTTAAATTGTTTTTTAAATTTTCCTACGTTTTCAAAAACTTCCTTATTTTCCTCTATTAACCTCTCCCTCGTCATTTTATTGTTAATCAACCTTTTCCCTACAGTATTCACCTTCCTTATCAAGTTGAGTTTAACACAAGTTTCTAACCCGAGAATAGGAGTGAAGTTTTGGTCTATAATAAAAAATTGTTCTTTGCTCACCTTATTTTTAAAACAGCAAATTAATTGGCACACACCTTTCGGCTTAATTTTTTCACCGCCATACGCCTCAAGCTTTATATTTGTATTTGATAAGCACCTTTCTGACTTTATGTTTTTAAACATTGACCACGGAATAATATTAGCTTCCGCTCCGGTGTCCAATTTAAAATTAATAAAAGCCTCTTCAACTCTGATTGCCTCCTTCCAAACATTTAATTTTCTGAAATTTTTAACAATATGATCATTCAAATTATTATTTTTAACTTCGCTTGAAAATATCTCTATAGAATTTAAAAATATACCATCCTCGCTGTCACTGCTTACATCGCCGTTAATTTCGTCCTCCTCCGCGTACTCTATTGATTTGATGTTTTTCTTCTGCTTGTTCTTACAAGCAACCGCAAAATGATTAAAGCTTCGGCATAAGCTGCATTTTTTTCCAAACGCTGGACACTGTCTTGATTTATGTTTCGTGTTACACCTTCCGCAATGGAAAGTTTCAGGTTGCTGTTCTCTTCTTGTAAATTTACTGTTGTTCATTTCTCCGGTTTTACTGTACATCGAATCACGTCTCCTGTTTTGAGAATTGATTGCATGTACCGGTGTAGAACTGGATTCCCCCGTTGCCTTTTCTTGTATAGCACGTGCATATTCTTTTGTGGATTCTGCTGTCTTGCAAAAGTCAACAGCTATTTTTAACGTCAAATCTGATGTTTGTAATAATTTTTCTTGGACACTTTTGTGAGCAATTCCAAGTACTATTCTGTCTCTAAGAAGACTCTCTTCTTGATCTCCGAACTCACACGACTTCACAAGTTTTTTTATCGACGTTAGAAAACTTTCGAATGGCTCACTGTGTTGTTGGTTTCTTGTAAAAAATACAAATCTTTCATAGACCACATTTTTGTTTGGTGTGCAGAAATCAGCATAAGCTTTTAAGACTTTAGCATAGTCTTTTTTGTCATCGCTGCTCAGGTTGAAAGTATCGTAGAGCTCCAGCGCTTCTTCCCCAATGGCGTTTAAGAAAGTAGCAATTTTAACCTCATCTTTCTTGGTGTCTAATTCTGCTGCTATTTCAAATATTTTATAATTTTGCAGAAATTTTTTCCAATTTGCATGCACATTTCCCTCTAGGCTCAAATTTGACACTTTTTTAATATGATTCATAGCGGATATTTTTGTTTCTTCTTTTTTAATTATTTTTAATTTCTTGACTTTTGAATGTTCGACTTTTTTAACATCACTTTTTCCACTATCCATTAATATTTTACTTTTAAGCTGACTGCGCCATGTGATGTTCTTTATTGTGTTACTAATTTCAGACTGTTGTACATATTTTACATAACTTACTGACTAACATGAATTATTGTAACTGTTCACATTATGATAGTATATCATATAATGGTTTGTGTAATATGCATACAATGCATATACGTACATATGCTATATATACTACAATTTTTGAAGAACATATTAGGGGGTTTGAGGACACTATTCTGTACGTAAATAACTCTTCGAGTATCTTCTTTACAAGTTTTGCTGGTAAATCTTCATCATCATCGGCTCGACAACCGGGTTCCGGTCCTGGCCTCTTTCAACAAGTCTCTCCACCTATCCCGGTCTCTAGCCGACGCCATCCAGTTGCGCACCCCAAGGCTTCGGGCGTCCTGGTCTACGCCATCTCTCCAGCGCAAGCATGGTCTACCACGCTGTCTTCTACCATAGAATGTACATATTGGTACATCTTGTACATTTTTAATTCTATATTTGTTTAGTATTTTTTTTTCTAAAACTTCAATTTTAGTCTTTAAATATTGACCAACCTACCTTAATGGACATCCCTTTGTACCGTTTATTTTTCTTAAAAAATAAGGAATCGTTATGACGGGCAATATGCCACATTGTCATTTTATGCTTTAGAAAGGACATCTACCTTCGGAGACAGTGGACATGTATACCACACTGAATAATGTATATTATCCAGTGCGGTGGAAGACAGCTGTGGTTCGTACTCTCCCGAAAAAAGGGAAGGACAACTCCAATCTGGCCAATATCTGGTCGAGAAGTCTTATACCGGGTGTATTCGAGAAAGTCATAAATAGAGCTCTGTCCAAGTGGGCGGAGGACAATAATATCGTACTGGATAATCGGTTCGGTTTTAGGGCGAGAAATGCCACCTTTTATTCCACGTTTAAACTCGTTTCTGATATCCAATGGAAGAAATCCGAAAGAGAGTATGCCTGTGTGGTCGATTTGGAGAAGACCTTCGACACCGAATGGCTCAATGGTGGAAAATTTGTTGTCAAAAGTGGTAATGTAACTTCTACAACAATCTTCGATATAAAAAATAGTCTTCAGCGGAAAGCGGTTACATACGCAGAACGGGTCAAAAAGTTGAGGTCATCAGAATTCTCTTGCAACGTGATTTTGACAAGATTCAGCGATATTGTGATGACTAGAAATTGAAGCTGGAGCCCCAAGGGATATGAGAAAAAACTGGCGCAATCGCGGATCGTAGAGCCATATGGGCATCCACTGTAGACTTAGAATGTAGTAAAGCACCTTAGCATCTGGCTGGATTAGTGTTTCTATTTCGACAGACATAAAAATGCTGCTCCGAGCAGGGCTAGGGGAGCTTTTACTCTGACAACAGCTGTTTTATAGCAGCTTGCTTGATACCAGAGAAAAAGTGTTTAGCTGCCTATGTTTCAACATTGCCTAGAATACTAAAGTCGGAGTACAAACATTATTATTCCAACATGGCTCTATACAACAGAGCCAATATAAACAGAATAGATATTTTTTCCTTAAGCAGATTCGGGTTCATATTGCAAGCGCGATGTTCTCAGCTTAATCTTTGGGGCTTATTACTTCAACAATGAATATTTCGAAAGTATGCGTTTAAGTGAATATATTGCAAAAAATACATTTCTCTATTCAGACAGTTTGGAATCCTCTCTCCTGTTTGGAACACTAGTGAAATATCAAAACGCACCAAGTTGAAACTCTTCGAATCCAACTTGAAAACTGTGCTCATATAGGCCTGTGAAACATGGAAGTGCTCTGCTAACATCTCGAGCAGGTTACAGGCTTTTGTTAACCGATATCTGTGGTAAGTCGAGTTGTGGAATAGAACCAGGCAGAAAAAAGTAAATGTAGACGTTATGCAACGAAAATAGCGATATATTGGCCATACAATGAGAAAAGCAGACAATAACATCTCGAAACAATCTTTTGGATGGAATCCTCAGTGTGCAACACGTGTCGGAAGACCAAAAACCATCTGGAGGTCAACTGTAATGGAAGAATCAAGGTCTCAGGATATTCATACGTAGCCACAGCTAAAACCGCTTGCTTCAAATCGTGACAGATGGAGGGAGGGATTATGTTGCTGCCCTATGCTCCAGATGGAGCTGAAGTTCTACTCAAATAGCCGGAAGCCTTCATATATATATTTAGACAGTCCATCAGGATAGAGAGGCGGTCCCGCTTATCTACCACTTCGGCTGTAAAACTGTGGACGGGTTTTTTCGTTATTGTCGAGACGTGCTCGCACAAGGCGGGCGCTGAGCGAATTCGATTCAGTAGGATTATGTCCCATCGGGACGGAAGAGATAGTAGGAAGCAGGAGAACCAGTTTTAATGAATCAATTCCGACGACAACTAGATACCTAAAGACGACTTGCTTTCGCATCTTGGGCTATTGTCCGCAAGGTATCCGAGAAATTTATATAAAGAGCTCTGTCCAAGTGGGCCGAGGACAATAATATCATACCGGGTAATCAGTTCATTCTAAGGGCGGGACACGACACCATTTATGCCTCGTCTAAACTCGTTTCTTATATATCCAAAAGAATAACCAACCCAATAACCATATTAAGTACTCAAAATGACAACGATTTTTTGCATTTAATTTTTGTTGAGTATGAAAACCCCTGAGAGGGAAATAGGCTATTGTGATTTAAAATTATCGAATTTGTGACTTTCCATCTAGTTCAATACAACTTGTTTTTTTTTTTGGGTCCTCAATATTTATTGATATGTCTTTTGATATGACTACCAAACCAAAATCAGAGTATTAAATATGTTTTGTTGGGCAAATATGGCTTCGTATTTATTTTATAAAAGAGGTCAACAAATTTAAATAATTTTTTTCTCTTCAAAAACTTATGAGAAACCTGCTAGCTAGCACTGAGGAATTAATGTGCATGTACATGTATTGTACATGCTAACTTGTGATTGTGACATATCATCAGTCTCTTGATCTATTATAGAGTGGAATGGACTAAATTACATTAAATTATCAACTATTCAAAGACAGTATGAAAAATGCATTGAAAAAAGCCGATAAATTATTCATCGGTTTTTAATAGCATCATAAATAATGCAAGTTAAAGAGCTCATTTGTAAAGTTGCTATACAAGATATGAGATATGTATGTAGAAATAATTATTTTCGTTTTTCATACGACTTAGTGCCTGAGCTTAGTAATAGGTTTTCGTGAGTCTTTAATTTACTTTGGGCGTTTTTTTGAAAGAAAATATTTCAAGCGTTATTTCAAGTGGTTGGGATAGCAATAGCTTTTTTGTGGCATTCAATTATTGGATTGGAATTTGCTCTTGTTCGTCTAACAAGCTAGGTACAGTTTGAAAACTCGTTGGTTGAAAGGTAGGCAGATATAACATAATAATATATTAATAATGCTTAAAATTTCGATTTTAATGTCGGTAATATGATTTATAAACATTCAATGAAGTTACCTTTAGATTCGATTAAGTACATTGCAGAAGGTCTAACGCAAATTTAGCTTAGGGGAGAAGTGGACACAAAAATCTAAACCAAATTATAAGTCAGTTTTAAACTTTGTCTGATTTTAATTATTAAAAATCTAAATAAGTAAATACATACAAATTATGTATTTAATATATTGAATACAAAGTGAGTATTAATTATGTTTCGAATCATTCAAGATCCAAAATCAACAAAAATTGGTATTTCCAGCTTTTTTGGTTTGAATGACAGTGTCCGCTTCACCAATGTCGGTTTCGAAAGAATACGGACCATTGACGCCGCCGCCGGCACAAACACACAAAACGGTTGAATTTTTGGGTAGGCATTGACGCCTGGTGAACCTCGTATGGATTGGTGTCGTTTTATAAATGGAAATTTTGTTTGTTGGAACAGCCATTTATCTAAAAATGCTACTCGCTAAAAATTATTTTTCGTCCAAAACTTTGATCTCCTGACTTAGTCTTTGGCGTAAGTAGGCGCAAGTCCAGATACAAAATTCGAAAGTTGAAGTATACCGATTTCGTGAACACGGCGAGGAATCGACTGCCTTGGTTTCTGCTGCAAGCTTTCACGGACCGAAGCGATGTTATGGCTAATCTTGCATTCTTATGATAAACGAATGTTGGTTGATTGAACCCGATTAGGCCCCACAACGTTGAAGAGTCGACTGTGCAGGAGCACCACATCTACATTCATTGATATCAAAGTTTTATCATTATAATGTGCTGTCCAATCGTGTATTTTGCCATGGCGGTTAAACATCAGTAACTGAAGAGTAAACAGATGCCACAAAACAACAAATCACTTGATATGTTCCTCACATCTGATCCGGATAAATACAATTTTAGCACCTCTAGGTATATAAGAAAGACAATTTGGATGGACTTAATAACTTTTTTCGAAACTTTTACTGGTCACTATGCTCCTCGATAGTGACATAGATTCCAATGCTGGTATGATAACAAGTATTTTACTCAATGGAATGAAAACTTTCATCCCTAACAGGACAAAAGCAGTTACTTCCAAAGATAATTATTGGTACGAGTACGACTATGGCTGTAAAGAGGTTATCGGATTAAGAGAGTTAAGCTTCCGTTTCTACAAAATAAACCCTACTAAGGAATACTCAAAAAAGTACAGGCAAACAAGGAATATCTGCAATGCTCATATTCAAAGAACAAAATACTTCATTGACAAAGGTAGTAAAAACTTTTGGTCTTTTGTAAAAAATATTAAAAACTCTTCTAAGTCATCAGTTCCAGTACTTTTTCACAAAAAAATTCCTTTTGTCAGCTCGCAAGAAAAAGCTAATTTAATTCGGCTTTGCCACACAGTGTAATGACTCCTCCTGTACTTGAGAACGTTAATGGTTCTATTGGACTAATCTTCTTTTGCACTCGTACAGCAGCAAGAGTCCTCAAATATCTTGAAATATATAAATCCACTGGTTCGTATTGTATATCTGCATTAGTTCTTCTGTGTTCTTCTACGCTGGCAAGACCATTTCGTCAGCTTTTCTATCTATAATACTCCATTGATGTATTTGTGCAGCCGGTCCCTAAAACAGTTGAATCTTTCTCTCCCTCCAATTACCCACCAATTGCACAAACGTCCTACTTTTCAAGGTCAGGAAAAGGCTGATAAGCAATCAGCTGAAGAAATATCTCGAAGAACGAAAGATCTTAAATGACCGGCAGCATGGCTTTCGTAGCAATATAGCAATAGGTCCACTGGTGATCTGATGACGCATATCTCACTGAAAAGAGAAACAAATTCTTACATCATTTTGGAGAAACAAAGGTTATTGCGCTTCATAATATCTCTAAGATATTGGATAGAGTTTGGCACGAAGCTCTTCTATAGAAAATGCTATCGAAGAGTATCTTCTTCGTTGGAAGAGAAATAACCTTTCACACCGCTCAATACAAGTTGTATTGGACTGTTTCAAGTCTGATATTCTTAAAATATATGATGGTATGGCCAAAGGTTCCGTTTTGTCTCCGACACTCTTCCGTATCTTCATAAATGATCTCTTGTTTGAAACTTCTAATCCACTTCATTATTTTGCTGATGACAGCATCTTAATCTTTTCATATTCGATTCCAGACTCGAAACTGGCTGTGCCAAAGTATGATAAGCTCATTAAATTCTGATCGTGACAGACAGTGAGGGTACTAAAAAACACGTGGAATTTGATAGTTCGAAAACACAAAGTTGGTCTTCTGTCGGCGAAGCGAAATATACCACACATGGATAATTATCCGTGAATGGCACTTGAATCAAAGCTCAAAAGCTTTCCATAGTCGGTATGTGTTTTAATGACCATCTCTTATGGAATGATCATATATTCGACGGAGCTGAAAACGCACCGGAATGCTTAAGTTTCCTTAAAAGATGCAAGAAATTTGTCTCCCCTTCTCATCTGGCTACAGTCAATAAGGATACATCCGCCCAAAACTTGAGTATAACTCTCTTATCTGCGCTGGTGCCCTCATTACTCATTTGAACTTGTTGGAAGGAATTTAGAATAGAGCCCTAAGACTTTTAGGAGACACATCCATTACGGAAACTTATGTTTCTCTTGAACACCATCATAACGTCTCCTGTCTTTCACTGTTCTATCGCTTTTTTTATTAACAATGTTCACTTGAAATAGCCAGTTGTATTCCTCTCCTCAAACGATTTCTCCATAATACTCGTCTAGGAGTGCTCATCATCTTACCCTTGAGCCTAACTTCGGACGTACTAACATTATAAGGGTAGTCATAATCACTTTACTGCGTGCAAATTATGGAAAAAAAATGTCCGCCAACAGAAAGCCCTATTGGAAAATCATCAATATCGTTAATGGCTTAAAGCTTTTGGCGTAAAACCGACATTTTCGACACTTGGGACATTTTATGTTTATATCCTACCGGCAAAGACTTAATCAGCAGATTTGTGTCTAATATTCACCATGAATTCTTTTAAATAAAAACAAAATGATTGAAAAATACAATTTCGAAAAATCAAATCAAAACACAAATGTTTAATTGCGAATCTTTTTGCATTAAGCGCATCATAACTATCATAATTTATTTGCAAGCCTCTGTCATCTTTCCTTTCCATTGACGGAAACTCATATTCGTCTTTCACTTTCACCTGGCTTTTATTGCGATGATCTCGCTTGACGACATTCCCAGATATCTGGTTTCTATTGAGTTATAGAGCCCCAGTGCACCCATTACACACATTATCACTGCCGTAAAGCATTAAATAGGTGAATGGTTTTTAGATAGATAAGTTACTGAAGTTCCATTATTAGCCAGCCGCCACAAGTTGGTCGGTCCTTAGCAACGAACGTGCACTGCCGCGGTCATCTAACGAGTTGAACACGAAAATGTGTTTGCTTACGACCCGAACATCCAGCCCTAGGAAGCATCTTCAAAGAGTTTATATTCTTCACCCTGGAGGTGGTAAGATGCTTCACGGGACATAATCATGTGACTGGGATTGTTGCACAGCCTTATGATGGCTGCACAAGCTAGTTGGCTATTAATGTCTGCAATTACTTTGATGCAAGGCTTCCGCGTTGATTCGTGTAAACAAAGCCACATGTAAGCAATAATAGCGAGGAAATATAATTTTGTCCATCATCAACAATTTGAGATTTTGGAGATGAGTTTGAAAAATAAGCATTTTAAAAGTGAAAGCATTAAAAGGCGGAAAGTAATGTAATAGATTTAACACAAACCTTAAGTGTAACCGTATTTCTTTCATCAAATTAATATCGCTTTCGATTAAACGCCTTAAGCAAAATGACTAAAGAAAAAAATGTTAAGAAAATTAAAAGTAAGCAGGTGATTAATGCTCTGCTAAGAGGGTATTATACATACTCGTACACTGGAAAAACCATTGCGAATTACATTGATAAAAAATAAATTTAAATTAAAAAACTTACACCCTAATAACGGTTGTCAAATATCAATTGACAGAACTTACAAATTTATTGACATTTTGATTGTCAATTAGTAAATTTTAACTATTACTGTGAATATAGTATATTAAACATTAACAATTTGACATTTCAGTTTGCTGGTATTGAAATTTCTTACTTTGTCGTGCTTTTGTTAAAACATTATTTCATTATACACGATTGTGTTTAAATAATAAATAAAATGAAGCAATGCTAATTCTCAATGCAAATCAATCTAGATTTCTAATTAAAATAAAAGTCTTCTAATCATAAAGCTCCTCTGCCGCCAAGATCGACTATATTGCATCATAGAGACGATAGCTATCGAAACTTAACTTTCAATTAGCAGGCAATCATCTAAAAAGCTTCAAGATATCCTAATTAAGGATACTCACAACAACATTAACTACATGCGATCAAGAATTTGCAATTGACTGAAAAATTGATAAATAACAATATTATTGACAATATAATCGATAACCTTAATAGCAGCCTGACTTTTATAAAATTAATTATCACAGTCATTTTTCTTACCTTTTAAGAGGATTACAATTTGGAATATACCTAACGTTTCAAATTAACCATGAAACCTGGATTTGAGAAAAACAAATTTAAATCTTAGAATAAGGAATGATATTTTGGAAGATGTAAAAGAGACCCCCTTTCCTAAAATGCTCGCATTGTGCTAAAACATTTTAAAGGTTGTCATAATCTCTTTAGTGCCCGAAAATTATAAAAAAAGAGAATATTTGAAAATGTTCGAGTCTTAATTCGGACGTGCTATGAAATATTCAGGTCCTTTCTTTAGCCGCACTATGAGGAACACTTTGCCCCATGCACCTTAGGTTTGTCCTATCTATATAGCATCTTGTTTCAGTATAAGTTTACATTAAGCGATGGGTATACATATATTAGATAACATTGGAAAGGCTGTTACACTTTTAGCGATTTTGTCAGCCTTGCAGTACACTGAAATGTGCCTATGCCCTGCTGCGGCATTTCCATAAGAGATAAACGGCAGTCAGGCTGTTATAGAGTTAGTAAAGATCGAATGCAGAGATTAAATTGCCGGTTGATAACACATTTTCTTTGAATCAAGACAGGACTTCTTTAATGGTTCCACCTTAAAGAAGCTATAATGATTAGCAAGACGGAAAAAGAGACATAATTTTAGTCGATTTGAGTACACATCATCATCAATCATCTTCCAAATAAATCATTTCTTCCCAAAAAGGTCTTGAAGAATATATGACTTGAAAGTTTTTGCTGAATTGTGATTTTGGGATAGTGTAATCAATGTAACTTGGCGGATTGCCTTCTGTTTTCTGAAAGTATCAAGGGATGGTAGAAGGAACATAACGACTAGTGAAGCAAAGCCAGTCGTTCATAATGCTCCGCTTATAAAAAAGGCAAGATGATCTATGGAATTTGCTTCGCTTGTCACTATGTACAGCCTTTTCTAAAGTGGTCCATTATAATGCTTCACCAAGTAGGTATATAGTGAGTTCTACATATGTATATTCCCAATAGCATTTTTGCATTAGAAGAGTGCTACTGTGTTCTTTTTTATTCTTTCTTGTATATTAGGTGTCTACCTAATTTTTACTTGCGACTTATAGATACTATAAGGCAAGTTATGCATTCGTAGGAAACATCGAACTCTAGATTTTGATCAAAGTTAACATTACGATTATAGCGAAGACCAAAAAAGTGGGTCTCACAATTCTGTCTGTCTGTTCGACTACAGCCCAAACGACTCGACCGATTTTCTTCAAACTTGGTAGATATCATTTTTAATTTTTTTTCCCCACACTTTTTATAAATTTTATAAATATGTATTTTGTTTTCTCAAAAACTGTTCGCCAGATTTAATAAAGAAAGATACAAGAAAAATTCATTTTGGTAAAGCTAGATAATGGTTGAAAAAATGTTCCCAAAAGTGGTTCTTAATGGTACCTCCATTTGAACCATTTTTTTCCCTGTTTTTAATTTTCTCAAAAACGGTACAACCTATTATGATTATTTCTTTTATGCTAAAGCTCTCAATTTAAACAAATTGTGTATTCAAATTTTCAATTTTTTTTATTGATTTTTAAAAAAAGGTTCAAATTTTTTTTTAACGAATGTTATTGATGTGTAAACATCTTTCCCGGCGGTAGAGTGAATCCAAAACGTGGGTAAAACTTGTAACCCGTTACGGTTACACGTTACGGTTACACGTTACGGTTACACATTACGGTTACACGTTACGGTTACACGTTCTGTGTAGCAACCTACCTTACCGACGATTGCATTTAACACCATTAATTGGAAATATTGCGAACTTACGACATCGTGTTTACATTAGCCGTGATTTATTCGTTAGTGAATACACTACATATCAAAATTTAACATTGAAAACAACAACAAACGATTAGTGAATAAAAATAAGCTAGTAATTGAAATGGATAATTTAGTGAAGATAGAGTTTCGGATGTTGAAATGTAGGAGATGTTTAGGTGGTGTCCGAAAAAGTATATGTGGCATACTTGAGGGTATGTTCGTTGGTATTTATTTTGTTATACTTTGCCGTTACTAATCCAAAGTGTGATCGCTCCGAAATTTACAGAACAAATATTTTTTCAAATACAAAACTTTAATTCATACCATAATTCCGGCTTTACACTAATGCCATTAATTTTGTCATAAAATATTGAATCAATTTACGCGAAGGCGATTGGTTTCGACTGATATATTTTATCAGTTCACTGGCATTTGTTCAAAAATGTCATGTAATTGCGGCATTATGTTGAATTTATATAACAACTGAAAAAATTGCACATTTTAGTTTAATTAATACGATGTTAGGGCTGTTTTAGTATGGAACTAGGTTAAGACAACGATTTTGCAAAATTTTAATCTGACACAGCATCATACTTTCTCTACACTTTTATTGAAGTTAAAGTCTCAGAATAGGTACCTATTTTATTTTGTTAGTATCGTTCTAACTAGTGTTGGGCATAATCGAATGATTCAAAGAATCGAGATATTAGTATTCGAATGATTTAAAGAATCGAATGATCATTCGAATGATTTTCGAAGGAATATCATAGTAAGTAGGAAACAAACACTCCATTTCAAGGAAAAAAAATCAAAAACAAAACAAGAAAATCATAACATAATAGTTTTCACAAAATTTGAATAAAATAAAATAAATTAAATAGATAAAAATATTTTTATGATATTTGTTTTATTTAAAAATTAATTTACACAACTTTTTATTTTAATTTAACGACGCGTTTCGGGATAAATTCCATCTTCGGGTTCTCGCTTCTCGTCTTTCCTTTACAATTCCATATTCAACCCTCAACGATACACCGAGTGCAAAAATGAATATATAAATATAAACTCAGTCATTGAATACATACACACGAGATATACAAATAACCAACTTCTTGAGTTCTCGATTTTGTGTGTTTTCTTTTCTGTCTTTTCGTTCAATATTCGCTTCTCGGTCTCGAATAGACACTCGAGTACTCATTTCGCTTAGAGAAAGTAGATAAGAAAAAATCATTCGAATGATTTGAGTATTCGAATGATTTGTGTGAAGAATCGAGATATCTCGAGATGTTGCCTGAATCGATTATAATCGATTATTTCATTCGAATGCGCCCACCACTAGTTCTAACTTCATATTGTAAGACATTTTCATACACTTTAACATTAGGTGCGTTTTATTATTCACAAATCTATCTGGATCCGGATCTGGATCTTCCCTTGAAAATAAAACGATACGGATCTTAGTGACAGCAGTGTTATAAGCCCGTCCCTTTTTATCCTTGGGTTTGTAAATTTTAAATTATTTCTTGTCTCTTCTCTTTACACTGTAGTTTACACTACCTTACCATAAAAAGCCATCTACTTGCCAGTTTAATAATTAATTTTTGGATCTTTGAAATAGATCCCGATAGAAAACAGGATCCCAAATTGTTTTTGTAATACATGTTAAAACTTAATCCAGATCCGGATCCAGATAGATTTGTGAATAATAAAACGCACCTATTAATGTAAATATATTATTTTGTATTACTTAGTAATATCTTTCATTCAAGTATTGACTACATATATTATTAATAAAGTTTTTGCTGAAAGAAGAAGTCATTGATTTTTAATTAATTTAGAAATATTGCATAAAATAATTCAATATACTTTTCTTGTGTTCAAATCAATTTGAGATTTTTTAAAATAATCTCTCATAATATGACTCTTTAACATTTAAAAACGTCAAAATAGGTCTGTTTTCTTAGTTTTTTGCACGAACTACCATTGTTTTAAGGTTGCTCAAAATCAATTTATTAAAAGAAATTGCCTTAGGCTAGGCGGTTTCTTAACTGTTTGGTTCAAGAAACTAAAAAGTTTGTTTTTTGACACAAACAAAACGATTGCCTAAAATGAGTTCGCTATTTTGTGTAACATATAATAATATGCACCTGCGCGGACATTCAACCAAATTGGTCATCTGTTTTCTATAAGTATCCAAACAGTTGTGCAACTAAAAATTGAATGTGCGCTCCTAGCCTTAGGATGATATTAGTTAAAAAATATTTAAAGTTAGAAAACTACTTTAAAGTTAGGAAATATATAAGAAGTATAATACTACTACCTTAATAAGAAGCCGTTTAAAATTTTGCGCCAATATTATTTTATTGAGTACAATGTTTTTTTTCTCCAATACTCCAATACATATATGTGAGAACATTTTGAGTAGATTGTAGAAAAAATATATATTTTCGCACTTTTGTAAGTTTTAAATCAAATTTAACAGTGAGAAAAACTCTAAATCAACTCGATCTGCATTTTCATGAATATTTCAACTCCACCTTAAAACGAGATACAGATCTTTCGAACACATCCGTGTAAGTTAATTCAACAAGTAGGAAGGAAGAGTGAGTTAAAGAGTGAATAAAGCGTTTTTTTGGTGCTTGTATTACTGCGCTAGATATAGATTAACAATAAAACGCGCCTATTGGAAACTTTGAGTACTGCAATCTCGATTTTATTACTTTCCATTGCTGGCTAAAACTAAATTCAATCCATTAACGAAAGATTTCATAGTGTGTTCATTCAATGTTTTTTAAACAAATCCAGTTCACGTTAGTGATGGACAATTAAATTTTATTTTATGCTCCCAAAAATGTATTTTCAGAATTGACATTAAATAAAATGTACGATTGGGTCGCACAAACTTGCTCTTATGTATTTGCAAAATCGTCGTTTTAACTAAGTTTCATTGTAAAACAGCTATAATATCGTACTTATTCGACTAAAATTTTGCATCTTTGTCTTTCTAGAAAAAAATTGGAATTTTGTTTCTAAATACAAAAAAAATAATACTCAAACTTTTGAGGAGCTTTAGCATAAAAAAAACGATCAAATTCGGTTGTACCGTTTACGAAAAAATCAAAAACTTAAAAAAATGTTCCAAAAACCATTTAAAATGTTGTTCATGGCAATCAGTTGACATCTACAACGAAATATTCTCGATACGTCAAAATTTAATTTGTCCTCTATATCTGTCATATACGATATACCATATAATTATTTTAATTATCGAATTAAATATTCTTTGTTATATCAAAGTATACTTTTGGCATTCACTATATCAAAATATAGATCGTTCTCCATCTGTCAAGCCATGAACTGGATGATGACTACGACTTCAATGGATTAAAAAAATTAGTTTTCGCCACTTATAATTCCATTACAAGGTGGGAATGATGTCAATTGGTTTGTAAATCGCTGACAGAGGGAGAAAGATAAAGTACAGAAACCTAAAACAAAAAGTTAAGGGATTGGTTTGATTTTGATAAGGTGAACGCTCCATCTAGGATTGTCAAAAAAAAAGTTTTGACATTTTCGCTGCATGACAAGTATATTTGTTGGCGGCGTTAATCCATATATACATTGTTCAAATGCATGAAAATCACGTACAAGTCTATTATTTCAGTGGCGAGAGAACGTTGCCCTTTGTGGTTTTTTTTTCAGCAAAATTTTGTTTTTACGAATTTCTTTGGGATTTTTGTAATTTTATCCGAGTAATTTGTTTTATTTTGTCTGTCCATTTCATCATATAATTTTCGTTTGGTGTTTTAATATTTTAATCAGTGCTTATTATGCTGTGTTCTCATCTCTTCGACGTACTATACGCAAATGAAACAATAAATACATGATCAATCATCAATCTTGCATATACAATATTTCTATGCAGTACGCTAGATTGAAAGGATTTGGATTTTTCTTCAAGCCTACATCCGATCTATATGTGTGACTTTTTCAATAATATACTTACACGCGTGCTTGTCATGCATTTGAACAATGTATATCTAGCTTTGAACGCAATTGCTGAGGTTGAGAAAAAGGCGGAGTTATCGTTCATTCTTCTTTGTGGTTTTCTTTTTTTATATTTGGCGTTCGCTCAGTGAAATTCACTTAACTGAATAGAGTAAGGAGTGTGAAAAGATGTCTTCTTTTTGCATGAACAAAGTTAACTTACATTAAAAATCGCTGTGTTTAAAAGCACTGATGTACTCGAAATTAAGCCAAAAGAGAAACAGAGATTAAAATCGGATTCGTGTAAAAACAGTCTATTTTCTATCAGATAACATCCCTGTTTGAATATATGTAAGTGCAAAAAGCAACATCCCTGTTTAAACATAAGTCAAACAAACTTTACGTTACGCAGCGGAGTCCACTTACTCCTAACACACGCCACGAACTACTTCATCGATGCATATTGTCGATAAGGTTTTTGGGTTGTGTGAAATGAATAAGTGCAGACACGGCAGTTCACAACTGCTTGGCTCGAGCAACTAAAAGGTTTGTGTTTTGACTAAAAGGCTCTGTTTTTTAATAAGGAATAATCATAGATGTCTATAGTTTCTATGTGTAAAGCTACACATAGAATTAAGATTTAAGTACAAGTGAAAGGGTTAAATTGTGGGAAAAAAGTGGCTTCCATTTGAATATATTATGTATATATGTACATATCTAAAGTCACAAACTAAATAGTACGATTGCATTGTATGTTTATTGAGTACGTTCGATAACAAAAATTTGGCACTCGGACGAACGTTGATGTTTACACATCTTAACCGTGAGTCCTGGCACTCACACTTTTTTTTTTTAACGAATGTTATTAGAGAAAACTGTTCATAAAGATAAAATTAATTTTTTTAAAAGACTAAAACAACTCCTTTAGTAGTTGGAGCTAATCCCAGGATGCTATGTGTTTTACGCAAATATTAGTTTCAGCTAGAACTAAAAATTATAAGACGTTGTACCGGTTTCTCAAAAAATAACCTTTTATTTAAAAAAAATTTTAAAATATTTTAGTTTATGCAAGAACAAAATTAAAATTCGTTGTAGTGGTTTCTTAAAAAAATAAGCTTTTATATACAAAATTTTTAAAACATTTTTAAGAAAAAAGTTTGGCAAGCTAATTTAAAGCTTTTATTATTGTTCGAATGAGAATTAAATTTACAAAAAAAATATTGAGCCGTTTCTGAGATAACGAATTTTCAAAAAAAGCAAAAATTGATTTTTTTTCAAAAATTCAAAAAATATTTATTTTAAAGTTTTGAAATGCAATGTGTTTTAGACTTTTTAGAAGCTTCTCTATAAGAAAATTTCATTAAGATCCGTTATGTGGATAATGATAAATTCAAAATTCGAAAAAATGGTTCTATGGTAGGTACAAGCTGTAATATCTTAATTTGTATTAAATTAAAGATCATAAAAACTAATTGAAAGAAAAAAAAATATCACAATTCTAGGCACCATTTTCGAGAAAAATACGATTTTTGAAAACCATTTGTTTTTTTTTAATTTTTTAGCATTTGTATGGTAGGTACCTTAATTTTTAGGTGAAATAAAATTTGTTTTCTCACATCTTATGGATTATATTGACAAGATTTTATTTATCGAGTTTAAAAAAAATCTATCATGGGGTTTTCGAACTATTGAGTTTAAGAAAAAAAAATTTATAATATATAATACGAGTATATAATTTGCAAGTTAAAACGGTGCTCAACATACAAATGTTAAAAAAAGGTTTTCGAAAATTGTATTTTCCTCGAAAACGACGCCTTGAATTTTGATAAAAATTTGTTTCTTTCGATAAATTTTTACGATTTATAATTTAATAAAAAAAAATTTGAAATTAAGATATTACTGACTGAACCTACTATAGAACCATTTTTCCAAATTTTGAATTTCTCATTATCGACATTACGGATTTTAATGAAATTTTTTATAGAGAAGCTTCTAAAAAGTTTGAATATCATTGCAGTTTAAAAGTTAAGAAAAAATATTTTTTGAATTTTTGAAAATAAAAATAATTTTTTTTTGGAAAATTCGATATCTCAAAAACTGCTCAATATTTTCTTTTGATAATTTAAGTTTTATTCGTACAATAAAGGCTTTAATAAGTTGGCGTACTAAATTTTTTTCTTAAAAATGTTTTAAAAATTAAAGCTTAATTTTTTAAGAAACCACCACAACGACTTATAATTTTTGTTCTTAAATAAAGTCATATTTGCATAGCATTCTGTTTTTATCTCTTACTACTAAAAGAGTTTAAAAAATAAATTGTATCCTTGTGAACAGTTTTCTCTAATAACATTCATTTTTAAAATTCCTAGTCTATTAGTCGTGCGACTCAGTCGTGCATATTATTTTTCTAGAATAAGATCCAAGTATTTTGTATTATTAATATTATTAGGTGCGTTTTATTATATGGGTCATTTTTTAAAAATTGACATTTTTTATTGATCATTTCAAAAAATCTTTTTTCAGTTTTTCTTGGGTTTTAGTTTCTAAATCTATAGTTAACAAGTAGAAAATGAGTTCTCCGAGTTGCGCAAAAATAATTTTAAATATTTTTCATTTTACGAGTTTTTTTCGATAAAAATTTAAATTGGAAATTTCGAATGTATTAAAAATGTTCTTTTCTTTCATAAAATAACAATAATCCACAAAATAAATAGTAACAATAAATAGTTGAAATTTTATGGAAAGCAAATAAAATTAATAGGATAATTAATAAAAAATACAAATTATGTAAATAAATTCAAAATCATACTCTTCAGGGGAAAACTGTTTTATTCTTTGAAATTTATAATAATGAAAAAATTAATAAACTCGTATCTTATTACCGATACTGTAAGAAATGATGAAATTCAGTATATTTATCTAGAATATAAAAAAATTAATAATACTATGAGCCATTATAAACTAAAAGAACATATTAAAAAACAAATACGAAAATGGCCACGGAGATTACAAGCCACGGAGATTACAAAATCGACTATTTCTTAGTTTTAATATAGTCAATGTAATTCAATGTCATCCAAATTATATTAGGTTCAAGTATAATTAAATACCTTTCTTTTGGCGGTGGTTAGACTAAACAATATTAATATGGTACAAATTAATTACACTGAATTTTTACTCGGATGAAAAAATTATTTCGTATGTAAATTTTAAAGGAATTAACTGCAATAATTAAATTATAATAAAACATTAAATTGAAGGTTTTTCGACGTACTATAAGATGATGCATCGTAAAAAATTATTAAAAATTGTTTACCTAGTCCTGCCATAAGTTCTGTCCCTGACAAAAACACATTTTATTTAAAAAATAAAAAAGCAATCAAAATTCTTTTTACGCCATTTATTAAGTATTAAATTTACAATATAAATATATAAAAAATTATTCAAAATGCCGCCCCTTACCCTTCAAACACTTTCTTAAACGATCCGGCCACTCGTCTACGCCGCACGCGCGACTTCCAGTGGAAACGAAGCTACTGTCTTCAACAAAACAGCTTTGAGAGACTCAATATTTCGGTGAGGCTTACAGCAAGCCCTCTCCTCCAAAATGTTCAGCGGATTAAGATCGGGGCTGCCCGGCTGGCAAGCACTGGATATTTCAGCAAGATTCTGCGCCGGCCAACAAAGCAAAAACAACACAACAATGGCTTAAGGACAATTTACCAGAGTTTATTGCCGCAGAAGATTGGCCCTCGGGCAGCCCCGATCTAAATCCGCTGAACTACCAGTTGTGGAACACTTTGGAGAAGAAGGCTTGCTGTAAGCCTCACCGAAATATTGACCTTTCAAAGGTGATTTGTTGAAGACAGTAGTTTCGTTTGCACTGGAAGTCGTGCGTGCGGCGATAGACGCGAGGCGGTCGTTTAAGGAATTGTTTGAAGGCTAAGGGGGGGCATTTTGAATAATTTCTTATATATTTATATTGTAAATTTAATACTTAATAAATGGCGTAAAAAGAATTTTGATTGCTTTTTTATTTTTTAAATAAAACGTGTTTTTGTCAGGGACAGAACTTATGGCAGGACTAGGTAGTTCTGTGAAAAGGCGAAAGTGTTTAGTTATGTTTTTTTTTTTTCAAAATCTTGTCACACTCATTCAACTAAGTATTGGGACAACAAAAAAAATTTTTTTTTGTTTGCATATCATAAAATTGAAGTTTAAGAGAAGGCCTTTCAAACGACAGGGCCCAAAATTAAAAAAAAATTCATTTTCATCATTAAAAATATTAATAAAACTGATTAAGCATCAAAATCACATCCCAAAAAGGCCACGGAGATTATACATAATTAATTACCATGGATACTCGTTACCATCAATCGATCTGCAAATTTTTTCTTATAATGCTGACATATAAACACAGTTCCATGCCAAATGCAAAAAAAAAATAAGCTATAACGCTAAAAATGTAATTTTTTTAAAACGACCCATATACGGATCTATGTGGATCCGGATCTGGATTAATTTTTAACATGTATTACAAGAACAATTTGGGATCCCGTTCTCTATCTGGATCTATTTCAAATATCCAAAAACTAGTTCATACTCTGAACAGTAGATAACTTTTTATGGTAAGGTAGTGTAAAATACAGTGTAAGGAAACAGGACAAGAAACCATTGACTTATTATATATGGACTGCTAGTTGTGTACATTGACATACTAGATATGGACTGCTAGTAGCTGATTACAGAATGGTCCAACGGATTACCAAACGACACTAGCCCTCGTGCCGACACTGACGGAAAATTTGAATACTATGAAATGGAACTAAAGGGTGCTAAAGGGGCTAATATGCAAATACTCGTAGTCCAATTGCCAAATCTGAAAATTTCCCTTTTTCATTTTTGTTTTCAACGTATAAATATATACTGCAAAACAGTCTTCGTTGCATTTACTTGTATTATCTATTAACATACGAGTATATTATTATTGTTTGTAAAAATACTTTTATTAAAGCAATTAGTTTCATGTGCTTAAACTTTTATAAATAATTTTAATTTGTATACTAGAAATCAAGAGATAAGCTAAGATCTTTTTGGCTAGAGCGAAAATATTTGCAAAAAAATTAGTTATGCAAATAAATCCTAATTTTGATTTAAATTAACAACTCACTTTAGAGAAAAACCAATCCTACAATTTGTATCAAATTTACAGAAAACTTTCTTTCTTAAACTAGAACTGTAACAGTCTGAGAGGAATGCGTAAAACTCAAGGAAGATATATGTATGTTGTTCGGTCGCGTTGAGGAATAAGGAAAAGATAACGTTTTTTTATTTGAAATCGATTTTTCATTTTATAAAATTAAATCTAGAATTAATGATATATTTTTATTTATGTATATTTTTCAAAGTGTTGATTACAAAAACAATTATGTTTGCCTTGATAAATATAAGCATTATTTTTATCCTTATGGGAATTTAATTTGAAAAAATTAAACTTTCAAATAATGTCACTTCGTTTTTCAACCGACGCACAGTGTGTGATTTCGCTAATCTAGCGGAATTAAATTAATGGCGCTTATATTTTATTTTTTTTCGTCATTTTCTTTTTGCAGGATTAATAATAAATTACTAAGAAATGAAATTTAACAGCAAATATGTATATTCATAAATCATATTTTTTTTAACCGAGCTTTGAAAGTACCCATTTTTTTTTACTAAGGTAGGTCCATTTTCAAAATTGAATAACATGCACGAAAAAACAAACTTTTTGATATTTTTTTGTGTAGTATTCATTACAAAAAACTACAAAATAATTGAAAACATCAATTATTTTTATAGTTTGTCAATTTAAAAAAAACGAGCTCTAAAAACATACCTGTTTTTTGCACTGTAGTGGGACATTTGGAAACTTAATATAACTATAAACATTAATAATAATTAATAATAAAAGATCTAGTTACCTTATTTAAAACATAAAATGAATATTTTATTATAATTTCGTGAAATTTTTACGAAATATCCGCATTTTTAATTTATTTTTGTCCCAAAAATATAAAACATCGTTTTTAGGACCAAACTGTTAAATTTAACTACTCTTTATTCATTATAATATTAAACTAGCTGTACGCGCAGTTTGTCCTTCTAATTGTTCTCATGCTTAAACTAAAGACAATTATATATACAAACATATATATTATATAAACAGCCTAGACTTCCAAGATAAACGACCATTCTAAATATAGATGAATAAATTTTTGATTAGTTTTGGATATTACATCTTTTATCTAAGCTTAAAAACTTTACATCTTTAAAATATTTTTGTAGTTTTATATGAGAATTATATCATTATGTATTTATTTGTTTAATAATTTATATTTCGTCTACAGCATCGTCATCATCATTGTCATTATTACTGTCATCAGATACATTGGAACTTGGAAAGGACATTTCTGAATCCAATAAAATCTTTCGCTGGTCGTCCTATACTGCGCGGTCTAGGCGTCTAGGATTCGTCGACCTTTTAGATCCTAGCAACTTATTCAATTTATCTGAAAGGGATAATTACTTTTCAAGCCATGTTTCATTTGCAGCTAGAAATCTTGGAAGCCTTCGGTAGCTACTCTTCCATTTTCTATGTCTATTTTTTTGCTTAAACAAAAATTTTTAGACTTCTAAGGCTTTGATCTTCCATCTCAACATTGTGTTTTTCTATTATATAGTTATATATGACGTTATTTCTATTCCGCATTCTATTATGATGCCAAATTTCAAAAATTTTACGATTTTTCATACTGTACATATCATTGAAAATCATATAATAAAACGGCAAACATGTTTTTTGTGGTACACTTTTCTCCAAAAGTATTAAACCGATTTCGATAAATTTTATATGGTTGGAAAGCCACAGTTACGGAGATGTGCAGAATATACTTGAGACACGCATTTACACACTGTGGGTCATTTTTGTTTTTGCACTGTCGAACACTTTGCATATTACATAAAATAAAATTTAATTTAATAAATTTGCTTGAAAACACTGCCAATAATATAAATAATAAATAATAAGTAATAAATAAATTGGCACTCGAATTTCGAGAGCTGGGTCGGCTAGTTAAATTAAAATGTATGAGTGCCGCAAATATTCAAAGGCAAATTTCACACAATTTGATAGATAGTGAATTAACAGTTATAAAAAAAATTATTTCACGAAAGATACACGAGGATACATTTTTAAAACTCAACTTAAAAAAAAAAAGTTCAAATTAAGACTTCTCAAATTGTGTTTTCAAAATGACTTGCTTACATTTTAAGTTATGCATTAATTCTTACCTTGCAAGATGCTCAGGACTCTAAAAAATAAATTTCCAAACTTTAAGACTTTATAACTTTTATCACTGAGACACACGTTTAATTGCAAGATCAAAGAAATACTCAGTGATTTTTTCGAATATAAACAAAGGCTTCACTTTCAGCGAGGTACCTCTTTGTTAATATATGGATGATTAAAAATTTTAACGCCATATTAAAAACCGGTTTTCTATGAATCGTATTGCTAACTTTAATTATATATTTGAAGCAAGAAAAAAATTAATTAAGTTCCGCTAGATTTGTCATTTTCCACACTGTGCGACGATACGATTTGCCTGATCTTTTCAGTTAGTGTAATATAGCTTAGTCAATTTTTCATGTTTGCATGGACGACATTTTCTCAAAAAAGAATGCACACAATAAAATCATTAAGTAAACCAAAATGATTCATAAAATATTTTAAAGGGGATTTTTTTTCGAGATCCCTTAGCACTATTTTCAGCCGATTATAGGCGTTTTTCTTTTTTAGTTCAGTATAGAGCTCCGAACAGAGTCCGAGGTCCGAGCATGTCGAGCATGTTCCGAACATCCTCTGAACCAAGCGTGCTCTGAGCGCTCTGAGTATTTTTTGAAACACACCTGAACACTTAGCTGTCGACATTTTTTTTGTTAAATTTCCATCTGTCAAATGCCTGTGTTATACTACGTTTTCACCAACGGTAAATCGGGGATTTAACTGGATTTATCATAAATCTTCTTTAAATCTCGAAGATTTAACATACAAATTTATTTCGTAAATCTAGCAGATTAGAAATAAATCTCTATTAAATCTTCATAGGATCGATCGGTCGAAGTTCGAACTGACCTAACATCCATACGGTGTGCTAAGCTATCTCGATGATTTTTTCATCGTTTGGCACAAATGAAACTTTCTTTCTCTCGCTTGTACTTTATAAGAAAAATTGAAACAACATTAGCATTTCGATAGATGCTGTCAAAGTTAATCTTCTTATTAATCTTTCAGTACGGTGAAAACACCACATAAATCTCTTGCCTTAAATCTCAGATTATCTTTTAGTGAAAACGTAGTATTAAGCATTGTACTCTGTCTGCTCAGTTATTTTATTCTGAGCTTATAGAGCGCACTCTGAACACGCTCAGAACATGCTCAGAATGAAAAAAGAAACACATTTACGAAGCTCTGAACGCTCTGAACTAAAAAAGAAACACAATTTATTTTTTGACAACTCAGGCTCTGTTCTGAACTAAAAAAGAAAAACGCCTTATCTCTCTAACTATAGAGGGCACCATTTCTTCAAAGCAATGTCAATAGATGTCCTTAGTTTCTATGAGTAAACATTTCTGTTGGCACTAGTAGAACAAGAGATGGCGTTAAATATGTTGTTTATTTTTGCCACTAGTGTCGGCACGAGGGCTAGTTTCGATTGTATCCGTTGGACCATTTAGGTTGCAAATTTTGTATGGGATTTATACACAACTAGCACTCTAGCAGTACATATATAATAAGTCAATGATGTTAATGCAAAAAACATTTGAAAATCAACAGACATAAGCAAAAGAGGACCATACCATACAACTGTCTCTATGATCCGTATCGTTTTATTTTCGAGGGTTAATCTATATGGATCTTTGGCGATAATAAAACGCGGCTGTTACAAATTTCTTATTGAACTTCTCGATACATTTTTATATTCTTTAGAATAATAGCATGGCAAATTTTGCCGTGTTTCTCTTCTGTTTTTTAACAGCAAAATATTAATTGATTCTAGTCGAGTAACTCATTAGTTAGAAATTTATTCAAAGGCTAACAGGAAAGTATATTTTAAATAATATCATTAAATCAAGAAATTAAAATCATGAACTTTTATTTTATTTTCAGTGTACATGAATGGAACCTTCTATAGTTTGCTGCAATGCTGATATACAAAACATAATAAACGGCAGACAAGAAACGATTTATTACCTGAAGTGCTTTTTGACCACACAGCAACGAAGGAAGTAAACAGCGGCGTGCGTGTCACACTTTTGGCCAAAGGCTCTGATCTGCCACCACGATCATGCGTTGTCCGTAAGACGATTATCAAATTTTTGAATTGAAGTTTCTCTGGAAATTTTAAAAACACAAAATAGGTACTTAGTAATATATAATAAAAGGGTTGGTTGGTTCGTTGGCTTGTTGGCTAGTTTGATTAAAAACAAGCGACAAGACTAAAAAAAAAACAAATTAACGCATTTGATTGATATACTAACACAAAAGTTATATAAGAAGAAGTGAATTGCTATTTTTGGTAACTTTCAATTTTCCTAAGCTAATTATACTTAATTGGGTATCTGTGTGTCTATCAAACGAATACCTCGAGTCTTTTAAAGAAGAATCTGTCAGTAATGGTTTGGTAAGTTAGATAAGATGTAAAAAAGAAAATATTTAGCTTCAAGCTATATTATACTACCCATATTATATGTTTTTACAAGTTTTAACAAATAAGACAAGTTTGATCAAAATCAGATTGTTTTTATTTAATTTATATGGAATAAAGTATTACCGGTAACATTTTCTATAAAGTTCCAGTGTTTTATGGTTTATAGTTTTATAATTTTGCACTCACTAAAGTATTTATAACTACCCTTAAAATGTTTGAGCAGAGTGCGAGCGTTTAGGATGTTGGAGAGGATAAGGATTTAAAAGAAGGATGCACGTTGGTTTTGAATATCTGAATATTATAATGGGAAAAAAATGTTGAGTCGGGTAAGGCATTCCACATTCGAGAAGTGCGGCTAAAGTAAGAATCTCTGAATTAAAAAGTATGTCTTAGTTTAGTTTGGGCTTAAGGGTAACCTGTTGGACACTCCCTAAAAGGCGAGAATTATGGTTGAATTGTTAAAGGGGAGGAATACAATTGGCTATTTCACTAGAACACTGTTTATAAAAATAACAGTAAAATAATGAAAGACACGAATTTTTGCGGCAGGGCTCCAAAGATTCAAATGTTTCTGTTATACTTCTATCAACTATCATCTTAAAAAGCTCTTTGTTGGATTCTATCCAAGAGACTAAAGTGGGTTATCAGAGCACCTGCCCAAATATAGATTACAGCCCGATCAGGTGGGGTGAAAAATTTCTTGCAACGTCGAAGAAGACCATACGAGAGTTTTTGGCGACATCGAATATGTGAGTCTCTTAAGAATTAAATTCTACACGGTTTATGGTTCCCAAATTGACAATGCTATCGAGATCAGAACTTAATGAGCTTATCATACGCTGCCGTTCTGGATCCACATTCGAAGAACAAGGAAATGCATCTGGAAACGAAAATGAGAAGCTGAGACTATTTGCAATTTAATGGATTAGAAGTTTCAGACAAAAGACCATTGATGAATATGAGGAAGAGTATAAGAGACAAAACGGAGCCCTGGGTCACACTAGAATTCATTTTATGAAGACAACTTGCATAGGGTCACTTGGGTCAGAGAATTTGAAAAATTCCAAAAATTCTCGGAAAGGATGTAAAGATTTGTGAACCTATTATTACGAAAGTTATACTGCCGGTAACTCAGAAGCTTTCGTTATTCAAGAATATTCTTGAGCTAGTAGTTTATCAGTGTTTTCATAGCCTTTGAAAGAAGGGATGTACGAGTAAGTGTAACTAGACCATAATTAGAGGGGGAAGAAGATTCGCCTTTTAGTGACAGGATGGACAGATGCTGTTTTCCATTCACTCGGAAAGAGACTTTTTCAGTAGAACAGAATTGTAAAGCTGACAGAAGAATATTCACAGTTTTTATATCGACCAGATTTATTTCTTTTAGACAATTGGTGGTGAGATAAATCTCAATTTGGTATGCAAGAGACTTGTCTTATTTTATGATCTCAGCCTCAAAAAGAAACCATTCTTTGGAAAAATAATAGAAGTTCAGCAAATTGCAAAGAAAATACCTAATATTAAAAACAGATTTTAAGAAAGTGTGACCAAAACAAAACAGGTAACAGATTAATGAGGCTAAAACCATAGAAAAAAGGACTGTAGATAGGTTTTAAAGTGAGCATCTGTCAGTTAAGACTTAATCTCAATAGACTTTAAGGTCAGAAAGTATTTTTTTAAAGCACATTTATTATTACTTCATTACAACAAATTGTGCACTTACATTTAGTGTAGCCGTTAGTCGAGACGAAAGCGCAACAGAAATTTTGAATGCTAGTACTCGAAAAAGAAAACATGATAATGTTGAAAGAGAAGTTCTATCGAGATAGATGAAACAGATAAACTTTCCTAACCCGATTTACAAAGACTAATTTTGCTCATGCAAAATTTAGTTTTGACAAGGAAATTAAGACTCTTACCTTTTTATAATTTTTGACATCCCTTTAAAAAATAATTTACTATATCTACATTAGAAAATTAAGTTGTATTATAAGCTCTTTTATTTTTCACTTAAGTTTTTTTTTGTACAAAATGTATTGAACAAAGTTGACTGTTTTTGGTTTAACAAAAGGAGCGCAATTTCATTTATATTTTTCTGAAAATTTAATCCAATCCTGTTTTTTATTAACTTCCCATAGGGAGTTATTGTAATCGGTTCGATTTGTCAAATTGGAATTTTTGACATTTCTCGACGTTTCAAGGTCCCTAGAGGCTATATCAATCATTTTTAGAGAGATGTCTGTGTGTGTGTGTGTACGTACGTTCGTACGTTCGTACGTGCGTACGTTCGTACGTTCGTACGTCCGTACGTTCGTACGTCCGTACGTTCTCGTACCATTTTTCGTCGTCGATATCTCAAGAACGAGTAAAGGTATCGACTTCAAATAAATTTTGTTTAATAGATAATAACTTCGAAAGAGGCTGAAAGGGCGTTTATTAAAATTCAGTGAGTAGTTTTTTCACTATAACGGTTTATAAAAAAAGTAAAAATTTTGGTTAGTTTCAAATATCTCACGAAAAAATAATGCTATTGATTTCAAAAAAAATTTAATGTACTCATTATAAGGTCATACAGATTTGGTATGAATTTGGAAAAAAATGAACATACCGTTATTTTTTTTAAATTAAAAAAACTGAAAAAAAAAATTTCATAACCCAGATATTCTAAGAACGGAAAACAATTTGAAACTCAAAATAATTTTATTTTACGAAAAATAATGTGTTTGACAACTGGTGAAAATTTCAAAAAAAATCAATTTACAGTTTTTTTACAAAAAATAAAAAACTATATAAAATTCTTTTGAAAATTGGTAAAAATTGTTTTTCGACTCAAATTCAAAAAAGGGATCAACAAAATTAAGGTATTCAGCTATTGCACTTCCCGAGATGAGATATCTCATTTCCAAGCTAAACATTTTAGTAGCTTTATATCATTAGAATAAGATTTTGGTGTTTTGTTCATACGGAAATCTCTAAAATGAGATAAATCTCTCAAAAGAGATCGATCTCTTTTTTAATAGATTTGTCTCAAAATTATTCTGCATACGAAAACTAGCATTTGCTCAAATAAGTGAGATCTGAGACTGAGGTAAAGCTTTTTGCATACAACCCAATAGGTATCAAAGATTCTTTAAGTTCTTAAGTGTTTTTTTTAGCTTTCTAATTCAATTTACTAGGTTTTATATGTTAATTTCGATAGCCTGACCCTGAGCAGGCATGGTACCATTGCCAGGTAGCTGCACTGATGCAATCTTAGCGCCTGTGTTGGTTTTAATAAACTTGCCATCTAGCGTTAATGCTAGAATCTCTTAAGGTACTAGTACGGTCTAGAATGCCAAAAAAACCACGATATTTTGGAATTTTTTTCTCGGCAAACTTATTAGTTATTAACATATTTTTTTTTTAATAATGAATACATGCGTCAAGAGTACAACATTTTTTTTTTTTAATTTTCGAATTTTGGCCGAATTATAGAGGGCGCAAACGTCAACTCAGCAAAAAATACATGGTCCCATGGCGGACAGTTAATCTCAGAAATGGCTGCGCTGAAATAAAATTATTTATTACCTAATAAGGTTTCCGAGAAAAAAATTCCCAAAAATCGTGCGTTTTTTTGGCATTCTAGACCGTACTAGTACCTTAAGCTCTGATGAAAGGAAATTGCCAAAACTAACAACAAACTGGACTTTCATTTTGTCTATTCCATCTGTCTATTCCCATCTAAAAATATGCAAGTTTTTTTAAATTTACCGTGTAAGTAATGTAAGTAAGTATTATAGTGTTGCGAACAGAGCTGTATACTACTACAGCGCCATCTGTTGAGAATTGCATATCTACCTTATTGAAGGAACAAAAAAAAGCTCTTTTCCAATGTCATATGTATTTCACCTTATTCCAAACAACTAGAACATTCTAAACAAGAACCTCCATATGTATTTCCCCTTATTCCAAGCAACTAGAACATTCCCAGACAAGAACCTTCGAGAACAACTAATTTGAGTACATATATAAGGGAGTGTTCACGGTGAGCGGATAATTGATTTTTGATTACGGAAGTGTGCAAGACTCTGCTTATTGGATTGTGGAAAGTCGAAAACAAGTGTGATTTTAATTTGAATAAAGTATTTGAGTTGATTATAAATTGAGATTTATTGTTGTGATTTGGAAAGTAAAAATAAAGAAGAAATACTAGAAAGAGTAATAAGTTTTATTTAACGAACCTAGGAAAAATATTACAATATAGTATTATTTGAACCTTATATTTTTTTATCGGTTGCGTCTATAACTACCAACATAAAATTACTATAAAGTTAACCTTTTAAAATATTGTCAGTTTCTTGAAATATGATGTGATGTTATTCCACTCACAATAAGTAAGTCAGCCATTTGAACCAAATTGAGGCCAAACATGTATCAGCACGAGTGTAACGCCTCAACTCTATATGTCTTTTAAAAATGACATAAATTATTGGGAATTTGTCATGCAACTGAATAATTATGCTGTGTTTTGTATTTTAATAGCTTGTTTATGATTCCAGTTGCAGCACCAACGTGCTATGCAGCCTGTAAGTAGACTTAAAAATGATTGCAAATTTATTTTACGTATCGACGGACGATTTGAAGCACAAGGTTCTCTGGGTGGGTGCATATTGCGTTTGAGAACACTAAATTCCTTAGATACCTATTATGTATAAAGGTGCACTTTTAAATTGTCGCTTCTTAGTCACGAACGTGCACCCGTTTTCTTCAGTACTCACCATACCACTGCTTTGTACAACCATAGCCTGCGGTGCAAAAACGTTTTTGTTAAATAAATTTGCATAAGACCTCCCGTTGAGTTGAAAATGAAATAAAAAAGAATTATTATTTTGTAGATTTTGAAATTTTAACTTATTACTAAAAACCAACAAAATTATGGCTCCTGTACAAATTTTAAGATGCATAATAAACAAAAATTGATGTAAATTGGACCGTTTAAAAGTACATATCATATTGACTTTAAAGTGTTATTTCAAAGGTATTATTTCAACATTCAATAGTGTCAGAAACAAAAATCTCGAGGTAATTCAGTCTGCAGTTGTGAATTTCAGCTCCAACATACATTCAAATGAGTCAAAAGTAAAATGTTGTAAACGTTTGGACTAAAGCTATAGGTAGGAAGGTAGAAATGGCAGCCACGAGCATGTGTTGCTCACTGACACAATTAGCGCTGGAATGCAGCGTTCTGATAACATAAACTCTTTTCAACTCTGGATTTAATAGGATATGATGAGAGATTCAAGAACTTGTCCCTACCTGAAGCTCGCCTTCTTAAAATCGAAGAGAACTCGTTACATAAGATGTTGAGATTCACACAAACTCACTTCGCAGTGTAGATCTTCAGTTCATATAGTTCGTTAAGGTCGTCGAGGAATAACTTTTTGATTTGTTGGGCTCTCATGGTATGACTGTTTCCTTTTCCTGCTATTCCCCACAACTATGACAATGGCTATTGTAAGAAACGATCAGCTTTGCTGCACGTTCCCCTATAGCATAATTTTCTGTTCATGTTGCAATAACCCTGCTTATGAAAGTGCTGGGTTTCGAGGTTTCATAATTGACTGGTTAAGATCATATTTACATAAATGTAAGAACCCAAAAAGTGAAATTTTATGGTGTTAGTGATACAATAGCTGTGTTTTATTTTCCCCCAGATCTGATCCAGATTGGATCTTCATTCAAAATTACATGTATAACATAAACAACACAAGACCCAGTTTTGTTTGTATTTGTTGTTCTACATATTATTTTGAAAACAAAATCCAATCCGGATCAGATCTGGGGGAAAGTAAAACACAGCTAATGACATTCGATTTAGGAGTGCCACAAGGTTCAGTTTTGGGACCAATACGTTTTTGGTATATATTAATTCTTTATTCAGATTGCCATTTAGGGGTTCTTTGACAGCATTTGCAGATGATGGTACAGATAGTCGTCTTAATCTTATATCTGATATAAATTGGGATCTCAGCTGGTTAAGAATCTGGTTTGCAGAGCACAAACTGATAATTAGTTCTAACACTAAGGTAATGTTTTTGAGTTTGTGTCTGAGTGTCAAAAATTTAAACTTTTTAACTGTACCTGTGGTCCTATGGAAACTTCTACAAACTTTACTTATTCCACGAGCTGTAGTGATAAATGTTTTAAATTAGAAATATTAAATGAATTCAAGTATTTGGGATTGATTATTATTGGTTCTAGAATGAGTTTTTATAACCACACAGACAGTATTTTCGGCACAATTTCTTCTTTTTGGGTAAAGTTTGCCCTTCTAAACTGCTTCTTAAGATTTATTATGGAATTTTTCATTCCAAACTTGAATATGGAATTTCTTGTTGGGGAGATTCCTATTACAACAAAATACAGATTCTTTTATAGTTTTACAAAAAAGTGTTCTGAAGAAAATACGTGGTAAGCCGCGTTTGTACCCTAGTTGTCCACTATTTAGGGATTTGAAAATTTTTATATATGTATGTATTGCTATAAAGTTCTAAAAATTTTCTTTAAAAGATCAGGTAATCTTAATTTTAGATTAATTATATTTTACGTGGTAATTTTTTGAACCAAGTGTCTGTACCGGTGTTTCGAACAACCGCATTTCGAAATTTTTATAATGTTTACTCATGTCGAATATTTAATAGATTTCCAAATTCTATTAATATGCAAACTTCTCATTTTGTATTTATGAGAGAAGTTAAAAACTGGCTCCATAGTCTTAAAGTATGGAGAGTATGGAATTTTTTGTAAATGGTTTACCTGATGTTTTCATGAAAAGTTTAACTTTAATTCAATTTAATTTTTGTTTGCGTTATGTAATTTAATGATATTTTAACTTTCTTTTTTAATATTTCTTTTTTAAGGGTCACCCCACCCATTAAAAATAATACACGTTAAATTATTCTACTAAGAGTGACAATAACTCTATATTTTATAAAAATATTTTTGTCACTTATTTCTTTCTTTCTTGTACTTGTACTGGATTGGATTTTAAGAAATAAAATGTTTAATCAATCAATCAAATCAAATCAATCAATATAATGCAGCTGGTTAAGATAACCACCTATGGTTTGATTCTCTGAGAAAAAATTTAGAAAATTTTGCCCTTCATAACACCAAAAGGAATGTTAACTCTTCTCCTTGTCTGGCCAGGTCGTCAGCCCGTTCATTTCCGTTCTTTTCCACTTTGAAGTGGATCCTAGATTACAGTGACATTGAGGTTAGTTTTCAGACTCACAAGCTCATCCCGGCATTGTTGGACCCATTGGGAAGATGCAGAAGACTTAACCGCCATCTGGCTGTCTGCAAAAATGGCCAAATGCCAGTTTTGATTTGGATCTAAGTATTTTACATTTCTCTCTTATTGCCAGTAAGTTGAAAGACATTGGCAAAATCTGAAAAGGTGGAAAAGATCTGCAGACATTTAAAGACTCAGAGAAAATTCCTGAACTGACAACATACTCCATATTTAAGCCATCAGTACAGATAGTTGTGTCGAAGAATCTCATCGCAACGTTATTCATTCAATATTTTCTGGATGGAAATATAACATTGAAATTCTTAGTGAATCCCAAGTGCATTGGTCGTTGTTTGTCGAAAAAATGTCTGCTTGACAAAGGCTTATAATATTGGTGTGTCCGTATGGTTGGGCAAGTCAAAAATGTGATTCTTTTAGTCTTAAGGCACTGCGAGATACTAGATATTAATTATGTTAGTTGTGTTGTAAAAGTAGAAAAAAGCGCTTAAAGCATCTGAGGGGCAGTATCGTAGAGCCACCGTATGGCCAAGCATATAGCTGTTCCTTGAACCTTAGTTAATTTAATACGCTATGTTGAGCGCGGGCCACCACACAATCGAACCATACTCTAAGATCGGACGTATCATGGGTGTGTATGTCCACAAAATCATCTTTAATATCAAGTCTCACTTTTTACAGGATAATGTTTTATTGCAGGCATAAAAAGCTATGTGGGCCTTCTTAACAAGTTCTTCAATATTTAACTAACGATTTAGTTCCGAAGACAAGGATAGAGTTTGATTGTTGAGTCGATTAAAGAGGGTATTTTAGTTTTAGTAGTAAAGTATGGTTAACACCTTGTCTAGAACTCGTGGCCCAGTTAATAACTTTACTCAAAGCCATCACCGCGATTTCACTAATCACTGGAGTAAACTTTCCAGATACCAATATTCTTCCTCTACTCACATGTTTAGTTTAATTTGTGTTACCTTCCTTAGCTTGAATGGAAATTATCTATTCTCATTCCATTTTATATTCATGTACACCAAATTTAACAAGTTATTCCTGAATGTATTTGGTAAGGAATTTATTGAAAGCTCCTGCTACTTCGAGAAGGTTGCAAGGGTGTATTCTTTGAATTGGATTATTTTCTTCTCATTTATGGCCGTCTCCGTGGGCTAAGCTTTAAGATATGCATGTTAAAAGTTTTCATGAGGACGTCCATCTTCTAGGATGACTGTTATATGGTTGCCTAGAAAGCGCTAGATAGTTTTAAGCACGAAAGACGTTAAAGTAATTGGTTGGAAATCTTTCGCAGATTCATTACTCCATCAACAGACTTTTGGAATAAAACTACTCTAACTTGCTTCCTGCACTCGGAAACATGATTTACGAAGAGTCCTTTAAAAATCACTCCCAGACAAAGGAACTGCCATGTCTTGCAGATTGCAGATATGATTGGTAGTGTCTCCTGTGGACCTGGAGATTTATGTTTATTGGTAAAAAGTATTAATTGCCAAGGTTTTAGTCACTATTTTTACTTGCGACTTATAGATACTATAAGGCAAGTTATGCATTCGTAAAAAAAATCGAACTCGAGATTTTGATCAAAGTTGACATTACGATGATAGCGAACACTAAAAAAGTGGGTCTAGCAATGCTGTCTGTCTGTCTGTCGCTGCGACTACAGCCTAAACGGCTAGGCCGATTTTCTTACAAAAACGCTCAAATAGGTACATAAGAAAAAAATTGGTATACATTCTTAATTATTGCAGTAAGTACAATCTTTTTTTTATTTTATTATTGTATAAAGATATGTATTGTATACTTAAATGTTTCTAATTAAAATTTTGTTCATGAATAGGTTGGAATTACTAAATTAGTTATTTCTAGGACTTTAGAGTTCTAGAAATAACTAACTACTAGGTTATGGGCCCAGAATTCCAACAAATATTAAAGAGAACATTTGAATTAATTATTATAAACAATTCAAAACTATCACAATTAGCTTTTACCGAATTTGATGTCTTAAGTTCACAATACGCCAATTTCAGTAGCGTGATATTAAGAAATGTTGCAGATTTTGGTTCGTCATTTATCTCTATTTTAAATAAATTCTTTATTCATACATAAACTTTATTGCGTGGCCACTTGGCTTTTTATGTAAGTTTTAATCTTTTTGAAAAGTATGTTCTTAAATGTACTTTTGTAATTTCTTTTCACTTATTTAAAAATTTAAAATGATATTTATGTAGGTATGTAGGTTTGTTCGTGGGCGGAGATTTGAACGGACATGTCGGCAAGACAAACGAAGACTATGAAGATTGCCATGGAGGCCTCGGATACGGCACCAGGAACCCTCCTGGTGAAGACATCCTGAGCATGTGCAAAACATACGGTCTTATCGTACTAAATACCATGTTCGTCAAACAAAGCCGACACCTGGTCACTTACAGCAGTGGTGGAAATGAAACCCAGATTGATTACCATTTGGTATCTAGTTTCATGAAACCCCGGGTAAAAGATTGCAAAGTGATACTAGGAGAAGCGATCGCCCACCAACACCGTCTCCTACTGACAGAATTTTTTATGGAGACAGTGAACGACAACAAACATACAAAAACTTTTGGGAAGATCAAATGGTATAATCTGGATAAGGAAAAAGGCGAAGCTTTCATTTCGAATATGCAAAACGTTCTGTATAACAACACCGATATAGTTCGAAATGAAGAGAGTACAGCACAAAGTATGTGGGATCTCCTACAGAGAACTTGCAAAGAAAAAGCCAAAACACTGTTAGGGGTTTCAAAAGGACACAACCAACAAGGCAAAGAAACATGGTGGTGGAATGATGAAGCTAAATCAGTTATAAGTAAAAAGAAAATGGCTTTCAAGGCTTGGTCGAAGTGCCCCTCTAATGATACAGAGCAAAAGTCACGCCTCGAAGTGGAATATAGAAACTGCAAGAAAGAAGCGAAGAAGAAGTGCGCCCAAATTCAAGCAAAGAATACAGAAAACCTGTATCGGGAGCTGGATGAAATTTCTACCCCGACAGCTGGTGCTATTCAAGAGCTACGGCAAAACACGAATAAGGGCGCAACTATCTTCAAAATAGCCGCTCAAAGAAGAAGAAATGCCCAGGAGATTTGTTCGCCAAAGTTCATTAACAATGCTCAAGGTCAACTTCTTGTGGAAGACAACGAAATTCTTCACAGGTGGCGACAGTATTGTGACGGACTTCTAAACGAACAATTTCCAAGGCTGTACTTTCCAATAGCTTCACCTAACTTAAGCGAAGTATCCGACGTCACAGTCGAAGAAGTTAGTGAGGCGGTAAAATACTCCAAAAAGGGAAAAGCTGTTGGCCCAGACGAAATACCCTCAGAGTTTTGGAAAAAGATGGGAGACATCGGGTTTAGATGGCTCATGATTCTTGTCTCCAAACTTATACGAGGTGATCGCATGCCTAATCAATGGAGGGAAAGTTACCTTCTTCCAATTTATAAAGGAAAGGGTGATACTCGAAGCTGTGATAATTACCGTTCGATTAAGCTGATGTCACACACCATGAAGATCGTTGAGCGAGTCTTGGGTAGCCGACTGCGAAAAATAATTAGGCTATCTGATGACCAGTGCGGGTTTGTCGGGGGTAAGTCAACCACGGATGCAATCCAGAGTATAAGAATAATTATGGAAAAACATCGGGATTCTTTGGAGGATTTGCATGTCGTATTGGTTGATTTTGAAAAAGCATTCGATCGGCAACCACGAGATCTAATATGGGTGGCCCTCAGGCAACGAGGAGTTCCAGAAACCTATGTGCGGATAATTATGGACATGTATGATGGAGCAGTTACTAAAGTAAGATGCGCAGCTGGAGTCACCGAAGAATTCGAAATCACAGTAGGTGTACACCAGGGAAGTGTCTTGAGTCCCCTGCTCTTTATTACAGTTCTTGATTACCTGCTTGAAGGCAAAGTGACGGATCCAAAAGTGCATCAGTTATTCTTTGCTGACGATGGAGCCATCATAAGTGAAGACCCGATATCCCTACAACGAGCACTTGACGTATGGGTGGATGTTCTAGAAGGAAGTGGGTACCGCATAAGCGCGAAAAAGACAGAATACCTATGCTGCCCATTTTCTGATCCACACAGGCCTATTCCACACATTTATTTGAATGGAGTAGTGCTTCCCAAGTGTGAAAAGTTTAAATATCTGGGGTCTATGATAAATAACGAAGCTACTTGTGATGACGATATCAACCATCGCGTAAGCGTAGGGTGGATGAAGTGGCGGGAAAATTCTGCTATCTTCTGTGACCGAAAAATGCCCCCTAAGCTGAAAGGAAAGCTCTACACTTCAGTTGTGCGTCCAGCACTCACATACGGTTCACAATGTTGGACAATGTACAAAAAGTATGAGAGTAAGCTAACGGCAGCTGAGATGAAGATGCTTCGTATGACAGCAGGAGTTACAAAGCTTGATCGAATTAGAAGTACGAAGATCCGAGGAAGCCTTCATGTTAAAAATACCATTTCCCAAAAAATTGAACACGACCGACTCAGTTGGTATTGCCATGTTCAAAGGAGAGATCCTGAGAACCCCGTCAAAAAGGCAATATCATACAACGTTCCAATTCGGAATAAAAAGAAAGGTAGGCCTAAACACTCCTGGTACAAACAAATGCAAAAACACCAGCATTCAGTTGGCCTCAGAAATGGAACAATACAAAACCGGGAGGCTTGCCGCCGATTTCTGAGGTCAACCCGGCGAACCCCACAGGCGGATCACTAGTGTGAAGCAGATACGTGGGAGAGTTATGATCCCCTCGACATCGAGATCATAACAGCGCCGAAACAAAGGAAGAAGAAGAATGTAGGTATGTACCAAGTTTAACGAAAATTGGGCGAGTCGTTTCGAGACTCACCTTTTTCGTCTTCGCTATCATCGTAATGTCAACTTTGATCAAAATTTCGAGTTAGATTTTTTTTTAACGAATGTACCTATAACTTGCATTATAGTACCTATAAGTCACAATTAAAAATAGCTTTGTAGTTAAAAGTGATAAAAAAAAATTATGCATTAATAGTACATTTGTAAATAGCTAAATACATACTCACGTACTTAGGTATTAATTTTCCCTTTTTGGGTTGTTTAGCCTTTTCTTAATCCCTTTTTACTTTTTTTTTTTCAAATTGGTTACTACTTAGAATAAATATAAATGTAAATTTAGCAAAAACTCGATCACCACCAAAATGATTTTTAAGAGAGTAAAATTCGTACTCAGAATTTAAAATAAAAAAACCTTTCTAATTCAAGCAAGTCCTTCTTTACATTTTATCGAAACGTGTAATTACAAATAAATCTGTGGTGTTTTGTAGAAACATGATAACTCCATAAAATAATTTGCATCCTTACATTCACTTTATATCGAGCTCGAACCTAAACGGGTAAACCTATTTTCTTAAAAATTGGAACATAATTTTTTAAAGAATATTTTCAACAGTTTTCCAAATTTTAAGAAAAACAGTCAACCCGTTTCAGCCCTAGCTCCAAGTAAAGTGAACGTAAAAACGCAAATTATCTTATGGACTTATCATGTTTGTACCAAACGCCACAGAAATAATGTACATGACTACGTATAGGTAGGTCGAAAAAATACATATCTGTAATATAGGTACAAAATCTTACATAATAACTCTGAATTATTTCAAATTCAAAGTCAACCTCACCAATTTTCTGTTTTATGATATAGGTATACCTACATACATACATATACACAGATTGGTATGTAACTTCATTTTGATAGACATATTGGAGCTTCTAGGTAGATACAAATAATATTTTTTTTCTTGCTCAAATATTCCATCGCCTAATACTTCACACAACGGAAAGGTTGAACCTACACTTGCCCCTCTATACGTCTTTACACTACCCTTTTCTACAAACAGATCAAACAGAGCAGAGGATACAAAAATAAAACAAGCAAATGAAAGAAGATTGTGTGTAGGCTGTAACTTCTCTGCAACCCAAATGCAACTTTCGAAGATCAAACATGTTGAATGTACAAATGCGGAGTGATTATTTTAATTCGAAGCTCCAATCTTCGAATCTGAGTTCGACATTTTGGCCGGAGGCCTCTTAAGTGTACATTTACATCTCTCAAGAAAACCCTAAAATTATCTGAAGTAAATTTCGAGTACTCTGATGCAAGCAACGCGTTTTAGTTGTCATCAGAAGTCCCTGCACGCACAGTGAGGCCCAGGGACTAAAGCTATATATTATGGTATGTTCTTTTCCAACATCTTCTTTTTAAAAATGCAATAAAATGAACAATATTAAATGTTGTCCATGTATTATAACTTTATTAGTAAGAGTAAACATTCCCATTAATAATTGAACACAACGTCGTTCAAGCGGATGGCCGTGCGCCTTTAATTGCTGAGTCAATTGGACCTTGTGAGCGAATGATCCGAGATCTTTGTACAGAATTCTCCTCAGACTAGTTCGTGAAATGTTGAGCTATTGAGATCGATGGCGGGTTGATGTTTGTGAATTGAGTCTCACACTCTCTGCTACAGCAGCCACATTCTCTTCTGTGCGCACCGTACAAGGACGGGGAATATGAGTGTTGTCCACTAGCATACCAGTCTCATGAACTTTTTGCACAAACTTGCGTAAAGCAGACGCGGTAGATGCTTTAATTCTGCCAAACATTTCTTTTTTTTTTAAACTGTTTGGTCTACACAGCACTCACTTTGGAAATAAGATTTCAATATTTCCCAACGTTGTTCAAGCGTAAAGCCACTCATATCGTTCCGCGAAGGTATGATACTGACTTTCTGTTAAGGTTCAAAAATATTCAGATTCAGTGTCAAAATAACCTATGATTTAAAGAGAAACCACTAGATGGACCACCCTGTATATACAAATACATAGTAGATTAAAAAAAGATATGATCAATGTGGGACCCACTATTGCGTTCGATGATGGAAAAGTTAATATTTTTTTCGAACTTAAAAATTTAGTAATGATTTTTTGTTGTTAGGGAACAATATTATAAAGTATCGATTATATCGTTTATTCTGATTTTAAACTTTCCTTTTTTTTCTTATAAAAAAAACATATGCAGGTATTTTTTTGAAAATTAAAAAAAATATTTTTGATTTTTTGCAAAAACAAAGAAATAATTTACATTTGACATAAAAATATACATTCGTGTAAAAGTGAACATTTATTTGAGTTTTGGTTGAACTTATGAAGTGAAGATACAATGGCTAGATCCCAGTTTGGGGGAAATGCAGGAAATTGAATAGAGCTTGTTTGATAATAGTTAAGTCAGGGTTGATCTTAGTCAACGTCAATTGAGCGATTGATTAAGGAATTAGATAGGACAGGAGGAATTGTAGTTCAAGGTAAGTAGCAAGTGTTTTTTGGTTTTGACAAAATTTTGTAAAAAGGATTAATTATTTTTTCTTCGCTTCTTTGTTGGCCTTAAAATTCGAAAAGTTTCACCCCAGTTTGTTCTGAGATTGTGAAACTTGCGGCCATTATGTTTTCGGGAACTATCCCAAAGAGTTCTTTCTGTATGTCCTTCAGTTCACAGTTTTTTGTGCAAATAACCCTAAACTTATCTACGAGAGAGAAGCTCGTCTGTCAATTCTTAAAATGACTTGTAAATTTCTATTATTGTTAAGTTATAACTGTAATTTATGGTCTTCTTGTTCCCCCTATAATTACAAAGATTTTCCAGATTCACATTCTAATAAAATTCTGAAGATCCTTATAGGAAATAAGGAATCGTATCTTGTTTTCTTGGAAGAAATGTAATTTGTTTTATAGTACACTTCTATACTTACAGTTGCGGTCAAAATAATAGCAGTGTAATCTTATCATTGACATATTTTAGTACAAACTAAGATATAGGCAACTTTTTAAAATATTCTAGTACTATTTTTGTAATAGAATATTTTATCTTTTGTTTTCAGAATAAAAAAAAGCCATATCATAACGGTTTTCTTCCGAAGGTCATTTGATTTCACTTAAAGTGTATTTTTGCGCAGTCAAAATAATAGCAGTGCCTTATAGTTTGTGAATTTCTTTCATTGTTTTTAAATCTTAGGAATATTTTTTTTGTTTGCTGTTGAAACTAAAAGGTAAGGTATAAAAACCCATAGTTTTCCTACATTTATATTCCTTCAAACTTACAGTATGGGTCGTAATAAGCATTGCACTCCGAAAATGCGGCGAATCGTACGCCAACTCCTCTCTGATGGAAAAACTTATACAGAAATTCAAAAAACCTTAAAAATATCTGCTAAGATGATTATTAACGCAAAAAAATATACAGAAAACCCCGAAACCAGGGGCAGAAAAAAAGTATTTCTCCAAAATCAGAGAGGATAACTATGAGATATTCAAGGGTCTCTCCCCATTTGCCGGCTATACGGAAATAAAAAAACAGCTAAATCTAAGCGCTATAGTTTAGAAACGTACAGAAGAATATTGCGGGAGAATGATCTCAATGCCAGAAGCCCAAGGAAGGTTCCTCTTTTGACAAAAAAACACATCGCCAAAAGAATGCAGTTTGCCAAAGCCCATGCCGATAAGCCCCTTCAGCATTGGCGAAATATTTTATGGTCTAATGAGAGCAAAATTGTTCTGTGTGGTGGTTCTGTTTCTCGGAAATAGATTAGATTAGATTAGATTAGATTAAATTCTTTATTTCGATAATAAAATTACATTAATTTAAAGCTAAGAATATAAGGACATGGCGTTGTTGCCGTCTGCCTGATAGACATTTCATTTAAAAATAGTTTAACATTATGAAAGTTTTTTTTTTTTGATTTGTTTTTAGTATAAGAAAATAAAAACTGTATTTTTTAGTGGTTTTTCTTAACAATTTTCAAATATCAGATGAATAATTTATTAACTTAAATATTTATAAAAAAGAAGATAAATAAAACAATTTTGAATAATTTTATAATCTTTAAAGATATGTATACAATTTTGACATGATTTGAAACACAAAAAATATGAGTTTAAATAGCTCTAGGTATTTTTTTTTTTTTTTTGTTTTTACATTATCAGTGATTTGAGACTTAAAACATCAATTTTGCCGTGATTTGAAACACAAAATCTTTAAAATAAACTTTCCCGTTTTTTAAAAACAATTTTAGTAGATGAAAAACAAGTTCAATTTTGCCGTGATTTGAAACACAAAAAATATTAAATTCTCAATCGCCATAACTGGATACATGACCGCTCAAAAGCTACTTCTATAAGCTAAAGCATGTTTGCAAAATTTAAACAGATTCGTCCAACCACTCAGCCCGTTAAGAATGTCAATAAGTTGGTCCATAGACAAAAAACTCACTTGGAAATATAGCCGTCGTATTTCTTGTAATATTGGACAAACTGCTATGAAATGATTTATATCCTCCACATCTCTTCTATTGCAGAGAGTGCAAATTTGTGAGAGGTCCGATCTATGGGGGACAAAGTTGAGATTAAGGATCTCGACTCTAGCTTTAAAAATGGTGCCGATAGCTTCCGGAGTCAATTCTTTACAAAAATAGTTTGAAGTTGATGACAATTGATGGTTTAAGCGCTTGTATATGTTTCTGCTTGCCGATGAGGATGCCCTTTGCAGGTGTTCTAAATAAAGTTTTTCATCAATTTTAGCTATCAAAACCGCGAACATATTTTGCCATTCCTCTACATTGTTTTCCCTTAAGGAGAGTACTATATCAACTCCTGCATCAAGCGCGTTCCATTCTCTGAAGGGAGATGCATTTGTACGGAGCAGTCTTATCAAGATTGTCTTATGAAGGCCATTTTCTCTTTTCATGACCTTAGTTAAATAGTCGGAATGCCGTTTCAGATTCTGAATATATATCGGTGCTATTCCCGATTCGACATGTATGGCGTACGTAGGTGTAGCGTTAGGCAGTTTAAAAAGTCTTTTAAAAAAGTATCTTTGTAAAGTCTCAAATTCCTCTATTTGAGCGTATCCAAAGGCTTGGACACCGTAACATAAGCAAGTATTTATTGTTGCATTGAAGACTCTGTACTTTGATGAGAGGTCGATAAGTTGGTTGCTAAAAAAATTGGGCCACATCAGGTTTAGGGCCAGTTTGGCCTCCCTGGTTTTCTCTTTCGCATGATTGCTCCAGTTTAGATTATAGGTCAGCAATACACCTAGATATTTAAACTCACTCACAATTTCAATACGCTCGTTGTTGACGTTCCATGATTCTTCAGCACGTCGTGCATGCCGCCTAGATTCAAATATCATAACCTTGGTCTTTCTAGTATTGATCCGTAAGCCCCACGTTTCGCAATATTCTTTAAGTCTATTGATTTGCAGTTGTAAAGAAAATGGGTTATCCGCCAAAAGTACCAGATCATCTGCATACAGTAAAACTTTAATCAAAGATTCGCCAAATATTACACCTCCCGGTAGGATTTCACAAACCGCATCAATATAAAGTGCAAACAAAATGGGACTTAGAATACATCCTTGGGGAACTCCCGCCGCTGTCTCAAAACATTCGGATAAGTTGTTGCCATCCCATACTGAGGCTTTCGTTGAACTCAGAAAGTTAGAATAAAAAAGTAAAAATTTTTTCGAAAGGCCAAGAGAAGATAGTTTGTAAATCAATGCTTGTCGATTGACCGTATCAAAAGCAGCTTTGAAGTCAATGAAGCAGCTGTAAAGCTTTTTCTTCTTCTCCAAATGTTGTCTTGCTATGCTTGTTAGTGCAAAAATTTGGTCTACCGTTGAGAAACCGGATCGAAACCCAGCTTGGAAGATACTTAAGCGGTTGTTTGTCTCTATCCATCTCGTAAGCCTCTCGTAAAGAATAGAGTTTAAGATTTTCCTTAAAGAGTTGAGAATAGATATGCCTCTATAGTTTTCTGCAAGACTCCTTTCATCTCCCTTGAAAATAGCGTAAATAATGGCTGTGTTAAAGCAAATGGGTATGCAAGCATCATTATAAAGTTGGTTGTACCAGTCCACTAAGTAGTTTTTGAAGTCAGCAGTAGAATATTTGTAAAATTCCGTTGAGATTCCATCAGCACCCGGTGCTTTGTTGTTCTTCATTGTTTTCAAAACACTTTCTAGTTCGATCAAGGATATCGGTTCATCAAGTTCAGGAATATGGTTGTTTGGCATGGCGTAACTAAACGATAACAGAGACTCATCTGCTGATAACAATCCTTTGAAGTAATCTGCCAACACCTCAGCTCCGAGAGCATTATTATTTGAAGGAGTATGTTTACGCCCTCCTAATTCTCTCACATTATTCCAAAATGTTTTAGAGTCCTTGCAGAGCACTAAGTTTTTTGCAGTAGTTTTAAGATATTCAGTCTTTTTTGAGGAACAAAGCTGTTTATATTCCTTATTAAAATGTAAGTACTGGTTTTTAAAAAAATCGGCGTTAGTAGATCTGAATAGTTTTAAGAAACGAAATGTTTTTTCACGTAGCTTTACGCAGTCCTTGTCAAACCATATTTTAGCAGCGTTAAACTTTTTGTTATTACTGAGTGCGAACGGTGCTGACATCTTGATAATCCTCATTACACATTCTGCGACTTGGTCGGCTACTCCCGTAGATTGTAGTGATGGAAGGGTACCACAATGTGTATTCAACCGAGATTGATAAAGAAGGGCCTTGCTGTCAACCCACTTCAACTTGTACATGTTGTTTGCGATATTTCGAGTTCCTTTAGAGAAAGTAGCTTTCACTGCAATGGGTAAATGAGCAGAAAAAGTCGCAGCCAGAACCTCGAAATCTTCAATCAGTATCAACCATTGGCCAGATACAGCACATATGTCTATAACCGACTGTCCTTGTCCGCTAATAAAAGTCAATTCACCCTCAGCGTCACTTTTGGAAACCCCATTCAACACGAAAAATCCAAAGCTTTCCAGGAGCTCTATAAGACTTCTCCCGTTTCGATTAACCAAACCATCTTTAGAGTTTCTTCTCGTATTAAAAACTGTTCCAGTATCTGTATAATGGAATATAGAGTTTTGATATTCGCCAATTCGAGCGTTAAGGTCCCCAATAAGCATTATATTTCCAAGAGTGTTGCAATTAATTAAATTAAAAAGGATATCGAGGTCATTTTCCCAGTTGTTGCAATTGAGGTACAATGGAATAATATAATATTTAATAAGATTAATTGTAATTTGAATAACAACCCTGTTTTGTACACGTTTGAACTCTACAAAACTACCAACAGTACTTTTCTTAATGGCACATAAGATGCCCCCACTTGCTCTCCCCATGACATTGTTTCTAGTTGCTGGAATGCATGTTAATTTATATCCATTAAAATATTTATAAAAAAGTTGTTCGTTTTCTTCTTCAATAAAAGTTTCTAAAAGAATTATTATATCAAAGCTTAAAATAAATCTAAAAAAGTCAGGTAACAAAAGTTTACTCTTAAGCCCTGTTATATTATATGAAAAAATACTTAAATTAAAAACGTTAAAAAAATTTTGATGGCAGACGGCAAGTTTACCCTATGGTTTTCTATTCAAAATGTTGTTTTGTGTTTGACACACAGATGGTGTTGCAGCTGATTGGGTGTGGCGACACGGTTTCGATGGTGGCTCCTCTGCCTGCTGATACACGGAAGAAGCACCAGACACCGAGCCCACAGTCCACACAATCCAACAGACGCTGAAATTCAAATTCTTGAATTACTTCTTTTCCAACGGCGCTCAACGAAAGTCATCTTTTCTTCACGTCCAGATATTTTCTTATTTCTATAATTAGATTCTATTAAAAAGTCTTGCAAAAGTATATTTCATTTAATAAACGTCCTAAGAACAATTTTAATTAAGCATTTGACAATTAAATCAAAGTGTTCTGTCTTTTTCTTTTGCGCTTCTCCTTCTGGGACGTAACATTCACACATAAATAGTTGGTGTCATTCAGCGACGCCACATTGGTGACCCCGACGTGATCTTCACATCTTACGATCACTAAAGAACAACGTGAACAATCTCGCCATCATCATGGAGGACGGGTTTGATTCCAGCTTGAACAGTGAGCTAAATGAAACCATCAAATGCGACGGTGCTCCTGCGACAACAACCGCACTTCCCACGGGCGTTGGACAACCAGCCCTTCCGCCAAACAATTTGTTTCACAATGTCCAACAGGAATTCATTTACGCTGTAAATTTACATCTGCCGCAATTTTCACCTGAATCACCCGACATTTGGTTTGCCATAGCCGAAGCCGATTTTGCCGCAAATCGAATAACAAGCGATGCACAAAGGTACAACCAGCTGCTGAAGGCACTTCCTCTGAGTATCGCTTCGCAACTCATCGACATCATTAACAACGCACCATCTCAAGATAAGTATAAAACTTTAAAATTTACTATTCTTGAGCGTTTCTCTGAGTCCCGTCAAAAACAATTGCAAAAACTCTTAAAAGAAAAAGTTTTGGGAACCAAAAAGCCCTCACAACTTCTGCGTGAAATGCGTGAGCTGGCAAAAAATTCCGTCACTGACGAAGTGCTGCACCAACTCTGGACCGAACGTCTGCCGGAAAGAATCCGACCACTTCTGGTTATTTCAGACAACCTACACAATCTCAACGCTCTGGCAGAAACAGCTGACCGCATAATGGAAGCGCTTGGTAGTCCATCCGTCATGGCGGTTCAAAACAGGGATTTTGCGCCACGCACAAATCAAAACCACAATCCACCGGACCTGACTCACATTGAACGACAGCTTTTGGAGATGCGGTTGATGTTGGAATGTTGTCAACAAGACATAAAAGGCCTTCAATCCGGCCAACAACAGCTGCAGCATCAGCACCATCAACAAAGATCTCAAGTTCAACGTCCAAGAACCAGATCTGTTACACCTAATCGAAATGGTATATGTTATTACCACTCTCGATGGGGAAGCGAAGCACGACATTGCACAAAACCTTGCAATTTTCAAACTCAACCGTCCAAACAGGGAAACTAAATGAGCTGTCACTAATTGGAGCAGTTGGTGACAGCGTACCTGACACTTCCTCCAAAGAGATACGGCTTCATATTTTAGATTCAGCTACCAACAAAACTTTCCTCATAGATTCCGGTTCAGTCGTCTCAATAATTCCATCCAGTTTTTTCAAAATCAAACCTGACCAAGAACAACTCACTCTCTACGCAGCTAACTCTTCAGCAATTCATACATACGGATACAAAAACCTTACTCTCGATCTAAATCTCCGCAGAGCATTTTCTTGGACTTTCGTCATTGCCGACATTCAAACAGCAATACTGGGAGCAGACTTTTTAGCTCACTATAATTTACTCGTGGACCTAAACCAACAAAGACTGATAGATCCTCTAACCAACCTATCCTCCAAAGGAGAATCTTTAGCCACGAAGACTTACAACATCTCAACACTGGACACATCTCTACCAGAACCATATGTGGGGCTGCTGAGAGAGTTCATCCATGTGACTACACCTACCTACAGTCCAAATTTCAACAATAGACAATTCGCACATCGAATCATCACAAAAGGTCCTCCAGTATCTGCACGCGCCCGTAAATTAGCTGGAGAAAAGTCCACTGCTGCAAAAGCACATATCTCCGAGATGCTGGGAAACGGTATCATCAGGCCATCCAGAAGTCCATACGCGAGTCCAATACATCTCGTAAGAAAGAAAAACAACGACTGGAGACTCTGTGGAGATTACAGACAGCTTAATGCTGACACCGTAGCTGACAAATATGCATCTCCACTCATTCAAGATTTATTTCTTCGTCTTCACGGAAACTGCATTTTTACCAAACTGGACATGGATCGAGCTTACCACCAAGTTCCTATGCACCCGGAAGACATACACAAAACGGCCATCATCACACCATTTGGCCTATTCGAATACTTGGTAATGCCGTTTGGCCTCAGAAACGCGACACAGACGTTTCAAAGGTTCATGGATTCAATCTTCCGAGACCTTGACTTTGTTTACGTCTACATTGATGACATACTCATCATGTCACGAGACAAAGATCAACACGAGTCACATCTAAGAATAGTTTTCGAACGCCTACAAGCATCCTCACTGAGCATCAGTTTAAAGAAATGTGTTTTCGGACAATCAGAGTTAAACTTCCTTGGATTCACAATCAACGCTCAAGGATATGCTCCAGTGAATGAACGTGTAGAAGCTATACTTAACTTCAAGAAGCCTGAATCTATCGAGGAACTAAGACGTTTCCTTGGAGTAACCAACTATTACAGGCGTTTCATTCCGAATGCAGCTTCCTCTCAATTGCCACTAAACGGTTATCTACAACGGTCAATAAAAAACGACAAAACCAAAGTTCATTGGACCGAAACAGCAACAAAAGCATTCGAGGAATGCAAGCAAAAGATAGCAAACGCTACACTACTTGCATATCCATCACCAGAAGCTGCCATGACCCTCACTACCGACGCTTCATCCACTGCTATTGGTGCCAAACTTGAACAACTCGTTGATGGTACCTGGAAGCCACTGGGTTTTTTCTCCCGAAAACTTAGTTCAGGAGAACAGGGTTACTGCACTTACGACCGTGAGTTACTTGCTATTTTTGCCTCTATACAGTTTTTCCATCACATGTTAGAATGTCGCAACTTTACGATCAAGACCGATCACAAACCTCTGATTTATGCATTCAAGCAAAAACATGAAAAAGCGCCTGAGCGAAGACTTCGCCAGCTTGATTACATATCTCAGTATTGCATAGACATAGTCTATCTAAAAGGTGAGGACAACATTGTTGCAGACGCACTCTCACGCGTAAACACCATCAACATGCCTACAATATTTAGTCCAGCCAGGATCCGGGACGAACAACTAAATGACGACCATCTACAGGAGCTCATTCAAAGTTCATCGCTTCACCTTCAAAAACTTCAAGCAGAACCAGGCATCAAGATATACTGTGACATATCCACTGGAATCGTCAGACCATATATTCCACTAACTCTACGCAGAACAGCCTTCAACACTATTCACAACATAGCTCATCCCAGTGGAAGGAGCACTTCACATCTGCTCAGAGAAAAGTTCATATGGCCAGGAATTCGTAAAGATGCTCTGCAATGGTCTCGAGAGTGTACCGATTGTCAGAGAACCAAAATACATCGTCACAACAAACTTCAACCCGATCACATCATAGTTCCAGACTCAAGATTCAATCACATCCACATCGATATAATCTTTTTACCATGTGTTGAAGGATTTCAATACTGCCTAACCATGATTGATCGTTTTTCGAGATGGCCTGTAGCTGTTCCAATCAAAGACATGACCGCAGACACCGTGGCAACAAACATTTTCAATCACTGGATTTCTCACTATGGTTCCCCAGTCACCATCACTTCAGATCAAGGAAGCCAGTTTGAGTCCGCTCTGTTCAAAGCACTCACTAATCTGGTTGGAGCCCAAAAAACAAGAACAACATCCTATCACCCACAATCAAACGGGTTAGTCGAAAGAATGCACCGAACTCTGAAAGCAGCACTGATGTGTTCTCCCAAGCCTTGGTTGGAAATATTGCCAACAATACTGCTAGGACTTAGAACATCTTTTAAAGAGGACATTCAGTCTACGCCTGCGGAAATGCTCTACGGAACATGTTTAAGAGTCCCTGGAGAATTTTTTGTTTCATCGGATCTACCAGCTGATTCACTCAACTTCATCGAGAAGCATCGTGAATACATGCGCGGCAATCGTCCAACTCAAACTGCACATCACAACAAAAACAGAATCTTCATCCTCAAGGATTTGAACACTTGTTCCCACGTCTGGTTGCGTTGCGACCACGTCAAAAGCCCTTTAGAACCACCTTACCAAGGCCCTTACAAGGTGATACAACGTCTATCGGACAGGATCTACAAAATAGAATTAAATGGTGTTGAGACAAATGTTTCTATCGAACGATTAAAACCATGCTATATCAACAAAACGGACGAAGACTTAACTGAAGAAACTCCAGAACCAAATTATCAACAAACACAGCCACATCATTGGACTTCCTCAATGGATCCACCACAACGTACTTATGGAACCAAACGCTCCGTGACTTTTCTTCAACCATCATCACAAAGTCACTCAGGGGGGAGTAAATGTGGCGACACGGTTTCGATGGTGGCTCCTCTGCCTGCTGATACACGGAAGAAGCACCAGACACCGAGCCCACAGTCCACACAATCCAACAGACGCTGAAATTCAAATTCTTGAATTACTTCTTTTCCAACGGCGCTCAACGAAAGTCATCTTTTCTTCACGTCCAGATATTTTCTTATTTCTATAATTAGATTCTATTAAAAAGTCTTGCAAAAGTATATTTCATTTAATAAACGTCCTAAGAACAATTTTAATTAAGCATTTGACAATTAAATCAAAGTGTTCTGTCTTTTTCTTTTGCGCTTCTCCTTCTGGGACGTAACATTCACACATAAATAGTTGGTGTCATTCAGCGACGCCACATGGGAGCCTGATGCAGTGACACCATCAGCTGTAGCTACCCTCGATCCCCCGCCGCAGTCAAAAAATTCCAATGCACCATCAACAAACATCTCTCTTACGAACGTCATTTCACTCGCAGATTTGACAATTAACCCATGCGAAAGTTTGTAAACAAACGTATTTTGGTTTATTTGTAGCTTATCACCTTTAATTAATATTTTCGCAGAAGAATTTATTTCGAGAAGTTTTGATTTTATCGAGTAAAGAGTTTGTCTTTTTTTTCTAAACATAAGCGATTGTTCACGGTGGATACTTATTCCTGAATTCTTTAATTGCCTTGTTTCGCCTATTATTTTATCCGCTTGCTCGGTCGATTGAAGTTCCAAGATGACAGTTCCTCGTTGTGTTCGCGTGTTTAGAATTTCTCGTGATTTTTTTATTTGTAAAATATCCTTTTCTTTTAATTTAAGTAAACCTTTACATGTTTGTGTGGCAAAATCGGTTGCGTTGTTTTTTTGATCTAATGGGACGTGCACAACAACAATATTTTCGTTAGCTTTTCGTGTAATTGCTTCTAGTTGTGATTCCAAGAGATCACACCTTTCGGACATAAGAGTTAATTTTTCGTTTAGCTTGGAATTTATTATTTTTAGTGAATTAAGTTCCGATGCGAACGAAGCAATATCGGTTTTTGTAGCTAAATCTTTCATTTTCTCACTCAAACAATTATTTAAACTATCTTGAATAATTTTTTTCAAATCTGGAACAGATAGCCTTCCAACATCTACTTGAGCCATGTCTGAGAAAATTTTTTTGTTGTTCTTATTTACTTCCGGTGATGTTTCCGATACTGCTCTTTTGCGGTACATATAATTTGATGTCCCGGTATTCGGCAATATAAATTCTTTTTTGTCTTTTTAACTTATATATAATTGCCTACCTTATAAGAAATGTATGCAATTTATTAATTCTTGGTAAGTAAAGTGCTTATTCAAACTATTATTCAACTAGATACAATTTAAACTTTGTTAATTTATTAAGAAAAATCAAAAAAATTGGAGCTTAATAACTTTCACACTTCCACTTTTGACAGCCGAAATGTCAATCTCTCGGGAATATGTGCGACGCCCATTTAATTCTGAATATGTGTCTAGGTATACGCGGAAGACTGTAAAACATGGCGGTTCAAGCATAATGGTATGGGGTTGTTTTTCCTATCAAGGTGTAGGGCCCATTATATCGCATAAATGGTGCAATGGATCAGCATCTTTATGTGGATATTCTTCTAAGAACCATGCTGCCTTACGCAGAAGAGGAATTGCCAATAAGATGGGTCTTTCAGCAAGACAATGACCCAAAACACACGAGCAAAAAAGCCAAAGAGTGGTTTCGGGTCAATGAAGTTTCTGTTATGGAGTTCCCTGTGCAATCCCCCGACTTGAACCTGATAGAAAACCTTTGGGCAGATGTCAAGAAATTCATTTCAAATGCAAAACCCTCCAATAACAACCAGCTTGGGGAAGCAGTGGAGACTGCATGGAAAAATATTTCATTGGAGAGATGTCAAACTTTGGTGGACTCAATGAAGAGAAGTTGCGAAGCTGTTATAAGCAATAAGGGGTCTACCACCAAGTATTGACGTAAGAAATACAAATACATTTTGTTTTACTTTTTAATCCAATGTAATTTTCTTATTTTCTCCATTTTTATGAATACTGCTATTTTTTTGACTGGGCTTTTTTCTTATACATTGAAAATATTTTTTTTTTAATTTTTTTTTTTCGATATTTTTAAATCTTTCTTTTATAATTGATTTCATATAAATGCAACCTAATAAATATAATTTTACTATAACGTTTCAGGAGCACCATCTTTCTTTTTTTATTGAATAGGTATTTCTTGGAACTATTTTCACTGCTATTATTTTGACCGCAGCTGTATATATACAACAAGTAATAATTTTTTTTTTCGCCGTCAAATATAAAGGACATCGTCCATTTTGCCATTCTGAATAATCGAATATGATGACAAAACTGTCCGAAGATTTATTGCGCACCATTACAATAGCAATTAAACTTCGAATCTCTCAAACAATAGAATTAATTTATGGCTTAAAAATATGCAACAAAGATGTATCTATTTAAAAGGTTTTGCGGAAATTTTGAACGCCTGAAATCAAGCAGTCTTTTAAATTCAAAAAAACTTTTTTGAAATACTACTTTAAATTTTGTTGTTCCTTTTCCCATCGAACAATAATTATTATTGCGATCTGCTACTTTTCGTTCAATTCTGTTTACTTTGGTTTCGTAAGGAAGACCGCTCTTGACCGCAACCCTCAGTCAAGTTGATAGCTGGCTGAATGTTGGCGTCACATACCAGCGATTAGTATAAAGCTAAACTGTATTTTTAAACTACCACTCACTATTTCTATGCAAAAGGAAAATTTTTAAAGTTTCGTGAGGCAGATACATAGAATAGAAGGCTTTCCACAATCTTCGCTGTGGAAATCTATTCTTCGATATACTTTTCGTTGGCTTATGACATTAGTTCAAGCAACTATTGATTTTCATAATGAAGGTATTAGTTCCCATTTTCGAAATTGTAGACAATAAAATGGAAGAGAAAAGACGTACCGATATAATACTTTGTTCTTGTTGCTTAAATACTAATATAAATGAAGAAACAAATTGCTAATAAATATGTAAGTATGTAAGTATCTCATGTAATTTTATAAATTAAATTAATTGTTGTTAACTCGAAAAAATCGTAGACATCCAATCCACCATCAAAGAGAACTGAAAGACGACATATGTAAGTTAGTAAAGTCAATATAGAACCAACTCAATTAGGTCGTGAAATGCTTCGCTTTAACATCACTATCCTGTGTATATAATCTTAGATAGAGGGTGGCAAAAGGCTGCAAGGTGTCAAAATTATATTAAACGAAGTAGCGAGACGTAATCTTATTTAAAATTCACAAAATCAAAAACAAAGCGAACGAGGGTGACAAAATCACGTTCTACACTCAGCTTTACTCGGCTTTAATAAATGAATTATGTATTGGGGGGTATTGCACTGTGACTTGGAGATCTGTTGTGCCCCAACTTTAAAATGAATGAGCTTGGTCATCCTACAGTTCCTCCTCCAAATCTATTTCTCTTATGAATCTTAGTATTTGGGAAACTTTCAGACAGGATAGGTCGCTCTCTTTAACCTGTGATTGTCCCAAATGGTTTTTCCTTTGGTGGTTGTTGGACAACATCTTCGTATTATGTGGTCCGGTGTTTCCTCATGCATGTTGCAGAATCTACATGTGGCGCTGCCTACCATACCAAGTAAACTTAGGTGTCTTTTAAGTTTGCACTGTCAAGTTAGGATACCTGTTATTATTTCTAGGTTATTTCTACTAAAGTTAATGCAGTTTTCGAAATACGAGTATTTATGTTTTCCGCAATAAGTATCCATAAATACATAAAAGTATACATGTGTGAATTACACATTAAATTCTTGAACCAATTAAATTGAATTTACTTTAATATTGTTTTCATTTGCAGGTATATAGTACCTTTAATATTAAAAACAACAAAAACTCTTAAAAGCTTAGCCTTAAGCCAAGAAGCAAGCTCGTGGGACCTAGTTGTTTGAACAGAAACCAAACACCATTTGATTAAATCTGCCAATAAACAAAAATATGCAGCTCGTGTTCGGTAATTAAACAACCTTAATCTTTTTATTTATTTTTCGTGTTGAAATAAACATCTGAATTAATAAATTCTACAACCAATTATGATAACATCAAAAAGACGTTTGCCTACAGCAGAAACAAAAGTAAGTTCATACTCCGCTCCAAATGATATTCAGTCTACACGCAGTCATCATGGCAGGTTATCTTGTCATTTCCAGCATTTTAGCTTTTTCGATTTTTCTGACTCAATTGGGTGCATATTCTGACGCTCAACTTATTAACTCTTGCTCGACTTGGATGAAATGCTCAAGAATAGCAGACGTAACATATGGTCTTGTCGACGGCATATGCCATGTCTATCGAAATCCCTGTTTACTGGCTATTGAAAATTGCGATCGAGAAGCAAGTAACGAAACTTGTAAGTTTAATAATGAAACAACATAACGATGAATGTCAATTTTTATTTTAAATTTATTATTTTGTTTAGTGATAACGCCATCTACAGAAGCCTTATGTAAACCTTTTTGTCCCTCCATTTGCGAAACTATAGTGTCACCTGTTTGTGGAGAATACATGGGCCAAATGACTACTTTTTTTAATGAATGCGATATGAATAGATACAATTGCCAAAATGGAGTGGGTAAGTTTTCAGAAAACATGTACATTGTACATGCATGTTAAATATGTTAAGTTATTATTTCTTTTTATGTTTTATAGCGTTCCTTCTTAACAACAATGGACCATGCTATTGATACAAACTGAAAAGTGCAATTGATAAACAATTTAAAAAGAAACATCTCTCAAGAACCATCACCACTACTAATAAGTATATTTTAGAAAATTCTATATTGATTGGTTTTGTTTTTAATTTTGTTGTTCTTGTTTGTATGCATGCCCAATTTTTAATAAATAATAAATCTTTTAAAGATTGCTTTTCAAATTTGTGAAATTGTCTATGAATCTTTGTATTCTGAATGATGACATTTTTTGGTTAGTCCTGGAAGTATATTAAGCCTCATTTTTAATACTAAATTGAATACAAAAAAGATTTAAATTCGTTAAAAAAACATGCAGGAAGCTTAAATCTGATCAATACCTCCTCAGCAATCCTACCGAATATAATCGTAATTTTCATTTTATCAAAAATCGTTTGAAACATTTTTAACAAATTTGAAATTAAATTTTAAGAATTGAATTTGGTGTTCAAAAAACGATGTACATATCACGTTTTGATATCAACGATTAATCAAACGAATGAACTTCATCAAAGGGCACAGTAGTGCCCAGCCAAGTTCTGGCACTATAGCCTTTTTACAGGAACGAACTCAGGCGATTTTTGACCCCTCGCTATCTTCAGTACCAATAAAGTCAGAAACTTAAAATTCCGAATATTTGCTAAGCTAGTTAGGCACAGGCGCCTTACCAAATTTTCTAGCAAAAGCAGTTCCTAAAATATAAGGCCTTAAAAATCACAAAAACCGTAACTGACTGACTCACTGACTGACTGACTGACTGACTGACTGACAGATCATCAAAATTATGGAGCACTTCTCGACATCCTAGAATCTTGTAATTTTGCGCAACGGTAGGTCTTGTCATGCAAGCAGAGGAAAAAACCTCAAGGTTTTCCATTCAGGGGGCGTAGTATCCGCCCACTTTCTGCGAATTGGTGAATGGAGTACTTCCGACTGCTGTAAAACGATGAAATTTGGTGAACCGGTAGGGCTTAAATTGCTTAAATGGGGCTTCTCCCCAAAAATAACCCATTGGCTATACACCTCGGTTATTAGACCGATACTCATTTATGGAGTTGTCGTATGGTGGACCGCACTGGACAAGATGGTAAATGTAAATAAACTCATCAAAGTCCAGCGGTCAGCAGGTATGTGCATCACAGGAGCACTTCGCTCGACACCAACTGCAGCCCTGGAAGTGCTTTTAAACCTAACACCTCTTGACATCTTCTCCAAAATGGTGGCAGCCAACTCATGCGTGAGACTTAGAGCCACCTCTCAATGGATCAGTAACAATACTGGTCATACAACCATCTTAGACAACTTCAGATCTATCCCAGATCGCTTAGACTATACCACCCCAAAAATGGTATTCGATAACAACTTCCTGGTTTCCATCCCTTCAAGATCGTCTTGGGAAGAAGAGAGACTCCTGGAAGACAATGCTGTACACTTCTATACAGACGGTTCTAAGACCGATTACGGCGTTGGAAGTGGCATCTATTCAAAACAACTGAATCTCAGTCTTTCATATAGACTTCCCAATCAATGTAGTGTATTCCAGGCAGAAGTAATGGCGATTAAAGAGGCACTATCCTGGCTCAAAGAAAACGTTATATCTTGCAAGGATATACGGATCTTCTCGGACAGCCAAGCCGCCTTCAAATCTCTTGCGTCTGTCTCCACTAACTCTCATTTGGTCCACGATTGTCGATCATCTCTGAATGAGATGACAGAACAGTTTAATATTCACCTTATTTGGGTGCCGGGCCACAGAGACATTCCGGGAAATTGCAAGGCCGATGAGCTCGCCAAAAACGGAACACTTCTGCCTACTGTTAGACAAAAACATAACATAGGAACACCACTTGCTACATGCAAACATCTTCTCAAACAATATGCTCTAGAATCAACAAATGCTAGATGGTCACAGGGTACCACCTGCCTGTTAACTAAACAAATATGGCCAAGCATAGACCTAAAACGGTCAAAAGGCTTGATCTCCCTGAGCAGACAAAATATAAGCTCTACAATAGGAGTTATAACAGGACACTGCCTCATAGGTAGACATGCCTTGAGGCTAGGAGTCTACACAAATGACTTCTGTAGAAGCTGCATGGACGAGGAGGAAGAGGAAACAGTCCAACACCTTCTATGTACATGTCCAGCACTCTCCAATAGAAGGAATAATTATCTAGGTAATCCCTTCTTCGATAATACCAGTGAACTGGCAACAATCGACACAAAATGTCTCTCTAACTTTATTAAAAGCACGAAATGGTTTGTTTAAATTCATTACTCTCCCATGAGTAACTTCTTTAGTGGTATCACAACGGATCCTTGAGGTCTAAGTGAGTCAACAACAACTAGACAACCACTCCAACCTAACCTAACCTAGGGCTTAAATTGCATATAAAGGACCAAAAATAAACACTGAGGTTTTCTATTCAGGGGGCGTGGTATCCGCCCACTTTATCCGAATTGGTGTTTGTTGAATGGAGCACTTCCGATTGCTGTAAAACGATGAAATTTAGTAAAGTGGCATAGCTTAAATTGCATACTAAGAAAAAAATATAAAATTATAGGTTTTCCATTCATGGGCGTCGTATCCGCCCGCTTCCTCAAAACTGATGTAAAATATATATGGCACACTTCCGATTTCTGTAGAATGATGAAATTTGGTAGAGCGGTAAAGCTTAATGTACATTCAAAGCAAAAATAGAAAATCTAAGATTTTTCATTCGAAGTGTCTTTTTAATGTCGTTTTAAAACTATATATCGAACGGTTAAACTTCATAACCTTGTAAGTCGAAAAATTCGAAAAAAATATTATTAATGCAGAAAAATCAGAAAATTCAGAGACATCTCTTGGTATTTTCATCTCAACAACATTGTTCTAAAAAAATTTCAGGAATGACAAAATTCAAAAACTCGTATTATAAATTCCATTAAAAATTAAGCAGGACCTCGTAAGTCTCTTAATGCGCAAGTAAATCGAATTGAGTTCATGTTGGGTTAAATTGTTTGTGGTTTTAAGTGCATAAGTGGTAATTTTTTTTCAGAAAAAAGTAAAAATTGGTAATATTGGTGCTTATTTTGACATTCTCTTTCGTTAGAAAGTGAGTCGAATTCGTTGAAACTTAATTTTGAGACTCGGCGATTAGAATGTTAATCGAACAAATCGAAAGTTCACCCAATCCATAGAAAGTTCATTCATTTGCGAAAGCTAATTCAATTTTGACATTCGAAAGAATAGAATTAAATGTCATTTTTGTGTCGTTTGAATTTTTCTGTCGAGTAAACAACAAAATATGTAAGTTATTAATTATTTCATGGAAAATAAATTACTTTTATTATTTTGGTTGTTGTTTTATGTTAAAAGGTCGCATTCCAACTGGACAAACCGCGAACAAAACGAAAAGTTAATTAAAATAATGGAAGAAAACCCGGAGGTAGCAAAGGGTTTTTTACCACCCGCGTTGATACGGAAAGCATCCACTATCCTTCTCCTCTGCACTTCTTCAACACCATCTTCATTTATAAACAACACAAATGCAATATTTTTATTTTCTATTTATTATTTTATGTTTTTATCACAGAAATTTAAATTATTAAACAATAAACAAAACAATTACAAATAAACAAGCATTTAATTTTTTGGTTTTGACATTTCACAAACACTTCTCTTTTGTTTTTGATATTTTAGTGTGACCAAGTGTATACGAAAAAAAAATAAAAATTTAGAACGCGTCATGAACAACTTATTTTTTTTAAGAATAGTTTCAAAACAGCTGAGTTGACACAAAAAATGTAATAAATATGTAGTTCTTTATGGTTAAACTTTACTTTATAATGAAAAACTGTATTATTTAATTTGTTTCTTGATTATTTATCCAACATCTATAAAATGTTTAGAAACAAAAAAAATGTAAAACGGTCATAGGTACTAATTCAAATATAAATATAGTAAATGTCAAACAGCTGACAATGAAAATGAATCTTTTTTGAAGTTCATTTTATGCTATCTTTCGCAAATGAATGTTATTCGTTCGAATCTCAAAATTAAGAAAGTTCATTCGAAGGAATAGAATCATTCTAATAAATAGACTATTCATGAGAATGTCAAAATACGCATGATTATAAATTAATGTAACATCTAAGACCAAAAATACTATAGTACGGGAAGGTGGCCTAAAATGGCACCCACTAAGGAAAATATGTCATATCTCGCAAAAAAGTGACATTTAAACTTAAATGTTATATTCTTTCCAAAGTTAAATCAATAACGCTTACATTGTTTTGCTTTACGAGTTTAATAAGTTTCCAAAAGTATTTAAAGTATTTATTTTTAAAAACTCTTCAAATCCCAACGATCAAAATTGTCCGGGTAAAATGGCATACTGCCATACTGGTATGCCATTTTACCCTTGCGAGTAAATAAACTAGGCAAGTAAACCAAAAACTATTTTCAATTTAATTTAAACTTTATTTGAAACAAATCAAAGTTCAAAGTAAGATAAACATAAACAATACTCAGCAAACAAAAATAAAAATCAGCAATGACGTGGCCGTGGCGCGATGGTTGTGTGCTCGCCTGTCAACCTCATGATCACAGGTTCGATCCCTGCCGTCGTCGTCTATGTCGTTTTAATTCCATTAAAACCTTTCTTAAAATTGTCATCAATGGGTTTACTGGTTTACTCATTACATGTTGTTCAGGCATAACACTAACAACATGTAGGTAATTTAGTTAAACTAGTATGCCCATCAAGGATGAATACCAAATAAAATAATGTGGATTATAAGTGACATAGAAATAAGACACGGCATTTCTCCGCTCTAGTTCAGCCGCCATCCCTGGAGATAAAAATATTTGAGATAGGTGGTTACCTTCAGTCTCAGAACATCGTGCCACACATCTTTCCTATCCTTCTTTCTCTTCATTAACATCACGCCCGCGCTGTGATGAAACATTTAAAGGGTAATCATAATCCCTTGAGTGCGGGTAGATTATAAAAAAAATGCATTTAAAACAACTTCACTTAAAGTATAAAATGGCACACTATGCCATTTTAGCCGAGTGCCTAGTAGGCCATTTTGCCCATTTGGTTTTTTACTTGCAACTTATAGGTACTATAAGGCAAGTTATGCATTCGTAAAAAAAATCGAACTCGAGATTTTGATCAAAGTTGACATTACGATGATAGCGAAAACCAAAAAAGTGGGTCTCGCAATTCTGTCTGTCTGTCTGTCTGTCGGTTCGACTACAGCCTAAGCGGCTCGGCCGATTTTCTTCAAACTTGGTAGATATGAGTTTTAATTTTTTCCCCCCGGATGTTTTTTTCTATTTTTTTTTTTAAACCAAAAATAACGGTACCTGCCATACGATTTTTTTTTGAAATTTTATAAATATTTTTTTTTCTCAAAAACTGTCACACAGAATTTTTTAAAAAAAATTTGAAAAATTTCATTTGGTTAAAACTAGCTAATGGTTGAAAAAAATTTTACAAAAAATTGGTATTTTTGGTAGCCCCCATGGGTCCATTTTTTTGTTTTTGATTTTCTCGAAAACTGTACAGCCGATTTAAATAATTTTTTTTATGCCAAAGCTCCTTCAAAGTCTAAATATTATTACATATTCAAATTTTCAATTTTTAATTTTTTGGATTTTTAATTCAAACCTGCCAAATAAAAGTTTCTTAACATAATCTACAAGATTTGAGAAAAAAAATGTTGTTTTATCTAAAACTAACGGTACCTTCCATTTGTTTTTTGTTTTTTATAATTAACGCGCACTCAAGGGATTATGACTACCCTTTAAATGTTGGTTGAACACAGTGCGACGCCGACAACTTACAGTGGGGCGGGCCGGACGCGAGTTCAAGTGTGGCCCTGCGGTTTTCGAAAATCGTATTTTTCTCGTTAACGGTTCCCAGAATTTTGCTAAAATTTTTTTTCTTTTGATTAATCTTTATGATCTATAATTTAAAAAAACAAAATTTTAAATCTAGATATTACTGACTGTACCTACCATAGAACGATTTTTTCGAATTTTGAATTTCTCATTATCAAAATAACGGATTTTAATGAATTTTTTTATAAAGAAGCTCCTAAAAAGTTTAAAAAACATTGCATTTAAAAACTTAAGAAAAAATATTTTTTCAATTTTTAGAAAAAAAAAGTCATTTTTTTTTTTTTGAAAAATTCGATATCTCAAGAACGGCTTAGTATTTTTTTTGGAAATTAGACTTTTATTCGTACAATAATAAAAACTTAAGGTTGGCGTACCAAACTTTTTTCTTAAAAATGTTTTAAAAATTTTGTACATAAAAGCTTATTTTCTTAAGGAACCACTACAAAGACTTATAATTTTTGTTCCTGCATAAATTCATATTTGCATAGCATTCTGTTTTTATCTCTTACTACTAAAAGAATTTAAAAAATTCATTTTATCCCTATGAACAGTTTTCTTTAAGGGTAGGTCTACCCCAGAAGCAAACTCAAATCTCATGTAAAAACGTGTACATGTATTGGTGTACAAATATGGCTCTCTTAGTTAAGAATTTTTGTGTTAAGAAAATAAATTTACCTCGTCTCGTCTCTTCGGGATACCTCTTTTTTCGCATCACGCATACGCATAGAGATAGAGAAAAATAGAATAGAATATCAAAAAAAAATATATAACAGAAAACGGGAACAAGGCACGAGTGGCAAGCTGGCAAGCTGCACAGGCAGCGCACAAGCATTTGATTTTGAATTGACTCGGATTGCGCAAAAGATAAATGAAAGTTTTTTTTTTTCCTTTTGTATTTTGGGTATAAAAAATAATTTTTCGTGAATCGTGATTGTTTGAGGTTTAGGAAAGGGAAATTGAGTTTTTTGCATTCAGCGCGCACAATTAGACACAATAATAGACGGTTTGTTTTCTGTTTTATTTTTGGTTGCAGGTGAATTGAAACTTTTCGCATTTAGGTAGATAGCGTTTTTATTCTTTGCGTATTTATACAAGGTTAATCTGTTGGTTCTAAGACTTTTACTTTTAAGGATATTTTAAGAAATAAGGAAAAGGGAGCTCAGATTTAGACATTAGGAACCCGGGGAATTTGCTCTGATATTTATAATTTATTTTTAATGTAGACAATTAATTTTAGGAAACAGTTCAGTTCAGTTCACAATTCAAATTCAAATTGCTCAACTAAAAAAATTATTAAATTTCCTAACCCAAGTAAATTAATAGACTTTCAAAAATAATAATGGTAACTATGTACCTATACCTATAAAAATGTTCTTTTGAGTCTTTTTCAAAGGGCTGTAACTCTGCGAAAAGTGATCGTATTGGGATGAAACCAAAAGCGTTTTAAATATTTCTTTTTCTTGTTTCAGAGTTTCTAAAAATGAGAAATATCCATAGTCAACCATTTTAATTTTTTTTAAAGGGCTTCATTGTCTTGAGGTTATTTATGATTCAATAAAATTAATAAGTGCAAAAAAATATAGCCTCAGATTAAAAAGTGGTTCCGTCTTTGACCACTAATTTACATGTAAAAATTGACAACATAAAAGGTAAATTGGGCAGTTTTGAAAACATGAATAAATTTGTTATAGATAATGGATTCTTTGAAACAATTTATGGAGATACATAATTGATTTTTTACAATTGACCGTTGATTTAATAAAAGTGGAAAAGTGTTTTTAAACAAACAGATTATCAATTTTGAAATTGGTTGATCAAACCGTTCGTTTATTATCTATTGTTCCTGAATATTATGTACCTAATCATCAAAATAAAAACAATGATAACAATTTTCATAAGTTTGCATTTGTTACATATCTTAGACTTGAAGTCCCTATCAGCGTTACCATTTCCGGAAAAAAATCGAAGGAGATTTGAAGAAAAAAGTGATGAAAATTGGAAAAAATCGAAGTAGGTTTTAAAATGACTTTTAATTTACTTTTAGAAAAATTTGAACTGGGAATTTTCATAAGTTGACATTACAACACAAAAGAATAATGATTCAGTCTATCTGCATCTCTGTACCTTAATCTGCAGCCACTTTAGCTCGGTTCCTTCCATACAGCCATTATGAAATATTATAATTATTTTGAAAACGGCTCTAATGCTTTTTTTTAAATTATGTATAGATAACTGTACCAAAAATGCAGTCCACACTTCGGTAAAAAATAAATGTTATTATCGGTACCTGTCATGGAACCTTCTTTTTATTTTCTACTTTTTCATTTGCGACTCTTCCGATTTCGATCAAAATTTTTACATCGCAGATTCTTTGATTTGGAAATAATATTGTATACGACAAATGTTTTCCTTAAATGTATACTTTTAAATACTTAAAATTATCAATACATTTCTTTTAATTTTAAAGAAAATTGTGTATAAATATTTAATTTAATTTAATTTAATTTAATTAATAAAACATTCTTTTATAAAAAATAACATTAAAATTACTATATTTAAATATAGTTTATTTTAAAATTAAAAACACATATGCAAGTGAAATCTTCATAGGATTCGTGTACACATCAGTGTGTTGAGTTCCTATGCTTTTAAACTTACTTATTTGTGTATTTTTATTGTGTTGACATTTTTTTTTTTTTGTAATTCGATGAATCTCTTCTTCGTTGGATTAGAAATTACCTTTCGGACCGTTTACTAAAAGTAGTTTTGGACGGTTTCAAATCTGATATCCACATAATAAATGCTGGTGTGCCCCAGGGGTCCGTTTTGTCTCCGACAGTTTCTGTCTATAACTGTTGCTCCGCTTAATTGTTTTGCTGACGACAGTAACCTCATCTTTTCATATTCGTTTTTAGATTCACATCCTTGTCCTCGGATATGGACTACCAACGGCATCGTATGATAATCTCATTAAATTATGATCTTCGAAAACTCAATGCTGTTTGGCACTTGCTTCGAGGAGACTGAACAGCTTCTAGGTATGTGCATCAGAGACGTAACCAAAAATGCCGCTAAGTGTTTAGATTTTCTCCGCCGATGCAAGAAGTTTTTTATCCCTGCTAATCTGACTGTAATCTATAAGGCCTATATTCGTCCAAAGCTCGAGTGTAATTCCCACTAGGTAGGTGCTCTAAAAACCCTCTTAAGTCTCTTGCACAGAATTCAAAAGAGAGCTCTAAAAATGAAAGGCGACCGTTGTCTAACTGAAACATTTGAATCTCTCGAGCACCGCCGCAATTTTCATAAACAGTGCTCTAGTGAAGTAGCCAGTTGCGTTCTCCCCCTCAAACAATTCAACCGTAATACCCGTACTTCTAGGACTGCTCATCATTTTACCCTTGGGCCCAATTTCGGGCGTACTGTCAAGTACAGTGATTCCTTTTTTAGCCGCACTACACGAATCTGGAATGCTTTACCCGGCTGAATATTTGTCACTCATTGTAATGTGCAGACATTAAAAACCAATGTGTATCGGTATTTCCTTTCTCATCCTATCCTACTTTCCTAATTTCCTGCTCTGTGTTTAACATTTTAATGGTATTCATAACCCCTTGAGTGCGCGTTTAATATAAAAAAAATACTACCTTGAGTGAAATAGAGAAAAAGAAGTAGATTTGGCCTTTTTTTTGTGAAATTGAAGTAGGTTAAAGCAGGGATTTTTAAAATGAGGTAGATTTCAGTATTTTGCTGATGGTGCGAAGTAAGAAGTAGATTTTAAATATTTGGAAAAAAAAGTAGATCTACTATAATTGAAGTAAAATGGTGCCACTGGTTCCCATTAGCTGAAACAAATTTTGAAGAAAAAGTTTGTCAATTTTATTTCCAATAACATCATTGTATTTTAATTTTACTTTGTATACTACTATACTAATTTTAAGCTTCTATTTTATTAAGCAAAAACTAAAAATGCATTTTATATAAAAACTGATCTCATTCAAAAAACAAAAAACCAATTTCATTAAGTAATTTCGAAATTATTCACAATTTGTCTTTTTAATTTTGACACCAACAACATTATTGGAAAACTAATACTTGTTTTTTTTTTACAAATTAAAAACTAAGTGATAATGAATATATGAACATACATATGTTATGTATATTATATAAAGGTCGTTCTTATTAGAACTGGGCCAGACTTGCCTATTGTCCTTTGTTAAAAATTATCTCATTTCGAAATTTTCAACGAAATTACATCATGTGGCCTAATGAAAACGAAGTAGGTATTACATAAATGTATGTATTTTCTATTTGCTTACTTTTTATCAATTTTTTTTTGCTTGGGTTTTTTGTTTCCTTTGTTTGTTTTTGGAGGTATCTATTATACCTTTGCAGCTAGGTTGTTGTAAACAAATATTTATAGGTATGTACAAAATAGATTTGCACAATAAAAACACAACAGAAAGTAACAATAACGAGAGTATTATCTATCACCATGACATATTGAAATAAAGGAGACAACTCTTCCTATGTAAAACCAACAAAAATACATAAAAGAAGCGCACTTCCCATATTCTTTCTACATACTTTGACATACCTCCCAATTTCACCATTCTTCTACCAGTGGAATACGTCACCACCGAAAACAAAATGTGATCGAATTTTCCTTCTGAACTTATTTATATACTGGGGTGATCTTCATTTTTTTTGTCAGAGGGTGTGTAGATGATGGAAGAAATGAAATTTGCGATACTATGCATCGCAATTTATTACTACATATGTGTGTACCTAAAATGGCTTTCCATATAGACTAAGAGCCCACAGCAATTTTTGGGTGTGATTGATAACAAAAAATAATTAACATAATTAGATAGGCCTTTTATAGTTATTTACAAATGTGAAAGCCTTGCATACTCTAGTGGGCGCAATAGTGCATTAAAGTGCATTAAGTATGCAGTTCTTTCCAAATCCAAATAATTGTGATAACAACTTTGCCAAAATGTAGAGTTAAGCCCCCTGATTGAAAATATCGAGGTCCAAGACGTTCTACAGACAGCCTTCTGCCTGCCAGACGCGATAAGAATAGGCAACTTCTTGCACTAAGAAGGCCACCTTCAAAACGTCATGGACCTCGATATTTGCAATCAGGGCATTTAGCTGTTCATTTTGAAGTTATGGCAAATTTTTTTTCCCAATTTTTTAGACTAAGGAAAGAACTGCATACTTGATGCACTATAATGCACTATTGCGCCCACTAGAGTATGCAAGACGTTCACATTTGTAAATAACTACTAAAGGCCTAACTAATTATGCTAATTATTTTTTGTTATCAATCACACCCAAAAATTGCTGTGGGCTCTCGGTCTAATAGAAGAAACAAAAAAAAAACAGTAGAAGTGATGATAGATCGCAAATAAAAAAATACAAAAAAAACAAAATTTATGACAGCGAATTTGTGATATACCTACTTTTATATTCTTTTTTATACATACACAAAGAACATTTTTCCACTCTACCTCCGACAATGTGGAATGGTCATTGCATCATATACCTACTAAAAACAATAATTTCTAACACGTTTTTTTTATTTTTTTCTGTTCTTGTAATACGAGATGCAAGATGACAAGTCATAAACAAGAATAAAAAACTAAATGAGCCCAGACAAAACAAAAAAGAATCAAGAGAGCGGATGGGCGGACAAAATTCTTTTGCACAGAGAATACGAAACCTTCTCTTTCAAAGCGCTGATATTGCAGTGGCATTCTTGTGAACTGAAAACTTACTTGTGTGCGTGTGCAAAGGAACTTTTTGTTAAAAAATGCAAAACAGACCTCTTTTATAAAAATAAAATTAAATAAATATTGAGTGAAAAAAGTATTTTGTATTTTTGAATTTAGTAAATAAAATATCAAACAAAAATAAAAAAAATATGTGAGAACTGTATTATTTATACTTTTCTTGCAAATGCATTACAAATACTGTCATATTGAATTGCATTTTTATGAACTTTAGATGAGTTTTATTAAATTTTTAAGACCGATACGCTGTTCAGGGAATATAAATCTTTGATTAAAAAATTATTTCCAAAAATTAAAAAATATAACTCTCAATTTCCCAGGGTAGAGAACAAAATATTTGTAAAAAAATGTATATTTTTTGACTTTTGTTAGTAAAAAGTTACTGTAAAAATAAAAAAAAAATTAAAAAAATATTAACGTAATTGCACATACTTATTGGCTTTGTATAAGAGTGAATTTTACTTCGTTATCTTTTATACTTATGAAGTTTTATCCAGTAGAGCATTCATACCACTATGCAAATTTCCTTCGTTTTTCATAGTTTTGTATATTTTTTTTTGAATAAATAATAAAACTGAATAAAAAAAGAAGACCGATACGTGATTTGGGAATATGTTGTTTCTATAAAAAAAATAAAAAAGTAATATTTTCGGAATTTCCCTATCATTTGAATAAGGACCTTACTAAAATGTATGATTTTTCCACTTGTGTGGCAGTTTCTGGACACACAATTTTTTTATATTTTTTTCAAAACTGCAAAAGTATTTAGATTAACATTTTTCTAAACGATGACCGTTTATTTCATTGAAATATGTATTCGTTAAATTGTGAAAGTTATACAGCTAAGCGCAAAAGTCTAACCTATTTTTTCAATGGATACCTACCCTTAATAACATTCGATTTTAAAATTCCTAGTCTATTACATAGGAGCAAGTTCGTGCGACCCAGTCGTGCATTTTATTTATTTAAGTTTTAGTTCCGAAAAAACTGAAATAGTTATAGGCCAACTAATTTCAGTAAATTAATAAGAAATACTTAATACTTACATCCATTTTTTGTTTTCAACCAAATTTAATCTTTTTTTATATTTTTTTTTGTCAACAAACTTTTTACAACATTTTATAGGATCTATTTTTGTATATGGCTAGAGACAGTTTGACCTGTAAAATTTCAAACAATAGCTTGAAGTTGCTTATATTTCTTATATGTCGATGATGCCAGATAAAACTAAAGAATTGTGTTACCAAAACCTTCTAATTCTGTTCGATTCTACAATTTCTAGCAAGGGGGCCATTTTACATAGGTGGGCCATTTTAGGCCATCTTCCCCTATCATGGTTTTATTTATTGTTTTTTTAGAGATTTTAACTCAACCTATAAATACAAGGTACTGCTTTGGGTTATTTAAAGAAAAATAAATACTTACGAGGTACTTACTACATACTGCTATTTCTTTAATTTTTTAAAATTATCTTTTAAAATGTACGAGTATTTCATGTTGTTTGTCAATGAAGTATAATTTGAATTTTTCTGTCATTTACTTGATTTTTGTATTTGTTTTTCATAAAATTTTACGTTCACTATAAATAATGAAATTAACATTTTTATCTTTTGTGCTACAACTGAAATGTATTTTATTTTTACCTTTGTAGTGATTTTTAAATTAATTAATTCTTCCTTTACTTTCAATTTTTGTTTAACACCTATTACATTTTCTTAAAACTAACAGTGTTTTATCTTATTGAATGAATTTGATTATTTAATTTTTTTTTTGTATTCTCCAATGTATTTCATTTTTTGTTTGATATTAAAATAGAGTTTAATTTATTAGTTTATAGAACGCTGAAATAAAAAAACTTATTTAAAGAAGTTTAAAAGCGCTGCGCTGTGCTGAAAACATTTAAAGGGTAATCATAATCCATTGAGCGCGGGTAAATTATAAAAAAAAAAGAAGAAAGATTATTTTATTCAACAAAGGAACTGGTTGCAATACCTCGTAAGTATTGAAAATTTTAATGCAGTAGCTCGTATGTGTCCATAAATTACAAACGATACATTAATTTGACATAAATGTTATTAAATATAATGAATTGTTTACTTATTAACTCAAATCAGCAAGGCCGGAAGCTTGAAGACGGTCAGTGAATAGAATTTCTTTTTCGGAGACTGCATTATTCGAGATCAAATGGATCTCGTCTTCAGAATTAGTCCATAGATATCAATCACGGAAGATTAAAGTCCCCAACAATAATGATGTCGTCTTCAAGATTAGTTAGATCAGCAATAAAATCAACCGCATCAGAAAAAACCTCATATGCACTTGTGGGCTGAGACGGAGGAATTTAGCAACACAATATGTAAATGCAACGATTGTTCAGGTTTATCTTGACACATGTTCCAAATTTAAAATATTGGGAATAACAATAATTAACGATGCATCCAAATCGGAGTAGAGTGCTAAAAGTACACCACGACCTACAGGGTTATTAGCACCTATAAATTGGAACTATCAGGAACTAAGATATCTTTCCGAAAAACAGTAAATTCTGAGGTAAAAAGCTCATTACTCTCAATGTTTTGTGAAAGATTAGTTTCAGTAAGGGCAAACAAATTATATGGAAGTTTTTGTGAGTTAAGATAAACTTCGGTGGTTTTGGTGCGTAGACCTCGTACATTCTGATAATAAATAAACAGACATTCTGTAACGAAGTTACATACTTCACCCACCACGGCACGCCGACGCAACTACTCAGCTACTCAACTAAAGCAGCCTTTTCTGCCGAACCACCTAACATATCAAAACCATTGCATACCTTAAGGCGCCCACGGAGATATACATACAACATTATATTGGAATTTAGTCGTCGGTAGTACAACAACAAAATACGATGAATGCATTATGTTTGTTCTATATGTATTCACATTTGCTGATGACGATGGATGTGATATAGCCCAGTAGGAAATTTCCAAAAATTCACTAGTGAAGAAGTAGGTGTTTCATCACGGAAAAGGAGCTGCACCCATGAATTTCCTACGGAATCCTATGAGGAATTTAACACAGGCTTGTCATTGCAAGGAGGTACACACTTTCTCGATGCATATTTTGTTGTGAAATCACTATGCTCACGGCATCTTCGATTTCATGGGTAATTTTTCGTCCCCTTTCTGCGTTAACCTCGTAACTACATTTTTCGGCAAATTCGTTTTTTTATATAAAAACACTGTCTAGGGCTCACAGAATAATAGAGCTAAGTATGAATGTTAAAATGATTCATCTAATCTATTTTACCGTTAATTCTTTTTCCTCGTAACTACTCTCATGCAGGGATGGAAAATGAAATTTTTCAATTGTACTGAAATCTGGAATAAAATTGTACTGAAATGATGTCAATTGTACCGAAAACGAATTTTGTATAAAAAAAAATTAATAATTCAACTATTTAAAAGTTTTCCAAAGTATTTTATTAAAAAAAAATCAAAGCAGAAATGATCGGTTGTCTTTTTATAAAAAATATAAATAAATATAAATAGCTCCACAGAAAAAAATACTGGCGAAAAATTTTAGTTGAATTATTACGATGTTAAAGCTGTTTTAGTATGAAATTAAGTTAAAATGACAATTTTGTAAATTTTAATAATATAGCGTCATACTTTCTCTACGCTTTTATTAAAGTTAAAACCACCGAATACCTATTTTATTTTTTTAGTATCATGCTATTTGCAAAAGCCACAACACGTCTGTTTACTTAGTTTTTTTTTGCAAGAGCTGTCATTGTTTTAGGTGTATTCAGAAGCAATTTATTAAGAAAATTGCTAAAGTACGATACTAGTTAGAAAATGTTTAAAATTAAGAATGTGTTAGTAAGCTTCTTTAAAGTTAGCAAATTGTTAAGTAGTATCATACTAATACCTTAATAATAGGCTGTATATTCTATCTTCATTTCAAAAGTGCATAACTATTGTATTGTATTGTAATGACGAAACTAAATCTTTGACTTGTCCATTTTTGCGGCAACAGCTTAAACAATAAAATTGAAATATAAAACTAAAATTCACAAATTCAATATTTTAAAAGTGCACAGCCGAAAAACCACATTCTTATTCACAAGTTTACAGTTTAGTGTTTAGTTAACAAAACGATCCGATGTCTGAAAAAAAGCTGATCGATAAAGAGCCAGAAAAGCAAGACGCCATCAAGAAGTGAAAAGAAAACTGTAATTAAGAGTTATAAGGGCTTACAGCTGAGAGTTATTGTTCTGGTATGAAAATGAATGCATTTAGGCCAGTTCAACTTTCAATTTCATTTTATGTGCTTTTTTTTTTTTGTGAAATACATAAAATTGGAAATTTTGAAATTGTACTGAATTGAGACGAATTGTACTTTTGTACTTGTACAAACTCAATTGTATCGAATTCGGTACAATTGTACCGAATTTTCCATCCCTGCTCTCATGTTGTTAAGTTTCGATGAGAACCTCGTATGTACTTGGTGAGGCCTTAGTTTCTTCATTGTTAATCTTTTTTACACAATTAACGACAAGTCAAAAGTACCATTATTCAGATTTAGCTTTGAGGCAGATAATATTATTATTAATTAGGTACCTTTAGAGTGAATTTAAGCTTTGTATGTGGCGCAAGCTTTTTGAGCATCAGTTTTATATATATTGGATTTGGCTTAGTATTAAGGTTATAAATTTAATAAAAATATAAAATAAAAAACACAATATGGATCGGTAAATAATATGTGTATGTATGTAAATTAATCTCTTTTTTTTTATATAAATACTCTTCAAAATGTTTTCGTTATCGTGTTAAATTAAAAGTCTTAACAATAAATTTTAAACTTTAACAAAAATAATAATATTACTGAACCAGGCTCTTCTAAACCAGCAATTTTAAATAAACATGTTTTGGTGTTAGATGAAGCAAAAGGTAAACTGAAGTTTATCGAATGTGAAGTCGAAGACAATATTGCTACATTAGACTACGAACACGAAGCCTTCATCCTTGATGATCAGACCGGACTATTTATTGAAACAAACGATAATCAAGATTCCATTACTTCTGATTTATCAAGCTGTTGTCAATCCTCATCAAAATCTTCCTTTGTTGATTGTAACAGGTCTAATCGCAGAAACCTTGATCTAGATGAAAATTTCGGTCTTATTTCTAAATAAGAAGGAAGAAAGGACAGGGTAGACCGAAGAAATGGAAAGCAAACAAAAAGGAAAGATAGTCGGAAAACAAAAAAGACAAAAACGTGGGCTCAAGCCTCGTTGTGATTCCGCTAAGTGTAAAATGAGCAAGCATTTTAAATGTTATGAAATAAATGAATCGCAAAGAAAACAATTATTTAACTCTTTTTGGAAAAACATGTCTTGGAAAGAGCGAAAAGTGATGATTGGAGCTCTTGTAGAAAAGCAGTCCATAGCTCGCCGTACAGATGGTGATAATTCAAGACGGAATTTAACTTTAAAATATAAGTTAAAAGTTGAAAATATTGCTTTACCAGTCTGCAAAAAAATGTTTTTAAATGCATTTAATTTGGGAGAATCGACAGTAAGAAATTGGGTTTTAGAAACCAATGACTTTGGAATTCCTTTTCAAACAGAAAAGTCGAAAAAGAAAGAATCCGCCATCAACTTAAAAAAAAGAACATGTCAAAGATTTTTTAGCGGGCCTACCTAAGCTTGAATCTCACTATTGTAGGCAAAAAACTGACAAACAATATTTTGATTTCAGCTACACATCTTTTAAAGATGTTTACAGAATGTATGAACAGTTTGCGAAGGATACAAATATTCCAAATAATGAAAGATCATCGTATTTATAAATTTTGAAGACAGCACATTCTTCTAACATTGGATTGTATAAGCCAAAAAAAAGATTAATGTGATGAATGCTATAGTTTTAAGAACGGAAACATTGACCAAGACATATATAGTGAACATGTTAGCAACAAAAATAAATCAAGGTTGGAAAAAGATAATGACAAAGAAAAAGCGTTAAAAAATTAAATGAATGCTTATACTTTGGACGTTCAAGCTGTCTAATCGGTACCTTTCATAGCTGCATCAGCTACATAGATACGAGTACTTTAAGCAAAAGCTCACTGTGCGTCAGTTTATTTTTTTCAATTTGAAAACATCAGAAGTTCATTGCTACGTATGGCACGAAGGAGAAGGTGGAATGGATTCTAATGTTTTTGCTTCATATGTTTTTCATGTTTTGGAAAATGTTTGTGATCTTAGTGTTCCAACAGTCCTGTTTAGCGATGGATGTAGCGCACAAAATCGAAACGTCAACTTAGCTAATCTTCTACAATTCGTGGCGATAAAACATAATACGACGATTTATCAAAAGTATTTGACGGTTGGACATATCCAGATGGAATGTGATTCTGTCCATTCAACCATCGAAAGAAAAAAGAAGTCAAAAGAAATGTACGTTTCAGCTGATTTTGAAAGAATCATAACAGAGGCAAGAAGATTCCCCGAACCCTATAAAGTGACGTCTTAGACTATACTTTTTTTTTAAACTTTTCCAAAATAAGTTTCTATAAATCCATTAAACCAGGCTTTAAAACGGATGATCCGCAGGTATGTAACAGATGTTAAATGCATAAGATATGATTCCACGGGTATGTATTATAAACTTGATTTCGACAATGATTGGATATTATCTCCGCAAAGGAAAGCGAAAATAGATATTTCAAAAACTATTTTAAAATCACTTTATGTAAATTCCATACTTTTGCCGTTAAAAAAATATAACGACTTACAGAGTTTAAGGAAACTACTTCCAAAAGATTATCACGGCTTTTATGATAACCTTAAATTTAATTCTAATAAAGAATAGAAAGATTTTGAGATTTAATTTTGTTCCCTTTTTTATGAATAAAATCTGTTACTTTTATTGAATATATTTTTTAGTTCATAAGTTACTTGTAAATACATGCTTATAAATTATGTTCATAAATAACATACATATGTATTTAAATAACATATCCTTTGAGTTGTATGATGATATTTAATTTAACAAACCATTTCATCAAACATTGAATTCGCTTTTCAAATAATTTTAATTTTAATATACTCGTATTTTAGATATAAGATTTTGTATGAATTAAAACAACAGTATTTCAGTTTAATCTGTGTATTTTTTTATGCTTCAGCTATTTTTCTAACCTTGAGTTTAAATTTTCAATTATTTGAATTTATTTTAAATAAGAAAAAGAACCTCGTATCTGCATTTCGGTAAATCAAAACATAAGAGACGAATACTCGTATGTAACAAAAACAGTTAAAACAAGTACTTTTGTGATGTCCTAGCAAAATTAAAACTAGGATATATTAACAACTGTAAAATATGAATAGAAAACATATAAAGTTTCGTTATTAGGTTCCATTGACGGAAACTACACGTTTTTTTCGTTTCCTGAAAAATTGTGTTTTTGTAGATACGAGGTTAACGCAGAAACGGGACGTTTTGTGTCTGAAAAAACTGGTTCTATTGATGTGATGCTTTCCTCAATGGAAATAAATTAATGAAAAGTGAGTCAACATTTAATCAATTGCCTCAGGGAAAGAATCATTGAAAATACTAATTATTCACTACAGAATTGTGTACATATTTGAAGCTCGTTTTTTCAGTTTTGAAAAAAGGAATACATTTAGGCGATGTTTTATTAAGAGAAGGAATATGAATGAAATCATTATCCATTTCTTTTCTTATTTCATCAATAGAAGAAGCGGCTGAAATATATGCAAATTTATAGTTTGAATGAAAAAAAAAAAAAACAAATTAAATTTGTGTTATGTACGTATCTATTTTATTAACTATTATAATACATTTTAAAGAAGTTAGTAGATATATGTGTCGCTCATTATAAAAGTGGTGTAAATCCATTTTTCTTAAAAATGGATTTCTTTGCTTAATGGTATTATATTTTTTAGTATCTTTCAATATAAAAGAGAATCTACTCCAAATACGAATTATATTTCCGATAGTTAATGTTTTTTGTTTTTAAAGTGATTTTTTTATTTAACTATAAAAATTAAGTAAGTCACAAATCCGTTTAATAAAATAATTAATAAAATCTGTAAAGGTTATTATAATCTTGGACTTTTTACGAATAATAAAAAATATTAACCTAAAGCGCATTGATTTTGTTTTTTTGTCTATTCATCATTTCGCAAAAACCTTATTACAGTACATAACGCTTATAAGAAACTCAAAAATTGCACAAGATTTGTTTCTTATAACCGAGTGTTTCTTATATTCATAGAACGGATATGAGAAACAAGTTTCTTATACGGATATAAGAAACAAGTTTCTTATACGGATATAAGAAACAAGTTTCTTATACAAATATACCCAGCAGCGTTTCCACTTCCGGAAAAAAAGTCGAAGTAGATTTGGAGAAAAAAGTGAAGTAAATTGAGAAAAATCGAAGTAGATTTTAAAATGACTATATACTTGGTTTTTGAAAAATTAGAACTCAAGATTTTTATCAATTGATATTACAACACGAAAAAGTAGAGATTCCGTCTGTCTACAGGTGTGTACCTCAACCTGCAGCCTAAATGAGAAATTGAAATGTTTTTTTTTTTTGCTCGTTTCCTACCATTATGAAATATATTTATTTCGAAGACGGCTCTAATGGTTTTTATAAAAAAAAAATCATGTTCAGATGCAGTCCGCATTTTTGTAAAAAAAAAACGGTACCTGTCAAAGATCCTTATTTTGATTTTCTACTTTCTCATTTCTGAGTCTACCGATTTCGATCAAAATTTTCATATATGAGTTTCTGTGATTTTAAAATAATATTGTATTTTTTTTTTTTTTTTTTTTTATAATTTACTCACGCTCAAATGTTTTAACACAGCGTGGGCGTGAAGCTACGGAAGAGAAAGAAGGATAGGAAAACATTTTAGCCTTAAATATATATTATTAAATATTTAAAATTGTCAGTACATTTCTTTAAATTTTAAAGAAATTTGTATAGATATAAAGAATTTATATGAACGTTTTTATAATACGAATTCTATATACTACTGAAATAAATCAGCCAAGTAGAAGACTTAGCACTATTAATGGACCTGTTGAATTATTGATTCAAATTAGCTTTTTTGCCCTTTATTCCACAAAAATTAGCGTTTCTTCCCGGCGATCTCACATGGACTCATCAGTTGACGAAACGCCAATTTTTGTGGACTAAAGGCCAAAAAAACTAATTTGTATAAAGAATTTATTTATTAACACTGAACACTGAACTAAAATTCTCTTCAAATGTCGAATTGAAATGACATTTGCATACCTAGGTTGCTTTGAATTTTTCTCAAAGGTCTGTTTAAGTTTTTTGAGTTTCGTGATTTTTTTGAAAGTTTCTTAAATCCAACCAACTTTACATTGAAAAAAGAAAGTTCGTGGTTGAAGAAATGTTTCTTTTATCAGTGTTTTTCTTATAAGCGTGTTTCTTATAAACACACAATTCAACATTAAAATATATGGGAAAGTACACGGTGCTTTTGTTCAAGTTTCTTGTAAGCGAGGTTTTCTTATAAGCGTGTTTCTTATAAGCGATAAATACTGTATCTCGAAATTCATTTGTACGGAGATAGTTCACTATTAAATTGAGCGACACATATATGTCTTACATTATTTTGTCTTGTTGTAGGACGTAACACAAATAGTTGGTCGAAAAACTCTCCTTTGACACTTGGTAGAATTTGGGGAGCAGCTAAGGGATTAATCATCTTCATTCTCCTGTTCATTTGAGATCTAAGAAAAAGAGGAATATTTACTTTTTGCAAATCATTCAAAAGAATATAGGGAATTTACCGTTGGTGAATTGTTTTCCTTCTCCATGGTTGTTATTTAATCTTTAGTAAATTGATTGAAAACACAAAACCCCGCACAACCGTTTTCTGTGATCACAAAATTGACACTAAATCATTCCAAAACAAAAAAAAATAACTCATGACAAAAAAAGACCTATTGAGCGTCGCCGAATCATCGCGGGAAAAACCCAAAAAAAAGGATTGTTTATTGCAGATCAAAATCTCTCTCTCTTTTTCCTCTCAGCTCGCAGACTAGAAAAGAAGAAGAAAAGAAAGGGTTGTTTTCTCTTTCACATCGCAGGCATTAAACACTCAATTGTGGATTAGAATAACCACTGAAAAGATGCAGGAAAAATTATAACGTGTTCAGCATTGTATTCATTAACATTAAGGATGTGTAAGAAGGATATTGCTTTTTTTCATGTTTTCTTTACCTTCTTTCGAGAACAAAGCACAAGATGCTACTGGGATTGCAAACTACTGACTCATTGCATGACTTTCGATGCATGAAATCAATGCAGACCTACTACTCAATGAAAGTGCCTCGTGATTTCCACGAGGAATTCAACTTTATTTTTCGTTGAGGAGCAAATTTCCTACTGGGAGGGAGGTGGAAAATCGAGACAAAATCGGATTCTCTCTCGCCTATTGTTGTTGAGGTACCAATGTCCAATATAGAGTACTAAGGTTGCAGATTATCCCCGAAACACGCTGATAGGGTACGTAGTGTACTATATACAGACGTTTCAAAGCTTTTGGCTCTGGCTAAGGATTTAATCCTACCCCGTTTGTACCCCGCTGCGATTTGAGCCGAGGCTAGAGATTAATCTCACTACCGATTTTGCCAGGCAATTCAATCAAAGCTAAGGATTTAATCCTACCGTCTGACCGTGTCTTGTCGCTGCCTTAGGCTAGGGATCTAATCTCACTGCTTTCTGCCTATAGCTTCGGTCAAGGCTAGGGATCTAATCCCACCGTCTCACCCTTGTATATGAAATACCGTGTTAATTATTTAGGTATATGAAACTATATGAAAATATATGTGAACTATATGAAATACCGTGTTAATTATTTAAGGATTTGATACAAATTGTACAAGTATATGAAATAAATTGTTAGTTAGAATTAAGGGTAGGTGTCCCTTGAAAAAATAGGTTAGACTTTTGCGCTAAGCTGTATAACTTTCACAATTTTACGAATATTTCAATGAAATAAACGGTCATCGATTAGAAAAATGTTAATCAAAATACTTTTGCAGTTTTGAAAAAAATATAAAAAAAATGTGTGCCCAGAAACTGCCACACAAGTGGAAAAATCATACATTTTAGTAAGGTCCTTATTCAAATGATAGGGAAATTCCGAAAATATTACTTTTTTATTTGTTTTATATTTTTTTTATAGAAACAACATATTCTCAAATCATGTATCGGTCTTCTTTTTTTATTTTGTTTTATTATTTATTCAAAAAAAAAATATACAAAACTATGAAAAACGAAGGAAATTTGCATAGTGGTATGAATGCTCTACTGGATAAAACTTCATAAGTATAAAAGATAACGAAGTAAAATTCACTCTTATACAAAGCCAACAAGTATGTGCAATTACGTTAATATTTTTTTTATTTTTGTTTTTATTTTTACAGTAACTTTTTACTAACAAAAGTAAAAAAATATACATTTTTTTACAAATATTTTGTTCTCTACCCTGGGAAATTGAGAGTTATATTTTTTAATTTTTTGAAATAATTTTTAAATCAAAGATTTATATTCCCTGAACAGCGTATCGGTCCTAAAAATTTAATAAAACTCATCTAAGGTTCATAAAAATGTAATTCAATATGACAGTATTTATAATGCATTTGCAAGAAAAGTATTGATAATACAGTTATCACATATTTTTTTTATTTTTGTTTGATATTTTATTTACTAAATTCAAAAATACAAAATACTTTTTTCACCCAATATTTATTTAATTTTATTTTTATAAAAGAGGTCTGTTTTGCATTTTTTAACAAAAAGTTCCTTTGCACACGCACACAAATAAGTTTTCAGTTCACAAGAATGCCGCTGCAATATCAGCGCTTTGAAAGAGAAGGTTTTGTATTCTCTGTGCAAAAGAATTTTGTCCGCCCATCCGCTCTCTTGATTCTTTTTTTTTTTTGTCTGGGCTCATTTAGTTTTTATTCTTGTTTATGACTTGTCATCTTGCATCTCGTATTACAAGAACAGACAAAATAAAAAAAAACCTGTTAGAAATGATTGTTTTTAGTAGGTATATGATGCAATGACCATTCCACATTGTCGGAGGTAGAGTGGAAAAATGTTCTTTGTGCATGTATAAAAAAGAATATAAGTAGGTATATCACAAATTCGCTATCATAAATTTAGTTTTTTTGTATTTTTTTATTTGCGATCTATCATCACTTCTACTGTTTTTTTTTTGTTTCTTCTATGGAAAGCCATTTTAGGTACTCACATAGTAATAAATTGCGATGCATAGTGATCTTCATTTTTTTTTTCAAAGGGTGTGTAGATGATGGAAGAAATGAAATTTGCGATGTTGTGTATAGAATAAGATACATACATATGCATATAAATATATACAATAGATTTTGTGTTGTTTTTTTTCCGATAGGTAGGTTCATATAGGTAATGTAGAGGTGCAACGCCGTGATTTGATTTGGTATCGTAAGGATTGTTTTGATTTAATTTTGCGTAGGTAGGTAATGGATGTATCAAAAACATATTAGATGATGAAATTGCATTTCACTGTAAGCGAATACGCAACAACCCAGGGATATGGCAAGTGGATGGCGCCAAAATATTATGTATGCAGGTATCTATTAATCTAAATACCTATGTACATATTTATATAAATAAGTTCAGAAGGAAAATTCGATCACATTTTGTTTTCGGTGGTGACGTATTCAACTGGTAGAAGAATGGTGAAATTGGGAGGTATGTCAAAGTATGTAGAAAGAATATGGGAAGTGCGCTTCTTTTATGTATTTTTGTTGGTTTTACATAGGAAGAGTTGTCTCTTTTATTTCAATATGTCATGGTAATAGATAATACTCTCGTTACTGTTATTTTCTGTTGTGTTTTTATTGTACAAATCTATTTTGTACATACCTATAAATATTTTTTGCAACAACTTAGCTGCAAAGGTATAATGCCTCCAAAAACAAACAAAGGAAACAAAAAACCCAAGCAAAATAAAATTGATAAAAAGTAAGCAAATAGAAAATACATACATATGTAATACCTACTTCGTTTTCATTAGGCCACATTATGTAATTTCGTTGAAAATTTCGAAATGAGATAATTTTTAACAAAGGACAATAGGCAAGTCTGGCCCAGTTCTAATAAGAACGACCTTTATATAATATACATAACATATGTATGTTCATATACCTATTCATTATCACTTAGTTTTTAATTTGTAAAAAAAAAAAATAAGTCTTAGTTTTCCAATAATGTTGTTGGTGTCAAAATTAAAAAATGATATAAAAATAAGAGAACATTTTTTGTTTTTTTTTCTATGAAGATTTTGACATGTTTGAAAAACTAATATTAAGTTCGTTTTTATTAAAGCTTAGCCGGTTATCTGTACATATCTGCCCATCAATATTTTTTTCTAACACGTTTTACTTACGACCACCAATTGTTACGTTGGTAGTTGACAAATTGTGAATAATTTCGAAATTACTTAATGAAATTGGTTTTTTGTTTTTTGAATGAGATCAGTTTTTATATAAAATGCATTTTTAGTTTTTGCTTAATAAAGTAGAAGCTTAAAATTAGTATAGTAGTATACAAAGTAAAATTAAAATACAATGATGTTATTGGAAATAAAATTGACAAACTTTTTCTTAGCTAATGGGAACCAGTGGCACCATTTTACTTCAATTATAGTAGATCTACTTTTTTTTCCAAATATTTAAAATCTACTTCTTACTTCGCACCATCAGCAAAATACTGAAATCTACCGCATTTTAAAACTCTCTGTTTTAACCTACTTCAATTTTACAAAAAAAAGTCCAAATCTACTTCTTTTTCTCTATTTCACTAGATAGTATTTTTTTTATATTAAACGCGCACTCAAGGGGTTATGAATACCATTAAAATGTTAAACACAGTGCAAGAAATTAGGAAAGTAGGATAGGATGAGAAAGGAAATACCGATACACATTGGTTTTTAATGTCTGCACATTACAATGAGTGAGAAATATTGAGCCGGGTAAAGCATTCCAGATTCGTGTAGTGCGGCTAAAAAAGGAATCACTGTACTTGACAGTACGTCCGAAATTGGGCCCAAGGGTAAAATGATGAGCAGTCCTAGAAGTACGGGTATTACGGTTGAATTGTTTGAGGGGGAGAACGGAACTGGCTACTTCACTAGAGCACTGTTTATGAAAATTGCGGCGGTGCTCGAGAGATTCAAATGTTTCAGTTAGACAACGGTCGCCTTTCATTTTTAGAGCTCTCTTTTGAATTCTGTGCAAGAGACTTAAGAGGGTTTTTAGAGCACCTACCTAGTGGGAATTACACTTGAGCTTTGGACGAATATAGGCCTTATAGATTACAGCCAGATTAGTAGGGGTAAAAAACTTCTTGCATCGGCGGAGAAAATCTAAACACTTAGCGCCGTTTTTGGTTACGTCCAACATGTTAACACTTCACAAATGATGGTCTCTGATGCACATACCTAGAAGCTGTTCAGTCTCCTCGATGCAAGTGCCAAACAGCATTCAGTTTTCGAAGATCATAATTTAATGAGCTTATCATACGCTGCCGTTGGTAGTCCACATCCGAGGACAAGGATGTGAATCTAAAAACGAATATGAAAAGCTGAGGTTACTATCGTCAGCAAAACAATTAAGCGGAGCAACAGTTATAGACAGAAACTGTCGGAGACAAAACGGACCCCTGGGGCACACCAGCATTTATTTTGTGGATATCAGATTTGAAACCGTCCAAAACTACTTTTAGTAAACGGTCCGAAAGGTAATTTCTAATCCAACGAAGAAGAGATTCATCGAATTACAAAAAAAAAGAATCTCAACACAATCAAAACACACAAATAAGTAAGTTTAAAAGCATAGGAACTCAACACACTGATGTGTATGTACACGAATCCTATGAAAATTTCGCTTGCATATGTGTTTTTAATTTTAAATTAAACTATATTTAAATATAGTAATTTTAATGTTATTTTTTATAAAAGAATGTTTTATTAATTAAATTAAATTAAATATTTATACACAATTTTCTTTAAAATGTATTGATAATTTTAAGTATTTAAGAGTATACATTTAAGGAAAACATTTGTCGTAAACAATATTATTTCAAAATCAAAGAATCTGCGATGTAAAAATTTTGATCGAAATCGGAAGAGTCGGTAATGAAAACGTAGAAAATAAAAAGAAGGTTCTATGACAGGTACCGATAATAACATTTATTTTTTACCAAAGTGTGGACTGCATTGTTGGTACAGTTATCTATACATAATTTAAAAAAAAAGCATTAGAGCCATTTTCAAAATAATTATAATATTTCATAATGGCTGTATGGAAGGAACCGAGCTAAAGTGGTTGCAGATTGAGGTACAGAGTTGCAGTTAGACGGAATCATTATTCTTTTGTGTTGTAATGTCAACTTATGAAAATTCCCAGTTCAAATTTTTCTAAAAGTAGGTAAATTAAAAGTCATTTTAAAATCTACTTCGATTTTTCCCAATTTACATCACTTTTTTCTTCAAATCTCCTTCGATTTTTTTCCGGAAATGGTAACGCTGATAGGGACTTCAAGTCTAAGATATGTAACAAATGCAAAACTATGAAAATTGTTATCATTGTTTTTATTTTGATGATTAGTTACATAATATTCAGGAACAATAGATAATAAACGAACGGTTTGATCAACCAATTTCAAAATTAATAATCTGTTTGTTTAAAAACACTTTTCCACTTTTATTAAATGAACGGTCAATTGTAAAAAATTAATTATGTATCTCCATAAATTGTTTCAAAGAATCCATTATCTATAACAAATTTATTCATGTTTTCAAAACTGCCCAATTTACCTTTTATGTTGTCAATTTTTACATGTAAATTAGTGGTCAAAGACGGAACCACTTTTTAATCTGAGGCTATATTTTTTTGCACTTATTAATTTTATTGAATCATAAATAACCTCCAGACAATGAAGCCCTTTAAAAAAATAAAAATTGAAAATGTTTGACTATGGATATTTCTCATTTTTAGAAACTCTGAAACAAGAAAAAGAAATATTTAAAACGCTTTTGGTTTCATCCCAATACGATCACTTTGAAAAAGACTCAAAAGAACATTTTTATAGGAATAGGTACATAGTTACCATTATTATTTTTGAAAGTGTATTAAGGTAAGGTAAGGTTAGGAAATTTAATAATTTTTTTAGTTGAGCAATTTTTGAATTGTGAACTGTTTCCTAAAATTAATTGTCTACATTAAAAATAAATTATAAATATCAGAGCAAATTCCTTGCGTTCCTAATGTCTAAATCTGTGCTCCCTTTTCTTTATTTTTTAAAATATCCTTAAAAGTAAAAGTCCTAGAACCAACAGATTAACCTTGTATACATACGCAAAGAATAAAAAAAAAGAATATTCGAGGTCAAAGGTCAGGTAAATCGGTTTTTTGCAATTATTTCGCTTTCAATGCGAAATACCGCGTTCGAGGTTATTATGAATTTTGTAGATCATACACTTATCTACAATTTTCATTTCAATCATTTTTTTATAGCTCCAACCATTCTCGAGATATAACGCGGAGAGTGGGTAGCGCGCATCCGTATATGTAAAGTCTATACTAAACGGCGCACAGTGGGCAGAAAGCGTGGTTTAAGTGGTCAAAAATCCATAACTTTTGAACCAGTTGAGTTTTTTTTATAATTTTTTTTTGTTTGTAACTTTATTTAAGTACCTTTCAATATATAATTTATCAAATATGTGTTATTTTGATTTTAAAATAATAAAAAAAAGTTGTTTTTCTCCCTGTTAATGTGGGATGACAAATTATTCAATATTGACTTAAATTGGATACAAAACTTATTTTAAAAGAACTTTCTTGAAGATCCAACAAATAGTGACCAGTAAACTATTTGTTTGAAATTCTTAGGTTTGCCCTTTGGGTCTTCACAAAAACACTCAAAAAGAAATTTGTAGTTCCCATTTTGTCCTCTTCAAGCCAACACTTTGTTTAAGAATAGTAACCAAAACCTTAAATCAATTTGGTCATTTCCATCATCCAATTATTAAATGTAACGGAACAATTAATGAGAACCACATAAAAAGAGCATACCACAGAAAATAAGTGCAAGTAAATTTACTAACCGCACTAAATAAAAACAATATGGTATGTAAGGTTAGGTAAGGTTAAAGTGGCTGTCACGATCTTATATGGAACAAAAAGGTTCCCTACTATTTAAAACCATTTGGAGCTTCTAATGAAGCGAAGGAAACTTTTAATGTCTGTATTTATTAGATCGCTTAGTTCGTTATAGAAATATTCTCCTAGATGAAGTTTGCGTTTGGGTATGTACAAAGAAGGTGTGGGATTGTTTCCTCTTCCTCCTCGTCCAAGCAACTCCTGCAAAAATCGTTTCATAGGGCGTTTTTCTTTTTTCATTCAGAGTAGAGCACTGAACAGAGCACGAGCATGTCGAACATGCTCTGAACTTTCTCCGAATCGAGCGTGTTCTAAGAGCTCTGAATTATTTTATAAACATAAGCGAGTTTTTGAGTTCTTTTCCTGTCTGTCAGAATGATTTCAGCATTTAACTCTGTCTGCTCAGCTATTTTATACCGAGCTCATAGAGTGCGCTCTGAACAATCTCTGAACACGCTCTAAACGAAAAAAGAAACACAAATTTGAACTGTTATACACTCTGAGCTAAAAAAGAAACACGATTTTTTGTTTGACAGTTCAGCTTCTACTCTGAACTAAAAAAGAAAAACACCCATAGTACACATAGTATGACACCTATTACGGAGCTGATCTGAGATCTACTGAGGGAAAATAAATACATTGACCGCTTCAAATGTAGTTTGGGCCAGATTTGTTTGGTCGCCAAACATGTGGTAGTGTTAGGCCATCTTGTGTTTGATTGTTCCAGAGCAATTCGCTTCAGCATAAGTTTACTTGTAGCTACAGGCATACCTATAATGTTTACCCTAACGGGCAAGAAAGGCATTTCCGTTCCAGTTCTGGGAGTTCGTTGGCTTTACAATTCCCCGGGATGTCCCTGTGTCCCGGCACCCAGAATAGGTGAATATTAAATTGTTTGGGCATCTTCATTGGAGACGAACGACAGTCTTGGTACATGGTTACAGTACAACATGTAAGATTTTGCATACAGAAGAGTCGCTATGTAAAATGTTTTTTCGCTCTAACTCGTAAATGCGGATACATGCGGATATAAATCTTTCGAGTTTCGATAGAGCACATAATCAATTTTCAATTCGTAAACAAATTAAAGTTGTGAATTTTTGTATCGCCTTTATAAACTGGAAAATTAAGTAAAATTAAGATGGGTGTTTCAAAATCAAACGGTACTAGCTACTTAACGTTTCTTTATATTTTTTTTGCGTATTATAACAAATAAATATGTGAAATAATTAGCTGTAATGAATTCAATTACTTTCCAAAAGGATTTTCAAGAAAATCCGCAAATAAAAATTGTGCCAAAAATGCTTCATACATCGATATATAAGTTTTTCTCACTTTGAATTTATTTTCCTCTTAACCTGAGCATATTTATTTAAAAAAAATGTCATATATTTTACGTATAAATATTTCTTTAATTAATTAAAATTAAACTTATGTGATTCGAAAACAAAAAAAAAAATATTTTTGGCCACTTAAATCACGATTTATGCCCACTGTGCGGCGTCGACAAGTAAATTGTAGATCATTTTACTTGGAGGCGGATAAGATTTAGACTCGACGATATCTTCTCTAATAATTGCAGCTGTAAATTCTACTACACGCATTCGTTCTTCTACCCAGTGCCTTTTTTATTATTATACCAAGCATTAGATAAAATATTAGCTTGCGTATCACGAAAACAAATAATTGTAAATGATCCTATTTTCGTCGTTATTATTACTTCAGTTAAATATCTTTCCCTTAATTTTGAAATTATTGTTTTATCATCAGGAATATAGCCTGTAATGACATCTCTCAGCTTTTTTAATGTAAATTCTTTCTCCTTCCGAGAGCGGTTTATCACATATAAAACACAAATCAGTCATTATGCATAAAATGCTAAGTATCTACGTTTTAAATTTTCACTCTCCGCGCTATATCTCGAGAATGGTTGGAGTTATAAAAAAATGATTGAGATGAAAATTGTAGATAAGTGTATGGTCTACAAAATTCATAATAACCTCGAACGCGGTATTTCGCATAGAAAACGAAATAATTGCAAAAAACCGATTTACCTGACCTTTGACCTCGAATAACTTGTGACGCCGACACGATATGATATGAGACTTTTTTGTCAGTCATTAGAACATCAAAATAAAGGTTGGTGCAAATTTTCAGCTTATTCGCTTCCATTCCGAGGTTTGCCCCTTTTTCTGGCTTATTTGACTGGGCTAATCTACCTAAATGCGAAAAGTTTCAATTCACCTGCAACCAAAAATAAAACAGAAAACAAACTGTCTATTATTGTGTCTAATTGTGCGCGCTGAATGCAAAATACTCAATTTCCCTTTTCTAAACCTCAAACAATCACGATTCACGAAAAATTATTTTGTCTACCCATAATACAAAAAGAAAAAAAAACTTTCATTTATCTTTTGCGCAATCCGAGTCAATTCAAAATCAAATGCTTGTGCGCTGCCTGTGCGGCTTGCCAGCTTGACACTCGTGCCTTGTTCCCGTTTTCTGTTATTTTTTTTTTTTTGATATTCTATCTTTCTCTATCTCTTTGCATGAAGCGTGATGCGTAAAAAGCGGTATCCTGAAGAGACGAGACGAGGTAAATTTATTTTCTTAACACAAAAATTCTTAACTAAGAGAGCCATATTTGTACACCAATACATGTACACGTTTTTACATGAGATTTGAGTTTGCTTCTGGGGTAGACCTACCCTTAAGGGTAGGTCTACCCCAGAAGCAAACTCAAATCTCATGTAAAAACGTGTACATGTATTGGTGTACAAATATGGCTCTCTTAGTTAAGAATTTTTGTGTTAAGAAAATAAATTTAACTCGTCTCGTCTCTTCAGGATACCTCTTTTTCGCATCACGCATAGAGTTAGAGAAAGATAGAATAGAATATCAAAAAAAAAAAAACAGAAAACGGGAACAAGGCACGAGTGGCAAGCTGGCAAGCCGCACAGGCAGCGCACAAGCATTTGATTTTGAATTGACTCGGATTGCGCAAAAGATAAATGAAAGTTTTTTTTCCTTTTGTATTTTGGGTAGAAAAAATTATTTTTCGTGAATCGTGATGATTGTTTGAGGTTTAGGAAAGCAAAATTGAGTTTTTTGCATTCAGGGCGTACAATTAGACACAATAATAGACGGTTTGTTTTCTGTTATATTTTTGGTTGCAGGTGAATTGAAAGTTTTCGCATTTAGGTACCTAGATAAGATAGCGTTTTTATTCTTTGCGTATTTATACAAGGTTAGTCTGTTGGTTCTAGGACTTTTACTTTTAAGGATATTTAAAAAAATAAAGAAAAGGGAGCACAGATTTAGACATTAGGAACCCGGGGAATTTGCTCTGATATTTATAATTTATTTTTAATGTAGACAATTAATTTTAGGATACAGTTCACAATTCAAAAATTGCTCAACTAAAAAAATTATTAAATTTCCTAACCCAAGTAAATTAATAGACTTTCAAAAATAATAATGGTAACTATGTACCTAGGTATACCTATAAAAATGTTCTTTTGAGTCTTTTTCAAAGGGCTGTAACTCTGCGAAAAGTTATCGTATTGGGATGAAACCAAAAGCGTTTTAAATATTTCTTTTTCTTGTTTCAGAGTCTTGTTTCTAAAAATGAGAAATATCCATAGTCAACTATTTTATTTTTTTTTTTAAGGTCTTCATTGTCTTGAGGTTATTTATGATTCAATAAAATTAATAAGTGCAAAAAAATATAGCCTCAGATTAAAAAGTGGTTCCGTCTTTGACCACTAATCTACATGTAAAAATTGACAACATAAAAGGTAAATTTGGCAGTTTTGAAAACATGAATAAATTTGTTATAGATAATGGATTCTTTGAAACAATTTATGGAGATACATAGGTAATGGATTTTTTACAATTGACCGTTCATTTAATAAAAGTGGAAAAGTGTTTTCAAACAAACAGATTATCAATTTTGAAATTGGTTGATCAAACCGTTCGTTTATTATCTATTGTTCCTGAATATTATGTACCTAATCATCAAAATAAAAACAATGATAACAATTTTCATAGTTTTGCATTTGTTACATATCTTAGACTTCAAGTCCCTATCAGCGTTACCATTTCCGGAAAAAAATCGAAGGAGATTTGAAGAAAAAAGTGATGTAAATTGGGAAAAATCGAAGTAGGTTTTAAAATGACTTTTAATTTACTTTTAGAAAAATTCGAACTGGGAATTTTCATAAGTTGACATTACAACACAAGAGAATAATGATTCCGTCTATCTGCAACTCTGTACCTCAATCTGCAGCCACTTTAGCTCGGTTCCTTCCATACAGCCATTATGAAATATTATAATTATTTTGAAAACGGCTCTAATGCTTTTTTTTTTTAAATTATGTATAGATAACTGTACCAACAATACAGTCCACACTTTGGTAAGAAATAAATGTTATTATCGGTACCTGTCATATAACCTATTTTTTATTTTCTACTTTTTCATTTGCGACTCTTCCGATTTCGATCAAAATGTTTACATCGCAGATTCTTTGATTTTGAAATAATATTGTATACGACAAATGTTTTCTTCAAATGTATACTTTTAAATACCTAAAATTATCAATACATGTCTTTTAATTTTAAAGAAAATTGTGTATAAATATTTAATTTAATTTAATTAATAAAACATTCTTTTATAAAAAATAACATTAAAATTACTATATTTAAATATAGTTTAATTTAAAATTAAAAACACATAATGCAAGCGAAATTTTCATAGGATTCGTGTACACATTTTTGTGTTGAGTTCCTATGCTTTTAAACTTACTTATTTGTGTATTTTTATTGTGTTGACATTCTTTTTTTTTTTGTAATTCGATGAATCTCTTCTTCGTTGGATTAGAAATTACCTTTCGGACCGTTCACTAAAAGTACTTAGTTTTGGACGGTTTCAAATCTGATATCCACAAAATAAATGCTGGTGTGCCCCAGGGGCCGTTTTATCTCGGACAGTTTCTGTCTATAACTCTTGCTCCGCTTAATTGTTTTGCTGACGACAGTAACCTTAGCTTTTCATATTCGTTTTTAGATTCACATCCTTGTCCTCGGATGTGGACTACCAACGGCAGCGTATGATAAGCTCATTAAATTATGATCTTCGAAAACTCAATGCCGTTTGGCACTTGCTTCGAGGAGACCGAACAGCTTCTAGGTATGTGCATCAGAGACCATCATTTGTGAAGGGTTAACATGTTTGACGTAACCAAAAACGCTGCTAAGTGTTTAGATTTTCTCCGCCGATGCAAGAAGTTTTTTACCCCTACTAATCTGGCTGTAATCTATAGGGCCTATATTCGTCCAAAGCTCGAGTGTAATTCCCACTAGGTAGGTGCTCTAAAAACCCTCTTAAGTCTCTTGCACAGAATTTAAAAGAGAGCTTTAAAAATGAAAGGCGACCGTTGTCTAGCTGAAACATTTGAATCTCTCGAGCACCGCCGCAATTTTCATAAACAGTGCTCTAGTGAAGTAGCCATTTGCGTTCTCCCCCTCAAGCAATTCAACCGTAATACCCGTACTTCTAGGACTGCTCATCATTTTACCCTTGGGCCCAATTTCGGACGTACTGTCAAGTACAGTGATTCCTTTTTTAGCCGCACTACACGAATCTGGAATGCTTTACCGGGCTCAATATTTCTCACTCATTGTAATGTGCAGACATTAAAAACCAATGTGTATCGGTATTTCCTTTCTCATCCTATCCTACTTTCCTAATTTCTTGCACTGTGTTTAACATTTTAATGGTATTCATAACCCCTTGAGTGCGCGTTTAATATAAAAAAAATACTACCTAGAGTTAAATAGAGAAAAAGAAGTATATTTGGACTTTTGTTTTGTGAAATTGAAGTAGGTTCAAACAGAGATTTTTAAAATGAGGTGTAGATGTCAGTATTTTGCTGATGGTGCGAAGTAAGAAGTAGATTTTAAATATTTGGAAAAAAAAAGTAGATCTACTATAGTTGAAGTAAAATGGTGCCACTGGTTCCCATTAGCTGAAACAAATTTTGAAGAATAAGTTTGTCAATTTTATTTCCAATAACATCATTGTATTTTAATTTTACTTTGTATACTACTATACTAATTTTAAGCTTCTATTTTATTACCTAAGCAAAAACTAAAAATGCATTTTATATAAAAACTGATCTCATTCAAAAAACAAAAAACCAATTTCATTAAGTAATTTCGAAATTATTCACAATTTGTCTTTTTGATTTTGACACCAACAACATTATTGGAAAACTAATACTTGTTTTTTTTTACAAATTAAAAACTAAGTGATAATGAATATATGAACATACATATGTTATGTATATTATATAAAGGTCGTTCTTATTAGAACTGGGCCAGACTTGCCTATTGTCCTTTGTTAAAAATTATCTCATTTCGAAATTTTCAACGAAATTACATCATGTGGCCTAATGAAAACGAAGTACGCATTACATATGTATGTATTTTCTATTTGCTTACTTTTTATCAATTTTTTTTTGCTTGGGTTTTTTGTTTCCTTTGTTTGTTTTTGGAGGCATTATACCTTTGCAGCTAGGTTGTTGCAAAAAAATATTTATTGGTATGTACAAAATAGATTTGCACAATAAAAACACAACAGAAAATAACAGTAACGAGAGTATTATCTATCACCATGACATATTGAATTAAAGGAGACAAGTCTTCCTATGTAAAACCAACAAAAATACATAAAAGAGGCGCACTTCCCATATTCTTTCTATTTACATACTTTGACATACCTCCCAATTTCACCATTCTTCTACCAGTGGAATACGTCACCACCGAAAACAAAATGTGATCGAATTTTCCTTCTGAACTTATTTATATAAATATGTACATAGGTATTTAGATTAATAGATACCTGCATACATAATATTTTGGCGCCATCCACTTGCCATATCCCTTGGTTGTTGCGTATTCGCTTTCAGTGAAATGCAATTTCATCATCTAATATGTTTTTGATACATCCATTACCTACCTACGCAAAATTAAATCAAAACAATCCTTAGGATACCAAATCAAATCACGGCGTTGCACCTCTACATTACCTTTGAACCTACCTATCGGAAAAAAAACAACACATTATCATTTGTATATATTAAAATGCATATGTATGTATCTTATTCTATACACAACATCGCAAATTTCATTTCTTCCATCATCTACACACCCTTTGACAAAAAAAAAAATGAATATCACTATGCATCGCAAATTATTACTATGTGTGTACCTAAAATGGCTTTCCATAGAAGAAACAAAAAAAAAACAGTAGAAGTGATGATAGATCGCAAATAAAAAAATACAAAAAAACAAAATTTATGACAGCGAATTTGTGATATACCTACCTGCTTATATACTTTTTTATACATACACAAAGAACGTTTTTCCACTCTACCTCCGACAATGTGGAATGGTCATTGCATCATTTACCTACTAAAAACAATCATTTCTAACACGTTTTTTTTTTTATTTTTTCTGTTCTTGTAATACGAGATGCAAGATGACAAGTCATAAACAAGAATAAAAAACTAAATAAGCCCAGACAAAAAAAAAAAAAAAAGAATCAAGAGAGCGGATGGGCGGACAAAATTCTTTTGCACAGAGAATACGAAACCTTCTCTTTCAAAGCGCTGATATTGCAGTGGCATTCTTGTGAACTGAAAACTTACTTGTGTGCGTGTGCAAAGGAACTTTTTGTTAAAAAATGCAAAACAGACCTCTTTTATAAAAATAAAATTAAATAAATATTCAGTGAAAAAAGTATTTTGTATTTTTGAATTTAGTAAATAAAATATCAAACAAAAATAAAAAAACTATGTGAGAACTGTATTATTAATACTTTTCTTGCAAATGCATTACAAATACTGTCATATTGAATTGCATTTTTTTGAACTTTAGATGAGTTCTATTAAATTTTTAAGAACGATACGCATTACAGGGAATATAAATCTTTGATTAAAAAATTATTTCCAAAAATTAAAAAATATAACTCTCAATTTCCCAGGGTAGAGAACAAAATATTTGTAAAAAAATGTATATTTTTTGACTTTTGTTAGTAAAAAGTTACTGTAAAAATAAAAAAACAAATAAAAAAAAATGAACGTAATTGCACATACTTATTGGCTTTGTACAAGAGTGAATTTTACTTCGTTATCTTTTATACTTATGAAGTTTTATCCAGTAGAGCATTCATACCACTATGCGAATTTCCTTCGTTTTTCATAGTTTTATATATTTTTTTTTGAATAAATAATAAAACAGAATAAAAAAAGAAGAACGATACGTGATTTGGGAATATGTTGTTTCTATAAAAAAAATATAAAAAAAATAAAAAAGTAATATTTTCGGAATTTCCCTATCATTTGAATAAGGACCTTACTAAAATGTATGATTTTTCCACTTGTGTGGCAGTTTCTGGGCACACAATTTTTTTATATTTTTTTCAAAACTGCAAAAGTATTTTGAATAACATTTTTCTAATCGATGACCGTTTATTTTATTGAAATATTCGTAAAATTGTGAAAGTTATACAGCTTAGCGCAAAAGTCTAACCTATTTTTTCAATGGACACCTACCCTTAAGATAAAACTGAATAAAGTCGGACATTATTTGGAGTTATGAACTTTCAAAACCGAGTTTTGTGCTTTCTTCGGATTGACCCTGGACAAGCTGACGCTACCTCAGCCTTTGAATAAAAAAAGCATCACAATTCATGACTATTTGTTACGTGGGACGTTTGTTTGTACGGGAAAAAACTGGGAGCTCAAATAAGCGCCGTAAGCTGAGAGGTCATTAATTACTTGAAGGGGTGAAATATCAAAACATTCATGATATTGAATGAATATTTTTTTCAGGGTTAATAAATCAATAGGAATGCCTTCTTTTAAAATCAAAAGTTCAAGATTAACTCTAGTTTTTCCATCGATGCAAGTATGATGTGGTTTATCATGTAAATATGAGAGATAGAGTCTGACAGTGGCATAAGTTTTCGATCACGCAAACGAGACATAACCAAAAGGCTATTCTCGCAGGATTCCGAAAATTGTTTGGCCGATTTCACTAAGGGTGGTATAAGTGGGTCTATATAAGAAGATGTTATTAAGAAGGAAGATGAAAATGGAGGAATATTTGGATATATTCCGGGAGCGGCTCTTGCATTAGGTGGGGGTGGTTGGATTGTTGAATGGTGGATTTGTGACGTGGGAGCGATGAAAGTTTGAAGAACTTAAACTATTAATAGAAGATGGTTTTTGAATCTTCATCGTACTATTTTTTTAAATTTATTGACGAGGATGAAAATAACCATTCATAAATATGTGGTATAATGATGTTGAAAATTCCAGGATTAAGCCGAATACAAGCGATGATATAAAAACTGTAGTTGGTTCTAAAAAAATTTGTAATCCAGGACTCGTTCGCATGTTGACGTGCATCCTTGACGATTAAGATTGATGTCGTTTTATAAATGCTAGTAGTTGGTAGAAGTGCAGTGTGCGATTTCAATGTTGGCAGCGGAGGTTTGGTGGAGACGACTTGAGATTGATGTGATATGGCTGGCAACAGTTGGAGAAGTTCAAGTAGTTGTGCAGCTGATGAACTTTCGTTAAGAGATACAGTGGGGTATTCCACTTCATCAACCTCAAATTAGAGGGATTTGTTGTTGTTGTTGAAAATCGGTTCGGGTACAGAATAATCGTTTTTACTACATACACGCTTCACTTCTTCAGATACTTCAGTGATGGCCATTAGAGTGGCTACAGACTCTTTTACCAAGATGTCAGCAAGAGCTAGTGAATCTTTAATCAGCTTACCATATGTAGCAGAAAATTCAATATCAATGAATTTGAGTGCCTTGAATTGTGCCATTATAGTTTTTTCTGAACTAGTCACACTGTCTTGAATGGAGTTAATTGAGACTAAACTTGAGGTTTGTTCTGGTGGTTGATTTAAGGATGAAATCAACTTGGTTATATTGATGAGTGGAGAATCGATGTGGTTGGGAAATGAGTTAAAGTTATCAAAGCGCTCGGAGGATTTAGTGAATGATTGTTTAGAAAGGCTGCATGGTGTCGAAATTAAGTTAAACGAAGTAGCGAGGCGTAATCTTATTTTGTGGGAGCCCATATCTGCAAGAATAATGACTGCAAAGCTTATTTCAAAAATTCACAATATCACAAACAAAGCGACCGAGGGGACAAAATCATATTCTACACTCAGCTTAACTCGGCTTTAATGAATGAATTATGTATTGGGGGTATTGCACTGTGACTTGGAGATCTATTGTGCCCCAACTTAAAAATGAATGAGCTTGGTCATCCTACAGTTCCTCCTCCAAATCTATTTCTCTTAGGAATCTTAGAAATTGGGACATTTTAAGACAGGATAGGTCGCTCTCTTTTACCTGGGATTGTCCCAGATGGTTTTTCCTTTGGTAGTTGTAGGACAACATCTTCGTATTATGTGGTCCGGCGTTTCCTCATGTATGTTGCAGAATCGACATGTGGCGCTGCCTACCATACCAAGTAAATTTAGATGTCTTCTAAGTTTGCACTGTCCAGTTAGGATACCTGTTATTATTCTTAGGTTATTTCTGCTAAAGTTAATGCAGTTTTCGAAACGTTGCTAGTTGTAATTGCCCAGTAGTTATATCGCCTGCGTCAGCTTTGGGAGTTTTTTCCAATTCCTGGATTTTTTTGCCTCCTCTTCTTGTTTAATTTTATTTTTGATGACAATTTCTCCAATTCCGCAATAGGGCTTTTGGGCCCAGTAAAAGGGGTCGATGCGCCTATTTTTGCAAAAAATTCTTTCTTTTCCTTTCTATGAACAACCACGTGACTAGGTACCTATACTCTATCCAACAAAAATTGTCAGTACAGACCTTATGAGAGAGCTTTTTCTAAAGCAGTGGCGCCTGATGCACCCTCACTACAATGCGTTAGGAAAAATCCCACTAAAAAAAGAGCAAGCCACTGACTTTTCTTAAGGAATTGTTGTTGTAATTCTTTGTAAAAAGTTGTACACTAGGGTGTGTCACTTTTGTATGGCCGCAAAAAAGTACTCTTATTTTTAAATATAATAGTGCTCAAATGTTGTATTAGGGTCAGAGGTTTAAGAACATGTAAAAAAAAAATAAGATATCGTTCGTCTTTGGCTCGCTCAAATGGGTTGAAGTTGAAAAAAAAAATTTAATTTACAGTAAATTTTTTTTTTTTTTTACGTATACTAAAAAAAAAAATTAAGAAAATACAGAAAGAATTTTTGTCTTTACAAAAAGATATACCACGATATTGTAGGTGGTTCCGTTGATTTTTAAGAATTTTTTTTTGAAAAAAAAAGAAAAACGATTTTACATAAAAAAATGATTTTTCTTCCTTCTTTTATTATTTCATATCTTCTTTACCAAGTGTTCAATTTAAACAAATATAAGCTTAAAAGTTTTTCCTTGCAATTATCTTTGACTTGAAAGCCTAAAAATATTTTATATAATTTTTTTATATCCACACGGTGCAATTTAAAACAACACCTTTTTCAAAAATCTCGAAAAATCAAATTTTTTTGGAGTTCATCCTATTTTTGAGGGAGCCAAAGATATTAATTAAAATGAAAATTGTAAACGCAGGATTTAATTTTGATAAGCAATGTAACTTTAAAAAGCTATTACATTTGAAAACACCATAGTTGACCACTTTGACACACCCTATTGTACACCCCAACACAACCGTCGTATCCCACTGCTGATGAGATACTGTCAAGAGTGTTAGCGTCAAGTGTCACTCAAAACTCAATACGATCGTGCGCTCTTTATCTACATCAAAACAGAGTTACCATTATCATTTCAATTGCAAGCAAGAAGCTTTTTCAGTGGTTTTTACTGAGGAGCTTTTGAGATTTGAAGCTTTTGAGAATACGTTTTGAGGAGATGAGTATGTTGAGTGTTGTCGTATTGCTTTTCAACTTAAAAAAAACCCGCCTATTATCTTACCGCTTGGCGTTGTGGGAAAAGGTAAATTGAATATTGTTTTCAGTCGTTTTGAATCGGCAGATGGTAGCCCTACGCGTTTTTTACTCTCATTTGCGGCGATTTATAATGTAAACTACGGAATCCCTGTGAGAGCTTTAAAAAGCGACACACTTATGCATGGCAATGCAACCAGAATGAGAGACAAACGTCCTATCTTCCCTGTACTGACAATTTTTGTTGGACAGAGTATAATGAAGTATGATCCTGTTCTATTTGACAAGTTCATTTAGCTTTCTTATGCACTCCCAAATCAACTTAGAGCCGATGGTATACATATATAAACTTACTTAATGCCATGAGTGCCGCTTGACTATCTGGCATGATGGCAATGTTCTCGTTACGATAGTTCTTTTCGAGATTTCGATCCACGCATTTCCCTATTGCGTTTACTTCTGCTTGGAAGATACTGGTGGACTGCCCCCTCGGTATGGAAAGTTTGGTTCTTAGCCCAAAGATTCCTGCACCAGTCCCTTGGCTTGTTTTCAATCCATCAGTGTACCACTTGATGGTATTTTTTTCGAGGGTGTAGTTTGTCTTCTCCAAGCCAATCTTTTTTGTTGCTTAGCTGTGTAAAAACGTTTTTCTCGAAATTATGCTTTTTTATCATAACATCTTTTGGGATGTCAAGAAGGTTTGTTACTGCGGACCTACTGATTAAGTCCCTTTCTCTGAGACCAATGATTTTACCTTCCTTTGAGAATCTCATGATACCTCCCATTGCCGCACCTCTGATGACGTCGTGTTGAGGGGATAGATGAAGTACAACCTCTATAGTTGCTTTAGGAGAGATTCTTATTGTCCCCGTATTACAGATACACGCGAGCCTTTGGACTTTTTCTAGGGTTATCCTCGGCTTACAGAAGTATTCCAAGAAGCTATATTATAATCGTCATGGGAGATCTCAATACTCAAGTTAGATCAGACAACTATGGTCTGTGAATAAATGGCGTTACCCGGATGGTCAAACTGAAAACCAAATTGACCATATTATGGTTCAACAGCGATGGAGGAAGTCAATGTGTGATGGCCGGAGTATGAGAAATCCCGGTGTGGGATGCGAACACCGTTTGATTCTTAGCAAGGAGTTTAAAATTCAATAGGAATGTTTTAAGTAATCCCAACATGTGTAGTTTCTATATCACTATACCCTTAATGACAGAACTTCTTCATTAAACGGATTTCAAGATTCAGCTATTGACGAGATGTGGGGGGAACGTTGGATCCGAAGATGTGCCTAGGCGGACGAGAGTTCGGGACTCCTGAATATTCCAAACCACACGGTGGGATAAAGGTGAGATGGAGGTTAGATGGTCTTAGATATCAGGATATATCAGAGAATTGTACCTATCCAGTCATACAAACTGTTTGGGAGAACGAAACCTATGCCAGGCACTGGAAGTGTGGAGTGATTGTTAAGCTGCCGGAGAAAGGTGACTTTGAGAATTGCAACAAGTGGCGTAGTATTACCGTTTTACCTGTTTTCTCAAAGCTAATGGCAACCATTATTCTAGTGCGAATAAAGACTAGAAGTTAGTAGTCTGCGGATTTTCGATCACCGCTTTACTTCATGTTCGTAGGCTTTGAGAAGGACAAGGAAAATGGCTATTGATTGGTCAAACGCTGAAGAAAACCCAAAGATGATATGACAAAGCAGTGCTTTGAATTGACTCCTAAGAGTACTCGAAGGGTTTGAAGACCAAAAACAACATGGAAATCTACAGTCTTTGCAGAAGCAGATTCCCAGAGAAAGAGGTGGCCACATCTACAGAGATAACCGAAACATATTTACGAAAGAGTTCGCATAATTATTTACTGACTGTCAATAAATGTATGTATGTTGTCATATAATAAGTTTATTAGACATCTGTCTATAAATTTATGCAAGAAGTACATGTATTTATTTTTTCCGCAATAAGTACCCATAAATACATAAAAGTATATATGTGTGAATTACACATTAAATTCTTGAACCAATTAAATTGAATTTACTTTAATATTGTTTTCATTTGCAGGTATATAGTACCTTTAATATTAAAAACAACAAAAACTCTTAAAAGATTAGCCTTAAGCCAAGAAGCAAGCTCGTGGGACCTAGTTGTTTGAACAGAAACCAAACTGCCAATAAACAACAATATGAAGCCCGTGTTCGGTAATTAAACAACCTTAATCATCTGAATTAATAAATTCTACAAACCAAATATGATAACATCAAAAAGACGTTTGTCTACAGCCGAAATAAAAGTAAGTTCATACTCCGCTCCAAATGATATTCAGTCTACACACAGTCATCATGGCAGGTTATCAAGTCATTTCCAGCATTTTAGCTTTTTCGATTTTTCTGACTCAATTGGGTGCATATTCTGACGCTCAACTTATTAACTCTTGCTCGACTTGGATGAAATGCTCAAGAATAGCAGACGTAACATATGGTCTTGTCGACGGCATATGCCATGTCTATCGAAATCCCTGTTTACTGGCTATTGAAAATTGCGATCGAGAAGCAAGAAACGAAACTTGTAAGTTTAAAAAACAGAAAGATGAATGCCAATTTTTATTTTAAAATTATTATTTTATTTAGTAATAACGCCATCTACAGAAGCCTGTTGTAAACCTTATTGTGCCTCCATTTGCCCAGCTATAGAGCTACCTATTTGTGGGGAATATATGGATCAAATGACTACTTTTACTAATGAATGCTATATGGACAGATATAATTGCGAAAATGGAAAGGGTGAGTTTTCAGAAAATATATATATACATACACATGTACATACAATATTAAATAAATTACGTTATTATATCTTTTTATGTTTTATAGCGTTCCTTCTTTACAATGATGGACCATGCAATTGATACAAAATGAAAAGTGTAATTGATAAGCAATCTTAAAAAGAAACATCTCTCAAAAACCATCACCACTACTACTATGCGTATTTTAGAAAATTTATACATACAGAATTTTTAATAAATAATAAATCTTTTTAATATTATATTTGTTTTTATTAAAAATAAATATTAGGTGACCAGTTTAATGAAGTGCCCCTATGATCTCTCATATTACCATAACTTTGCAGAATATTGCTTTTCATTGTGAAATTTTCAATGAATCTTTGTATTCTGAATGATCAAATTTATTGCTTAGTCCTGGAAGTATATTAATACTAAATTGAATACAAAATTCGTTAAAAAAAAACATAGGGGAAGCTTAAATCCGACCACAAACTCCTCGTCAACCCTGAATTCAGCGAATTTGAAATGAAATTTTAAAAATTTGATGGGTTCACTGGTCGAGTTTTTAAAACCTTTCGAATTGGGTATAAAAAAAACTTGCCAAGTAAGCCCATCAAATTTTAGTCAGTAATCATTAAATAATAAAATTTCTCTATTACATTGTAGCTGTTTCAATATTATTCTACTTTAATTATTCGGTATTAAACCTTCATGAAGTAAGAACTTGGCGTACTCTTAGATCTCAGTACTTTTCACGGCTGACTTGTTACACAAAGGTTTTTGTATAGAAGAACTTGGCTCTTTTTTAACATTTATGTTTTTGGTCTGATCTCACTCCTTTTTGCAAAGATTTTAATATTTTGCCATTTCAAAATTTCGAAAGATATGGGAACATAGAAGGGTGGACTCTACCTACTAAAATCAACTTTGTTTATAAACTTCCTATTTCTTTTGGTATATATTCTTTTTGTTATTGGTTGTTTTGGTTTGCGCTTCAATTGTTTCTTTTTGTCCTGGCAAGATACCTAATACTAACATACCTATCTTAATTATAAATACTAGTGCCTACATCAGCTCAAAGTAATAAAAAAGCAATAATTGTTGAGGATGCGATGATGTTTTTGTTGCAATTTTAACTCCTTTTTTTAATTGAAGGTAGCCCACCAAACCGCTCTACCAAATTTCATCATTCTACAGCAATCAGAATTACTTCATATAAATTAAACATTTTCTCAGAAAGTGGGCGGATACCACGCCCTCTGAATGGAAAATCTCAATTTTTATTTTTGGTCCCTCATATGCATATGTACCGTTATACCAAATTTCATTGTTCTACTGCAGTCGGAAGTGTGCCATATATAATTTACATCAGTTCTGAGGAAGTATGCGGATACCACGCATCTGAATGGAAAATCTCAAATTTTATATATTTTTCTTTGTATGCGATTTAAGCCCTGCCACTTTACCAAATTTCATCGTTTTACAGCAGTCTTACATTAATTCAGAGAAAGTGGGTGGATACCACGCCCCGTGAATGGAAAACATCAAATTTTGCAACATTACAAGATTCTACGATGTTGGGAAGTGTACCATAATTTTGATGATCTGTCAGTCAGTCAGTTACGGTTTTTGCAATTTTTGAGGCCTTATATCTCAGGAACCACTTATGCTAGTATTGAAATTTGGTGAGGCGCTTGTGCCTCACTAGCTTAGCAAATATTCGGAATTTTACGTTTCTGACTTCATTGGTACTGAAGATAGGGAGGGGTCAAAAATCGCCTGAGTTTGTTCCTGTAAAAAGGGTGAAGTGCCAGAACTTGGCTGGGCACTACCGTGCCCTTCGATATTTTGCAGAAAACGCAGGACAATTAAATCAAACCTAATCAGTTCCAACATCAATCATTTAGCAACTGCTTTAGCAATACAGGAGAATTAGAAAACACTACCATTTTACAAACAAAAACCGATCACAGGTTCGTGGTCTTGGAATATTCCATTTATGGGACATTCGAAAAAAGTTCGCCATCTTATCTTCCCAAAAGGTCTGTAATTTATCAAGATTTAAAATCTTTGTTATAAATGTCATCTTTTAAACGATGTTAGAACCTCATTTGCGGGATATTAAAAAAAAATTTGATTTGTGGGATATTCGAAAAACGTATGATATCTTAAAAGTCAGTAATTGGTCATAAAAAGTGGTGACATTAATAATAATAAAGAGTTTTTTGACTCATTGTTAAGTATCAAATTTTAAATATTTCTCTTTTTCGAAATTTTTTGGAACATATCTACAATTAAATACATTTTTTTAGTCCTAAAATTTTAATGCTTTTAGCTCAAACCTTTCTGGCCGTGATTTAGAGAGGAATGTCTTGTATTTAAATTTTTTACTCTTACACATTTTTTATTTTTAACCTACCAATCACATTTCTCTGAGATCTTAGTGCCTTTCGGTAGCCCTTTTGTCGTGATAGAACTCCTTCTGATCAAATTTAAAGTGAATAGCCAATATGTATAACATTTGTATGCCTTGCCTTGGCATAATGGTTAGTGTATTGGACTATTATATCATGTAGAAGGTCTGAGTTCGATTACCAGGAAGTGGTATTCAAAAGTATCTCTTTTGGCATGAAAAGAGCTTCTCATCGTAGCCGTTCAGACCTGACACATACATTGCTGCCAACACAATACAGGTTCAGAGTTGTAAGACTCAATGATTAGACTTAGATTATGAGACTAGCCATTTAACAAAATAACTGTCTTTAGTTATAAGATTTAAAGTACATTAAACCACTATATTTATTATATTTATCAAATAATAGAAAATCAGTTTTCTTCTAGACACGTTCCATTAGAAAACAAGGCAAATGCTGAAAAGAAAAAAATATTTTTGTTTTTAACTTTTTTTTTTTATTTCTTTTAACAATGTGTATATTACTTTTTCCAGTTTTACAAACATAGTTCTTCATTTCACACTGACTTGAAAAAGTTTGTTTCTCTTCATTGTAGTAGCCACAAACCGGACTATGAATATCTGGACACACAGAGCTGGATTTGCATAATGTTTGACATCTTTCTTTACCTATATCGACCGCTTCTGCATCAAGAAAAAAATATCGTGTTACTCGTAACTTTGTTTATACATTTAATCTTAGAAAATCCAAACCTGGGTCATCTCTATTAGTACGCTGGCAATTCTCATTTAGCAGAAAACAGTTATTCCTAAATACCTCACAGTTTATGTCATCAGTTGTAGTCCATACTGGTTTATTTTCCGTAGAACATTTATAAGCTATGTTACACCGTTTCGGCCCTTCTGCTTTCAAATCACAGTAGCCAAATGTGCACAAATGCAAAAATAATGATATTAAAAATAATGAACACTTCATAGCACGCGTGATTCAATGAATGTACAGAACCTTAATGTGAGAATTATAAATCTGTGAATCAAGCAATCTGTAAACCAGACTTATACATATGTATGTAGGTATAATTTAAATACCTGGTTTAGCTTATTATCATATATAATAATATAATATCATATATAACTAACGAAGTCTCATCCAAAACATACAGTAGAAACCTCGAAGTGCTGTTTACCAATTTATTTAAAGACTTTGCTTTAAAATTTTTCAAATTCAACATAACACCAATTCAAAGAAACAATACGTCATACGTTCTTGGATTCAGAATATTGAACCTAAGTAAAATTATAGTTTTTCATTGTACTTAGTCATAAAAATATAAATAAAGTAGAGACCATTACAACTCTCAAGCATTTCTGTGTACGTATACTAGCAGGAATTGAGGGGACCGAATGGCTAATGAGCATCACTTTTCATGACAAAGAGATACTCTTAGAGGATTTGTCAATTCCTCGCAAGAGGCGGTACACCCCTGAAAAATATTTTTAAAGCAGGTAAGATTCAAACCTCAGACCTTTTGCATGACAGTCAAACATTTTTACCATTATACCACCAATTTTTAAAAAAATAATACATTTTTTTTTTTTTTGAAAATTCAATACCTTGAAAAAGGATACACGAATAAATTTTTAAATTACTTTATAAAATGAATTTTATTAAATATCAACAATTTGCATATCAATTTTTCTTATAAACATTTTAAGGAAAATTTAGTACACAAAAAACATGTTTCAGTGTGTCTGTATGTCTGTACCTCTCCCTACAGCCTTAAACACTTGACTTAATAATCTCAGTAGTTAAGGGTCTTCGATGATTCCTTAGAGGGGAAATTCAAATTTATTTTAGCTCCAAAACTAACGGTACCCCCCATACACCCATAATGCAAAATCTTATTTATCTCGAAAACGGCTCTAACGATTTTGATACAAAAAAATTAAGTGTGATATTATGGACATGGACTACATTTTCGTAAGACAAAATTTTGGGACGAAATGTTATCAATGATACCTGTCATATGTATAACCGTTTTTTTTTTGATTTTCGACTTTCTCATTAACGGCTCAAACGATTTTAACCAGTGACGTGCCGTGGTGGTTTCAGTAGGGTGTTCACTATAACTTTTTTTTTTTTATTTTTTTGTTATTTTGTTTTTGTTTTTATTTTTTATATTTTTTTGTATATTTTTTTTTTTTATTTTTTTTTTGTGTTTTTTTTTGTGTTGTTTAGTAGTTTAGTAAAGTTAACGCAGTCCAACAGATATTTACTTGTATATAAAGGTCGATTCGACGGGATTTCTTCAAAAAAAACTTGTAGAACATAATCTTAAAAAAAATTTTTTGCTTTAATTTCCCTAAGAAATGATTTTTCTATTGAAATAATTGCCAGTTCTGACAATCTGTTCTCTAGCATTTTATTTCTGGCATAATGATTTTATGAGCTTAAGGGCAAAAAAAGATCGCTCGACAGAGCTACTTGATACTGGAATCGTCAAGATTAGTGAGCTTAGTTTAAAAATTTCCAAAAAAAGTCTTTAGGTTCCATATTATCGAGCATTTTTCGAATGTCCTTAATGGAAATATTTTTGAATTGTGACTGAGTAAGTTTAAAAAAACACAGTAAGTTCATTCTCAAGCTTCACAAAATCAAAAAACCGACCATTCGAAGCCATCAGTTGAGAATTTTTTTTATTTTCAGCAAATTTTTTTACGGAAAGAGCAGAATGAGAATGAGAAAATATATTTGAATTTCATCAAAACAAAAGGTACTCTTATAAATAGCGCACCGGAGATCGGACCACCACATCCACATCACTCAGTGAATCATTATCAGGGATGGAAATTGACATTTGAAAATCGTACTGAAAAATAATTTGAAATTGTACTAAATTGGCACCAGTTGTATTGAAAAGCAATTTCATAAATAAAAGCAATAAAATACATTTTTGCTAAAACTATACATTTTCATTATCGAGTAAGAGTATAATTATTTGTTCACAAATACTATGTAAATGAATCGCTGATTGTTAAAACAACATAACTGAAATTTAAATTTTTTTTACAGGAGATACAAAAAATCCTACATTTTTGGCCTTGTAGTCATTGTCATTTTTTAACCCAAAAATCTTATAAGAGTGTTTCGACTTTTTAAGGCTTTTTTAATATGTTTTGTTTTTTTCTTACGTAAAAAATTAAAACATCTCTTATGTTGTTTTAACAATCAACGATGATTTAAATGTGATTTAACTTTGGTTCCTTTGTTTATAATTTGTTGTTACCTACTCAAAAAAATATATGTATTTCTACAGCGAAAATTTTGGTTTTACTGCGATTTCTTTGCCAATTTATTGCGATCTGCGATTTATGAAGTCCGAACCCTGCTTGTGTGTTGTTCTGTTGTACACTTGTGACCTTGTGTACAACAACAACTGGTATACAATGAATTCGCACTCCATAATGAAAATGAATCATATATCAGAGTTCACTGTCTCTCTCGATGCCGAATTGAGGTATTGAGGATGGTACTGGTCAGTGTTGTCACTTCCATTTCAAAACCCGAGGTAGATTGAGATGAAAAACAGTGGTAGATTAAGATTTTGTGTGGTAGATTTGTAATTTCCCAAATGATAATAATTTAAAAGGACAAAATCCAAACATATTAAATTATATGCTAACAAATTGGGCAGTTAATATTAATTGATATTATATAAAATTAGCAAAATAAGTGAGACATATTTTTTACTTGCGACTTATAGGTACTATAAGGCAAGCTATGCATTCGTAAAAAATTTAGAACTCGAGATTTTGATCAAAGTTGACATTACGATGATAGCGAAGACCAAAAAAGTGGGTCTCGCAATTCTGTCTGTCTGTGTGTCTGTCGGTTCGACTACAGCCTCGGCCGATTTTCTTCAAACTTGGTTGATATCATTTTAAATTTTTCCCCCCCACAGGTTTTTTTCTTTTTTTTTTAAGACCAAAAATAACGGTACCTGCTATACGAATTTTTTCGAAATTTTATAAGTATGTATTTTTTTTTCTCAAAAACTGTTCAACAGATTTAAAATATAAAAACACAAAAAAATTCCATTTAGTTAAAGCTAGGTACCCCCCATCGGACCATTTTTTTGTTTTCGATTTTCTCAAAAACGGTACATCCGATTTTGATAATTTTGTTTTTGCTCAAGCTGCCCAAGAACTTAAATAGAATTGTGTATTCAAATTTTGAAAAAAAAAAATGTTTGGACTTTTAAAAAAAACTTCAAATTTGTTTTTTCAAAACTCAATGTTTCGAAAACCCCATGCTTGATTTTTTTAAACTTGATAAATAAAAGTTTCTTAATATAATCTACAAGACGTCACAAAAAAATTTATTTTACCGAAAAATAAAGGTACCCACCATACAAATGTTTAAAAACTTAAAAAAAAATGGGTTTCGAAAATCGTGTCTTTCTCGAAAACGGCCGGCGCCCAGAATTTTGATAAAATTTTTTTTCTTTCAATTAATTTGTATGATCTTTAATTTAATAAAAAAAATTGAAATTAAGATATTACAGCTTATACCTACCATAGAACCATTTTTTCGAATTTTGAATTTCACATTATCGACACAACGGATCTTAATGAAATTTTTAATAGAGAAGCTTCTAAAAAGTCTAAAATACATTGCATTTGAAAACTCTAAAATAAATATTTTTTGAATTAAAAAAAAAATAATTTTTTCTTTATTGAAAATTCGATATCTCAGAAACGGTTCAATATTTTTTTTTTGTAAATTTAATTTTTATTCGAGCAATAATAAAACATTTAAATTGGCGTACCCAAATTTTTTCTTAAAAATCTTTTAAAAATTTATTATCTAAAATTAGTATCTTATAATTTTTGGTCTTGCATAAATTCATATTCGCATAGCATTCTGTTTTTGTCTCTTACTACTAAAAGAATTTAAAAAATTTATTTTATCTTTATGAACAGTTTTCTCTAATAACATTCGTTTTTAAAATTCCTAGTCTATTACATAGGATCAAGTTCGTGCGACCCAGTCGTGCATTTTATTATTCAATATTTTTTATTAATTGAAAAAAAAAAAACGAAAAAATAGAGCTTATAATAAATATTATTTATATGTATACATTATAAATAATAATAAATAAGAAAATATTTCGTTAAATCACATTTTTAGAGCACTTAAAGTCATTTATAAAGACAAAGTTTTACACATTAATATAAGTACCTAAATATATTTGTTGTGATATTTTGTTCTATATGCATACATATTATATATATGTATCTTTAAACTTACCACAAACAAATTAAAATTTAAAAAAAACCGAATCAATTCTGCTCAAGGAATAAAAATATCAGATTTATTTGCCGTTTCTTTAGCAAAAATAAGACTGTTTATAGTTTTGACGTCTATTTCATTCATTTCTGAAAAGGCTATTTCTGCTGCAGCACTGCTATGTGGTAAAGCAGCTAAATTGAACATATATTTACTAAAATTCGAAAACATGGACTATTCGACTACATTCATCTCTTTGCTTAAATCAATCCATCCTCTTTGATGTCATTAATTTGTTCACTATCAAAGAGCAAGAGTGGAGATCGCACTGGTTATTAGCCTTGTTTTTTTTGGAAAAGTTATCCGTAGTACAGTAAGATTTTATATGAATAACAAATACAACATCCGCAGTAGGATCACTGCCGATAAAAGGAGAAGTATATTCGAGTATCGGCAGTGAACCTACTGCGGATGTTGTATTTGTTATTCATATAAAATCGTACTGTACTACGGATAACTTTTCCAAAAAAAACACGCCTATTGATAGCTTCGTGTGGAATATCGTTAAAAGGGAATAATCATTTTAACGGTAATAGTTAGTTGCCGACCTTTTTTAAATTCTTTTAGACTTAAGAATTGAAGCAGCTGGAGATGCACACTTGAAAAATCGAACCTTTTTATTAGCTGAACACAAAGCTTAATGTAATACCCAAGAAGATTTTCTTTAATTTTCAGTGGGTCAGTGGTTCAGTGTTCGCTAGAGTTCTCTGGCTATGTGACAAGATTTGTTTTATGATACATGGCTTGTTTAACAATTATTCTTACATGAAAAAATATTAATTAATTTGTATATTCAAACAAAAATGTAACATAAAATGTCTTGTTGAAAAGAGTAAAATATACATAAAATGAAAATGAAACCATCTTAATGAGTAAGTCTGTCCAGAAAATGTAGTAGAAGGCTGACTGCTGCATTCAGAAAAATTAAGACAAACAAATTGTGTTGTAATATGTAGTATAATAGCAGATTTTTGTTTGTAATTTTTCTTTTTGGAGGGTATGTAAAAAATAGTGGTAGAATTTTGAACTACCGTGGTAGATGTGGTAGATTTTGTAAATCTTAAAAAGTTGTGGTAGATCTACCACAATTGTGGTAAAGTGACAACACTGGTACTGGTACGCTCAATGAAGTTGAACACCATACACCAAACCAATTTGTCTTCTTTTCTGTAGTTTGATGTTTGAGTTGTTTCTGTATGTTGATTTACTTTACGTCGCGTTGCCCTTGCCTTTCGTCGGTGCGTTGACATGGAGAGAACATTGTAGCGTGAGAATGAATTCTCGTCCATTCGGATGAAGGATCGTGGTGCGCTCGATGAAGGTGAACACCAAGGAATATAGAATTTTGGATTTATATACATATACACATTTTGTCTCTTCTTTGCATTTTTTTTGTGTGGATGTGGATGTGCTTTACCTTGGTTTTGGAGGTCGGTCGGTGCGTTTACATCAGGAGAACACCCTAGAGTACTATTTTTGTTATTTTGCTTGAAAATGTATTCTTCATCCATTGCATTTGAATGAATTGCCGTGGTGCGCTTGAATAAGGAGAACATGGGGAATATGAAATATGGAATGTGACTTATGTGATTATTTTGGTAGGGTGTGCGGTGAACACCTGCGTACCTTCGAATAAACGTCACTGATTTTAACCAAAAAATTTCACCAGGAGCCCCTTAAGCTTAAAACAATATTGTATATAAAAACATTCGAAAAAAATATTTTTTTGTTTAAAAAAAATCCAATTTATTTTTTGAAAAATCAATGCCTTGAAAACATGTGAACGATTATTTTTTGAAATTATTTCGTAAAATCTATATTACTAAGCACTTAAAATTGGCATCCCAAATTTTGTTCTAGAAAAATTTGAAAGAAATTTGTTCTATAAAAAATTACTTTAATAAAACGATGGCAGATGGCCATGTATGCACTTGCATTGTATGAATATGACATCGTTCAAATATCCGCCTCGCCTTCTGAAGGTGACACGAATCTGAGTGGTTAAATTTTCAATAACTCTCTCGCATAGATCCGGCTGAAATTGAGCGATGGCCTGTGTTATGATCACGTTAAGGGCATCGGGAGATTGTGGTTTATTGGCAAAGACCTATAACTTCAGGAAACCTCACAGAAAATAGTCTAGCGGGCTCAAATTACATGACCTTGGCGGCCAACTGACTCTCCTAGCCACATATCGTCTACCTCTATATGGTTCAATTCGGGCCATAAGAAATTTGATATCATCATTCTGTAGCGCTCACCATTAATGGTGACCTCCTCACCAATGCCGTTTTCGAAAAAGTACGGACTAATGACAACGCCGATCCAAAATCCACACCAAACGGTAATTTTTTTTGTCACGTGATGAACTTCGTGCGGATTGGAATCATCCCATATACGGAAATTTTACTTCTTAACACCGCCATTCATTACAGCGCAGCGCCTCGGCGCTAAATATGATTTTTCGGATAAAATTTGGTTCCTCTTTCAAAAGCTCCGAAGCCCAGTCAGGAAACAAACAGCATTGTCTGAGGTCATCAACTTGAGCACCTGGGTCAATTGGACCTTGTACCTTCGTTTATAAAACTTATAGTATTATCAAAAAGACGAAAGATTGTGGCGGCATCTTAAGGCTAGGGACTGCAATTGCTAAATTTAATTATAAAATATTCTCTTTTTTACCACTTGATTTGTATCTTATCCTACTCTCCACTGTAAAAGCGTGCGCTAATTTCTGCGCTACCACCAGGCTAGCGTTCCCAATACAAAATCACACTCCATGATAATACTATAGGTTATATATACAAAGCTTGTACGGTTGTGAGCCCAAGCCCCACCGCAAAATCCTACGAGTTGAAGTCTGCGAAAGGCCGAGTTCTTGTGCGTGCACAGCAAGTATTCGACTTTATTGAGCTCTGCTTTCCATTTCACGGACCGCTGCGATGATCTCGGCCGATCTTGCGTTCCTTTCGACGACGCACAGTGGGTCCTCTCCATACACATCAGTGCTCAAAATACAATTTTTAATTTTTGCCTTAAAAAAAAAATAAAAATGCATAATTAATATACATATTATAGTACATGTCATTTATAAGTATTATCTTCCCTCTCTGTCTAATGGCCAAGTTACGGTACATTCAATTTGACTCTTTGTCATTAGTTTTTATTAGACATGCGCAAGTTTTAATTTTGTGTAGTTTTATTTTATTTTTAAAAGTTAACTCCGTTAAACAAAAAAAAATTAAAAATATGTTGTTTATTCAAGAAGGCATGTAGATTGCAAATACATTTTTATTTTCGATTGAAAGGTGTTACTTAGTGTACAAAATACATAAATGGATGACGGGTTTAATCACGGGCAATGAAATTTTTAAAATGATTTTTTTTAACTGGCGCAGAGAAGTTTTAAATCTAAGTATAAAGCATGAAAGAAGAAATATTTGTTATTAAAAATCCGAAGACAGAAGTAAAAGTTAGGTGCGCCAGTTTGAAATATCACTGTTTGAGTTCGCGGTTGAATAAATAGATAATACAAAGGCCGACAAAAAATGTTGGTAGTGGATGTTTAGCTAAAATATGAGTATGTGGGCTTATAGGTAGGTTTATCATGATTCAAATCCGAAAACTCCGGCAGGTTTTTTTCTCAGCCTTGGGCAGGGGGTAGGGGTGAAGTTCAAAACTATCTATTTTTCCTATCTTTGTTCCATGAATGTAACCACATATATAAATATCAAATTTAAATATGCAATTTGATGCTCTCTAATTAAACCTAAGCTAGCATACCTGAATATTGACCATCCGACTGATAGAACTTAAAATATAAGCTTTTTAGTGAGTCATATCGATTTTTTTTGTTAATTTTTTGCTTAATATAAGATCGGTTTTCAGATACATGCGGAAGAATTTAGGTGTTTTTTCCCAGAAACAGCTCGACTTTACGTGAAGCTCTGTCCTTGGTATCCCATGACCACAAGTCTGCACCAAATCCTTATCAATGAAAGTAAAATAATGACTCATGCCCTACTTCCAATTAGCCAGTTATCCGAAGAAGACCAGGAGGTGCGAAATAGATGTTATAAATAGGTTGTTTATCTCTGCCAATCCCTTGATAACATCGCGCACAACGACAGTCATTCACCGAAAAATGTTTTATCCTGAAGTCATAAATATGTTACTCGAAGAACAATTGTTTTCTTAAAATAAATCAATCAATAACCTTGAAAATGTTTACTTTGGTCAGAACTACAAGTATATTCATTATTAATAATATGTTCATTTTCAACAGCAGTTACTATCTATTTATAACAGTTTTTAGCATTTGAAACAAGATTTTGAATTTTGAGCACTGCTTAGTATGAAGGGGACCCACTGTGCGACGTACGAATGTTGGATGATTAATTACCGAACCGGTACCAAACGTTTAGAGTCGAAGTTGAAGTGTGAAGGGCCACCACGCGCAGCGCCGCCGTTTCCACTAAGGAACACTTATTTTGATAGTAAAGTTTTATCATTCGGACGTGCTGTTTCATCGTGTTACTTGTCATGATGATTTGGCCTCAGTAACAGAATAATAAACAAGACTAAATGGCCACCACAGGCCGCCAAAATCTTAATACAATATTTGACACCTTTTATTAAGTAAAATTGAACAAAAATAAATAACAATTTATTTTCCAGTGAATTTTCCAATAACGCTGTCTCAGTTGAAAGATAATTTTGTTGGTACAGCAGCAGAGAGAGAGAGCTGACCAATCAGAGATTAAGAGTTTGCATTATGCTATCTTTCGAATTGTCTTTTAAGGACGCACTTTGATCCCAACTCCCTAATACTACTCTCTTTGCTTTTAATTGTTGATATAAGCCAACTTGCCTATTCAAATTGCGTCTTTGATAGACAATCTAGTACTTTCAAGGCCTTTATGACGTCTGAGCGTATCCTTTTTCTTAATGATCCAAAAGACACGGTTACTGGTTGGTGTTCCAAGGAATATAGGTACATATTGATATTCTGCGCGGGCCTAGAAAACTTATGAAATGATGTCAAAATCTAGATCGGGCGAAAACAATTCTAAACTTCGGAGGAAATTTACATTGGAATTCAATAAGTTTTCAAGAAAATGACAAGTTACTCTGAAAATTGTAGTAGAGCAACAAACTAGTTACTTATCTAATATTTGTGTAATACTGTACGTTTTTTTACCAAAATTTGGTTTAATTTTTAGTTCCTAAGAAAATTTAATACCTAATTGAGTTCCCTGTGCGGAAATCTTATTTTCAAAATGTTACAAAAAGACCATAAAAACGGCTCATAGAAGGCCTAAACCTAGTGACTTACAACTCTTAACCATGATGTCTATATCTGAATGTACGTGCAACTCAGTCACACTGCTTATTTCAATCCACTCCAACGTTGCCACAATGTTACAAGTGTAACAAAAGTGTTACACTTTTCTTAATTTTTTTGTATTTGTTACTATGTTACTTTTTTTTTCTTTTTGTTACACTTTTTTCTCCAAACTTTTTTTTTCTTTAAAAATTTAATTTATGATTTTTTAATCAGTGTGAAGTGCGCTTAAACAACACTTCCATCTATTTGTACACCTACGTCCTAAATTGAGTTGAAAATTGAAATCACCTTCATTCGACTCGATCGAACTCGTTCAGTTACAGTTTAGTCGAAATCTTGCTATCTTTCACTTCAAATTCAAACTCGATCTCTCGATCCAGCATATAAACATGTTTAGATATCCATTCCTCAAAGTATTCCAGTTTCCACATTCCATGTTGGCTCTTTGAAAAATGCTCAAAAAGAAAATCTTTTTGAAAATATAACAGAATTTGTTTATAAAATAATATTAAGTTTACCACATAGTTCTGCGGCAGCAGAACGTATTTTTTCAGAGCTAAATTTGATAAAAAATAATTTTAACCAATAGGTATCACTTGAATACCATTGAATCAACAATGTTTGCAAAACAAATAAAAGATCAATTCTCTTAATTTGCCTAAACATGTTTTATGTAAAACTTAAAATGTGTCTTACTTATAATAATTTATTAACTTATTATTTAATGTATAGCTTTGTACTGAATTTAAAAACTGTGATGAAGAAAACTTATGTTCCTATTAAAAATTAAAAATTGAGTTCAAGAGCATTCTTTGATTTAAATCATTTTTTTCAATTTGTTACATTTTTTTCGCTTTTGTTACGTTTTTAAAAAAAATGTGTTACACTTTCGTGAAGCCCAGCGGCAACGCTGATCCACTCTCGATTTGAAAATATCCGGATTTTCAACATGATTAATTTATTATTGAAGAAGAAAAACCCCCTTCCCTGGGAATTTCATATCAAATCTACATATAAAAACAAATACATAGGTATGTGAACTGACGAATGACTCAATCTGATTTTAATGAAAACTTACTTTATAATTGCAAATTAAAAAAAAAATTAATTGACTTATAGGTACTACTCATAAAGACAAAATGATTTAATCTTATGTACATTATGTACTCATAACTATCAATTAGTAATCACTCAGTTTATTAATAAAGCGTATTCGACTTTTTAATATTAATGTTGATTTGTGTTGTGAAACCTATGTTTAAAGTCAATATCCTATTGATGAATGAATTAATGAAAAATCATGTACATGCACATACCATAAGTATAAGAATTAACTAAAAATCACCTAACTTTAAAAGAAGTCGCAAAGCGTTCATCGTACTGCACCGCCTGTTTAGATGGGTCACGATTCCAGGCATAAAATTTGTAAGAGTCGCTTGAATTATTATTAATTATTTTACTTCTAACGACTTGAAATAATATGGGCCGCTGGATCGCGCGTACTTGCACTTAATTAGTTAAAGTTGTTTAATTTATGTTTATAATGCATACAGGATTGTAGAAAATTAAAAAATTAACAATACTTCAAAAATATTGCAAGTTCATCACGATTTAGGTTTTTGGTTTTTTTTTATAAGAAATTATTTCTTATAAGGCACAAAGTAAAAGAAATTTCGGAATATTAGTGATGTGCCGGATCTTGATACCAAATATCCGTATTCAGATCCGTATCCGCGGATGTAGTTACATTTTTAACTATCCGGCACATCACTAAAACAGATAAAGGGTCCTTAACTAAAAATTTAAGTTTTTGGAAAATAAATTTTTGTAACTTTATCCAATTAAGATGTAAAAAAAAAAACTACTGTTACTATTCATTCTTTGGATGTAGAATTATTTTAATTTAGATAATTTTTTCGAATTCGAACCCATAATCAAATTATATCTACGCTTTGTTATTAATTTTTTTTTTAATTAAATTAATGAGAATTTAATTTACACCTAATGCATTATTTGAGAGATAAAAATTTAATGCAGTCAGAAATTCCATTTGATTTCAAATATATTTCGATTTCCTTAACAGCTCAATTATAATGTAAACTTTTTTCGTTACTAAGTGAAAACTTACACCAGTTACCATTTGTAATAGTACTATTCTAACTTTTGTTTGAAACCTCAACTAACGTTAACTTTTGTTTGGCAGATGTTTCAAATTAGCATGGTTTTTGGCTTTGTGTATCTAAATAAACTTTAAATTTGTAAAATAATTGTAATACAAAAAAAAAAAACAAATAAAATGCATGACTGGATCGCACGTACATGCTCTAATTTTAAAGTAATTTGGTAATTTGGAATCGAAAAATTGTTTATAAATAAATTTACAAAAAGGATTTGATGAGATAAAAATGTTCCAATTCAAAAAATTGCTGTCTGAATTCTAGAAAAGTATGAATTTATACAAATAAAGTTGAAAAATCGTTTTATAATTAAATTATTTTTTATACAGGTTGCCCGTTAACTCGTGCATATCATTTCAAGGCGTAATTTTTGGATATATTCTACAATAGAAGCCTATCTCCGATTGATATATAACATATCGGTGATTTAAGAAAAGGCTTACTTGGGCTTACTCGTACCCTGATCCGTATAAACGGTAATTGCGCTGTTAATACTAATGATAGAAACTTCATATAGACCTTTATTTTTAGAAGAAATACCAGCCTTTGTAACTTTGTAATTGCGTTTCAACAAGTTTGATATCTTATCTCGGTCTTGCGATATCCAGCTTCTAGCATGTTCTATTTATTAATTTTTTCCTGTCCAACTTAATAAAATTGGAGGTCCCCTCCGTTCCTGGTAACACGCACTCAGGAATGGTTGGAAGTTGGTTTCCTTTCGGACAGACGGGGCTTTTAACGCTGCAATTTTTAATAAATGTTAACTTTTTTTCAAGTGAAAAAACTATTTAATACTAAATCTATTCCTTCCCAAATTTATTTATGAGCAATTTTAAATTATAAGTAGTATATTATACTATACTGTTACATACGGCAAGGTTTATGTCTCTTACATGATCTTCTCTATGTGTTATTTTTTTATTTATTGCATACTCGTGCGTCTTTTTTACAAACAAATATTCATGGTCGAAAATAGCAAATATTAAAATTTTATTACTCAACTTTATCCCCACGAAAACAATTTTTTTTTATTTTCTTTGACAAATAACACTAATTACTTTTTTCGTCACATGATAAGCAAATCAAACAAACATTTTTACAACTATTTTACTTACAACTTAAAAGATAATTAGGAAAACGTGGTAAGGTCATAACATTTCGGTTTTAATTTGAAAAGCTGCATGCAATTGGGAAAGTTCAAAACAATTGATTAGCTTAACTGAGTAGAAAATACACATAACACATTATGTAGATAGTATGTATATTTCTTGCTTGCAAAACAAAAAATGCATCGCCTGGTGTTAAATTTAAAACACTAATTTTAAATTTGTTAAATTTAAATCGGCTTACTAACTCTTAATTTTTCTTAATTTAAAAAAAGTAACTAGTTTCGTTCTAAAATTATTTGTTTAATTAACTAAAGCTGGAAACAGCTACAATTCGTTGACTAAAAAACTAAGCAAACACCTTACTTTATCAACATTATATAAATATAAATATCATATGAATTAAATAGGTATCTCATGAGTTTAACCACAATAAAGTTTTAGTGATGATGCTTAATTCATTTAAAATTGGTATTTAACCTAATGAATTAATAAGATAGTTTCAACATCTTACTAATGGACTAAAATTTTGCGACACTGTTATTATATTAATTTTGGTGAAGGTGTTCCAATGACATAGGCCCATTTTTGTTTCCGATCTTACCTATCAGTATTTCTTTGATTGATCAAATCTTAACTCTTTTTATATGTATATAAAGTGTTAATGAAAGGAATTTTTATTTATTCCTAGAATAACCGATTGGTGAAAAAATCCAATCATCTACTTAATTACATATGTTTCTTTTGTTCAAAAATGATTTTTATTGATACATTTAAGCCGCTCGTAAATATTTATAGATATAAACTAGGGAAACGGGCGTCGTTTCTACACATATGTAACATAAAATACCCCCAATATTCAGTTTAGACAAAGTACTAATTCTGATTGGTTGTCCGAGGGGACTCTTCAATTCTCGTCCGTTCAAACACATCTGGCTTCCATTCTGAAAACTCAAGAATTCTGGTATCGATTCTGAAATAAAATCTAGAAGCATTTGTTTTCTTCTCAGAAGAAGAAATGTAATTTTGAAGGTTCAAGAACCTTTTGATTCAAAGGAAAGTGAGTGCAATTGCTGACGCATTGAATTTAATGGTGCGCCTATAATTAGAATAAATATTCAAGCAAATATTATTGAATTTATGTGACAGAAGCAATACAAAATTCAACTGGATTCAACACTAATATCAAAGACCATAATTGATGCATTGAGAGCAGAATTGGCGTAACCCCAATATGCACTTATTGAGAAAATCACAGTTTAAAAAGTTAACGAAAAAGAAATGTTTGTTATTGGCTTCCTTTTTAAAATAATAGTTAATAATAATAATATAATAATATTTTTAAGACCTTTAAATTATTAATTACTGGATTTTATGTGGGTTACACCACTATTGTTTCTTGGATATTGGAATAAAGTTAAAAAAGAAAGTTGGTTACGCCAATAATTTGAAAAACAGGTTATGAAAAAAAAAACAAATTTATTATCGCTTTTAAGTACAAAATAGTTAGAAAGTTAAGTTTAAGTTTACACTACTATGATAGGTACTTTCATTCTTCTTCGTCATTTACGTACTCAACCAGCCCAATGACCGACGTCTCTGTCCATAGAAACAGTTTTCAATTTTTCAATAAGTTTTTCTTTTTTGCTTCACTTACGGCATTCCATTTTGGAAACAATAGTTCGAGATCTGTGATAAGTGCATGTGTTCTTTTTTTCAAAATCACAGTATCAAAAAGCACGCCTTCGTTATTACTGTACTTGTAAAAAATATTGAAAGGTGTCTTTTTCAGAAATTGTAGCCATTGAATTTTAAGCCATTCCACCTTCCCTTTATTTACATTAATTTTCCGATTTGTTATATTCTTTTCCAATTTTTTCGTCAAAAACATCATAGATTCATCCATAACAATAATTTGAAATGGATCCTTCTTTCTTGCCGCTGCTATAACCCTCTGCCAATTCATAGGGCCAAAAATGTCTTTAAAATACTTTTTCTGCATTTTCGATAAGACCAAAGTCTTGGTCACAAGGTATAAATAAGCCTGGCCACTCATAAGAATTTTGTGATCGATTTGATTGACAAGATAGTCACTATGAGAAACAATATATTGGCACAAAACGGACGGTTTCTATTTTTCCCAAGTGGGATTTGAGTATTGGATGAACTTTAATTGGGTTTTAAAGGAGTTTTAATTTTGTATGCTATTTTAGGTAATGTATTCATTTTGATAAACAAACATTTTTAAGATAAATTAACGGTAAGTACTTGCCATAGAATAGTTCTTTTGATTTCGACTTTCTCAATAGCGGTTATACCGATTTCCATAAAAATTTATTTACAGGATCACCCTTAAATTTAAAATAATAAAGCATATTTATACAAATCTTAATATATATAATTCTTCTGTGAGTGTGTATGTCACTGAACTTCTCTTAAACGACTGGACCGATTTTGATGAAATTTTTTGTGTGTGTTCAAGGGGATCTGAGAATGGTTTAGATTCACAATTAAAAAAAAAAAATATTCGTAGTTAGCAACGCGAGCACGGGCGGCTAGTCTTTATATATAAAAATCAATTGTTGTTCGTTTGTCTCGCTAAAACTCAAGAATGGCTGAACCGATTTTGATAATTTTGATTTTGAAATATTTGTTGAAGTTCAGGGAAGATTTAAACGGTGAAAAACTTAAATAATAAGTAACGGAAAATACTAAAAATGTCAGTTTAGTTTTCCAATACAAAATTTTCCTGGCTGTGAAACATTTGATGTCTTTTTTTTTTTTGAATCTTTTGTCTTTTTATAAATTGTCACTTGGTTGTCAAATATTTATAGGTGCGTTCAGAAATTTTTCTGTTTCATGAGGTCTGTCGTATTGAGGTTGGAATACAAAACAGTTCCGTTTCAGAAACAAAAAAGGTATAAAAGTGTCAGTTGGTTGCCAAATAAAGAAAATATATAAATAAATTTCAAGACGATTATAAAAATCTATTATCAATTTTTCAGTGCGCGAGAACCTAATTGATTATTATTGTTTTAAAATGCCAATGAGAAGATGACCTGACTTAGGTCGCCGAAGTCAATAAAATTTGCGACGAAACAATTCGTTCAAATGTTCCGCAACTGAATGCACAATAAAGAATTGCGTACGATACTTTGATGGAAGTTGTGAACATTGGATCTGGTGGAATTTACCTTATAATGCTCCCGGGGGACTGGAAAAAAGTTTCTAATTTAATTGCTGGTGACAAAGATAAGATCGCGAAATAAAGTAGCCCTAGAATTGGCTTCATCTGAAATAGATGCAGCATTGTTAGAAGGTGGACGAACTGCACAATCTGCCTTGAAATTATCACTAAACATGCAAATCAACGAAGCCCCAGCTTGCAACATTCACAAACAGCGCAATGGCGAAGTTTCTACAGATATGCAAATTGATCGTTTAACCCACAAGTGGTCACTGGAGACACTGGACAGAACGTTAAAAGATCTTCGTGACAACCAAAACATTTTTGGTGAAGCCATGATTCTTTTGTCAGGTGATTTTAGTCAGACTCAACCCCAATTAACAACTTATATGCGAGTGTTTTTGTAACAAGATCAAACTGTGATTATGTTTTCGAAGCAGTTATTAGATATTGGATACGTTAAGGTCGCAGTTGACACCTCGACCGGATAAATATACCCTCTCACTTGGTCGACTCAAAAGAGGAGCTTATTTAGCGTGTTTTAATGGACATAGACCAACAGTTCAGAAACCATAATTGGCGGCCAAAAACAAAGATGTCGATGATCTCAGTGCAATCATTCAGAATTTTCTTCCCGGAGAGTTGTTTTCTTACAAATCAGTTAACACAGTTACAAACCAGGATGAAGTATTCAATTATCACTTAGACTTTTACCGATTGTTTTGAACAAAAAAACTAATATGTACCTACATATATGTATATATCATTCAAAAGCTTATTTAATTAATTAGCAAATAGATTTAACCCGAACATCAATAGGTCGTACCCAAACGCAAAGCGATATTTAAATTATCAGCAAATCAGTATTAAGTTTCTAACTATTTAAATTGATTTGCTAATTCTTTAAATCGATTCGGGTTTGAGTTATATATAAAAAGCCTTGAAACACTAATCTATATATGTAAGTATATCGAGTTTGATAAAAACCTGTTACCTAGAATTTCGGGATTCGAGTTTTGAAATCTAGAGTTCGATTCTTTTACGAATGCAAAACTTGTACCATTAAACTGAAGGAAAAAATTAACGTAATAGAAAAGCATTCTGAGTATCGCATTATTTAAAATAATTACAGAATATTCTTTGATTAATTAAAAATAAATTTGTTGAGTACGGGTTCTACGTCTCGAGTTACACCTTAGCTGAAACTACTTAAAGCTGCATCTATTTTATTCTCCAGCAGTCTATAAGCTGTGTTAAGTACTAACGTTTGTAACATCTGCGCCATGAAAAATTTCATGATTTTATTTACATTTTTAATAGTATTGACTTATTTTGGTACTTTTGCAGCGCGTCCAGTAAACCCCAGATGTTTGGTCTCAGCAAGTTGCGCAGGCAATGCTCCCCCAGTATATGCATCTACTGATGGTGGCAGAACATGCCAAATGTTCGGTAATGTTTGCTTTTATAGAGACCAGTGGTGTAGAAATGATTATAATGGACTCCCTGGTAAGGAATACTTGAAATATTGAATTTTATTAAAAACTTAACATTACCTTTTTTTTAATTATTAGAATTGAAGGAAATTTCGAAGGAGAACTGTGTAAACGTGTTATAAGGAAATGGATAATGCCACAGTTTGTTCGGATTATTAATTGGCGAAGCTATGGAGTTTCCATAATGCTTATCTAACAGATATAAGTGATTGCTTAACTACGATAGTGAATTACATATATTAAAATAATATAAGTTCGTAAAAATAAAATAAACTTGATGAAACTTATTCTTTTCATGTCTTCCTACGATAATTTAAAGCATACATTTACAACAAAGTGTTCACAACATATAATTTTTAACTATGGACCTCAAAAATGTACCTGAATTGCAGTATTTATAAAAATAAAAAAATCTAAAAATAGTCGTTGAGCTTGAAATGTTCTCCTCTAAGACAACTTTGACATAAGCTCTGAAACAAAATCTTCGCACTATACGAGGGCGCTCCGATAAGTACTTAGCCTACAAAAGAAAAACAAAAATTTTTGAAAAGTGGCGATTTATTTCTCAACATAGTCTCCATTTAGCTAGATACACTTTATCGAGCGATGCTCCAACTCCTCATTCGACTCAAATTTCTGTCTGGCGAGTGATTTTTTCAAGTTTGGAAACAAAAAAAGACGCACGGGTCCAAATCTGGAGAATACGGTGGATGGGGCAGCAGTTCCATAGTGCAATTCGACCAATTTGACCACTGCTTTGAAGTTGTCTCACGGTTGCGCTTGTTGTCCGGGGTGAGCAAACGCGGTACCCATCGCGCCGACAGCTTTTTCATGCCCAAAATTTCATGGAAGATATGACCAGTGCGGTCTTTTGAGATGCCTACTGTTTCAGCTATCTCGCGAACCTTCAATCGGCGGTCTGCCAATACGAGATCATGGATTTTTGATACGTTAACCTCCGTGGTAGCGATTTTCGGGGCACCTGGACGGGGTTCATCAAAAACCGATGTGCGACCACGTTAAAACTCGTTATACCAATTTTTGACGGGCATCATCGAAGGAGCAGATTCACTCTCTATACAACATCCAAACGTTCTTTGATTTCGCTGCGCGATTTCCCTTTCAAAAACAAGAATCGAATAACCGGCCGATATACTCGTAGCTCTTTTTCCGTTTTGTTAAAGTTCGCGGATAAGCTGGCTTCCACACGTGGTCAAAACAAAACTACGAGTTCGATTCGGCTGAAATTTCGACTAATTCGTCCTATTCGTGGAAAGACAAATCTTCCAAGAGTATATTTTGTTATGGTTAAGTGTCTCTCATCTAAGCCGCTCCGATTAGGCAGAAAATCATATGTCGCCTCTAGTCCAGCTAACTCAAACATGCACTACACTCGAATAGTTAAGAGTCTAAGTCATTTGGCCCTAGTTCAAACTATTGCCCCAGTTTTCGTATCATCTATGTGAATAAAAGGCTTTACAAAGAACAGTGGCGACATAACATGGACCTTGCATTGACGGCAAACGCACGGTCTTCACTATTTCGACGCATGCTGTCTGGTTACTGACCTGGATGGAAGCAAAACTTTAGAAACGTCGCAACGCCTCGCCTGTGGGAATGTGAAAAATGACAACAACTGACTTTATTTAAACTTTTATTTTAAAATAAAACTTGAATTGCACATAATGCGTCTTATTTTGATATTCATATACACACAGGTTTCTCTGATGGACACAATCCTTCACTGTACAGAAGGTAAGCTAAAATAAAATTAAAATGTATTAAATAAACGCCAAGCTAGATTCAACAAGATTCAACACCAATCCGACTTACTTTTCCCAGTGGCACAAATTAAATTATCCATTTCACATTGACTTCCAAAATTGCGCTTCTCCTCATTGTAATACCCACAGATGGGAGTAGCGTTGGTGTTTGCACAACATGTCTTACATAACTTTTGACATTTTTCCTGACCTATATCTCTTGCTTCTGAAATGAGATAATTATATTAATATGTAATTAAATCATTATTTGTTTTGCGCCACTTGAGTAAATTTAATTAATTTATAATCACAACAGTGGCGTAGCGTACCATCTCGGCGCCCGGGGCGGGAGACCCATTTTGCCGCCCCCATTCAATACTAAATTAAAATTAAATTTCGAGACATCATTTAACAGGCAATGAAGTATCTTTTATTGAAAGTAAAATAGAATTAGAGGTTTCATAAACGGATTTTACGAGCCTTACGAATGAGGCTCGTGAGACAAAGCTGCATCTGCGGATTCATCTCCATGCATGTGTTTTTTCCTGCGAATTGTACTCGTTTTGAGATCGATTCCGAGTTTTTTCCAAAAAGTCTTAAACAAGTCGATTGCGGCTTGGACGAAACGGTCTCTGCTCTCCACCAGGAGAGCTTTTAAAACGCAGAGTTTCTGAGCACACTTATCCACAGTCAGTCCACATTGCTGCAGGTAAATCTGTGCGTCATCTTCTTCAGGTAGCTCTGCAGCTCAAAAGCCGAGAAAAGTGAGGAAGTTGAATGACTGCATGACTGTCAGAAGAAGACTGGCTACCGATCCGTCAATTCTTCCAGTAACTGAAGAACTTCCACAAACTTATTTTTAAGCGTCTTTACAGCTTCACGAGGTTCACTTTTTCTGCAGGCTTGTGAAGATGCTCGAGATACTTCTGGTGATTCGACTTCGTCTTGACCCTGCTCTGTGGTGCGACCAGAACGACTTCCAACTTCGACGGCAGGCACGTCTTCTTCTTCTGCCCGTAAAATAAGTTATGCATTGAATATTGGCCGGAGGACAATTCTAGGCCACTCACGATTGTAGATGGAGGAATCTTACTTACATTGGAATCACTTCCGCTGCTGCTGGATGCCGCCGAAGACGTTAACGTAGCTTTTGAACCAGAACTATAACTGAAATATTTCACGTCTTCGCATCTGCTTCTTTCTTAGCCTTTTTCTTGCGGTATTCCGCGCCGCTTCCTTTAACTCTTTTCATTTTCAAAAACTAGTTCAAAGGTTGAGTGAAGTACTAAGTGCTTAGTTTTAGAAGATTCAACAGTATTTAAACTATAAACAACACAATCGAAATAACTTTCTGTGATGCGGGAGGGAGCAAAAACATTGAGCTGGCTGAGACTAGAATATCGTTTCCGTCGTATCCTAGTTATCTTATCATATCTCGCATATGCATATCATATGTTTCGGAACACTCCCTTTCAGTTTCGCGAGAGTTTCGGAACGTTTTGTTAACTTCCCATAGGGAGTTATTGTAATCGGTCCGATTTGTCAAATTGGAATTTTTGGCATTTCTCGACGTTTCAAGGTCCCTAGAGGCAATATCAATCATTTTTAGAGAGATGTCTGTGTGTGTGTACGTACGTTCGTACGTTCGTACGTCCGTACGTTCTGGTACCTTTTTTCGTCGTCGATATCTCAAGAACGGGTAAAGATATCGACTTCAAATAAATTTTGTTTAATAGATAATAACTTCGAAAGAGGCTGAAAGGGCGTTTATTAATATTCGGTGAGTAGTTTTTTCACTATAACGGTTTAAAAAAAAAGTAAAAATTTTGGTTAGTTTCAAATATCTCACGAAAAAATAATGCTATTGATTTCAAATAAAATTTAATGTACTCATTATAAGGTCATAAAGATTTGGTAGGAATTTGGAAAAAAAATGAACATACCGTTATTTTTTTAAATAAAAAAAACTGAAAACAAAATTTCATAACCCAGATATTCTAAGAACGAAAAACAATTTGAAACTCAAAATAATTTTATTTTACGAAAAATAATGTGTTTGACAACTGGTGGAAATTTCCAAAAAAATCAGTTCACAGTTTTTTTTACAAAAAATAAAAAACTATATAAAATTCTATTGAAAATTGGTACAAATTGTTTTAAGACTCAAATTTCTCGAGAACTAGTAGTGATATTGACTTCTAATTTAGTTTATTTTATGCATAGTATAATTTTGTACAATTGGTAAAATGTTGACAAATATTGAATTAATAGTTTTTTTTAAATAAAAAAACTTAAAAATTCTAGTGAAAACTAGTTGAAATTGTATTTCAAGTCGAATTTCTTGGGAATGAACACCGATAGTGCCTTCTAAAGTATGTTTTTTTATACATCGATACCTTCCCGTAAGAATGTATACTAAGCGACATTTCTAAAATTGTTCAGGAAACGAAAAAAACGAAGAAAGTTCTAGTTGAAACTTAATATAAAGTCTTCAAGACCACAAATGGGAAGTTATCAGTGTGGGTCGCACCCAGCCTCTTTTTTTAGTTTCGCGATCAGCGCGACAATACGGAATGCACTCTTACGGCCCTACTCACCGTCTACGAATTCACGAAAGCGGTCAACGACGAACCACAGATAGGGTGGCAAATTTCAAATTTACATCATTGTTGTTTGTTGACTTGCCAAACGATCTGTCATGAAACATATGATTTCTACTCTACCTGCATCACCGGCGACATTTTGCCGCCCCCCTAGGCCTGCCGCCCGGGGCGGACCGCCCCCCCCGCCCCCCCTACGCTACGCCACTGAATCACAACTGGGTTGCAAGTGATTTCTTAAATGACTTATTTAAGAAGTGAAAAAACAGACATTTAAATTTAATGTCTGAATTACTATTTAAAGACACGTGTTGCCTGTCAATTTTTGTTGAAAATTATGTTATGAAGGATCAGAATTTCAATTAATCTTAATTTCTCTGCGAAATTTTCAAAAATATTAATACTACTCTAGAATTTACAGATACAAGCCTCACAATAACACATAGAATCACGTGTCGAGGCATTGACGTTAAAAGTTAAACGTTATATATATGTAATTCAATTATTCTGCATTAAAAACTAAAACAAACCTGGTTGATAATTGTTTTGACGATTACAATTTGTACTCGCCAACAAGCATGAATTTCGGAATACTTCACAGGACTTATTGTCTGTTGTAGTCCACACTGGTTTATCTATAAGAGAACACTTGAATGCTATATTACAGGGACGTTTTTTCACCAATTCTTGGGTCGCACACAATGTTGCAAGCACAACAAATGACAAGAAAAATACCAAATGATTCATTGCGATATCGCTCTGGGAAATGTATGTAGATAACTATAGAATATTGTTTTTAAACTCACTCTTTTATACCTCAAAAAAAAAAAAAAAAAAAAACAATTTGAAATATAAAAACCGAAGTACATACGTACGACGTACCTTATATTGCAAATACAAAATAAATAATATTAAAAACTTTGACAGCCCACTCGCAGTCTTTAGAGGTTGGATACATATACAATACATACACTCCTCGTATAACTTTATATTTATTTATACAAAATATGTAGTTAGATTAGGGAACAACAAGGACTATTTTTATTAAAAGAGATTTCTACTCGTATTCCCAAGTACAAGAAAAAAATCCACTTGTATATCAAAAGTAATGTCGGTTAGTGTAATTTTCAAATTCAAGAAGAAATAAAAATTGACAATAAGTGAAACTTGAAAATTTCACTTCGCTAAAATTAAATTACAATTATGTATAACCTTCGTATATATAACCTAGTTTTATATACAAAGGCATAACTATTAAAAAAAAATCAGAAAAGAAGTAAGATATTTATGAAGAGGGTGTTTCCAGGTTAATAAATAACCAATAATTTAGGAAATTATTTTTCTTGATTTTCTGAGAGGAGGCTCTGCTTCCCTCCTGTTATGTGAAATATACTAAGATTTCTTAAAAAGGGGCAAAATTAGAGTAAGTTTTTGAAGAGCGGTTATTTTAAGGGTAATGGATATATACAAAAAAACAATGCAAAACACTTAAAATATTATGTTATTTTATTTTTTATTTTTAAGACCAAAAATAACGGTCCTGCTAAAAGAGTTTTTTTTCTAAATTTTATTGTTTTTTTTTTTCCAAAACAGTTTCAAAGATTAAAAACAAAAAAAAACGAATTCACAAAACTTCATTTAGTTAGATCTAGGTAATGCTTGAACAAATAAAATGCACGATTTTTCGCACGAACTTGCTCTAATGCAATAGACTAGGAATTTTAAAAACGAATGGCGAAAATTTTAAACATCCTATTGTTTAGGTATTAGTATGATACCACTTAACACTTAGCTGACTTTAAAGTAGTTTACTAACTCGTTCTTAAACGTTTTTTTAACGAGTATCGTACTAACGCAATTTTCTTAGTAAATTGCTTCTGAACACATCTAAAACAATGGCAGTTCGCGCAAAAAACAAAGTACATAAATAGACATTTTTTGACGTTTGTAAATGTCAAAAATCATGTGCAGATAGCACGATACTAAAAAAATAAATAAATAAATAGTTATTCGATGATTTTTACTTTAATAAAAGGATACCTACTACTTTCCTGATTGCTCGCACTGTGCTTAACATTGTTAGGGTATTCATAACCCCTTGAGGGCACGTATAATTAAAAAAAGAACAGCTTTAAAATCGTACTAATTCAACTAAAATTTTGCGCCAGTGTTATTTTAGAAAACTGTGCATGAGCATTAAATTAATTTTTTAGACTGTTTTAGTAGTGAGAGATAAAAATAGAATGCCATGTGATTTTCTAAGCAAATATGAATATATGCAAGAACAAAAAATGGATGTCGTTGTAGCGGTTTCTTAAAAAAAAAAAACTTTTATATACATACAAAGTTTTAAAAATATTTTTATATTTTTTTTAATAGTTTAGTGTAGTGATAGTTTTTGGGATATCAAACTAAAAAAAACAATAGATTTTTAAAAACTTAAAAATTTTTAAAATGCAATGTTTTTGGAAGTTTTTAGAACCTTCGCTTTCAAACAATTCATTAAATTTTTTTATGTCGATAATGAGAAATTCGAAATTTGAAAAAAATGTCTGTAGTAGATATAGGTACATACATTCAGTAATATCTTAATATCATTTTTTTTATTAAATTATAGATCGTAAAAAATAATCAAAAGAAAAACAAAGTTTTTTTGAAGAAAAATACAATCTTTTTCTTACGTCTAGATTGTATAAAGAAACTTTTATATGTAAAGCTTAGCAAAAATCCAACTGGGTTTTTTATAATATTGAGTTTAAAAAAAATATTTTTTTTTTGTAAATCCAAAAACATACAAAAAATTATCAAAATCAGTTGCAACGTTTTTGAGAAAATCAAAAACAAACAAAAAAATTGTTCCACGGGGGTACCATTAATAACCATTTTTCTGAAAAATTTTTTCAACCATTGAAACCAAATTACATTTTTTGAATTTTTTTCTTAAATCTCTTGAACATTTTTTGAGAAAAAAAAATATTTACGAAATTTCGAAAAAAAATCTTATGGCAGGTACAGTTATTTTTGGTCTTAAAAAAACCTAAGCGTGTGGGGGGGGGGGGAATTTAAAAACGATATCTATACCAAGCTTAACGAAAGTCGGCCGAGCCATTTTAGTCTAGTCGAACAGACAGACGGACGGAATTTTCGAAACCCATTTTTTTTCATCTTCGCTATCATCGTATTGTCAACTTTGTTAAAAATCTCGAGTTCGATTTTTCTTACGAATGCGTAACTTGCCTTATAGTACCTGTAAGTCGCAAGTAAAAATGTCCAAAAAATGGTTATTAATGCGGTATCCTCCAAAAGTTTGGATAGTATTGTGTATAAAAATTTTCAAAAAAAAATTTTATTGGCTTTTTAGAAGAAATTTCATTTTTTGCTATCAAAGATCAAAAATCCCAAAAAAACTCGGTTTGATTTTCTTAAAACTTGAGAGGTAAAAGTTTTTTTAATAAAGTCTACAAGAAACAAGAAAAGAAATTATTTAATCTAAAAATAACGGTAGATACCTCACCGTACAAATGTTAAAAAATGGTTTTTAAAAATCGTATTTTGCTCAAAAACACCACCTAGACTTTTGATAACCTTTTATTGTTTTATTCGATACATTTTTACGATTCTTAATTCAATACAAAAAAATTGAAATTAAGATCTTACTGACTGACCTACTATAGACATTTTTTATAAGGAGAAGATTATAAGAAACTAAAATATTTTTTGAATTTTTGAAAAACATAATTTTTTTCTTGAAAATTCGATTTCTTGTAAACGTGTCAGTAGTTTTTTTTCATGAAATTTAATTCTTATTCATAAAATAATAAAAATTTAAAGTTGGCGTTCCTAAATTTTTTCTTAAGAATAATATAAAAATTTTGTATAAGTATAAGAGCTTATTTAAAAAAAAAAATAACCGCTATAACGATTTACAATTCTTATCCTTGCATAAACTAATATTTGTATGGCATACTGTTTTTAGTACCAACTACTGAAGGAGTTGTTTTAGTCATTTAAAAAATGAATTTTATGTTAATGAACAGTTTTTCTCTAATAACATTAATTTACATAATTTTACATAAGAGCACAAAATGAATTTTGTGGTTAGGAACATTTTTCTATGGTTAGATTTATTTTTAAAATGTTAGTCGTTTACATAAGAGCAGGTTCGTGCGATTAAGGTGTGCATTTTATTTTATGTTTTAATTTTATGACAGCGACAGCTCCTTCATTTTTAGAGAATAATTTTAATTAAAACTTGCCATGTGAAGTGATTTCCAATCAATTGAGAATAATCAATTATCCATCAATGACTCTAAAACTTTGTAGTCGTTATTTCTTTCAAAAAAATAAAACAAACTATTAAATATAAAAAAAAATATAAAAATTAGTATGTATTTAGGTTATGTTAGAAGTGGTGATAATACTGCAAACGCAAAGCCGTTTGGTGAATGGATCCATTGCGCTCCCCAGGAAATAGATAAGGAAGGTGTGTGAAAGATGAGGGTGTGTATTGAAAGGAGCTTATGAATTTGATGCATATCTAACCACTCCTAAATTCTGAATGAATTTTGGGATGTTCAATTGTGAGAGGGTAGAAATATCGCCTAAATCGTAGAAAAAATATTCTCCGAAGGCTGCTTTTATGGTTATGGCTAGGCTGGGGCATTCACAAAAGAAGTGAGATGAAACCTTCTCCGGCTCTTTATATTGACACAAAACACACAAGTCCGACGAGTTAATGCCCATTTTGCTCATGTACGGGTTCCCATTGTATTGTGGCCCCTTAGGACCATAATTAGAATGGATTGTTGAGGCTTGCTTACACTCAGAGAAAAAAATAGTTACTTTTGTAACTATTGCAATAGTAAAACCATTAATTTCAATGAAATTTGTCGAATAACTATTTTTACACAAAAATAAATTGAAAATAGTTAAAAAATAGTTATAAAATAGTTAAAATCAATAATTGTTTTATAGAAAATAGTTAATTGTGACTATTTTGGTACTAAAGCATAGTTTTTGAATAGTTTCTTTGAAATAAGAATAAGCAATCGATTCTGACTATTCTCTAGTCACTTCCAACAAGAAAGTAGTAGTATTTATTTTATTTAATGTATGATGGTATTAGCGTTGCCAGACGTCCCGGTTTACCCGGGACATCCCGGATTTCAGACATAAATTCATCTGTCCCGCCGGGACAGCTTTTTTCCCGGGTTGGGACTCAAACTAAAAAAATAATGCCTAATCTACTACCTAAATATCTTTCAGTGATAAGGAACAATCACTACATTGCGATTTAACCTTAAGAAATTACTTTCAAAATTTCAATCAAACAAACCTAAATTAACGAAAAATTTATTTTTGTAAACTGACATCTGTCATTAAAATTGACAAAAGAAAAATCTTTGCAAATGAATAATGACAAAAAAGTCATTTAATTAGTAATTAATAAAAGAATTTATTTATTTTGATCTACACGCATTATAGATTTTTACTTGCGACTTTTAGGTTCTATAAGGCAAGTTATGCACTCGTAAAAAAATCGAACTCGAGATTTTGATCGAAGTTGACATTACAATGATAGCGAAGACGAAAAAGTGTGTCTCACGATTCTGTCTATCTGTTCGACTACAGCCTAAACGGCTCGGCTGATTTTCGTAAAACTTTCGATATCTACCAATTTTAACGAAAATTTTGTCCCGCAATTGTTTTTTTTTCTTTTTTTTTTAAAAGACAAAAAATAACGGTACCTGCCATACATTTTTTTCGAAATTTTATAAATATTTTTTTTTCTCAAATTTCATTTAGTTAAAGCTAGGTAATGGTTAATGGTAATGGTACGGCCGATTTGATCATTTTTTTATGTTAAAGCTCCCCAGCAGTTTAAATATTATTGTGTATTAAAATTCTATAATTTATTTAAGAATTCTATAATTTAATTAAAAAATTTGAAATCAAGATATTACTGACTGTACCTACCACAGAACGATTTATTCGACTTTTGAATTTCTCATTATCGGAATAACGGATTTAAGGAGAAGCTTCTAAAAAGTTTAAAAAACATTACATTTCAAAACTCTAAAAATAATATTTTTTAAATTTTGAAAAAAGTAATTTTTTTGAAAATTCGATACCTCGAAAACGGCTCAATATCTTTTTTTGTAAATTTAATTTTTATTCGAATAAAAGCAAAAACTTCAAATTGACGTACCAATATTTTATCTTAAAAATGATTTAAAAATTTTGTATAGAAAAGCTTATATTTTTAAGAAACTACTACAACGATGTATAATTTTGTTCTTGCATTGATCAATATTTGTTTGATACACATGGCATGGTGTATAGCTAGTTCGAGCTTGTTTCAGGAGTTGTTTTAGTCATTTAAAAAATTAATTTTTCTTTAATAATATTCATTTTTAAAATTCTTAGTCTTTTACGTAACAGCAAGTTCGTGCGACCCAGTCGTGCATTTTATTAACTTCCCATAGGGAGTTATTGTAATCGGTCCGATTTGTCAAATTGGAATTTTTGACATTTCTCGACGTTTCAAGGTCCCTAGAGGCTATATCAATCATTTTTAGAGAGATGTCTGTGTGTGTGTGTGTACGTACGTTCGTACGTTCGTACGTTCGTACGTTCGTACGTTCGTACGTTCGTACGTTCGTACGTTCGTACGTTCGTACGTCCGTACGTTCTCGTACCATTTTTCGACATCGATATCTCAAGAACGAGTGAAGATATCGACTTCAAATGAATTTTGTTTAATAGATAATAACTTCGAAAGAGGCTGAAAGGGCGTTTATTAAAATTCATTGAGTAGTTTTTTCACTATAACGGTTTAAAAAAAAAGTCAAAATTTTGGTTAGTTTCAAATATCTCACGAAAAAAGAATGCTATTGATTTCAAATAAAATTTAATGTACTCACTATAAGGTCATACAGATTTGGTATGAATTTGGAAAAAAATGAACATACCGTTATTTTTTTAAATAAAAAAAACTGAAAAAAATAATTTCATAACCCAGATATTCTAAGAACGGAAAACAATTTGAAACTCAAAATAATTTTATTTTACGAAAAATAATGTGTTTGACAATTGGTGAAAATTTCAAAAAAAATCAGTTTACAGTTTTTTTACAAAAAATAAAAAACTATATAAAATTCTATTGAAAATTGGTAAAAATTGTTTTTCGACTCAAATTTCTCGAGAACTAGTAGTGATATTGACTTCTAATTTAGTTTATTTTATACATAGTATAATTTTTTACAATTGGTAAAATGTTGACAAATATTGAATTAATAGTTTTTTTTTTAAATAAAAAAACTATTAAAAATTTTAGTGAAAACTAGTTAAAATTGTATTTCAAGTCGAATTTCTTGCGAATGAACACCGATAGTGCCTTCTAAAGTATGTTGTTTTATACATCGATACCTTCCCGTAAGAATGTATACTAAGCGACATTTCTAAAATTGTTCAGGAAATGAAAAAAACGAAGAAAGTTCTAGTTGAATCATAGTGTGCTAAGAGACAATTTTGGTTAAACTAAGTGACATCTAACAAAATTTTTTGTTGCTCACGACAAATTATGTCGCTTAGCATAATTTTTTTGGCGGATAATACAAATTTCAGGGGGCAACATTATTTTAATGAGAAAACATGGCAGTTGATAAATATTTTTATTTGTACTCTAGTTTCCTTTTCATGCATAATAGGTTGGCGAAACCCAGGTCAAAACGTGGCCCTTAACATATAGTATATTTCCTCATCAAAAAGTCATTTTCGAAAAAAGTGTCGCTTAGTAAGTACATTCTTATGGGAAGGTATCGACATAATACAATTATTAACATATGGTTAAATTTTGACAAGTATGGAATTGACAGTTTTAACAAAAATATAAAAAAAAATCTACTAAAAATCTACTACTAGAATATCTTGAGAACGAGCAATGATATTGACTTTGCCATTATTTAATTTAATACATAATACAATTTCAACAAATGGTTTATATTTGACATATATGTATCTAGTTTTAGAGCGGATATATTTTGTAAGTACCCTTCCATCAATAATCAAACCATATCTTTTATATTTGAATATTTCGTTTTTAAATTTTTTTCAATTAAAATGCTTGGAACCGAAATAATAAAGTAATTTCTATAATATATGTAATACATAATTTTATTATCAACTTAGTTTTTAGAAGAATGTATGTACTGTACACACGTATATAATTAAGGTTGTTCAGTTGTACCCAAGTCCCACATATTCAAATTCCATTAATAGCTATGGTAAAATTGAAGAAAACGTCACAATATGTTTTTATCTTTTTGTCCATGAAAAAGATGTAAAATTCTACTCAAGGTTTTCTTACCACAATGGGAAGTTATCAGTGTGGGTTGCACCCAGCCTCTTTTTTATTTTGTCCCGGGCATGATGATGAAATCCCGGGATTTTTCATTATTTAAGCCACTTGTCCCGCCGAGGTGCATACAAAATCTGGCAACCCTAGATGGTATGCACAACAACTACAACATAGTTAAAAATGATTATGTGTAGTTACAAGTGTTCAAGTTAACTATTAATATATACCGACGCGCATGCGAAACCACTACGACATAGTTACTTGTAACTACACATAGTCATTTTTAACTATGTAGTAGTTGTTTTGCATACCATCATACCTTAACTAAAACAAATACTACTACTTTCTTGTTGGAAATGACTACAGGATAGTCGAAGTTAGCTATTAATACATATATACCGATGCGCATGCGAAACTATTATATAGTTACTACCATAGCTGGGCACCGTTAATCAAACAGTTAACTTCGTTAATCGTTAATCCGCTACTAAAAAAGTTAGCTTCGTTGAACGTTAAAGCGTTAAATTTCGGAAGAATTAACGCAAGATAACGTTAATCGTTAATCCGTTAACATGTGATAAAAATTGCATTTTTAACTTCCCATAGGGAGTTATTGTAATCGGTCCGATTTGTCAAATTGGAATTTTTGACATTTCTCGACGTTTCAAGGTCCCTAGAGGCTATATCAATCATTTTTAGAGAGATGTCTGTGTGTGTGTGTGTACGTACGTTCGTACGTTCGTACGTTCGTACGTTCGTACGTCCGTACGTTCTGGTACCATTTTTCGTCGTCGATATCTCAAGAACGAGTAAAGATATCGACTTCAAATAAATTTTGTTTAATAGATAATAACTTCGAAAGAGGCTGAAAGGGCGTTTATTAAAATTCAGTGAGTAGTTTTTTCACTATAACGGTTTAAAAAAAAAGTAAAAATTTTGGTTAGTTTCAAATATCTCACGAAAAAATAGTGCTATTGATTTCAAATAAAATTTAGTGTACTCATTTTAAGGTCATACAGATTTGGTATGAATTTGGGAAAAAATGAACATACCGTTATTTTTTTAAATAAAAAAAACTGAAAAAAAAAATTTCATAACCCAGATATTCTAAGAACGGAAAACAATTTGAAACTCAAAATAATTTTATTTTACGAAAAATAATGTGTTTGAAAACTGGTGAAAATTTCAAAAAAAATCAGTTTACAGTTTTTTTACAAAAAATAAAAAACTATATAAAATTCTATTGAAAATTGGTAAAAATTGTTTTTCGACTCAAATTTCTCGAGAACTAGTAGTGATATTGACTTCTAATTTAGTTTATTTTATACATAGTATAATTTTGTACAATTGGTAAAATGTTGACAAATATTGAATTAATAGTTTTTTTTTTAAATAAAAAATCTAGATATTAAAAATTCTAGTGAAAACTAGTTAAAATTGTATTTCAAGTCGAATTTCTTGGGAATGAACACCGATAGTGCCTTCTAAAGTATGTTGCTTTATACATCGATACCTTCCCGTAAGAATGTATACTAAGCGACATTTCTAAAATTGTTCAGGATACGAAAAAATCGAAGAAATTTCTAGTTGAATCATAGTGTGCTTAGAGACAATTTTGGTTAAACTAAGTGACATCTAACAAAATTTTTTGTTGCTCACTACAATGAGATCTTTATTAATGTCGCTTAGCATAATTTTTTTGGCGGATAATACAAATTTTAGGGGGCAACATTATTTTAATGAGAAAACATGGCAGTTGATAAATTTTTTTATTTGTACTCTAGTTTCCTTTTCATGCATAATAGGTTGGCGAAACCCAGGCCAAAACGTGGCCCTTAACATATAGTATACTTAATTCCTCATCAAAAAGTCATTTTCGAAAAAAGTGTCGCTAGTACATTCTTACGGGAAGGTATCGACATAATACAATTATTAACATATGGTTAAATTTTGACAAGTATCAAATTGACAGTTTTAACAAAAATATAAAAAAAATCTACTAAAAAGTGGTAATATTTGTTTTTCGACTAAAATATCTTGAGAACGAGCAATGATATTGACTTTGCCATTATTTAATTTTATACATAGGTAATACAATTTCTAACAAATGGTTTATAATTGACATATGTATATCTAGTTTTAGAGCGGATATATTTTGTAAGTACCCTTCCATCAATAACCAAACCATATCTTTTATATTTGAATATTTCGTTTTTAAATTTGTTTCAGTTTAAATGTTTGGAACCGAAATAATAAAGTAATTTCTATAATATAATACATAATTTTATAATTTTATTATCAACTTAGTTTTTAGAAGAATGTATGTACTGTACATAAGGTTGTTCAGTTGTACCCAAGTCCCACATATTCAAATTCCATTAATAGCTATGGTAAAATTGAAGAAAACGTCACAATATGTTTTTATCTTTTTGTCCATGAAAAAGATGTAAAATTCTACGCAAGGTTTTCTTAGGTGTAGGAACACAGATATATTAAAAACACGGAAATCTATAATTCAGTATATAATATGTACCTACCAACCTTCGTAATTATTACAAGAAATTGGAAGAGAAACTTAATAGAGATCAGCCGTGTGTAACATCCGCTCCCGTATTTTTATCATTTTAAAGCCGCCTAATTTCGCTATTAATCTTCAACCTGTGCGATTCTTCAAGTCTAGCTCCATTGCATTAATTCTTGATAGTTTTTATTGTGTTATCTATAACCCTAAAGTGTTTTTTTTTTTTGACATAATAAAAAAGTGTTTTGAAAAGAATTTAGTGATTATTATATAATATAATTAATATTCATATAATTTCTCTCATTGAGAAAAGAGGTTACATTCATTGTGTTGTTCTCTCAAACATTTTATTTGCGCCCGTTAATACTTTTTGTTTCCTTCTTTCCCGGTGAGTGAAACATTTTTTATATATGTTCTGCCTATGAGGCTTAATTGAAGCTACATTGTATCCCAATTTCTGCCTACATTTTCATATATAAAATTCTGCAACATTTATGAGTGCCTGTGCAAAGATAATTCGTTAAGCCGCAAATTACGCATACCTGCGCTTCAACTTTCTACTTGCGTACTGAAAAACTGCAACCAACTCAACCCACTACCAGTGTTATAACCAACAATTAACTCGCAACAAGCTGAATGTGACTGAATTGCAATTGCAAATATTCATCTTTAAACGGCTAACTACTTTTTTGCTTGCTTTCAGTCTTGCCCTACGGGTGAGTCATTTTAGTATAGTTCTGCCTGGCAGTCCATAATTAGATTCCACACCTAAATTTTCGTTTTGGATTCTGTTTTTATTTACATATTTTCAACATTATTACCGGCAATCTGCGTTCTACGTCATCAATCTGCATCTGCACACGTCAGCTAATACTTTCGACAATCTGCAATCTTGGTTCGTGTATTGGATTAGCAAAAAAATTAACCAGTCGGTTCGAGCAAAATTTATTCGGACACTAATAACAAACTTTTTTTTTTTTTTTAATTTTTCTCAATCCTTTCACTCGTTAATTATAACTTTTATTTTTAATATATAAAAAAAAAAAAAAAGATCGAAACAATGGAAAATAACCCTTGTGATTCCGTCAGTTGCCTTCTCGACAGCAAATACCCCCAGCGAATTACGTGCCGTGGCTTGTGCGGTAAATCATTTCATCCTCTTTGTATTGGACTGAGCAAAAAATCATGTGGTCATCTCAAAGAATACCTAAATCATTTTGTTTATCTCTGTGACGAATGTAAAAGCATATCACTTTCCCACGTTCTACTCGCTATTAAATGTGTGAGTGACTCTACCACTTCGTTTATTGCTGACAACAATCGGTTTCATAAGAACGTTCTCGCGCAATTTCACCACTTTGATGATTTCGCCAAAAGTATTGAAACCCTTGAAAGTTCCATTGAAACTCTCGCCAAACGCTTTTTCGCCAACCAATCTATTTTAGAAAATCATCTTTCGTCCATAGTGAAGACGCTCAACCCGCGGGTTTCTGAACACACACACTGCCGTTTCGAAAATATAAATAGTGAAATACGCTCTTCGCTCACTTCTGTCTTAAAATTATTACCTTTCGAGAACATTTTCGATCAAATTAAGAGCATCCGGTCCGTCCTTGATACTTCTTTTCAATCCACGTCGAATTCCGTATCTTCGGCATCCTGTCAACTCAACGCAATACTTTCTGATCTTGTTTCCAAAATTAATGACATTAACTCTGAAATAACAGTATCACGCTCCTCATTTAACGATATTATCGACGAATTAAAAATAACTTCGAGCAAAATTGATGGAATTCCTATGAACATTCAACCAATCGAAGCCAACAATACGTCAATTTTCGCAGAAATAACTGAGTCCCTCAGCACCCCAATATCTCGACCATTACCTCCCCCATCTGCCAGAGAAAATGCTGTACCGATCTCACTTACGGAAAATGATCATCCTATTTCTTCTCCTAACAATAATGGCCCTTCTACTACGCCCGAGCCTACTATTATTCGTCTTGGCAACGTCTGGACTGTAAATGACTGGAATTCAAGACTTAATAAATTAAAAAATCTCAATGAATTTGACCCATATTATGTTACAAATATTCCTGCTAATGCCAATAGTTCCTGGATCCAAAATCTCTTCATGAGCAAACTCAAGATCGTCATCGGAGAATGCTACAAGATCAATACCTATAGCTTTAAAGTATTTATTCCTTCTAAATATCGATGGCTATTTTGTTCCACTAAAAAACCAATTTACCTTCAAAATAATGTAAAGATTTCAAGATTTTTTCATAATAAACATAATAGAACATATCATAAAACTTCAATCTCAAATGTTTCTAAATATATAAAACAAAATGTAAATAGATCTAAGAATAAAGTACCCCCTCATAAACCTTTGCCTCCTCCGAACGCAACTAATACATCCAAAAATTCCTTCTCTGCACGTAGAAACCAGATCTTCCATAACTTGAATTCAAATCATTCCGTATCATCTAAATCTACTGGCAATGTAAACAATAAATCTTCTAGCAAACCCTATTCTAATTTTATCCATTCCCATACTATAAATAATTCTCCTAAATCTTCTAACAACCACCTTCCTTCTCCCCCAGTTTTCGACCCAATGTTTTCACCTGTCGTTAAACTAACTTCTAATTTTGCCACCTCTAAGTCCACCAGTGATGAATTTGATGGTCGATACTTGATGGCTCGACTTCGCGACAGTAAACTTTACGATAATGTTCGTCTCTACCTCGCCTACCTTTATAATAAGTCTGATACTGTTTGTGTCAATCCCTTTACCAGTCGTATCTTAATCAAATGCAGACTTCTCTCATCACTGAACCTAAGCGCTTTTACCAATTCATTAACGTCAAGAGAAAATCCGACGGCCTTCCCTCAACGCTCAACTTTCTTGGCACATCTTCATCTGATCCCAAAATCATAGTAAATCTCTTTGCTACCTTTTTCAGCCAATCCTATAGCAATACTTCTAATGAACCTGATCTGGAATATCACAGATTTCTATTCAATTTCCCTCAAACGTCTCTTGTCTCAATAACAATTACTTCCCCCTCCGTCTATGATAAGTTGAACTCATTGAAAGATGATTTTTCTCCTGGCCCTGATGGAATCCCTGCAATTTTTCTTAAAAAATGTGCTAATGTACTTTGTGAACCCCTTACCAAACTCTTCCAATTATCACTCTCACAAGCTGTGTTCCCCTCTCTTTGGAAAGAGTCTTTCATCTTTCCCGTTTTCAAAAAGGGTTGTAAGAATGATATCTCTAATTACCGACCGATCGCTAAACTTTCTGCGTTACCCAAGCTCTTTGAAAGTATCATTTACGATTCTCTTTACTTCCATTGTAAATCTATTGTTTCCCCATTTCAACACGGATTCTTAAAGGGTAGGTCCACCACAACTAACCTTATCCAATTTGTCTCCAAAACACTAATATCTTTAGAAAAAAGTCTCGAAGTGGATGTTATAACTACTGATTTTAGTAAAGCCTTTGACAAAATCAGTCACCAAATTATCTATTTAAAACTGAAAGCTCTTGGTTTTCCAACATGGTTTATTGAGTGGACTAAATCATACTTAGTAAACCGAACATATAGAGTTGTTTTTAGAAACGCGGTGTCTGATCCAATCTTCGCATCCTCAGGGGTTCCTCAAGGCAGCCATCTCGGCCCAATCCTATTTGTTCTTGCCATCAATGACGTGAGTAACATCATTTCCTTCTCTGATATCTCCATCTATGCCGACGACATTAAAATAATCAAAACAATCGCATCTTCTCAAGACTCTTCGCTTCTCCAACATGACCTAAACACTTTCTTTACTTGGTGCAATAAAAACTTTCTTGAACTCAATATAAAAAAATGTCAGTTTATGACTTTCTCTCGTAAACGCTTACCTTCAATTCCTCGAACCTATCATTTCCGTAATGTACCTGTCCCTATTGTTTCCTCAATTACAGACCTCGGGGTAATATGTGATGAAGAGCTAAATTTTCGCTCTCATATCGATCATATACTTGCGAAAGCTAATTCTTCTCTTGGCCTTATCAAGCGTTGGTCTAAGGAATTTAACGATCCGTTTGTTACTAGATCTTTATACGTCACATTTGTCAGACCCATCCTTGAATATGCTAGTCAGATTTGGTCACCCTTCCTCATCACTCACTCACATAGAATTGAAGCAGTACAACGAAGATTTCTTCGTTTTGCTTTGCGCAATTTGCCTTGGTCCGATCCCTTTATCTTACCCCCGTATGAAGACCGTCTACAATTGATCAACCTACATACCCTTGCTCAACGTCGTCATATCGCCGATATAGTTTTCGTCCACCAACTTATCACTGGTATCATTGACTCTCCGGCCTTGATTGAATTAATAATGTTCAATACAAATCCGCGTCATTTACGTTCCGTCCCCCTTTTTCACCTCCCTACACACCGCACCAACTACGGACACTTCAACCCAATCTCCAGATTGTTACGTTCAGCCAACTCTGTTCAAGATATTTTTGATTTTTCCCTCAATTCTGCATCCCTTAGAAGAATTCTGTCCCAAACCCCCCACTAATCCTTCTTCCCATTTTAGTTTTAAGCTATTATTAAGTCTTAATTATATGATAATTAATAAAACGCTAATTCTTTCGACGTTAACCTCAATTCTGTATCTAGCCAAATAAAATAAATTATAATAAATTTTACTCCCTTTATTATGTTTAAGTTTAGATTTAAGAATATTATGTCTAGTTTTAAGTAATGCTTGTATTAAGCCTATAATAAATAAAAATAAAAAATAAATAAAGATATTTAAAATTTTAAATAGAAAAGTTTAAAATTAGTTAAACACATTTTCTGTAAAAAAACACATAAAATGAGCGACTAAGTATCGTCATCATCAACAAAACAAAGCAAATTTCCTAATATCATATTATGCCACAGCATCATAAAACAGGAGTCATTGTATTTCCAGTGCAGATCACAGCCTTTCAATCCGGAAAAACCGCAACAACAATTACACTATGAAACCATCTACTTCGATCTTCCATCTACTGCTCTATGATCGAAGTATGTATACAAAATATCATACCAATTACTACAATAGATACAGTACAGATACAGCTAAAGTTTGTTTCGCTGAAAATTTGGTTATTTGAAAAAAAACTAAATATAAAGTTTTCAAGACCACAAATGGGAAGTTATCAGTGTGGGTCGCACCCAGCCTCTTTTTTATATTTTTTTTCTCTAAACACACCGGTTTAATTTCTCATATATTTCATTGAAAAAAATAATTTTCTTCGCGACTCAAGAAAAAATCATCTACCCAGAATCGTCTTGGCTGTTTTTTCTTCCTTTGTAGTTCGTTTTCTAATATTATTATTGCGGCAGCCACTTTTTTTTTCTTAGAGGAAATCATACTCATACGGAACAAATTTAAGAATATTTTAAAGCGAAGGCGTGCGTCGATAATAAATGTATGTACCGAACTGAAGTCAAAATTATTTCAGGTTTGACGTTTGACTTTTTTGTTTATCGTGGTGCGTTCAACCGTTCAACGCGTTCCCGAACGAGTGATATTTGGTTCCTTGGTTAAGTGCACGAAGGTATCAACTCGTTCATCAACTGGTTAAACAATAATATCGAAAACGCAGTTGATCAACTCGAAAAACTTTTTTTCTGTCAAAATCGAACAATTTTATATACATATCTATATATAATACGTTCCTAGCTGGTTTTGTTTCACCCGCGGCACGCGCCGCGCGGCACTTGTCTCATACTTATCTGAACCTGTTTTTCGCGCCACGCGGTAAATAGTAGGTATTGGATTAACGATTAACGGACTTAACGTGGATTAAGGGATTTAACGTGTCCGTTAACATTTTTAAAAGTTAACTTAAAAGTTAATCCGTTAATCAAAATTTTAACTTCGTTAATTAACGATTAACGGATTAACGAGTTAATGCCCAGCTATGGTTACTACTATCCTGTAGTCACAACAACTAGAACATAGTTGAAAATGACTATGTGTAGTTACAAGTAACTATGGCGTAGTGGTTTGACATGCGCGTCGGTCCTATATTAATAGTTAACTTCGACTATCCTGTAGTCACTTCCAACAAGAAAGCAGTAGTTTTTGTTTTATTAACTTCCCATAGGGAGTTATTGTAATCGGTCCGATTTGTCAAATTGGAATTTTTGACATTTCTCGACGTTTCAAGGTCCCTAGAGGCTATATCAATCATTTTTAGAGAGATGTCTGTGTGTGTGTGTGTACGTACGTTCGTACGTTCGTACGTTCGTACGTTCGTACGTTCGTACGTTCGTACGTCCGTACGTTCTTGTACCATTTTTCGTCGTCGATATCTCAAGAACAAGTAAAGATATCGACTTCAAATAAATTTTGTTTAATAGGTAATAACTTCGAAAGAGGCTGAAAGGGCGTTTATTAAAATTCAGTGAGTAGTTTTTTCACTATAAGGGTTTAAAAAAAAAGTAAAAATTTTGGTTAGTTTCAAATATCTCACGAAAAAATAATGCTATTGATTTCAAATAAAATTTAATGTACTCATTATAAGGTCATACAGATTTGGTATGAATTTGGAAAAAAATGAACATACTGTTATTTTTTTAAATAAAAAAAACTGAAAAAAAAAATTTCATAACCCAGATATTCTAAGAACGGAAAACAATTTGAAACTCAAAATAATTTTATTTTACGAAAAATAATGTGTTTGACAACTGGTGAAAATTTCAAAAAAACTAGTTTACAGTTTTTTTATAAAAAATAAGAAACTATATAAAATTCTATTGAAAATTGGTAAAAATTGTTTTTCGACTCAAATTTCTCGAGAACTAGTAGTGATATTGACTTCTATTTAGTTTATTTTATACATAGTATAATTTTGTACAATTGGTAAAATGTTGACAAATATTAAATTAAGAGTTTCTTTTTTTAAATAAAAAAACTATTAAAAATTCTAGTGAAAACTAGTTAAAATTGTATTTCAAGTTGAATTTTATGGGAATGAACACCGATAGTGCCTTCTAAAGTATGTTGTTTTATAAGTACATCGATACCTTCCCGTAAGAATGTATGCTAAGCGACATTTCTAAAATTGTTCAGGAAACGAAAAAACGGAGAAAGTTCTAGTTGAATCATAGTGTGCTAAGAGACAATTTTGGTTAAACTAAGTGACATCTAACAAAATTTTTTGTTGCTCACAATCAACATCAACAATCTCAATTTCAAATCTCTTTAAATAATTAAAATGCTTTTCAATCTTAAAATAATGTTTCTTTGAATTTTACAGCTAAAGTTTGTTTCGCTGAAAATTTGGTTATTAGAAAAAAACTAAATATAAAGTTTTCAAGACCACAAATGGGAAGTTATCAGTGTGGGACGCACCCAGCCTCTTTTTTAATGTATGATGGTATGCACAACAACTACAAAATAGTTGACAATGACTATGTGTAGCTACAAAGTAACTAGGTATTTCTTGGTATTTTAGCTTGCGCGTCGCGATCTCTTCGTTAAATGTCAATCATTCTGTGCGCTGAGTGCCTTACGGGAAAGTTGTGTGAATTAAAAAGTGAGAAATGAACAACGCAAACGAGTGCTGTTTTATTAATGGAACTATGTACATATAAATTGAGACGTATTTGAACAGTGTGGAGAAGCACTGCAACTTAAATCATCATCATATAATAAAACGGCAAACATGTTTTTTGTGGTACACTTTTCTCCAAAAGTATTTAACCGATTTCGATAAATTTTATATGGTTGGAAAGCCACAGTTACGGAGATGTGCAGAATATACTTGAGAGTTGAGACACGCATTTACACACAGTGGGTCATTTTTGTTTTTGCACTGTCGAACACTTTGCATATTACATAAAACTAGCCGACCCAGCTCTCGAAATTCGAGTGCCAATTTATTTATTTAATTCATTATCATTCAATAAAAGACAGAGAATTCATGATTTGTTTTAAATTGTTGAATGCAATGAGAAGTACCTACTAAGAACTCACTCCTGGAGTCCAAAGGAAAACTGTTAATGGTAAACAAACTTTCAAACCTATATGTACACATTTTTGACACATTAACAATTTTCGTTTCGATTATTTAATGCCATTGTCCTTTAGCTGTTGTTATGGCCATAATATTGGACTCGAACCCACGTCGTTGCAGTGAAGTCAACCTGTGAATTTTGTGTTACATACATGTGAATTTTTTTTTTAAATTTCACTCTCATCATTTTTCATTGTTAATGTGTCAAAAATGTGTGCATATAGGTTTGAAAGTTTGTTTACCATTAACAGTTTTCCTTTGGACTCCAGGATCAGGAGTGAGTTCTTAGTAGGTACTTCTCATTCCATTCAACAATTTAAAACAAATCATGAATTCTCTGTCTTTTATTGAATGATAATGAATTAAATAAATAAATTGGCACTCGAATTTCGAGAGCTGGGTCGGCTAGTATGTTGAAAATCAAGAAAAAGAATTTTATCTAAACGAAAGCGGGCCAAGCCAGGAAGAGAAGCTATTTGACATTCTAAAAAGCTGGAATTTGGAAAATCTCTACCAAAATTTTATTGGTAAGTTTTTATAATATTTGTTTAATATACTAGTTAAGGGGGGTGTAAGGTATTTAAATTGTTTAATAATGAATCTTGTTTTATTTTTTAATTTGAATGTATAATATCTTTTTAATTTCAAGTCGATTGGAGCAAAATTGACAAAGTTGCGATATTTCTGCCTGATACAAAACAAATATTTTTTCAAGATCTTGGCCTCGACTTCAATATTTTAAAACTTTTAAATAACGAAGATCTCAAAGAAATTGTGGGCAGTGGCAAGAAGTCGTACTGGTTGTACGTCCGACTGCGCGAAAACTTATTGATTTGGAAACAATTTGAGGTAACAAATTTAACTTGATTTTGAATTATTTAATTTATTTGTATTGCAAATAAATATTTATGGATTTGTAGAACATTCAACAGCTAGTGCTAGTACAATTTATGAACATTCAAGAAATTCTTCCGAAAACATAAGGCCATCATCGTCCTCAAGCTCATATATGTAGTTCAAATGCAACATATGGCACAGACTATGTAAGTATCTCGTTTGTGTTTCTATATTAAATACTATAAATCTAACAAACCATAATGCGTACCATTACCAACATATTAATTTTTAAGTATTATGAAATAAATTCTCCGCCGCTTCATGTCCATTTTGTTACAAATAAAAAATTAATTAGACTTAAGCATTTATAGATTTTAAAATTTTATTATTAATTGTACTTTTTTAAATTATTTTAAAGGATAAATGTAAAAATAAAATTGAATTATAATGATTTCTGAAAAAATTGGTTGTTTTTGTAATTTTTTGAAGTATTTTTAGGTAACTTGAACTATCAGGTAAGCATTTGTGTAAAAGATGACAATATAATTAGTCATTCAATGACTACTCGATAAAGTAAGTAATTCTAAAAATCAATTGACAATCAAAATATTCATAAATTACTATTTTTGTTAGTTAAATTGACTACTGAATGGTTGATTTTACTATTGAATAGTTGATTTTGAAAAAAATATCAACCTACAATAAAATAGTTAAAAATAACTATTTTTATCAATAAAATTGACTATTGAATAGTTGATTTTGGAAAAAATATCAACCTACAATAAAATAGTTAAAAATAACTAATTTATTTAGTAACATTAACCATTTAGTAGTTGATTGGACGAAAATTATCAATTGACAATGATAATAGTGTTCCCGATTTTTATTATGAAAATAGTTTTAAAATTGTTAAAAATAACTATTTTTTTCTCTGAGTGTACTTTTACTAAATGTTTTGTTTTTTTTTTCCTAGGCCATAGGTTCCTTCCAGCTGGTTGACCATCTGACGACCGCAGCCTCAAATAAATTCTGGCGAATTTTGATTTTCTCTTGCTCCAGTGGCAGAAGTACCCAGGTATCAGTTTGGCTCGGAACAGGAAATGACTTGTTTTTGGCCAGCTAATCTACCACTTCGTTCCCGTATATATCACAATGTAGTATCCCTTGCAATTAAGGGTTAATGCGTTAATCTACCACGGCCGTAGAACTGTGGATAGGCGGCTTCTTTATAGTCGAGACGTTCTCGCACAAGACGGAGCAGAGGGTCTTCGGAACTTCAAAATAGGTATTTTTCAAACTTCTCCCAATCAAGCTATCAGAATGTTTTTAGTAAATATATTCATAATAATGTACACACTTCCAAATCCCTTCTTAATTCCCACCAAACGCGTTCGTCTTTTTCACCGTCTTCTTACTTTTCCGCTAGCCCAAACCCCTTATTGCTTCATTTAAAAGAAACATCTTTCAGTTTTCCTCATGTAGCATATATTCCTCATACACCTAACTCTTAATCTTCTAATTCAAATCGAACTCTTACATCCTACTACCCAAAGTTCATTCGATTCCACGTTCTTAATTCCAAGCATTCATCTACTCCTCATAAGTCCAACTCTTCCCAACTTTCCACCAAATCCAATCACACCTCACACTCAATCCTTCCTGAATAAGTGGGAAGATGGGTAGACCTGAGTTCTGGAGAAAGTCCCAAGAACTAGCAGGTTAAGGAATGTAGTTTTGTGTAGTTTTTTGCAGATATACAGTGCCTTGCATAAGTATAACCACACCTGTAAAAATGCGTTTTGAAGAAAATTAAAATGAGAATGACACCTTACTTTTTTTTACTGAATGGCATTACTAATCAAGTAAATTGAGAAGTTTTTATATGTATATATATTTCGAGGACTTATTTGCCACATCATCAGTACCTAAAAATAAATACATGCGTTTTGTATTAACAAAAATATATATGAAATTTAATTATATATAAAAATTACCAAGATTATTTTATAGAAAATTATTTGATAACAATCTGTTTTTAATATTAGACATTTGTTTTTGAAATATATATACATACATATAAAAACTAAATAAAAAAAAAAAAAAAATGCGTTTTTAATTGAATCAAATGAAGAAAAACAAAAGGTAAAATAAAATATAAAAGTTAATTCAGCAAAACAAAAAATCATAATACATATATAAATTGAGAAGAAAAAAAAGTTCCGTTATTTTCTCTTCTGGTGTTTAAAAATTAAAAACAGATTTTCTTGTATTGCAAAAGCATAACCGCATTTTTATTTTTATTTTTTCTTTATTTTAAGTAAATTTTGTAGAAAAAACTAGTAAGGGATCTTGCTGCCCCTATTTTCGACCAATATAAAAATTCTTTTTGGCATACTGTTGACAAGGTTTTTTAATATGAAATCGTCTATAGAGTTCCATTCTTCCACAATTGCTTCTTTCAGAGCTCAGCAACACTGACAAATTGCCTATTATGGGCATACATTTTGCGAATCAAAATTTCCCAAAGGTTTTCAATAGGGTTACAATCTGGAGAACGTGCCGGCCACTCCATTAAATTTAAGTTATTGGATTCGAAACACTCCAAACTTTGACGACTAACGTGAATTGAGGCATTATCATGCTGGAAGACATGGTGAACTCGACGAAATCTACTTAAGTAGGGTACCAAATTATCCTGAAGCACCTGGATGTAAGCTGAACTGTTCATCCTTGCAGAGGTGAAGGCAAGTGCAACCTTACCACGGTTGCAAAAGGACCCCCAAACCATACAACTGCCACCGCCGAAGTTCCTCTTGGAAAAAAAAAACTTTTTTTCCTTTCTCAGACATGCCAATATCCGTTAAAACCCTCTGGCCTACCAAGATTAAACTTTTTTTCGTCACTGAAAATAATCTAAAAAAAATCATTGGATTATGTCATTTGGAATAACAAGAGTTAAGTGTAAATTAATGGAATGTTGCTTACGGTTTTCCAATTCCGGTTTATGTTTTTACGGACCAATTTTAACCTTTTTTTTGTTTTGTGGGCTGTTGTCAGATTTTGAGCTGGCACCATTTTGCGCCGAACAATCACTCCACTGCTTTTAAAGCACGAAAACCCTTTGAAACCGAAACTCCTAACCCCGATTCGTCACGAACTTCCGGCAAAGAATGCATCGAATTGGACGCAGCATTGATTAAACGCCTCTTATTGCGACGTACCAGCTTCTGCGGATGCCCGGGTCTTATTTTTGTCCCATAAGATTATGGATCTTGGAAAAAATTTCGGACGACAGGATCGGATCTTGAAATTTGTCTACCAATAGCCCTTAAGATTAGATCACTTAACCGAAAAGCTTGAATTTAACTTTTTTTCGTATCGCTTAAATGTGTACCAAGCGGCATTGTTGTTTGTCATTTCAAAGCACATAACTGACTGAAGCTTCAGAGAGGTTTGGATTGTGCGGTTATACTTTTGCAATACATACATACAAATCTGTTTTTAATTTTTAAACAGCAGAAGAGAAAATAACGGAACTTTTTTTTCCTTCTCAATTTACTTGATTAGTGATGCCATTCAATAAAAAAAAAGAGGCTGGGTGCGACCCACACTGATAACTTCCCATTTGTGGTCTTGAAAACTTGTAATAACTAAGAAGGTTGGTAGGTACATATTATATACTGAATTATAGATTTCCGTGTTTTTTAATATTATATTATAGAAATTTCTTTATTATTTCGGTTCCAAACATTTTAATTGAAAAAAAATTAAAAACGAAATATTCAAATATAAAAGATATGGTTTGGTTATTGATGGAAGTGTACTTACAAAATATATCCGCTCTAAAACTAGATTTATGTCAAATATAAGCCATTTGTTAGAAATTGTATTATGTATAAAATTAAATAATTGCAAAGTCAATATCATTGCTCGTTCTCAAGATATTCTAGTCGAAAAACAAATATTACCACTTTTTAGTAGATTTTTTTTATATTTTTGTTAAAACTGTCAATTCGATACTTGTCAAAATTTAACCATATGTTAATAATTGTATTATATCGATACCTTCCCGTAAGAATGTACTAAGCGAAACTTTTTCCGAAAATGACTTTTTAATGAGGAAATATAATATATGTTAAGGGCCACGTTTTGGCCTGGGATTCGCCAACGAACTTTCTTCGTTTTTTTCGTTTCCTGAAAAATTTTAGAAATGTCGCTTAGTAGGTATGCATTCTTACGGGAAGGTATCGATGTATAAAACAACATACTTTAGAAGGCACTGTCGGAGTTTATTCCCAAGAAATTCGACTTGAAATACAATTTTAACTAGTTTTCACTAGAATTTTTAATAGTTTTTTTTATTTAAAAAAAAAAAACTATTAATTCAATATTTGTCAAAATTTTACCAATTCTACAAAATTATACTATGTATAAAATAAACTAAATTAGAAGTCAATATCACTACTAGTTCTCGAGAAACTTGAGTCGAAAAACAATTTTTACCAATTTTCAATAGAATTTTATATAGTTTTTTATTTTTTGTAAAAAAAAACTGTAAACTGATTTTTTTTGAAATTTTCACCAGTTGTCAAACACATTATTTTTCGTAAAATAAAATTATTTTGAGTTTCAAATTGTTTTCCGTTCTTAGAATATCTGGGTTATGGAATTTTTTTTTCAGTTTTTTTTATTTAAAAAAATAACGGTATGTTCATTTTTTTCCAAATTCATACCAAATCTGTATGACCTTATAATGAGTACATTAAATTTTATTTGAAATCAATAGCATTATTTTTTCGTGAGATATTTGAAACTAACCAAAATTTTTACTTTTTTTTTAAACCGTTATAGTAAAAAAACTACTAACTGAATTTTAATAAACGCCCTTTCAGCCTCTTTCGAAGTTATTATCTATTAAACGGAATTTATTTGAAGTCGATATCTTTACTCGTTCTTGAGATATCGACGACGAAAAATGGTACGAGAACGTACGGACGTACGAACGTACGCACGTACGAACGTACGAACGTACGTACACACACACACACAGACATCTCTCTAAAAATGATTGATATAGCCTCTAGGGACCTTGAAACGTCGAGAAATGTCAAAAATTCCAATTTGACAAATCGGACCGATTACAATAACTCCCTATGGGAAGTTAAAAATAGTAAGGTGTCGTTCCCATTTTAATTTTCTACAAAACTCATTTTTACAGGGTGCGGTTATACTTATGCAAGGCACTGTAACTGTATGTTATGAGTTTGGTAAAGTAAAGTTTGTATATGCTCTTCTTGTAAAATTTCATCAAGGGGATAGTTGAAACGATAAATCGGAGTGATGTGTAACTTATTAAAACTAATACCATTAATTATTCTAACCGATTGTTGTGAACAAAAAACTATTATGCAATTATATATGTATATCATTCGAAAATTTATTTAACTAAATATCAAACCAATTTCAGATACACGCAAATAGATTTAACCCAAACACGATATTTAAACTATCAGCAAATCAATATTAATTTAACAAAGGTTTGGTTAAATAATTATTTATAAAATCTTAGGATCAGCATTGGTTACTTTTAAGCCCGGCTCTCCGCAACCTGCGATCCACTCGCAAATATTTTAGTTGAGAGTTATAGGTAGGTATGTATACTCTAGGTATGTTTAAAATTCGTTTGAAATAAAAAACAAAGACAAGATTCTACCTGAATACTCGTTATCATTATTATTTGTTAAAGCTGAAGGGCTTAGCGGTAGGTATTGTTGTTAATTTGTAAGCTTGAAAATAAGTTCCCTTTTATAAAATGCTTTAAAACACTAATCTATATTATATGTAAGTATATCGAGTTTGATAAAAACCTATCACCTAGAATTTCGAGGTTCGTGTTTTGAAGTCTACAATTCGATTCTTTTACGAATGCAAAACTTGTACCATTAAACCGAAGGAAAAAATTAATTTAATAGAAAATGAGAAAAGCATTCTGTGTATCGCATTATTAAAATAATTACAGAATATTCTTTGATTAATTAAAAATAAATTCGTTGTGTACGGGTTGTACGTCTCGAGTTACACCTTGAAGAAACTAAGGCTAGGACCGCACTTGCGATTTCAATCGCACGATTTTTTAGTCGCAAAAATAGAACACATGAATTTAAATGAGAATGAACGCACTTGCTACCAACAAATCATGACGATTTAAAAGTCGCAATTTGTTTCATTTTTCTTGCGATGCGATTGTCGTAAACTTAAATGAAACACATATGTATGTATGTACTCAAATGGATATGCACACACTTGCAATTCAAATTACTACGACTTAAAAATCGTAGTCGCAAAGAGAAATGGGCATGCACGCACTTGCGATTTTTAATCCACGATTTCTTAGCCGCAATGAATAAGACACATGGTGTTAAATGTGAATGCACGCACATGCGAATTTAAAATCGTAGCGATTATAAAAATGAAAAAAGTTCTATTTTTTCAAGCGATTTTCTTGTCGCTACTTATTTGTAGCAAATGCGTGCACTCAAATTAAAAGTAGTGTGTTTTATTTTTCGCGATTAAGTAATCGCGCGGCAAAAAAATCGCAAGTGCGTGCATGACAATAATTTGTAGCGACTACGACTTTTTAAGCGCCCCGACAAAAAATCGCAAGTGCGGTCCTAGCCTAATAACGGGTGATTTTTTTGAGGTTAGGATTTTCATGCATTAGTATTTGACAGATCACGCGGGATTTCAGACATGGTGTCAAAGAGAAAGATGCTCAGTATGCTTTGACATTTCATCATGAATAGACACTAACGAGCAAACGAGCGAATTTTCAGTGAATGGGCCCTAGAAAAGTTGGCAGAAAATCCGCTTTTTTATCGACAAATTTTGTTCAGCGATGAGGCTCATTTCTGGTTGAATGGCTACGTAAATAAGCAAAATTGCCGCATTTGGAGTGAAGAGCAACCAGAAGCCGTTCAAGAACTGCCCATGCATCCCGAAAAATGCACTGTTTGGTGTGGTTTGTACGCTGGTGGAATCATTGGACCGTATTTTTTCAAAGATGCTGTTGGACGCAACGTTACGGTGAATGGCGATCGCTATCGTTCAATGCTAACAAACTTTTTGTTGCCAAAAATGGAAGAACTGAACTTGGTTGACATGTGGTTTCAACAAGATGGCGCTACATGCCACACAGCTCGCGATTCTATGGCCATTTTGAGGGAAAACTTCGGAGAACAATTCATCTCAAGGAATGGAGCGGTAAGTTGGCCACCAAGATCATGCGATTTGACGCCTTTAGACTATTTTTTGTGGGGCTACGTCAAGTCTAAAGTCTACACAAATAAGCCAGCAACTATTCCAGCTTTGGAAGACAACATTTCCGAAGAAATTCGGGCTATTCCGGCCGAAATGCTCGAAAAAGTTACCCAAAATTGGACTTTCCGAATGGACCACCTAAGACGCAGCCGCGGTCAACATTTAAATGAAATTATCTTCAAATACAATACTTGAAATACAATTTTAACTAGTTTTCACTAGAATTTTTAATAGTTTTTTTATTTAAAAAAAAAAACTTATTAATTCAATATTTTTCAACATTTTACCAATTGTACAAATTCATACTATGTATAAAATAAACTAAATTAGAAGTCAATATCACTACTAGTTCTCGAGAAATTTGAGTCTTAAAACAATTTGTACCAATTTTCAATAGAATTTTATATAGTTTTTTATTTTTTGTAAAAAAACTGTAAACTGATTTTTTTTGAAATTTTCACCAGTTGTCAAACACATTATTTTTCGTAAAATAAAATTATTTTGAGTTTCAAATTGTTTTCCGTTCTTAGAATATCTGGGTTATGAAATTTTTTTTTTCAGTTTTTTTTATTTAAAAAAATAACGGTATGTTCCTTTTTTCCCAATTCATACCAAATCTGTATGACCTTATAATGAGTACATTAAATTTTATTTGAAATCAAAAGCGTTATTTTTTCGTGAGATATTTGAAACTAACCAAAATTTTTACTTTTTTTTTAAACCGTTATAGTGAAAAAACTACTCACTGAATTTTAATAAACGCCCTTTCAGCCTCTTTCGAAGTTATTATCTATTGAACAAAATTTATTTGAAGTCGATATCTTTACTTGTTCTTGAGATATCGACGACGAAAAATGGTATCAGAACGTACGAACGTACGAACGTACGTACACACACACACACAGACATCTCTCTAAAAATGATTGATATAGCCTCTAGGGACCTTGAAACGTCGAGAAATGTCAAAAATTCCAATTTGACAAATCGGACCGATTACAATAACTCCCTATGGGAAGTTAACTAGAAGAAATGCATAAAACATGCGTTCAATATTAAATAAATTAGATACATTCAATAAATATATACAAAAAAATATAATATAATAAGTTTAAATAAATTAACAGTACAAATTTAAATTAACATAAAAAAACATTAATAAATAAAGAAATAAATAAATTAGTAGTAGATAAATAAATAAATTAACAAAACGGAAGAAATAAATAAGTAAATTAATTAAATAATAAATAAATACATAAATAAATAAACAAATAAATAAATAAATAAATCAATAAATAAATAAATAAATAAATAAATAAATAAAAAATAAATAAATTAATTAATTAAATAGTGAAACAATAATAACAATAAATAAATAAACAAAGAATAAATAAATTAATAAATAAATAAATACAAAACATGAATACAGAATTTAATAAATAAATAATCACAAAGTTAGATAGTATATGAACAAATGTAATTAACAGTAAATAAAAAAAAAGAAAAATTCATCATGAATCAATATAAAATAATTTTTATGATCATATTAAGATCGATTAGCTAGTTGGCTTACGAGAATATTCTCAGCAAAATCAAGGCGATTTAAAAATGAAATATTTAATTTTTGAATTCTTTCCGAAATCAATTCAACATTCGCTCTCGCGTGGAGATCAGAAGTCGAGTGATGCCAAGGAAGATCTAGCATCATTTTAAGGATTCTATTTTGAGAAACTTGCAACTTTTGCATGTGACATTTAGCCACATTATTCCAAACGGGATAGCCATACAACAGAATTGCCTGAAAAACAACTTTATGAATAAGTATTTTGTTTTCGTTTGATAGTAATGATTTTCTATTGATGAAAGGAAAAAGCATTCTTATAGCAATGTTGACTTTTCTTATAGTTTGTGTTATACGGTAGTTGAATGTTAATTTTGAGTCAAGGTGAATTCCAAGATATTTAACTTGACGTTCCCAAGAAACTTGATGAAACCTATTCTTCTCATGTCCTTCCTACGGTAATTTAAGGCATACATTTACAATAAAGTGTTCACAACATATAATTTTCAATTATTGACCTCAAAAATGTACCTGAATTGGAGTATTTATAAAAATAAAAAAATCTAAAAATAGTATTTGAACTTGAAATGTTTTCCTCTAAGACAACTTTAACATAAGCTCTGAAAAAAAATCTTCGCACCATACGAGGGCGGTCCGATAGGTACTTAACCTAGAAAAAAAACACAAATTTGGGAAAAGTGGCGATTTATTTCTCAATATAGTCTCCTTTTAGCTTGATACACTTGATTCAGCGATGCTCTAACTTATTTAACACATCCGAAAAATAGGTGTTCTCGAGGTCTGCAAAGTAGGCCTCCGTAGGGCGATGACCTCCTCATTCAACTCAAATTTCTGTCCGGCCAGCGATTTTTTCAAGTTCGGAAACAAAAAAAGACGCACGGGGCCAAATCTGGAGAATACGGTGGATGGGGCAGCAGTTCCATAGTGTAATTCGAAAAATTTGACCACTGCTCTGAAGTGGTCTCGCGGTTGCGCTTGTTGTCCGGGGTGAGCATACGCGGCACCCATCGCGCCGACAGCTTTCTCATGCCCAAAATTTCATGAAGGATATGACCAGTGCGGTTTTTTGAGATGCCTACTGTTTCAGCTATCTCGCGAACCTTCAATCGGCGGTCTGCCAATACGAGATCATGGATTTTTGATACGTTATCCTTCGTGGTAGCGATTTTCGGGGCACCTGGACGGGGTTCATCAAAAACCGATGTGCGACCACGTTAAAACTCGTTATACCAATTTTTGACGGGCATCATCGAAGGAGCAGATTCACTCTCTATACAACATCCAAACGTTCTTTGATTTCGCTGCGCGATTTCCCTTTCAAAAACAAGAATCGAATAACCGGCCGATATACTCGTAGCTCTTTTTCCGTTTTGTTAAAGTTCGCGGATAAGCTGGCTTCCACACGTGGTCAAAACAAAACTACGAGTTCGATTCGGCTGAAATTTCGACTAATTCGTCCTATTCGTGGAAAGACAAATCTTCCAAGAGTATATTTTGGTATGTTTAAGTGTCTCTCATCTAAGCCGCTCCGATTAGGCAAAAAATCATATGTCGCCACTAGTCCAGCTAACTCAAACATGCACTACACTGGAATAGTTAGGAGTCTAAGTCATTTGGCCCTAGCTCAAACTATTGCGCCAGTTTTCGTATCATCTACATATGTATGTAAATAAAAGGCTTTACAAAGAACAGTGGCGGCATAACATGGACCTTAGGTTAGGTTAGGTTAGGTTAGGAGGGCGTGCACAGCACAGAGGCTGTTGCGTACACGGGGGCCTATTGGTCCATTGTGATCCCCTATTAATAAAAGCAGAGATGCTCCTAATTAATGCCTTATGTAGACTGGTTCATTTTCGAACCAGCCTGTGCTTAAAATAAATTTTCTCATATTTGTCATTGAGACCTGCGTTAGATCGTCTAGTTCTCCAACAAACCTGTTTCCAAAGTAGCGGAGGCGATTTGTTTGGAGGTTCGGATAGTCACAGAGCAGGTATTTAATGGTTTCAATCTCCTCGACATCCTGACAGCTCCTACAGAAATCGGGTGCAAATGCACCCATTCTAGTGGCCATTGTGCCAATGGCGCAGTGACCCGTTAGTATACCTATTAGGATTTTGATGTTCTTTTTACTCAGCGATAAGATATATCGGGTTTCCTTTTCATTAATTCTAGGCCATAAACTTCTAGAGATAACGCAGGACCAGGAGTTATTGATTTGCTCTTTCGTTATTAGGTCTATTTTCCTTTTAATCACGCCAATCGCGATTTTTGGTCCGAAACTGCTGTGTTTGTTTGATACTGACCAGTTCATCTGCTATTTCATTCCCTTTTATATTACTATGTCCAGGAACCCAGCAGATATTGACTTGGTTAGTATTGCAAATATTGTTCAGCATGTCTCGGCATTTTGTTACTGTCTTGGATCTTATAGTCTCACTGGCTAAAGCTTTGATGGCAGCTTGGCTGTACACGAAAAATATGATCTCCGACGAGTTCAATTTTTTCGTGCGTACCAATTCTGCCGCCTTTTCAATAGCGTAGATCTCAGCCTGAAAGACACTACACTCATCTGGGAGTTTGAATGATTCTTTAATATTGAGAGATTCACAGAACACCCTAGCTCCTGTTCCTTCTTCCATTTTTAACCTATCGGTGTAGAAGGAAATACCTTGTTCACTAATTAATGAGTTGGATTCCCATTCCTGCATTTCGGGTATTGTAGTAGAGAAGTGTTTGTTGAAATCTATTCTGGGTGGTAAGTAGTCAGTTGTCACATTAAGCCCTGCCACTTTGTCATACCTTTGCAGGATAGATCCATGACCATAACTGCTGTGCTTCCAAGAGCTTATTTCTTTAAGCAGAATTGCGCTTTTGGCTGCTGTGCATCTTATGTGCTCGTCCAGGACTGGAAGATTTAAAATAATTTCCAGCCATGCCTGTGGCGTAGAATCCTGTGCCCCCGTTATTCCTACAGAGGCTAGTCTCTGTACCTTATTCAGGTTTTTGAGATAGCTACTTTTTTCTACAGCCTTCCAGCATACAATCGACCCATAGGTAAGTATGGGACGAACTATCGCCGCGCGCCGTGTACATCCACTGGAAGACCTGCGGTCGCATGCCCCACCGTGTACCGAAGGTTTTTTTTGCATGTGTAGAGAGGTGCAGGGAAATAAGTCCACGGGAACTTAGTCCACTGAGGGACCAAGTTCTCACTTGAGGTGGGAAATAAGTCCACGGAAACTAAGTCCACCGAGGGACTCAGTTCTTACTTAATAGGAACGAAATCCACTTTACTAAAGTGGTCTTTGTTCCCATGCAAGGTGGGAAATTCGTTACAAAAAACTGTGGTTTTTAGTTCCCTTTGAATGTGAAATAAATTCCCATGTTAAGCCATCCGAACGACACGTATAAACAGTAAGGTATGTAAGGGGGGCATGCTGCCCCTCTGCAACCCCCTGCTTGGGCACACTATAGGATTTGGGGTAGGTGCGAGGTTGGGTGTATGCAAAGTTTCTTTAGCATTTAAAGAATCTGGAAAATAACCAACATAAAATCAATAAGTTTTTGTTGTTGGAAATTCATTCCCACTTTATACTTTCGAGTGTGTACTAATATCCTATAAGAAAGTGGACTTAATTGTCACTTAATGGGAACAAAGACCACTTTAGTAAAGTGGATTCATTCTCATTAAGTGAGAACTGAGTCCCTCAGTGGACTTAGTTCCCGTGGACTTATTTCCCACCTCAAGTGAGAACTTAGTCCCTCAGTGGACTTAGTTCCCGTGGACTTATTTCCCTGCACCGTGTAGAGAGCGCATAGTGCTCTTTTCATTCTTTCCTCTGTGTTTCCTCTGAATTACTCTAAGATATTTAGCCACGTTGGAAAGTTTCAGAGGAATGCCGTTAAGGTTTGGAGGGGTAAAGTCCTCCAATTTCCTTTTCTTCGTAAACAGGACTAGTTCGGAAGAGTTAACCCCGAGACCGTTTTGTGCTGTTTAAGAAGATAGTTCTTTAAGTGAAGATTCCATAATATCCTTGATGGTGGTAAGATATTTACCCGATATCAGAATTACTATGTCGTCCGCATAAGCAACTATTTGAATGCTCCGGTTCTTAAATCTTGTGAGAATTTTGTTCACAACCAGGACCCAGAGGAGAGGTGAAATTACTCCTCCTTGTGGAGTGCCTCTTGTAACTGATTACTCTACATTACTATCCTCAAGTTACGAGCTAATGATTCTACCATTGAGCATGGTATAAATCCAGAACACAAAAACAGATTCAACGCCAACTTCTTCTAGAGCGGATTTAATGGACTCCGTTTTTACGTTGTTAAACGCTCCTTCGATGTTCAAAAATGCTGCCAGAGTATGTTCTTTGTGCTCGAGACTTTTCTCAATTTGTGAAACGACCTCGTGCAACTTAGTCTTCACTGAATTACCTTTTAGGTAAGCGTGTTGGTAATTGCACAGGTTGCTTGGTTTGAGAATCTTTTGCAGTCGAGTGTGTCGGTTTTCCAGCTTTTGGAACAAAGACTAATTTAACTTTCCTTCAACTGATAGGGACGTATCTTCATTTGATACAACTTTTAAAAACTACCCTACGCCATGGGGTGATAAGATATCTGTAGAGCATGTTGAAGAAATGCCGGAATAATCTCATATGGTCCAGCTGATTTATAGGGTTTGAACGAGTTTGTTGCCCACATAATCTTCTGCTCTGTGATAACCTGTTCTATAATGCTGGTACTGATTGTAAGATATCTAAGTTGTGTGGTTGTGTAAAACCTGGTCCTTGATGATTCTTACAGCCCGGGAAATGCGTTTCCATATAGAGTTCAAGTGTTTCTTGGCTCGAGTTCGACCACGATCCATCGGAATGCTTAAGGTATCCCGGAATCGTGAGATTGTATGCAAGGATCTTTCAAAGTCTCGCCGCCTCACTTGTGTCCTCAATGGATTCATATAGTGTCTAGCCCATGAATCCTTTTTGGCCCTTCTTAGCCCTTTAGTGTATTTTTTTTTTTTTTCATAATCTACCCGCGCTCAAGGGATTATGATTTAAAGGGTAAATGTTTCAACACAGCGCGGACGTGAAGTTAATGAAGAGAAAAAGGTTAGGAAAGATGTGTGGCACGATGTTCTGAGACTGAAGGATGTTGTCTCAGATTATTTATCTCCAGGGATGGCGGCTGAACTAAAGCGGAGAAATGCCGTGTCTTATTTCTATGTCACTTATAATTCACACTATTTTATTCGTATTCATCTTTAGTATATGAGTTACGAGATATGGGGCAGTGTTTTTCAAATGCCTTTTTTATTTTACTATTAAGATTTTGAACATGGAACTTGCTTTTCTATTTCGACGCATGCTGGCTGGTTATTGACCTGGATGGAAGCAAAACTTTAGAACGTCGCAACGCCTGTGGGAATGTGAAAAATGACAACAACTGACTTTATTTAAACTTTTATTTTAAAATAAAACTTGAATTGCACATATGCGTCTAATTTTGATAGTCATATACACACAGGTTACGCTGATGGACACAATCCTTCACTGTACAGAAGATAAGCTAAAATAAAATTATAATGTATTAAATAAACGCCAAGCTGGATTCAAGAAGATTCAACACTAATCCAACTTACTTTTCCCAGTGGCACAAATTAAATTATCCATTTCACATTGACTTTCAAAATTGCGCATCTCCTCATTGTAATACCCACAGATGGGAGTAGCGTTGGTGTCTGCACAACATGTCTTACATAACTTTTGACATTTTTCCTGACCTATATCTATTGCTTCTGAAATGAGATAATTATATTATCTAATATGTAATTAAATCCTTATTTGTTTTGCGCCACTTGAGTAAATATAATTAATCATAAAAATAAAACAAACATCATGTATCACAATTTATAATCACAACTGGGTTGCACGTAATTTCTTAAATGACTCATTTAAGAAGTGAAAAACAGACATTTGAATTTAATGTCTGAATTACTATTTAAAGACACGTGTTGCCTGTCAATTTTTGTTGAAAATTATGTTATGAAGGATCAGAATTTTAATTAATGTTATCATTTCTCTGCGAAATTTTCAAAAATATTAATACTACTCTAGAATTTACAGATACAAGCCTCACAATAACACATAGAATCAAGTGTCGAGGCATTGACGTTAAACCGTTTAGAATATGGTTTTAAGATAGATATGTTTATTAGCCGTCAAGGAAAGTTAAAAAAAAAAAACCAACCTGGTTCGTTATTATTTTGACGATCACAATTTGTACTCAATAATAAGCATCCATTTCGAAAAACTTGGCAAGACTTATTGTCAGTTGTAGTCCACACTGGTTCCTCCACATACGAACACCTGTACGCTACATTACACCGAGGTGGTTTCTTCTCAGATTCTTGCGAATCACACAATTTGATAAGCACAAGAAATGATAAGAAAATTATTGAGAGATTCATTAGGTTACCGTATCCGCGCTGCGCAATGTTCTATCTGACTACAAACACGAATTCAAATCGGCTTTTTATAGAAGTTGAAATTGAAGCAAACATTATGTGATAATGAAATTTGTTTGTATGCCTAGTTCCTTTTCTTCAAGCTACTATTTTTTTTTTTTATAATCTAAAATAATGTTGCAAACTGTTCGGTATGTACATAAATACATATCTATGTATCTATTTTATTTATGTTATATGTAATTCAATTATTCTACAGTAAAAAATAAAACAAACCTGGTTGATAATTGTTTTGACGATTACAATTTGTACTCGCCAACAAGCATGAATTTCGGAATACTTCACAGGTCTTATTGTCTGTTGTAGTCCACACTGGGTCATCTATAAGAGAACACTTGAACGCTAAATTACAGGGACGTTCTTCCACAAATTCTTGGGTAGCACACAATGTGACAAGCACGACAAATGAGAAGAAAAATACCAAATGATTCATTGCGATATCGCTCTGGGAAATGTATGTAGATAACTATAGAATATTGTTTTTAAACTCACTCTTTTATACCTCCAAAAAAAAAAAACACAATTTGAAAAATAAGAACCTAAGTACATACGTACAACGTACCTATGTACATACTTATATTGCAAATACAAAATAAATATTAAAATCTTTGACAGCCCACTCGCAGTCTTTAGAGGTTGGATACATATACATACACTCCTCGTATAAATTTATACATATTTATACAAAATATGTAGTTAGATTACGGAACAACAAGGCCTTTTTTTATTAAAAGAGATTTCTATTCCAAAGTACAAGAAAAAAATCCACTTGTATATCAAAACTAATTTCGGTTAGTGTAATTTTCAAATTCAAGATGAAATAAAAATTGACAGTAAGTGAAACTTGAAAACTTCACTTCGTTTTATGTACAAAGGGTCTGGGGTTGATTTGGTTTGTGTGTCAGAGACTTGGCTTAATGGTGATCTAAGTGATAGTATGTTTCAAGTCGCAGGCTTTAAACTTTTCCGAGCCGATCGAACTAGATGCATCGGTGGTGGGGTTGCAATATATGTAAAAAAAACATTCCATGTAATTTAAAATGTAGGTCTCCTAATGATTGTCAGATGGATTACTTGTTTCTAGAGATAAATGGAGATCATGAGAAACTTCTCGTCGGAGCTGTGTACAGGCCTCATAGGTCAGTTAATACGGGACCTCTTATTTCCTTACTGGAAAAAATCACTGTCTCTTCGTCAAAAATTGTAGTGTGTGGTGATATGAACAGTGATTTACTTTTAGAAGAGCATTTAGTGGAAAGCATGCTGACCTTAAATCTGTCCCCGGTCAATGTTTCATATCCTACACAATTCAGCGCTCAAACAGCTGCACTCCTTGATGTTTTTTTCGTCAGTGAACCCAGTAATATTATCTTGTATGATCAGTTGTCCGCTCCTGCCTTTTCCAAACATGACCTCATCTACCTAACTTTTGATTTTAAAATTACTAGTTCACCTTCCACCTTTACATACAGGGACTTTAAACTCATCAGTCATGATGCTTTAGAGAGCGATGTTCGGAGCGTAGAATGGGATCAGTTATATTTCATGACTTCATGTGATGAACAAATTAATTTTTTTAGAGACTAATATTAATTTGCTTTTTGATGAGCATGTTCCTCTGAGGTCCAAAACTGTCATACCTGGACAGCGCCCCTGGTTCACAAATAATATCCGGTTACATATGAAAAAGCGTGACCTGGCTTACGAACGCTGGAAAAAATATAAGCTAAATGAATACCGTAAAGAATACTGTTAACTTCGAAACAAAACTGTTGCTCTGATTCGTTCCACTAAAAGTCTAATCTTCTCCAAACGGTTAGACCCATCTTTGAGTGGAAAAAAACTCTGGAACAACTTACGCACCATAGGTCTGGGTAAACCGAAAGGTCGAGTTTTCAACAATATTGACGGAAATGCTCTCAACGATGAATTTGTAGCTCTTCCATCTTTCTCGAACGAAGCACGACCTACTTTCCAACAAATTATTTCTCTAGCTGATACCTCTGAACCTACCAACAAGTTTAAATTTTCAGGAATTCGCCAAGTTGACGTAGTAGAAAGCGTACTCTCTGTTAAATCCAATGCCGTGGGAATTGATGGTGTCCACCCTAAATTTCTTAAAATAATATTACCTGTTGTATTGCCTCATATAACTTTTGCCTTCAACACTATATTAACAACAAGTGTGTTTCCCAAAGCATGGAAGAAAGCCAAAATCATACCCGTTCCTAAGAACTCAAGTTGTAAAGATTTTCGGCCTATTTCCATACTCCCATTTTTGTCGAAGGTTTAACTCCTTTTTGAATACTTTCAACATGCTTACCCCTGCGCAATCTGGATTTCGAGAAAAACATAGCTGCACTACCACTCTTCTTACGGTTGTTGATGAAATCAGACAAAATATTGACAAAGATCGAATAACCTTTCTATTACTACTTGATTTCTCAAGAGCATTTGATACCGTCGATCATTCTATTCTCTGCTGCAAACTCTTAAATAAATTTAATTTCTCACTTTCTGCTACCAAACTTCTATTCTCTTATCTTACCGGTCGAGAACAAGCTGTTTTCATAAATAACGTTTTGTCAAATTTTATAGCTGTACCTTCTGGGGTACCTCAAGGTTCTATCTTGGGGCCCATCCTGTTTTCCCTATATATCAACGAACTGCCATCTGTTATAACCAATTCCTCTATTCAGCTTTATGCAGATGACGCTCAACTACACATAAGTTGTCCTCTAGGACTTATTGAAGATTGTGTAAGCCGAATCAATTCTGATCTTGAGAACATCGCTAACTGGTCCAAGAAAAATTTTCTTTTACTTAACTTGAAAAAGTCTAAGTGTATTGTTATTTCAAAAAAAAACCTGTGTCCACTTCTTACTTTCCGCCAGTTATCCTTTATAATGCACGTATCGAATATGTCTCTACTGCAAAGAATCTTGGAATGACTTTTAATAATACGTTGACTTGGAGTAACCATATCAGCTTAGCCGCAGGAAAAGTTTATGGTGTACTTCGCTCCCTATGGACATCTCAGTACTATACTCCAATAAAAACCCAACAACCTCCTAGCCTTTTCAATAGAATAACGTTCTGTGCTTCCACTAGAACATCGCAGATCCTTCAACCGCGGGCTTCTTGTTTGACATCTGAACGTCAGTTCTTCGTTAACACTATCCGTCTCTGGAACTCTCTGCCACGGCATATGAGAGATATTGCAGGTAAGAGGAGATTTCAAAAAGAGCTCAAGGCACATTTATTAAATTGATTTTTTTTAAATAAATATGTGAATAAATGCTTCTTATTTTATTTTACTTTTTTTTTGCATACTTAATTCATTTATCTTTTCTTATATTGTAACAAAAGCCGTCTACTAGATTGTTTTCATTGGATTAAAAACTAATAATAACTTAGCACTAATTTATAAGATTATTGTATCTTAATGTGTATAAGAATACGAAATAAATAAATAAATCTAAATCTAAATCTAAGGCATAACTAATAAAAAAAATCAGAAAAGAAGTAAGTTATTTATAAAGATGGTGTTTCCAGGTTAATAACCAATAATTTAGGAAATTATTTGCTGAAAGGAGGCTCTGCTTCCCTCCTGTTATGTGAAATATACTAAGATTTCTTAACCTTCCTAATACTCGCGCATTGGCCTCTCAGACCAACAAAGCATAAATTCTTTGTTTTCTCGAGAAATATTATACTTGCCTCCCTGAAGTTTTCGGTAGCTTCCTAAATAAGTGTTCTCCATCGTTTAGAAGGGCGCAATCGCACTGGCCGAGTAGTGTTCTTGTTTTGTGAGTTTTTGGTCCCTCAGACCGACGCAAATATAAGTTCGGATTGCTACGCTTTACAAAAATATGAAGATTGAATCTTTTTTTATACTTTTTTATAATTACTGTCATTTCTTTCTTTAAAATTAATAAGTTTTTTTTAAATAAAAGAAAATATTTATTTTTATTATTTAAGTTAAGGTCCAAAAAAAGTTGAATTTTTTGAGAGGTTAGTTTAAAAGGTTATTGCTTCCAAACAAAGTAAAATTTCCTAAATTTTTCTATTTGTTTTATTTAATTATATTATTTTCTTAAAAATAAATGGCAGAACTACATAAAGAGAATACATATTCAAGGAAATACAGACGAGATAAAATCTCGGTCTGAGAGACCGTGCGCGAGTATATGTGTGTTGTCAAAACGCGCGAGTATGGGAAGGTTAAAAAGGGGCAAAATTAGAGTAAGTGTTTAGGGAGGGGTTATTTTACGGGTAATAAATTATTCAAAAAAAAAAAATGCAAAACACTTAAAATATTATGTTATTTTATTTTTAAGACAAAAAATAACGGTCCTGCTAAGAGTTTTTTTCTAAATTTTATTGTTTTTTTTTTCAAAACAGTTCCAGATTAAAAAAAAAAAAAAACGAATTCACAAAAAAAAATAAAGTAAAACTAAGTAAACAGACAATTTTTGACGTTTGTAAATGTCAAAGATCACGTGAAGTTAGCACGAGACTAAGAAAATAAATAAATAGTTATTCGATGATTTTTACTTTAATAAAAGGGTACCTACTAATTTCCTAATTGCTCGCATTGTGTTCAACATTGTAAGGGTATTCATAACCCCCTGAGGGCGTGTATAATTTAAAAAAAAAACAGCTTTAAAATCGTACTAATTCAACTAAAATGTTGCGCCAACTCTTATTTTAGAAAACTGCGCATAAGCATTAAATTCATTTTTTAGACTCTTTTAGTAGTGAGAGATAAAAATAGAATGCCATGTGATTTTTTAAGCAAATATGAATATATGCAAGAACAAAAAATGGATGTTGTTGTAGCGGTTTCTTAAAAAAATAAACTTTTATATACAAAGTTTTAAAAATATTTTTATATTTTTTTTTTAATAATTATAGCATAGTGATAGTTTTTGGGATATCGAACTAAAAAAAACAATAGATTTTCAAAAACTTAAACATTTTTAAAATGCAATGTTTTTGGGAGTTTTTTGAACCTTCGCTATATCAAACGTTTCATTAAAATCCGTTATGCCGATAATGAGAAATTCGAAATTTGAAAAAAATTTCTGTAGTAGGTATAGGTACATTCAGTAATATCTTAATATCATTTTTTTTATTAAATTATAGATCGTAAAAAATAATCAAAAGAAAAAAAAGTTTTTTTGAAGTAAAATACAATCTTTTTCTCACGTCTAGATTGTATAAAGAAACTTTTATGTGTAAAGCTTAGCAAAAATCCAACCAGGTTTTTTAAAATATTGAGTTTAAAAAAAAATATTTTTTTTTTAAATCCAAAAAGCATTTTTTTTTAATTCGAATAGATACACAATAATATTCAACATTTTAGGGAGCTTTAACATACAAAAAATTATCAAAATCAGTTGCAACGTTTTTGAGAAAATCAAAAACAAACAAAAAAATTGTTCCAGGGGGGTACCATTAATAACCATTTTTCTGGAAATTTTTTCAACCATTGAAACCAAATTAAATTTTTTGAATTTTTTTCTTAAATCTCTTGAACATTTTTTGAGAAAAAAAATATTTACGAAATTTCGAAAAAATAATCTTATGGCAGGTACAGTTACTTTTGGTCTTAAAAAAAACCTAAGCGTGTGGGGGGGAATTTAAAAACGATATCTATACCAAGCTTAACGAAAGTCGGCCTAGTCGTTTTAGTATAGTCGAACAGACAGACAGACGGAATTTTCGAAACCCATTTCTTTTTCATCTTCGCTATCATCGTAATGTCAATCTGTTCAAAATCTCGAGTTCGATTTTTTTTTACGAATGCTTAACTTGCCTTATAGTACCTGTAAGTCGCAAGTAAAAATGTCCAAAAAATGGTTATTAATGGGGTATCCTCAAAAACTTTGGATAGTAATGTGTACTTATACCAATTTTCAAAAAAAAATTTGATTGGATTTTTACAAGAAATTTCATTTTTTGCTATCAAAAATCAAAAATCCCAAAAAACCACGGTTTGATTTTCTTAAAACTTGAGAGGTAAAAGTTTTTTAAAAAAGTCTACAAGAAACAAGAAAAGAAATTATTTTATCTAAAAATAACGGTACCCACCGTACAAATGTTAAAAAATGGTTTCTGAAAATCGTTTTTTGTTCAAAAACGGCACCTAGAATTTTGATAACATTATGTTGTTTTATTCGATACATTTTTACGATTCTTAATTCAATAAAAAAATTGAAATTAAGATCTTACTGACTGTATCCATCATAGAAATTTTTTATAGAGAGAAGATTATAAGAAACTTAAATATTTTTTCATTCACGTTTCAGTAGTTTTTCTTATGAAATTTAATTCTTATTCATAAAATAATAAAAATTTGAAGTTGGCGTTCCTAAATTTTTGAATTGAGATTAGTCAATTATCCATCAATGACTCTAAAACTTTGTAGTCGTTATTTCTTTCAAAAAAATAAAACAAACTATTAAATATAAAAAAAATATAAAAATTAGTATGTATTTAGGTTATGTTAGAAGTGGTGATGATTCTGCAAAGCCGTTTAGTGAATGGATCCATTGCGCTCCCCAGGAAATAGATAAGGAAGGTGTGTGAAAGATGAGGGTGTGTATTGAAAGGAGCTTATGAATTTGATGCATATCTAACCACTCCTAAATTCTGAATGAATTTTGGGATGTTCAATTGTGAGAGGGTAAAAATATCGCCTAAATCGTAGAAAAATTATTCTCCGAAGGCTGCTTTTATGGTTATAGCTGGGCTGGAGCATTCACAAAAGAAGTAAGATGAACACTTCTCCGGTTCTTTATATTGACAAAAAACACACAAGTCTGACGAGCTAATGCCCATTTTGCTCATGTGCGGGTTCCCGTTGTATTGTGGCCCCTTAGGACTATAATTAGGATGGATTGTTGAGGCTTGCTTACTTTTACTAAATGTTTTATTTTTTTTTCCTAGGCCATAGGTTTCTTCCAGCTTGTTGACCATTTGACGACCGCAGCCTCAAATTAATTCTGGCGAATTTTGATTGTCTGTTGCTCCAATGGCAGAAATACCCAGGTATCAATTTGCCTCGGATCGAGAAATGACTTGTTTTTGGCCAGCCAATCTACCATTTTGTTTCCGTATCACGATATAGTATCCCTCGCCATAATCGGTTAGTGCGCTAATCTACCACGTCGGCCTAGGACTGTGGATAGTCGGCTTCTTTATAGTCGAGACGTCCTCGCACAAGACGGAGCAGAGCGTCTTCGGAACTTCAAAATAGGTATTTTTCAAACTTCTCCCAATCAAACTATCAGAATGTTTTTAGTAAATATATTCATAATAATGTACACACATCCAAATCCCTTCTTAATTCCCACCAAACGCGTGCGTCCTTTTCACCTTTCTAATTCCGCTAGCCCGAACCCCTTATTGCCTCATTTAAAAGAAACATCTTCCAGTTTACCTCATGTAGCATATCATAAGCCTAATGGCAAACGTATATCTTTCAATATTCCTCATTCAACTAACACTTTAATATTCTAATTCAAATCAAACTCTTACAACCTACGACCCAAAGCTCATTCGATCCTACGTTCTGCTTGGGATTCATCTACTCCTCATAAGTCCAACTCTTCCCAACTTCCCACCAAATTTAATCACACCTCACACTCAATCCTTCCTGCCGGAATCTACTTAAACTCAAAATATTCCAACTTTCTCTGTCAGCTTTATTTCGTCCTTCACCCACTCAAGACATTTTCCCAAAATTATGAAAGGATTCTATTATATTTTTTCATCTCATGGCTCAGATCACACCTAGAAAATCGCCAATATAGAGTTATGTTTCGGTCTTAAACATCCGATCACATTTATGCTACCTCGGTATCTTCAAGAACAATTCTTCACTCGGCTTCATAAAACGTTAGGCCCTTGTATATAAATTCTTATAGTAGTCTCATGACGAGGAACGCCACGTAATTTACCAAGCGGCAGAGATAACAACTTAACCCTTTTAAAAAGGTTTGGCTAATATGATCAGGCTGGTTCCTCAGATTAGCGACAGGTTAATTCCCTGTCCCGTAAAACTTAAAGAATTTCGAGAACGACAACAAGCCTCGGAAACGGACTGATCTCACGACGACAACCCACGCAAAGAAAAAGGAAAAACAATTTACGAATTTTCTTATGGAACGTACGATCGCTCTATAGAGCTCGAGCTGCTCAGCAGCTAGCCGATGCCCTGTCAAAGTATAAAGCTGACATAACAGCTCTTCAAGAAATCAGATGGACAGGGAATGGTGTTTTACAGAAGAAAGAATATGACATATACTACAGCTGTCATACAAAACACCATGTGCTTGGGGTAGGCTTCCTAGTCAGCGAAAAAATGAAGTCTACTATCATCGGCTTTAACGCTATAAGCGAAAGGCTATGCACCCTTCGCGTGCGAGGCAAATTTACGAACATCAGCCTCATTAACGTTCACGGACCTACGGAGGAGTCCTCAGACGAAGAAAAAGAGACTTACTACCAACAAGTCGAGATGGCCCTCAATGCCTGTCCGAGGTATGATGTTAAAATCATCCTTCGGGATTTGAACGCAAAAATAGGTCGGGAGCCGGTATTCAGGCATTACGCAGGCACCCATAGTTTGCATGAGAACACTAATGACAATGGACTTCGAGTCTTAGAATTGGCAGCATCGAAAAACATGGTCGTTGCGAGTACCAGGTTCCCGCGTAAAGATATCTACAAAGCCACCTGGGTATCACCTGATGGAGTCACTCGTAACCAAATAGACCACGTGTTGATAGACCGTCGCCACTACTCGAACTTGATGACGGTACGAACGTACCGAGGTGCCAATATCGACTCGGATCACTATCTTGTTGGTATGGTTTTCCGAGGGCGGATTGCCTTGCGAAGACGCATTGCATCCGCCGATCAGGTTCGAATCAACACGGCTGCCCTGCGCAATTAAAACACCAGTAACACCTTTGGTAATGCGTTAGGACTCGCCCTAGAAACACCTGACTTAGGGAGAGTAAGTCCTGGAGCCAGTATGCTGGGCGTAAATGAAAAGTGGACACGTCTTAAAAATACTGTCATTAGTACTGCCAACTCCATCTTAGGCAGCAGTCGTAAAAATCGGAACGACTGGTTTGATGATGAATGCAAGCTAGCGACTGAACGTAAGAATGTTGCGTACCGAGCAATGCAACAATCTCATAGAACGCGGGCACGTGAAGAGGAATATAAAGAGCTCAGAAGAACAGAAAAACGGCTTCACAGACAAAAGAAATCAGCCTGGGAGAAGAACCTAATCTGTGAAATAGAAAACAGCCGAGAGCGAGGTCCGCACCAGGCGCGGAAGTTCTACCAATCCGTCCGAAACATGACGCAGTACACACCACGCATACTGCAAGGACGGAGAGGGAAATCTGATCACCCATCCTGAAAGCATACTGGAGCGATGGGAAGTGTACTTCAATGAATTGCTAAATGGTCAGCTCACTGCAGAAGTGGAGGCTCCACTACTTTAAGAAGAATACCCTATGTTGCCGCCACCAAGCATAGAAGAGGTTGAGAAGGCTATAGGCCGGCTTAAACAGAACAAATCCCCGGGAGCCGATGGCATACCAGCCGAATTATTTCATCACGGCGGGGGGCGGGCCAGCCTTACGTCAAGCAATTCATGATATTACTCGTATAGTGCACGTATGGGAGCAGGAAGAAATGCCAGAAGACTGGCGAAAAGGCATAATATGCCCCATACATAAGAAGGGAGATGTCACAACGTGCAGCAATTATAGAGGTATCACGTTGTTGAGTACCGCCTATAAGATACTCTCCTCTATCCTACAAGACCGAATAACCCCATACGCTAAAACCGTCATCGGACAATATCAGTGTGGTTTCATTCCAGGCAAATCAACAACTGATCAGATCTTTACCCTTAGGCAGGCGATGGAAAAATGTCTAGAATTTAACATCCCAACATACCATCTGTTTATAGACTTTAAGACCGCCTATGATAGCATAGCCAGGGTAGAACTTTACAAAGCCATGAGAGAATTCGGCATCCCAAATAAATTGACACGACTATGTAGGTTGACCATGACCAACGTAACAAGCCAAGTAAAAATAGCCGGATTGCTGTCCAGACCAATCAAAATCTTTAATGGACTCCGACAAGGGGACGGTTTGGCCTGCCTCCTCTTCAACCTGGCGTTGGAGAAAGCAATCCGTGACTCTGGCACGGCAACAAGAGGGACCATCGTCAACAGGTCCAGCCAGTTACTAGCTTACGCAGACGACATTGACATCATCGGAAGAACCGAACAAGCTGTACACGATTCCTTCATCCAGATCGAGCAGGCGGCACAAAATCTGGGGCTGCACATTAGTGAAGGTAAAACAAAGTACATGGTAGCGTCGAATGCGAGAGGAACAGTTGGTCAAACAATCAAGGTAGCGGAGCACGAATTTGAAGTGGTGCAATCCTTTAAATACCTTGGGTCAATAGTAGCAGCCGATAACAATATAGAAGAAGAAATTCTCAAGAAGAATTCTCAAATCCAACAGAGCCTACTATAGTCTGTCAAAGCTTTTCAAATCCAGAAATCTCACCATAACTTCAAAACTGCTGCTGTACAGGACCATGGTCCTGCCAGTACTCACATATGGATCCGAGACTTGGGTGCTTAGCAAAAGGCACTCCGACCTCTTAGCTGCGTTCGAGAGAAAAGTCTTAAGGAGAATTGTTGGCCCCATATGTGAGGAAGGACGATTCCGGGGACGGTACAATCATGAATTGTACGCAATCTACCTAGAAGCAGATATCGTGACAAAAATTAAGCTCGGTAGACTCCGGTGGGCAGGGCACCTAGCTCGCATGAGCGAAGAGGAACCTTCTCGGAAAGTTCTTTGTGGTACATTCTATGGTAGACGACAGCGTGGTAGACCATGCTTGCGCTGGAGAGATGGCGTAGACCAGGACGCCCGAAGCCTTAGGGTGCGCAACTGGATGGCGTCGGCTAGAGACCGGGATAGGTGGAGAGACTTGTTGAAAGAGGCCAGGACCGGAACCCGGTTGTCGAGCCGATGATGATGTAACTCAGATCTACTACTCTCTTTCTCCTATCTCATCAACCAACATACAATCTGCGGCCACTTTGAACCAATCTCAAGGATGTTGCGTTTATCCAATAACTCCCAGCACATCTTTGACTTCCATATCAGTTCTGCCTCACTCTGAAACTTCCTTTATGGGATTATGACTACCCTTATAAAGTTATGTAGTAACACAGTGCGAGCGTTTAGTTAAAGTGGAGAGGATTTAATATGAGATGTCGTCGGTGCACATTGGTCTTGAAAGATTGTGTATCAAGCTTGTGTGGGAGAGCATGTGGGCCCGGATCAATGATAAAATATTAATAAAATAACAAAATAAAAAAAAAAGAAAAACCCACCATAAATGTAAGGCAAGATTTAAATGCTTGCTTGTATTAAGCTAATAAATAAATAAATAAATAAATAGGGAATCAGGTCATACAAATTAAGATTTGGAAATTATCAACGTTTGGAAGAATGAAAAGAATTACAAGTTTTTAAATTTATTGATCACAGAGTATTTGAAAAAAGGTATTTCGGAAATTCGTAGAATGATTTCAATTCACGATTAAAAATGAAGATAAAACTGATTAGAAAAGTGTGGAGGCTGTGAAAAATATTAGTTTCAATATATTTCTACAATTTTCTCTATCCAACCTACAAAAACTTTACTAAGCTGAAAAGTTGTTGCCGGTTTTATTATGCACTCAATTCGCTTGTAAGTGGTCATTTTGAGAACATTTTAGGTTACAGAACCTAAAGACGTAAAAAACAGAAATACGTACGGAATTTCTTTAAGAAAGAAAATAATTTTTATCAATATGAGAAATCACCTTTTTTTCGTAAAATTCTATAGGTTAATTTTAAAGAAACAAAATAAAACATATTCTTAGGTCGTTCTCAATTAATTAAAAAACAAACACCAAATCCAGCAGGTTATTTCACAATACAAAAATTAACAAAGTAAATATTAAACAATGAAATAGGAAAAAGAAACCTTAATTTTATTAATTCAAACTGCTTTATTCAACGTTGTTAAAATTGTTATTGTAAATAAATACATAAAAGTCTTACGCAAATCATTTATAATCGTCGTAAACAAAAATTTTTGCAATGCAGTTTCCAATAGTTGTTTTATTACTTTTTTTCGGGACAATTTATAAATCCCAAGCTCGAACTCCTAAGCTTTGTAACATAGCTTATGATTGTTCTAATGAAGAAAAGCCGGTTTGGGCATCAACTAATAATCAGTTTTGTGAAGTATTTCGGAATGAATGCCTTATGCTGAGTGAAAATTGCGATCGTGTAAATACAAATAGACCAGGTTAAGGACTTTAGCAAATTAGTTTTCAAAACTCTTACGAACAATTTTTTCATCTTTCAGAAGCAACAAAAATATCTAAGAGAAACTGTCAAGAGTTGTGTCGTTCGTTAGTGTGTCCAGCGGTTTATAAGCCAGTTTGTGGCTTCTACAATGGTAAAAGGCTAACTTTTGGAAATGGTTGTGAGATGAGTAGATATATTTGTAAAACTGGACATAGTAAGTTGTTAAATTAATATTTGGGACTAATTTAAATCTTTTAATTAGCTTTCAGCCTGCTTTACGAAGGAGCTTGTTCAAAGGCGCTTATTCAATAAAACAGCAAAAATTTGCAAAAACTTCTACATAAAACACAGTAGTTTTCTTAAATTTACAAATTAATCTAAATAGACATCATCCAGAGGTTGTAGTAAGGGGGCTTATAGTGGTTCTTAGTTCCACAATTGCCTTAATAATTTGGATGCTTATAAAATTTTAATTTAAAAGTTTCTACCTATGAATAGAATAGTTGACATCAATGGTCAATGTGGCCACAGGTACTAAGACATTGATGATTAATTAAATTAATAAATGTAATGCAGGATGAGTCGCAGGATACATATTCTTATACAGTAAAACCAGCAATAAAATATAATCTCCATCAACCAAATATCAGCTTATTTAGAATAAAATACAATTTAACAATAACTGAAAAGTGGAAAAAGCTCTATTTAAGAGAAAATGTTGCTAATAATTATTCAATTTGCTTTCAAAACAAGTTCACTAGTGGCGGAACTTTTCCTCATAAAATATAGCACACTTTTTCCAATTATTCTTGAAATAAATTATTCTTTATTAATTTCTTCATCGGTGAATTAAAAAAAATTAATAATTTTTACAAAAAAGTTATTTATTTACATTTTTGTTAAGAAAAATTTTTCGGGCCAGCTAGTGTCCCATCTTCGGCCAGCCAGCAAATAAAGGGCTTTAATTTTTTAATAATTTTTATTTCAATATTTTATTATTGAAAAATTAAGAAAATATATTTTATATAAATAAAAATAAATAAAGGAAAAAGAAAAAATTAAATTAGTTTTTCCATGTTTTGAAGCTTAAGCAATAAAAACAAAAAAATCCTTAAATTTAATTCAGTTAGGAACATTTTTTGTAAAGCCATTAGAAATTACAAAAGTAATATAATAATTATTTTTTTAAAACAGTTAACTAATTAATCAAAAATCATTAAAGTTTTTTATCATATTTTAGCAAAAAAGTCATCTAGCTCAAGACTTACAAAAGGCATTGTTGGCAGATTAATACATTTTAGACGAAACCAATTTTCAAATTTATCACATACAAATTTCTTGAGCCCTTCTTCCTTTACGTCCCCGAAGGGAAATCTTCATTACATGAACCACATTTTGGGAACATTTTTTTCGTTTTGTTGATTTTTTCTTCCCTTTTTTTTGTCGATCAAGAATTCTGCTTTCCACTTTGGCGGCTTTAAGTTTTTTCTCGTCTTCTTTATTTTGTTGGAAAGTTTTTCAGGCCTGCGATGATATTGACATAGGTAGTTTGGGACCCCTAAGAATCGTGGCACTGAGCTTGTATCGGTTCCGGATATTTTAGATATTTCTTTAAAAAAATGGATTGGCTTTTTGAAGAGTGCGGTTTTGTTAAGTGGTATGAAAAATAATTTAAAATCATTTAAGACCTTGTTGTACGTGTATTTTCCTCCATTATCTGGAAAGAAATTTCTGGTTAGATGTTATAGTTCCCCTGCGAATTTTTTCACCTATGGGCCTGAAGCCTTCAAACTGTTGTATTCTTAAGAAACGCAACACACGTGTAACAGCGAGCTCCAATACGCTCATTTTTCAATTTTAATTGAAGTAAATCCACCTTCAGGCCAATAATTATGTAGTTTTCGACCAACAATTTTCACTTGGCTTATTAAAAATAAATAACTGAACCTTTGATTTCAAAATTCAAACTTCAAATGCACAGCTGACAGTAAAGTGACAGTTGATAACCTGACTGACAGATCATTTGACATTTGAAACCACGTCTGCTACAACTTGTTACATTAACTATACATAAACTGCATAGCAGACTTAACAAATGTAGTTATTTCTAAAAATTTACACTTCGGCATGAATGCGAGTATGATGAACTTAAAATGTTGTCTGCGGTTAGGGCACCAATAACCGGTTACCGGTTACTGGAAAACTAGGATACGTTCAACCGTGAAGGAAAAAGTATATAGAGACAGGCCTTTGTGCATTGTCGTTTTTATAATCAGAATTCATCCGCAGATCTTTAAAAAACACACATTGTAACAACAATAAAAGATTCTGCTCTTTATAAAAAATACTTTTCATAATTCAAGGTAATAGTTTTTTTTCTGACGGATAGATGGCTGTTTAGTTTTGCAAAGAGTGTTGACAGTGAATAAAAAAAAGACAACTAAATTTTGGAAATAAACAAACACAAGAAAAATAGAGATATGTAGATAAAATACTGCTGTTATTCTGATCCGAATTTTCTGTACTTTTTGTAGTTCAGCCCAGTTTTCGAATATGCAATAATTATAACCTTTGGCTAATTATTTATAAAATAGCTTTACAATAGCAAAACGATAGAATCTAGAATTTTTAACTGACTGTTTTGTGACAATAAAAAAATAACCATCATTTATTAGCTTCTATTAGTTAAAGACTTTGTTTGCTAATAAATAATGTGAGGCATTGATTTCCTGCTTATCCGTTTTTGTTTAAATGTTTAATTATGGTGTATGTTATATTGCATGTTGTTATTTAATAAGAAAAAAGGGTTAAAAATTATTATTTTATTAAAGAAGGGATTTGTCATTGAAAACCACATAGATACGATATTGCTTATAAAGTCTCTTACATGTCGGTTTTCCCATAGTTTGTCAAGTTAGGTTATCCAAGTAACAAAAAACAATGTTAAGGAGTTTAGTATTTTTAATGTTGATATTTATTTCGTGCGAATCTTTTTGCTATGCCCAAGTTGAAGCCAGAAGACGTTGCAACATAGCTTATCGCTGCTCTTTTGAAGAGAAACCTGTTTGGGCAACTACAACTGGCCAAGATTGCCTTGTTTACAGAAATGGGTGTCATTTTCTAAGTGCTAACTGCGATCGATTTAATAGAGATGAACCTGGTTAGTAGATATTTATTTAGCAATGATAAATTGGATAAAACAATAACAATAGTCTTGCACATATGCAGAAGCAATACAGATTGATAAAGAGAAATGTCAGTCCTTATGTGGGAAAATCTGCCCGCCATTCCTTGTACCAGTTTGTGCTATTCATAATGAAAGGAATATGCAGACATTTGGAAACCAATGTGAAATGGAGAATTATATTTGTAGAACTGGACTTAGTAAGTGAAAATATCAATTAATGTTAATTTCTTTTCAATATTGTACATGTTATTTAACAGCTTTTAGCATTTTTCGGGGAGAAGCATGCCCAAAACACTTGGAATATGCCCAATAAGAAGGTGTCTTTACTTTCATTGTTCATATAAATAAAGAAGAATATCGTCTTAAATAGCCCTGAAATAATTTACAAAAAATATTTGGAAAATATATGTATACCTTATCTACGTATTATAAATTCAGTACATAAAAATATAATAAATATAAAGTTCGTTAATCTCTTTGTGACCTAGGTATTTAAATACCTATTTAATTTTTATTATTGGAAGAACTGTACAGTAATTATAAATCCAAATTATACTTTCGCTTTCGCGGACTTTCACAGAGATAATTAATAATTATTTTTCGGATTAGCTAGGTAAGGAAAACATAGACTTTATTTTAGTACTGACATCATATTACATTCAAAGCCATTACTTACACTAACCTGCAATAGAAACATTCCTTTGATTTTTGACTTTCTCATTATGGGCATAACGGATTTAAATGAAATTTTTCTATAGAAATTCTAAGAGGTTTCAAAAACTGTCCATAAAACTTTCTAGTAAAATCCATGTTTTTATATGAATTTATATAGAACATGTTCAAACTTCGATTCATATAGTCTCTTAAGCATAAGAGCAAGTTCGTGTGACCCCGTCGTGCATTTTATATTTTGTTGATATCTTAATATTTAAACATTTTAAGTTATTCTGATTTTTCCATAGCGATTTTATTACAGTAATAAAATGTAATGACAAATAAAACAAATTAATTTTTGGGCTTGATGTTTGAATGGGGATTTTTTCTAGTGCCATGTGCCATCATATGAATAAAAACGTGCTGTGTTTTGGCAAATAATACAAATCTTGAACAAAAAATAAGATAAAAGTCGTACCAGTTGAAAAATAAATAAAAGAATTTAAACATAAATATCTCGACGGGGGTCACCTTAAAAAAATTTAGAAGTTGAAAGATTTAGGAGGAAAAAGAAGAAATCAACAAATTAAGAAATGTTTAACTGCATCTTCGTTTTTAAATTCTATATGAAGGTTTTTACAATACAAACTCTATATACTACTGAAATAAGTCAGACTTAGCACTATTATTGGTCTTGTTGAATTATTGATTCAAAATTCGTTTTTAATTCATTTAATAATACAGGAAAAATGTTGAAAGTATCTTTTGAACGCCATGAGGAGTTATGATACACCAGTACTGATCTACAATACTTTTTGTTCAAACAAAAACGAAAAACATGGTGTAATTTTTGTAACTGGTTTGGTGATTTTTATCTATATTTTACATACTTGTGAGCTTGTGACCCACCTTGTGTTCGTACGGAAAGCATTAAAAGCATATTGTCTATAGCCATATGACTTCTGGTGGATGGTTGGGGGAGGTCATATAATGAAGTTTTTTCATAAGACATTTATGGGTACAATGCCTTGGTCAGTTCAAGGAAAAAAAAACACATGTGTTCAAAATTGCAAACACAATGTAAAGGATCACCCGCTGGGATAATCTGAAGACGGCCTGAAAATTTCATCAAAATCGCTAACATCGTTTCGGAGGTTCATAGCCAACATACAGAAAACTATTTATATATATGTATACATGTACATATATATATATCCAAGGGCACGGTAGTGCCCAGACAAGTTCTGGCACTACACCCTTTTTACAGGAACAAACTCAGGCGACTTTTGACCCCTCCCTATCTTCAGTACCAATGAATTCAGAAACTTGAAATTCCGAATATTTGCTAAACTAGTCAAGTACAGGCGCCTCACCAAATTTCAGTTTTCTATTATAAGCGGTTCCTGAGATATGAGGCCTCAAAAATCTCAAAAACCGTAACTGACTGACTGACTGACAGATCATCAAAATTATGGAGCACTTCCCGACATCGTAGAATCTTGTAATTTGAGGTTTTCCATTCAGGGGGCGTGGTATCCGCCCACTTTCTTGAAATTGCTGTTGGTTGAATGGAGCACTTCCGACTGCTGTAAAACGATGAAATTTGGTAAAGTGGTAGGACCTAAATTGCATACAAAGAAAAAAATATGAAATTTGAAATTTTCCATTCAGGGGCGTGGTATCCGCTCACTTTCTACTAATTGGTGTTGGTTGAATGGAGCACTTCCAAGTGCTGTAAAACGATGAAATTTGCTAAAGTGGTAGGATTTAAATTACATACAAAGAAAAAAATATAAAATTTGAAGTTTTCCATTGAGGGGCGTGGTATCCGCCCACTTCCCCAGAACTGATGTAAATTATACATAGCGCACTTCCGATTGCAGTAGCACAATGCAATTTGGTAGAACGGTAGGGCTCAAATTGAATATAAAGGACCAAAAATAAAAGTTGGGGTTTTCCATTCGGGGGGCGTGGCATCCACCCACTTTCTGAGAAAATGTTTAATTTATATGAAGCACTTCTGATTGCCGTAATTAAGGTAGGTATGTTAGTGTTAGGTATCTTGCCAGGACAAGAAGAAATAATTGAAGCGCAAATCAAAACAACCAATAACAAAAAGAAAATATACCAAAAGAAATAGGAAGCTTTAAACTAAGTTGAGTACACCCTTCTATCTTTCCGTATCTTTCGAGATTTTGACATGGCAAAATATTAAAATCTTTGCAAAAAGGAGTAAGATCAGACCAAAAACATAAATGTTAAAAAAAGAGCCAAGTTCTTCTATACAAAAACCTTTGTGTAACAAGTCAGCCGTGAAAAGTACTGAGATCTAAAAGTACGCCAAGTTCTTACTTTTTTGTATGCCCAAATTCGAAACTTGACAAGTGAACCCATCAAATTTTAGTCAGTAATCATTAAATAATAAAATTTCTCTATTACATTGTAGCTGTTTCAATATTATTCTACTTTAAATATTCGGTATTAATCCTTCATGAAGTAAGAACTTGGCGTACTTTTAGATCAAAAAATCAAAATTTGTCTTCGAACTGTACATAACTTATCTGTCAAAATTTAGCGCACGAAATAGTCATCTGGCACATTTATTGCCGAGCTAAATTTCAATTTGAAATGGAAGAATATTTAAAAGTCTTACAAGCAAAAATCACTTATTCATAATTTTCATTCATTCTCATTAATAATTCTTAAAAAAATCATACTTTAAAACAAATTCTTTTGAATCTTTGAAAAAATTTCATTTAGAGAACAGCTGTTTTCTGTAACATATTCTCCACAAATGAATGATTTTTGTTGTAGAAATTCTTGTAAGACTCCCGTCACCAAATATTCTTCTAAATATTATTCCATTTTAAATTGAAATTGAAATTTAGCTCTGGAATAAATGTAATGTGCCATACAATTATTTCGTGCGCTAAATTTTGACAAATAAGTTATGTACAGTTCGAAGAGAAATTTTGATTTTTTAGGTGGAGCAGCGTATCTCTCGGCTAAAATGCTTGACATAATTTTAGCTCGGCTAAATTTTGGAGAGAATTTTGTATGGGAGATAAAATTTAGCGCGATCTGCGTACTAGGCTATTAAATAAAAATCTTTGAAAAAAAGATTCAAAACAAAAAACAAGAGCCAAGTTCTCATATGTACAAAAAACCCTGTGTGTAACTAGTCAGCTGAGAAAAGTAGTGAGATCTAAAGGAACGCCAAGTTCTAGGGTAATGAAGTTATGTATCAAATTTCTTTAGAAGAATAATATCGAAACAACTCCAAATTATGAGGGCAGTTAAAAGGTTATGAAAACTTTGGAAATCGAAAATAAGTAAGATTCACGGTTTGATCGCACTATCTACTTTTAAAGATGGTTTATATAAAAACTTGGATGTTCTAAGAGAAAAATGTTCAGAAACATGAAAAATTAAAGTTTTTTTTTTAATGGCTATAAGAACTTCTTTTCTAGTTTCACCTAAAAATAGAACGCCAAGTTATTTATTAAGGATAAATGTATAAATTCATGCAGGAACCAACATTTTAGGTCAGTAGAACGGTTTTTAATAAAAATAATTGTTCATACAATTGGTACGCTAATGTTAAGTTTTAATTAAAATTAAATTTAAAAAATTCATCAACCCGTTTTTGAGTTTTCGAATTTTCTTCTTTTTTTTAAATTTTTTTTTAGAAAAGCAATACTTGGCCCATAGAAATATTGAAATCTTAAATGTACACACTACAGATACCTACTAAACAAATATTTCGTAACTCTATAATATGTACAAAAACAAAACTTAGGTATTTGTGGTACCTATTGTAAAAGTTATTTTTATTGTTCGTTTTATTTAATTTTATTTTCTCGAAAATGGTTTAAAAGGCTGGAAAACAAAACAATATTTACAGTAGTACGTGAATAAGCGTGAATTAAAGCAATGAAGATTTTAAGTTTTTGTATAGTTGTATTTCTTTTGGTTGGAGCATTTTCTGCTTGTCATACCATAAAGCCTCTGAATTGTGATGTATTATACCGATGTTCCGATGAAGATATTCCAGTTTGGACAACAAATGATGGCCACATCTGTGAGGTTTTCCGCAACGCATGCTATTTGCACAGCAAGAATTGTGAGCTTTTGAGTAAAAATGAGCCGCGTAAGAAACTTTTCAAGAAATTTAACTTATTTACTAATTTTTTCGTTTGTATGTCATTCAGAATATAAAACAATATGTAAATCAAAATGTCAAGAACTATGCCGTGAAATGGCATGCTTGGCAGTTTTTCAACCAGTTTGTGGGTCATACAATGGTAAATTTATGACTTTCGGAAATGATTGTGAGATGAAAAGACATATTTGTACAACTGGAGAAAGTAAGTATAATTATGTTTTGTACTAGCTTTTCGAAACTAAATTTTATTTGTTCATCAGCTTACAGCCTCTATAAAGAAGAAGCTTGCCCAGAGGATGCTGTCATCACAACTTAAAAACAAAAATAAAATCATGAAATATGAATGAAGTTTCAATCCTTCCTGCAATTATAGCTTCAAAATATATGCTTTTATATATATGTAAATGTTTAATGAAAAAATAAATTTTTCAATTTTGGAAAGGGGCTGAGGGAATGAGCGAAAGAAAGTTGATGTTGTTTTCGTGAGTAAACAAATACATATGTATGTATGTATATACATAGAGTGAGAGGTTATATTAATAAGGGATTAAATTCAACCCGCTGATAAAACTTGCTGCTACCTTTGGAATTGTTGGTATCGGAGGATCTTTTCAAACATTGACTGCAAAAAGAGGTTGTCGAAATCCTTTATTTCCAACGGTGTCCAACAAGTTTGCCTGCTCGTTTAAAACACTTTAGGACTCACTTACATGCCTAATAGTTATTACTATTATATTAACATATTTTACATTTGGATTTTTATGAAATATTTTGTCTTAGGTAGCAGGAGGTAAAGTTTCTTTTAACTTATGATAGTTTGCAACAAACTCTTAAAATAAAGTAGGTAGTCTTAACTCTACGTGTTGATATGACTACTCTACAAAAATCAAAAATGACAGAACACTCCTTTTTACTTGCGACTTATAGGTACTGCTTAAGGCAAGTTATGCATTCGGAAAAAAAATCGAACTCGAGATTTTGATCAAAGTTGACATTACGATGATAGCGAAGACTAAAAAAGTGGGTCTCGCAATTCTGTCTTCCTGTCTGTCTGTTCGACTACAGCCTAAATGGTTCGTCCGATTTTCTTTAAACTTGGTAGATATCATTTTTAATTTTTTCCCCCACACGTTTTTTTTCTTTTTTTTTGTAAAGCCAGATATACATTGTTCAAATGCATGACAAGCACGTGCAAGTGTATTAGTAAATTCGGGTTGAAGTTGCATATACACACATCAAGCATGAATCTTCAATCTTTTATTTTTACATCGACGACGGTGTGGTGAGAGGACGTTGCGCCTTGTGAGTTTTTTTCAGCAAAATTTTGTTTTTAGGAATTTCTTTGAGATTTTTTCCGAGTACCTAATGTGTTTTATTTTGTCTGTACATTTCATCATACAATTTTTGTTTACTGTTTTAATATTTAAATCAGTGCTTAGGTTGTGTTGTGTTCTCGTCTCTTCAACGTACTGTACGCAAATGAACCAATAAATGCATGATCAATCATCAATCTTGCATATACACTACTTCAATGCAGGACGCTAGATTGAAAGAAAATCAAAAGATTTTGATTTTGCTTCAAGCCTACATCCAATCTATACGTGTGACTTTTTCACTAATACACATGCGCATGCTGGTCATGCACAGAGGCGGATCGTGAATTTGTGGGGCCCTGGGCTGAAACTATTTAGTGGCCTACCTAAGTACTCAACTAATAGCCATGTCAAAAAAATGTGTCTATAGCAGTGGCGTGGCGTGGATAATTTTAAATGGGAACCCGTTATAAAATTTTGTCATCTGTAAAAATGAAAAAAAATCTTAGAACCTTAAAAACAACATTTCTAGTATAGGGATATGGTATCTACAAATGCATTCCACATTGACTTGGCAAAAAATGTGTAGCTATATTTTTTATACTTCAAGACATTAATATTTCAATCAACAATGAGCTTGAAACATAATAAAAAAGGACCTAATTTTAGACACCATCCCCTTCGTCGGACATAACTGCGGCACCTTCCTAGGAATGTTCTATTAACTTTTCCTTGCAATCATATGTGTTAAGAATATAAAATATATGACTGGACAACTGATCTGCATTAAGACTCGCCCTAACGTCAAAAATACAAGATATCTTTCTTGTATTCCATTCTCTGACAAGAACCGAAATATGGCACTCAGTTGTCCCCTATGACTCAAATCTGATGTTTCGTCGATCATAATCGACACAAACCGAGCTTCTATGATTTCTGTTTTAATTTCAGATTTAATAACAGCCGCGATACTATGTAAATAGGATTCCATTAAAGTGTCATAAGTACTTACATGTTGATTTCCTTTACACATAAGAAATCAATTTCTGTGTGAAGATTTTGATCCCTCGCCAGATTTTGCGTTGCTTCACATCCAACAAAAAATTATTTTTCTTTGACAGGGATCAAAATCACTAAATCCATATTTAAAGAGGGATTTACATGTATACATGAAACACGCACACCAAACAAAAAATTTCGATCTGGAATCGAAATCCCTGGTGTGTAAACGAAAAAAGGATAAAATATAAACTATCAACTATCCTTACTAAAATTATTTGGTTTCTCCGATAGGTAATGTGTTAAACAGCAATCTACATTTATCAAAGACATTTCCAACACAAAATCTAGAACTGCACTATAATTAAGTGGGTAATAAAAGGAATTAAATCTTCACTTTAACATCTAACTTTTCACTATTTTTAATTAAGTTCAAATTGGCTTTTCAAAACACTAGATTTATTTGAAGTTATTGAACCTGTGCAACAGTCTTTTATTGAATCTAAATTTAAATTCCTATTAAAAAAAAGCAAATGCATTTTATTTGTCCAGAGTAGCGATATGGTAAATTTACACTGCTGACAAATTGCCATATATTCTACCATGATTTATTTCATAATTCAAAATTATCACAGTAAATTTTCAAAAATATCAATCGTGCATTTTACATTAGCATGCAAATCAACATCAAATTCAAAATCAAGAATCAAAAATACCCACATGCCATATTTATATTTATATGACCTATTAAAGAAAAGAAAAAACAAATAAGTCGAAGAACACCGTCTTATTTCTTACACAAGGTTGAAAAAAGGCGAGCACCTGAACTCCTGCAATGTATTATCTTCCTACTGAAATGCAATGCTAATTGCTAAAGAGAGAATAAAATACAAATAATTCCAACTCCTACTGGTATACATCGAAAATTTTTTAAGACGGAATGTAGCGTCTTATTTTTTGAATATAAAAGCAGATGTTGAACAAAGAGGATCCGAAAAACAATGCTTGGGGAAGAAAGGGATATAAAACAAATAAATAAGACGGTAATTGAAAAGTTTACGTCAGAGTATTTTTGTGACTCTATTTGATTAATGTTGGTTGTGGATTGTGGAATGTGTTTGGATAAAGTGCAAGATACAAACAAGAGGCAAAATGGATAACTTAAGCTTATTCGATGTTTATTTGGTAGATTGTGTTATTTGTGGATTTTCTAAAGGGGAAGACGATAGGAATCGTGTTATATGGACGCCACGCCACTGGTCTATAGTGATATATTATTATTATATATTCTTTATTGCACAAAAAAAAAAAACATAAATGTTACTTAAATCTACGCAAGCATTAGTTGTGCAAACGGCGACCTTATTGCTGTGGTAGCAATCTCTTCCAGGCAACCTTTGGGTGAGAGTGAAAACGAAATAGTGATATATATAAGAATATAAAAAACATTTTATTTATTTATTATGAATTAGTAAATGAAATTGACAGATTATGTGTATGGCATGTTATATAAATTATAATTTATAAATCAACCTTTCTGCATTTCTGTGCTGCAAATTCCTTAATTTGGTCATCACATTGCAAGTGTTTTGTTAGATCACAATTTATCGAAAGAAGTGATAAATTATTTAGACGATGGTTCGACATTGTTGTCCTGTATTTATTTTCTACATAGGACATCTTGGAGAAAGAACGCTCTGATTCACAGCTAGTAATAGGCAAAGTTAAAAAAATCTTTAAAATGGTATAGCAGTTAGGGAACACGTTAATAAGTTTATTTTTATACATGAGCTTAAAAATGTCACTGGAAGAGGTGTATGATTCTGGCTTAGATTGGAGTAAGTACGATTTTAATTGAATGCACTCATTCACTAAATGCTCGTCTACGTCTTCGGGATAATAATCAATAATATGACGCGCACTTTTCAAATCTATGTTTTCGATATTTTTGTTTTGCCGCAATCCATTAAAAATTAGATTTTTTTGCTATATGTCTCTTTCTATTGATATATGACACAGTGACATTAGCAAACCTTATTAAAATGACTGATTAAAAAAAATACTTTGCACAACTGTTTTTTTTGCTCATAATTACACCATCCTATCAAATTTCACCTAATTTGGTCCAGTAGTTTCGGAGCAAATTGGCTGTGACACGAGTGAGGGCGAACGAGTGATTATATAAGGGTTTCGTTTTTCATTTTTTTGTACAGAACCCTAAAAATACCATAAAGAAGAAAAACATGATTTATAAATATTTTTACTTATACCAAAGTCCCTCGTAAGAGTAGATAAAAAGGTAGTAGCCTATGCTGATGATCTTGCGTTATTAGAGACGCAGGTAAATTCTTACCCACTATCAGCGAACAGATCGAATACGCCTATTCTAAGGTTAGTAGATGGACTAGAAAGTGCGGCCTGATCGTAAACCCGTAAAAACAGAATTAGTCCTTTTTACAAATAAGAGGAAAATACCAAGCTTCAGAATACCTTCAACTGAAGGCACCCCACTGAAGATTTCAGATCATGCAAAGTATCTTGGTGTGATTCTAGATAGAAAATTAAACTGGAGTCTTAACACTAAGGAAAGAGCAAAAAAAGGAATGATTGCATTCTACTCATGTAACAGAATCTTTGGGAAATCCTCGAATTACAGGTTCCATGAGATCCACACAAACAGCAGGGTTAGAGGCGATACTCAACCTGATACCCCTAGACCTTTTCGTATAAGAATCCGCAGCATATAGCGCCTTAATGCTAGGCTAGACTAATACCTGGAAAAACAGTGCAATAGGACATGCTCAAATTCTTCAGAAATATTTGGGTGATAGTATCATTACAGATTATACAACACCCGAACTTGACTTTTATAAACCATTCCAAACTGCCTTTCCAAGCTGAGAAGAATGGCTGAACAACCAACCCTACGCCAGTGAATCAGCAATAGCAATCTATACTGATGGATCCAAAATGGACACAGGTGTTTGTGCAGGCTTTTTCTCAGAACCTCTTGAGCTAAACAACTCACAGATCATAGCAGTGTCTTCCAAGCGGAGGTCCTGGCAGTGAAAACAGCTGCTAGACAGATACCAATGATGGTGATACAACAGGCTGATATCACCTTTAACATTGACAGCCAAGCGGCAATAAAAGCGATTTCTGCCACTGTGATAAAATCGAAGCTTGTCTCTTGCTGTCGCGAAGAGCTTAAGGTTCTTGGCACGCAGCACAATATTAGACTCTGCTGGGTACCGGGACACAGCGGCATACCAGGTAATGAAAATGCCGATGAGTTGGCAAGACAGGGATCAGCGCTCGACGCTAGTCAAGCAGAGATGGTAAACATCCCACTCTGTAACATTAAACAGAAAATTTCAGACATAATCCTAGGGAAATCCAATGAAAGGTGGAGTCTACTTGACACCTGTGATACCACTAGGAAAGTATGGCCTTGCTTTAACAAGCAGAGGACTGACAAAATTGTGCAACTTAGTAAGAAGTCCCTTCGCTCTCTTACGAGCATAATCACCGGACATAATTTACTAAAATATCATAAATTTAAAATAAAACTAAGTACAGATGACCTATGTAGAGGATATGGTGATGAAGAGGTACATGAAGATACATCACACCTTCTCTGTCATTGACCGTGACTATGCCACCAAAGAAGGAAATGGCTTTGTAGTTACTTCTTTCACAATTTAGAAGATCTTTCTAATATTCAAGAATTCACATATTGATTAACAGAACACACAGGTTTTTATCAGAAAAGAGTGATTATACTCACGGGTAACACAATGGATCTACATTGATCTATAAGTGTGACGATAGTTACATCAATTGTCAGCCCAACAACCTAACCTAACATAACCTAAGAGTAGAAAAAATACACCGATCAGAAACAAACGAGGGGGAATCCCCGTTCCGTTCCATAGACGCGCACATACACTATTCGGCATCAAACTGAGCACGATTTTAGAGAGAGAGAGAGAGTAAGTTCGCGCAGCTCTTTTTCCAGGTAAAAGCGACGCGCGAATTTACTCTCTGTCTCTCTAAAATAGTGCCATCTTGCTTGCCGGGGACTATACATTAGTTGATTGATCTCAGGGTTGCCATTGCCAACCTTATGGTAGGTTTTTTAATTTAAATTTTTTTTTAATTCAAATTAACGCCTATTGTTTTCAACGGGGTCTGGGGCCCCTTGTGACCTCGGGGCCCTGGGCTGCAGCCCATACAGCCCTTAGGTAGATCCGGCTCTGTCATGCACATAGAGGACATATGTATATTAGGAAAAGTGACTTCAAGGACACTTAGCAGATATAAATTCAAACTAAGAAACGTTTGAATCATCCAAATCGACCAAATGATTTCCAATTGCGAGCTTGGTATACAGTCTTGGCCATAAGTATTAGGCACCCTATATTTTCCCTTTATTCTCTTGGAGAATGAATTGTTCGCGTTGTGCCGTGCAAAATGTCTAAGATCGGTTTCGGAAGACTGGATCCCATCTAAATCGTACAAAATCCTGCAGGAAAAAAGTAATAACGGTAAGAGAAGATCGGTTTTTAATACGAACCTCTACTTATAAGAAAAAACGTAAAAAAACATCAAATGAGCTAGTTGCCGACATAACACAACGTTGTGGGAAACATATTTCGGCTAGAACCGTTAGAAGGAGACTCGGAGAAGTTGGATTAAAAGGTTGCAAGGCGAGGAAAAAGCCACGGCTCTAAGAAAGAAACAGAAAGTTGCGACTAGAATGGGCAAAAAAATACCATAACTTTACTGAAGAAGATTGGAGTAACGTTTTGTGGTCAGATGAATCAAACTTTGAAGTAAGCATTATAATGAAGCCCCGAACTCGGGAACTTTAAAAACTGTTTTAAATTTTCATCCACTTAGTTATTTTGAGCTTTTGAAAAAGGTTATTTTTTTTTATTTTTGCAGGTGTTTGGAAACCCTGGTGTAATCTTTGTGAGGCAGCGAGTTGGTGAGGAATACAACCCAGAATGTGCAGTTCCAACCGTTAAACACGGAGGAGGAAGCGTTATGATCTGGGGTTGCATGGCTGCGGACGGCGTGGGCAAAATGGTCATTTGCGAGGGTCGCATGGACTCAAAAAATACATTAATTTGATGGAAAACACGCTGATGCCATCCTTCCAGCATATTTTTGGTGATACAAATATGCGGGGCGTGTTGTTCCAGCAGGACAATGCACCCTGTCACAAGTCCGCCCTCTCAGTGAAGTGGTTTGCTGAAAATGCCATTGACCTGCTTCCATGGCCTGCCCAGTCCCCAGATCTGAACCCAATTGAGCATCTATCGGAAATTTTAAAGCCTAAAGTCCGACAATACCCAACCACATCAAAAAAAAATGCTCAAAAAGGTTCTTGAGCAAGAATGGCTCAAATTAAGTTCTGACGAATGCCGCAAGCACGTAAGCTCTATGCCTAAACGAATAGCAGCAGTCATAAAAAGTGAGGGGTGGCCATACAAAATATTAAATTTTTTTTAATAAAAAAATTTTTACAACATTTCTGCATATACTTGTTTTTTTTAAATTTTACTTGGTTTTAAAATTATGGCATCTTTTTGGGGGTGCCTATAATACATTTGGCCAAGACTGTATGTATGTATGGATTTCACGAATTCCATACGAATTTTTCATGAAAATCTTTAACCAAATGATTTCTAATTGGGGGCTTTGTTTAACTAACGATATCGAATTTCATGAACAATTCGAACAACCCAAGGCGTATTTCTTATGAAGGTGTCTCATCGTTCAGGTGCAATTGCAGATTCTTCTTCCGACTTGATAGAATGTCTCAATATGTCCATGCACTAATTTGTTTGTTCTTTTCAAACAAAGGAAATAGGAAAGCGAAACAGGGGAAACTTTTTAACCCTAATCAAAACAAAGCAAATAATTCATTATAATGTTCCTCCATTTAGCTTACGTTACTTTCGCGCTCGTATGATGGGTAGGAGTAATATTACAATTTACTTGAATTGAAAATCCTCCAAAGTGCCCGAACCAACACTTGTTTTTAAAACACAAGAGCCTAGCCAAACCACTTTATACTATTATATTGGAAAGAAACTTACGTATAGAGATTATATTCCGTTTATTAATTATTATAAAATTTATGTTATTATAGATTTTTACATATGGAAACACTCAGAGAGGTATTTTTATAAAAATTTATAGAAATTGAAATATGTAGGAATTTTTTTTTAGTATGTCCTCTGTCTATCTGTCAAAATATTCACCTTTGGGCTAAAATGTCTGCTCGTATATTCCGTGGTCAAGGTTAGGCACTATACGCTTTGAATTTCTAAGGTGCGCTTCTACTTTTGCTTGGAATTTCTTAGTTTTTAACAAAAATATACATAAATATTAAGGAAATTGTATCCCAGAAGCAATAAAACTAATATTTAATACATTTTTTATTGATAAAGAGGTAAAAAAAGCAAAATTTATAAAAAATATTTGTATTTTAAAATTTTTATTTTACCTAAAAATAAAGGCACCCACCATACAAATGTAAAAAAATGGTTTTCAATAATCGTATTTTTCTCGAAAACGGTGCCGGTGTCTAGAATTTTGATAAAAATTTTTTTCTTCCAATTAATTTTTACGATCTTTAATTTAATAAGAAAATTTTGAAATTAAAATATTACGGCTTGTACCTACCATAGAACCATTTTTTCAAATTTTGAATTTCTCATTATCGACATAACGGATTTTAATGAAATTTTTTATACAGATGCTTCTAAAAAGTTAAAAAAAAACATTGCATTTCAAAACTTAAAAAAAGAATATTTTTTGAATTTTTGGAAAAAAAAAGTCATTTTTTTTTGGAAAATTCGATATCTCAAAAGCGGCTCAATATTTTTTTTTTGGAAATTTAATTTTCATTCGTACAATAATAAAAAAATAAAGTTGGCGTACCAATTTTTTTCTTAAAAATGTTTCTTAAAATGTTTTAAACGCCATCAATACTGCTTAATGCAAGCATTTGTAACAATATTTCTTTTCTCTTCGGGTTTTTTCACCTTTAGATACTGGGAAACATCAGCTTGTCACAGTCATCATTTAGCGTGGTGTTAGTTGTTAGTAAATAAATATACATACATATAGCCTAACACTCTGCTAAAAAAACGAACAAATATGACAAACAAAGAAATAATAAATATTAATCTACTATCTGTAGCTACAAAAATAACTACAAGTCAAATACTACTTGCTATAAAAACAATAAATTATTAGGAATTAAACAACTCTTTTTATACAAAAACTTATAATGCGTTAGTTTCGAATATATAAAAGTTTATTAATATTGTTGCGAACAGAGCTTTATACTCCTACAGCGCCATCTGTTGAGAATTGCATATCTACTTTATGAAGGAACAAAAAAAGAATTCTAGGAGCCATTTTCGACGAAAATACGATTTTTGGAAACCATTTTTTAACATTTGTATGGTGGGTACCTTTATTTTTATATAAAATAATTTTTTTTTCTCACATCTTATAGATTATATTGAGAAACTTTTATTCATCAAGTTTAAAAAAACATCTAGCATAGGGTTTTCGAAATACTATTCAGTTTTGAAAAAAAAAATTGAAATTTTTTCTTAAATTCAAAAAAAATGTTTTGGAAAATTTGAAAACACAATTCTATTCAAATTTTTGATTAGCTATAGCAAACAAAAATTATCAAAATCAGTGGTATCGTTTTTGAGATAATCAAAAACAAAAAAAATGGTTCCTTGGGGGGTACCCTCAATAACCATTTTTCGGAAAATGTTTGTCAACTATTACCTAGCTTTAACTAAATGAATTTTTTTTGTAATTTTATTTTTTTAATCTGTTGAACAGTTTTTGTGAAAAAAAAATTAGTATAAAATTTCGAAAAAAAAATTCGTATGGCGTGTGGGGGGAAAAATTAAAAATGATATCTACCAGCCGAACCGTTTAATTTGTAGTCGAACAGACAGATGTTAAGACCAATTTCGTAGTAATTTAACAATTCCTTCATAACCGTCGCGTCGGTTTTATGCATGGTTTCCCAAAAAGTTTTACTCTACCGCTTTGAAAGAATACCAGGCATCTCTTTCAATACTTAAAAAATGTCTATCAAAATGTTCATTCCTCAATATTTGTCTTATTTGAGGACCAATGAAGATTCCTTCTTCAAGTTTAACATCATATAGATTAGGGAAAACATTTTTCAAATATTTAAAAGCTGATCCATCTTTGTCAAGCGCTTTTTTTTAATCGTTCAGAGGATTATGTTTAACATTCATTTCACGAGATATACTTTGAGATCTCCACAGTCCACACACATTTCAACTGTTTTCATTATCTGATACGATTCCTTTTTATTTACCGCGGGTCCTATGGCTTTTTATTCCCATTATGATCTAATACTTTTCAAATTTACTTTTGAGGAATCTATGAACAAACTCCATTCGACAGGATCGTAGGATTGGCTCATAGACTTTAAGGCTAGCCGCGCACTAGCAATTTTTAGTTGCGAAACTGTTTGGTTACTTATAGAAAACAGATGAACTGTTTGGTTGAATGTCCGTGAATTTGCAGATAATTATATGTTCAATAAAATGGCGAACTTATTTTAGGCAATCGTTTAGTTTGTGTCAAAACACAAACTTTTTAGTTGCTCGAACCAAGCAGTTTCGCAACTAAAAATTGCTAGTGCGCGGCTAGCCTAAAAGACCACGAACATTATGGCCATACTCATACCCCTCATTTGATTTGAAGTAGCCATCAAATTGATCTGTACGTCGTCGCGTCGTCGATAGACAGTCTCTCGAGCTAACAAAGGAGCTAACAAATTACATTGCTGAAGTGCAGCAAGCAGTTTAGATTTACTTTTTGTAGGCTAGAGGTCCCTGAAACTCTGTGAAGACAAATGTGACCCATTATCCTTAAATTCATTCATCATCATCAGATCATTTGATTTGATGGCTCTCTCCACATCATGGGAAGGCCAAATTGCAAGTATTTGGGGTTTCCTGCAGACCAGTTCGTTAATATACTTCTGCAATTTTCACAAACTACTCCAGACACCCATTTATTTTATCAAGGTTTGTCACATAGCCTTGGAAGTATTTCATGTATGCCCGTTTTACTGCTTCTGTGATTGGCTTTTTCGTTTTTATAAGAATAATTTTGCCACAAACATAGCACAAGTTTTCCGGGATTATGAACACTGACTTGAAGACATTTGAAAACAAAAAGTTCAACAATTTAACGATGATTCACTACAGGAGAAATTGAATATTTTTTAGCTGTAAAGCTAATGGTACCTGCCATACAGCCGTAATGAAAAATCTTATTCATCTCGAAAACGGGTGTAACGATTTTGATTTAATAAAAAATAATATGTCTATTTTATAGACGACTCATAAGACGGTTTTTTCGTTCGACTTTCTCATCAACGGCTTTACCAATTTCGATACAAAAAAATTGTACAAGATCTCCTTTGAATTTTAAATAGTACTGTTTAAAAAAATGTTCAAACAATAGTTTTTAGATTTTTTGAACAAAAATATTAAATTTCTTTTTTGTAAATTCAATATCTTGAAAACGGTTTATTTTTTGTTAAGCAATGTCCCTTAAGTCTAAATAAAGCAGTAGAGATTAAACTAATGCACTTGTTATATTGAAAAAACATATTTGTATTTATTCAACAATCTAAAATAGTTTATTTTCTCGGACAAAAACTAAAAAAAAAAGAGAACAGTACGAAAACTCAGCTCACAAAAGTGTTCGTACAACCAAAGTTACTAAACAATTTAAAAAATGAAATAAATTTAACTTATTATTTTGTTTTACCATCGATCCATTTTTCCCCTTAATAAACTGACGGGACACTAACTCCCAAACCATAACGTGGCGTTTACCGTTGGTATTAGGTTCTTTTCCTCCATTTCTTGATTCACTTTGCGCCATATTTACCCCTGCAATCAGATACGAAAATAGTGAATTAATTTTCTACCGTGAAAATTACCGTTTTCCAAAAAGTATCGTCTTCTGAAATGTAGTGGTTGGCTAATTCTAAACGTTTTTGGTGATTGACGTTTCTTATTAATTTTGTTTTTTCTTTGGACTCTTTAATCAAATGTGTTCGATCGCAAAATTATTCGCAAAGCTTCTGTGTAAACTTCTTTACCCGAAGTAGGTAATGGATACATCTTCCGTTAATTTTGGCGCACTTATCCTGAATTTTGCGTTACGTTGCGGATTATAACTCAAACATCGCGGTGATTGAGTTTTCTTGGGTGGCATGTCCTTTGTCATTATAATTTTTACTTGCGACCTATAGGTACTATTTATATGGCAAGTTATGCATTGGTAATTTAGATCGAACTCGGGCTTTTGGTCAGACTTGGCATCACGATGATAAATGAATCGAAAAAAATGAGTCCCGCAATTCTTTCTATATTTCTTCTACACCCTAAATGCCTCGGCTGATGTTCTTTAAACTTGATAGATACCGTTTTTACTTTCGACTTATAGGTACTATAAGGCAAGTTATACATTCGGAAAAAAATCGAACTCGAGATTTTGATCAAAGTTGACATTACGATGATAACGGAGACTAAAAAACTGGATCTCGCTACAGCTTAAACGGCTCGGCCGATTTTCTTTAAACTTGGTAGATATGGGTTTTCATTTTTTCCCCAACACGTTTTTTTCTTTTTTTTAAAGACCAAAAATAACGGTATCTGACATACGAATTTTTCTCGAAATTTTATAAATATTTTTTTTTTTAAAACTGTCCCACAGATTAAAAAAAAAAATTCAAAAAATTTAATTTAGTAAAAGTTAGGTAATGGTTGAAAAAATTTTTCCAAAAAATGGTTATATATTTTTGGTACCCCCCTTGGAACCTTTTTTTTGGTTTTTGATTTTATCAAAAACGGTTCGACGGATTGTGATCATTTTTAACTTCCCATAGGGAGTTATTGTAATCGGTCCGATTTGTCAAATTGGAATTTTTGACATTTCTCGACGTTTCAAGGTCCCTAGAGGCTATATCAATCATTTTTAGAGAGATGTCTGTGTGTGTGTGTGTACGTATGTACGTTCGTACGTGCGTACGTTCGTACGTGCGTACGTTCGTACGTGCGTACGTTCGTACGTCCGTACGTTCTCGTACCATTTTTCGTCGTCGATATCTCAAGAACGAGTAAAGATATCGACTTAAAATAAATTTTGTTTAATAGATAATAACTTCGAAAGAGGCTGAAAGGGCGTTTATTAAAATTCAGTGAATAGTTTTTTCACTATAACGGTTTAAAAAAATTTTGGTTAGTTTCAAATATCTCACGAAAAAATAATGCTATTGATTTCAAATAAAATTTAATGTACTCATTATAAGGTCATACAGATTTGGTATGAATTCGGAAAAAAATGAAAATACCGTTATTTTTTTAAAATAAAAAAAAACTGAAAAAAAAATTTTCATAACCCAGATATTCTAAGAACGGAAAACAATTTGAAACTCAAAATAATTTTATTTTACGAAAAATAACGTGTTTGGCAACTGGTGAAAATTTCAAAAAAATCAGTTTACAGTTTTTTTACAAAAAATAAAAAACTATATAAAATTCTATTGAAAATTGGTAAAAATTGTTTTTTGACTTAAATTTCTCGAGAACTAGTAGTGATATTGGCTTCTAATTTAGTTTATTTTATACATAGTATAATTTTGTACAATTGGTAAAATGTTGACAAATATTGAATTAATAGTTTTTTTTTTAAATAAAAAAACTATTAAAAATTCTATTGAAAACTAGTTAAAATTGTATTTCAAGTCGAATTTCTTGGGAATGAACACCGATAGTGACTTCTAAAGTATGTTGTTTTATACATCGATACCTTCCCGTAAGAATGTATACTAAGCGACATTTCTAAAATTGTTCAAGAAACGAAAAAAACGAAGAAAGTTCTAGTTGAATCATAGTGTGCTAAGAGAAAATTTTGGTTAAACTAAGTGACATCTAACAAAATTTTTTGTTGTTCACGACAATGGGGTCTTTATTAATGTCGCTTAGCATAATTTTTTGGCGGATAATACAAATTTCAGGGGGCAATATTATTTTAATGAGAAAACATGGCAGTTGATAATTATTTTTATTTGTACTCTAGTTTCCTTTTCATGCATAATAGGTTGGCGAAACCCAGGCCAAAACGTGGCCCTTAACATATAGAACAATCTCAATTTCAAATCTCTTTAAATAATTAAAATGCTTTTCAATCTTAAAATAATGTTTGTTTGAATTTTACAGCTAAAGTTTGTTTCGCTGAAAATTTGGTTATCTGAAAAAAACTAAATATAAAGTTTTTAAGACCACAAATGGGAAGTTATCAGTGTGGGTCGCACCCAGCCTCTTTTTTTATGTTAAAGCTCCCCAGCAGTTTCAATATTTTTGTGCATTCAAATTTTCAAAAAAAAAAAATTGGATTTTTAAAAATTCTCGATTTTTTTCAGACTTGATAAATAAAATTGTTTTAATATAAATTATAAGATGTAAGAAAAAAAATAATTTTACCTTGAAATAACGGGACCCTCCATACAAATTTTAAAAAATGGTTTTCGAAAATCGTATTTTTCGCGAAAACGGTTGCGAGAATTTCGCTAAAATTTTTTTTCTTTTGATTAATTTTTACGATCTATAATCAAATGAAAAAAAAATTGAAATCAAAATATTACTGACTGTACCTACCATAGAATCATTTTTTCAAATTTCGAATTTATCATTATTGACAAAAACGGATTTTAATGAAATTTTGTATAGAAAAACTTCTAAAAAGTTTAAAAAACATTGCATTTCAAAACCTTAAAAAAAAATAATTTTTGAGTTTTTGAAAAAAAAATCTATTTTTTTTTTGGAAAATTCGATATCTCAGAAACGGCTCAATATTTTTGTTTGTTAATTTAATCTTTATTTGAAAAATAATAAAAACTTTAAATTGGCGTGACAAATTTTTTTCCCAAAAACGTTTTAAAAATTTTGTATATAAAAGCTTATTTTTTTAAGAAACCACTACGAAGACTTATAATTTTTGTTCTTGCATAAACCAATATTTGCTTCAATCACATGGCATCCTGTTTTTAGCTCCAACTATACAAAAGGAGTCTATTAAAAAATTAAAAAAAATAATTTTATGCTTATGAACAGTTTTTCTCTGATAACATTCATTTTTGAAATTCTTAGTCGTTTACATAAGAGCAAGTTCGTGCGACCCAGTCGTGCATTTTATTTAATTTTTCCCCCACACATTTTTGTCTGTTTTTTTTTTTAAGACCAAAAAGTAACGGAACCTGCCATACGATTTGTTTTTAATTTTATAAAATATTTTTTTTTTCAAAACAGATTTAAATAAAAAAAAAATTCATTTTCTCTAGGTAATGTTTGAAAAAAAAATCCCAAAAATAGTTATTAATGGTAGTACCCCCTAAAAATATTTTTTTTTCAGTTTCTCAAAAAATGATCAATGATTAATTGGTCATTTTTCTTATGTTGAAGCTCCCGAAAAGTTTGGATAGTATTGTACATATATTCAAATTTAAAAAAAATGCCTGGATTTTTAAAAAAACATCCATTTTTTTTTGTTTTTGGATACCATTTACAAGATGTGAGAAAAAAATTTATTTTACCTAAGCATAACGATACAAATGCAAAAACATGGTTTTCGAAAATCATATTTTTCTCGAAAACGGAACATACAATTTTGGAAACAATTTTTTCCTTTCGATTGTATATATTGAAAACTAGTCAACGATTGGTTTTGAAATTATTTCCCTTAATGTACATATGTACATATGTTATTAAATACTTAAAATTGGCATTCAAAATTTTGTTTGCATTAATTAATTCTTACTCTAGAAATCAGACAGCATTCTATTTTTTTAAACGTCATACTATTTTAGGAGGTATTTTAAAAAACTTAACATGGAATTGTGTGCATTGTTTATGTAAATATATGTTTTTGTAAATATATTTTTTAGATTCCAAAATACCTATATGTACCCAAAAAACAGAGGACGTGCGATCCAGTTGTACAAATTTCTTACGGCTTATTAAAAACTTTGCTGCTGATACCAAAATTCATTTGTGCGATGTTTGATTATACTAAAAAAAATAATTCTGTTCCGAAGCATAAGCTTTAAGCAAAAGTCTTTGTTCATAATTTTGAAAAACAGTAATGTTAATGTTGTTTGGAATTTTTATGCAAGTCTTGTAAAGGTTATCAATATTTAGATACAAGTTTTTTTCATTTTCTTCTTGCTAACTGCTAAGACCATCAGATTGATAACCTTTGCCAAAATAATCTAGTATAACGAGACTGTTGTTTGCTTGACAAAAAAAAAAAAAAAAAAAACAGAATACCTGTTTCCTTATTCTTAATCTGTAGTTGTGCTGACCTTGTGTACTTTATTAACGAAAATATTGTTTAGAAATGTTCTTAAAAAAAATATGTGTCTATTCAAAGAGAATTTCGAGATTTTACGAAGGTGTATATTGGCTTCTAAGAGTGCCAAAAGTCCTTGAGGTTGTGACAGTGCAGTAAAATAAAATAAAATTTTACTGTACCAAATTGTCGGTCTTATGAACAAAATCTATGTAAATATACGAAATTAAAATTTAAAAATAAAAAGACATCTAACAGCTTTTGGGTTTTCAGATCTACAAATTAACTAACGATATTTGTACATAATTAAAGATGGACTAAGCTGGTTTTCACTTCTCATTTCTCCAGAAAACATTCAGTTAGAAAGCTCTTCATCTTTTAGATACGAGTATGTTGAAACTATAATTAGAACAATACCATCTTTTAAAAAGTCATATTTAGCATACAGTATTTTTAAATTAGTTTTTTTATATTGTATGGTCACCGTATTTTATTTTCAAGTAATTCCATTGTGCGCCTACTGTATATACATTTCTTAAAACTGCTGCATTCTGGATGCAGTAGTAGTACGTAGAACACAGAGCGAATAGTCTACTAAATTCGTACTTCCTTTAAATAATCATCATGAAACTTTTAATAATAATCCTTAACTTTTGGGTCTTTCTATGTTTTTGCTCAGTAAATTGTACGCGTGTAGTAGATCCTAGATGCAGGGTAGTTGCCAATTGCGCTAGTGATGCTGATCCAATTTATGGTTCAACCGATGCGGGAAATACTTGTGAAAAATTCAAAAACATATGCACATACATGGATGAATGGTGCAAACGTGATGAACAAGGCCTTCCTGGTAATATTATCTGCTAATGATATTTTCATTGCAATGTAACACTAATTATTTTTGTTTTGTTTAGAATTAAAAGAGATCACTAAAGATAAATGCTAAGAAAGTAAGCAGCGAATCACTCGTATAGAGGCAAAAACATGAAGATCGGCGATAAAAATAACTGTTTTTTTTACTATTCTGTTTGGATTTTTTAATTTCAAATCATATTCGTTTATAAAAAAAATATGAATTATTATAATAAATTAAATCAAAATATTAATAATTTGAATAACTATTTTTTAATTTTTAGAATTGGTCAGTTCCAGAAAAGTTCCAAAAAGGACTTTTTGAACAATTGAAATAAGAAATCCTCCTTAGAAAACTCTTGGACCTTGAAAAATACTTGATATGTTTCAGGATGCTTCATTCAATTCTCCAAAAATAAAATGCAAATGCAAATTTGCTCTTATGTTATAGGCTAAAGCTAAGTGTAAACGATTGGTAGATCTTACAATATTGTCAGATCTGTCAGTGAAAAACATGCTTACAATGTCTTACAACCGTGTAGTCTTTCAATTAATTGTCAGAAAAATGTTTAATTGTTAGATCATTGTCTGACAATTAATTGTAAGAAATCTGACAATCATGTGTACGCTAGCTGACGATCTTGTAGTCAGAAAATGTACATACCTGGCAATTAAATGTTGGACGGTACATTGTAAGGTATTTGTTAATCGTGTACACACTCAATTTATTGTCAGTCCTGTCAATTTTTATCGTTGTCTGACGTTTCTGACAATGAAGAAATTGTTAGATGTTTGTTTTTCAGCATCATACAATTTTTTCAGTAAACACTCGTCCAGTGGTATTAAATTTGCTTCTTTATACAGATTCCTTGTTGTTATATATTTCTTCGTCAGTGGGTTACGGTACAGTCCAGTGCAAATGCGGAGCATCTTTCTGTCAAAAAGCTTCATCTTTTTCATTGCTGTAGGTGAAATAGTAAACCAGATGGGAAAGGCGTAGGTCAGAACGGGTCGAATAAGTTGTTTGTACACAAGCAGCTTGGTTTTCTTACTTAGTCCATTTCGCCTCCTGAGAAGCGGATGGACCAAGTGCAGAGAATAGTTGGCTCTCTTCAACATCAAGTCTGCATGCCTTTTGAATTTGAATTTGTTGGAAAAGTTGATTCCCAAGTACTTCGTTGATGATTTGACTGTCACTTCAGTGTTGTCTGGAAGCTTTATTTTGATTGCATCACAACGTGTTGCAAACGCTCGTCTTCGAATGATAGTCACTGGTGTTCGGAAGCAGATGAGTTCAGTCTTTTCGCTGTTTATCCTCAGTCCCCATTTGACATAGTATTCCCATAGGTTTTTAATATGCTCTTGCACTCTCCTGGCAGCAACTTCTGGTGAAAAAGCGGTGGCGTATGTGATTGAGTCGTCTGCATAAAGCTTCGTCTTTGTACCTGATATGTTGGCTGGTTGATCAGCAGTGTAAATGTTGAACAGCAGTGGTCCAAGTTTTGATCCTTGAGGAACTCCAGCGTTAATTCTTTTGGTTGATGACACATGTTTTTCTACCTGTACATAAAAAAGTCTATGGGTTAGGAAATTTTTGATTATTCTTACCAAGTAATTAGGAAGTCCAAGTTCCGAGAGTTTGAATAGTAATCCTTTTATCCAAACGCTGTCGAAAGCTTTTTCGATGTCCAGCAAACACGCTACAGTGGTTTCCTTTTTGTTGAGTCCAATTGTAACATCAGTATGGAGTCCCAGTAATGGATGTAGGGTAGAGTGTTTATTTCGAAAGTCATACTGAAACTCCGGTATGACATCTCTTTCTCTGCAGAAAACGTTGAGTTTCTTCAATATCAACGCCTCCAGTATCTTACTCATGCAGCTGAGCATAGAAATTGGCCGATATCCTTCCACATTTGCGCGGTTGTTCTTCTTCGGGACAGTGACCACTTTTGCGGTTTTCCAGGCTGCAGGGAAATAGCTGTTGTTCAGGCAGTTATTGAAGATTATAGTCAACAGGAGAACAGCAAGATTTGGTAACTTTTTAAGCACGTAATTAGAAATCTTGTCGCTTCCTGCTGATTTTTTTGAGTTTCCAGTGAAGATAATGTCAGCTACTTCTTCAGGGGAAGTGAAAACATCTGTCAGCGTCGGCTCCGATTATGGGTTTTCCTCGTTGAACAGGGTCACGGTTTCGGTTGTTGCTGATATCTCTTGAAAGCGAGTTTCAACATCTTCGATAAAGTCAGGAAGGTGTACGGGAGGGTGGTCTTTGAAACAAAAACTGACTATTAGTTGTGTGTGTACAAGGTTGGTAGAAAATCTACCAAACTCTTACAATTAATTGGTAGGTATTTAGGCAGCTATCTGAAAATAAATTGTCAGCCAACTTCTGACAATAAATTTTAAAAGATTGGTAGATTTTCTACCAACCGTGTACACATACAACTTAATTGTCAGCTCATTGGTAGATAATTGTCAGACATTGTAAGATCTGACAGTATTGTAAGATCTACCAATCGTGTACACTAAGCTTAAGAATTTTAAAAACGAAGGATATTAGAGAAAGCTGTTCATAAGCATAAAATTCATTTTTAAACTCTTTTAGTAGTTGAACATAAAATAAATGCCGTGTGATTTTTTTTAGCAAATAGAAGTTTATGCTAGAAAAAACATCAAAGTTGTTGTAGCGATTTCTTAAGAAATGAGATTAAATATAAAAAATGTTTAAAACATTTTTAAGAAAACAAAAAATGGTACGCTTCAATTAACTTTTAATTTTTATTATTGTATTGTTGCGAACAGAGCTTTATACTCCTGGAAAATTGCATATCTACTTTATGGAAGAAACAAAAAACTCTTTTCCAATGTCAAATGTACTTCCCCTTATTCCAACCATCTAGAACATTCCAAGACGAGAACCTTCGAGAACAACTAACTTGAGTATATAAGGGAGTGCTCGCGGTGAGCACAGGACAGTTGATTTTTGACTATGAAAGCGTGCAAAAGGTTTGCTTATTGGATTGTGGAAAGTGTTATAAAACAAGTGTGATTTAAATTTGAATAAAAGTATTTGAGTTGATTATAAATTGAGATTTATTGTTTTGATTTGGAAAGTGTAAATAAAGAAGAAATACTAAAAAGAGTAATAAGTTTTATTTAACGATCCTAACAAAACTATTACAGTATGAATAGAAATGTTTGTAATATCAAATTTCTGATATTGAATTATACATCGTTAAATCTAATGGAAAGAAAAAAATTTTATCAAAATTCTACATAAGTGCCGTTTTCGAGAAAAATACGATACCGTTATTTTTAAATAAAATCATTTTTTTCTCACATCTTGTGCTTAAAAACTTTTAATTGTCAAATTTTAAAAACATCGAAATTTCGAAATATTAAGTTTTGGAAAACAAATTTTTAGTTTTTTTTTTTAAATCAAAAAAAAAAAGAAACAAAGTTTCGAAAATTTGAATACATAATACTAAGACAATACTAATACGAAAATTCTCCAAATCGGTTGTACCGTTTCAGACATTTTTTTTTTAAATATTACCTAGCTCAAACTAAATGAATTTTTTTATTTTTTTCATTTAAATCTGTGAAACAGTTTAAAAAAAATATATTTCATAAGATTTAAAAAAAAATTCTATGACAGGTACGGTTATTTTTGGTTAAAAAAGATAAAAAAACGTGTGGGGGAATTTAAAAATGCTATTAACCAACTTGAAAGAAAATCGACCGAGCCGTTAAGGGTCTAGTCCAACAGATAAACAGGCAGACCAAAATTTTTCGTCTTTCCTATTATCGTAATATCAAGTCCGATCTCGAGTTAGATTTTAATTACGAATACCTAACTAACCTTGTACCTATGGATATGTCGCAAGTAAAATAAGAAAAGTTAATGAAATATAAAGAATTTATCAACGAAGATATATATATGAAATAAGAAATGTATTTCAATTTTAAGCGGAGTGATTGAATTAAATTCAATTGAAAGTTTAAGCGACCTCAACTCCATAGTGCGTTTCGCCCAGGTACGACAGTGGGCTCATCAGTTACATGCTGTCGTACCTAAATTTAATTTATGGTTACTTTAAAAAATTCATCAATTCAGTTTTTAGTTAGTTTAGCTAAATAATGGTGCTTTATTGAACATTATAATGCCCATATTGCTGTGACGAAATTTGTTTGAAAATCCGTTGTTTGTTCTGCTTATTTCCGATGACGACCCAAAAAGTTACTCCATGACCTGCTGAAAGGCAATTCGCTTACAGTCCTATTGGTGCTATCTTTCGTTGTTTTAAATGACTTCATAAGATTTTTTAGCTTACTATTTAAAATTTCGCAGTTTGTAAAAAATTGGTACATTATAGCTAATCATGTTTGAATATGCCCAGCTTCCTGAAATATGGTAGAAGAATTTTGCGTTCAGCTGTATATTCATTTCGCTTTTTTTCAATCATCCACTGTATCTATGAATACGAATAAAATAATGTGAATTATAAGTGACATAGAAATAAGACACTGCATTTCTCAGCTTTAGTTCAGCCGCCATCCCTGGAGATAAAAAATCTGAGACAACCACCTTCAGTCTCAGAACATCGTGCCACACATCTTTCCTTTCCTTCTTTCTCTTCAATAACTTCACGCTCACGCTGTGTTGAAACATTTAAAGGGTAATCATAATCCCTTGAGCGCGGGTAGATTAATAAAAAAAAAATGGTGGACTGTTAAACAACATTTTGAAAACTACATTTATGACAAAAAAAGTACTTGTTAAACTTCAAAATTTCTCAAAGTCTAAGGATTAACTTTCACACAAATTTAAAGAAATGTGGATCCGAAAATACCACTTCCCATCATTGATTATTCATTGGGTAACTTTATATTTAAAACACGCTTTAAGCAAGCTAACATTTTAATAAGGAAATAAAACAAAAGCTGTTAGAAATAAATTTGAAATGAATGCATAAATGTACATAAGTTCGCCTTAGAGTATGCTCAAATTTTGTAATAACTAGGTATTCCGTTAAACACCTATAAGTATTCAACGATTGTAGGCTCGATTTTTTTAATAGGACAGTATTGACATCACATAATTATTATGTACGTACAAACGTACATAATGTACATATATTGATCACATATAGGTATGCAGCATATTTTACTATGACTTATTATTTACACCATAATTTTATTAAAAATTAATTTTAAACAAAAATTGCTCTTTTTTATAAGATGCCACTAAAGATTTCAGCGCTCTGTATTTATCTTCTACTTTTAATTTATATTTATATTTACCAAGATGGGTTAAGCATTGCAAAATTAAAGCGAAAACCTTTTTGTTCTCTTTAATCCTTTCCCTACGAAATCGACCGTTTGTTGGATAAGCAATTTGGTTCAAGCTAAATTCTCAAAAGATAAATAAATTCGATAAAAATTTGCAAAATCGCAACTTGATCCTAGTATTATACAAAGTTTTAACACCCTATTAATTCGAACACAGATGAAATTCAAAGCAACGACCCTTTAACAGGGCGAATAATTTTGTCACCAAGGATGGACATTAACACTCTTCAATTCTTATCTCAAAACAAATACGGTCTCATTCCAAACAAGATTCGTATTCTTCAAAGCCATTGAAACATAATTTATCAATTAATGAGATACAAACTTAACTTCACACAATAACCCACAAGTGCGGGTAGACGTGCCGACGATAAGTCATAACAAGTCCACTTATGCAATATCTAAAAAGTCATTCCTTAGGGCAACCCTAAAAAAAATGCTAACAAAAGGGAAATACATCTACAAGCAGCAAAAAGATGTTCCTTAAATTCTTCTGTATAAATTGAACTAGCACTGGATCTGGATAACAGATACACCATATGTTGAATGTATGTATAACGTCTGGACAAGTAATTTGAGTAAATTGTAAAAAGTATCTACCTGTATCCAAAAAAGGGATATTGTATGAAATAACAAGTACGGTTTCACACTAGGAACAATAGATCAATGGAAAATCCGACTATAAAAGAAATGATTTCATAGAACAGAACCAGAGTTTAGAAAACATATTCAAAAGAAAAGGTCGTAAAGACATCGGGCCTCAAGTATTGTAAAAAATAAGTAAAAATAAACAAAATTAATTACTACAAAAATAATAAATTCAAATACTACTTACTTAAACAACAAAATCAAGAATAAAAACTACTAACTAACTATCAGGATGGAATCTATCGACTACTTCCCGAACTCAAATTGGTCACTATACAATAGAGTATCTAGAATTGAAATTCCTTTGCAAATTGGCTTAACCAAAATAGGCAATGGTTACCCGAACAGGATAAGGATCCCTTCTGACTTGGTCTCTGTTATTCATGCGATAATGGAGATAAGTCCAGATGATGCAACAGTGGCAATAAAAGACTGCGTATACTCAAACGGCACATTTGTCAACGGAGAGAGGATACGACATTTTCATCCAATAAAATTAAAGATTGGAGACGCAGTAAGCTTTGGAATAAGAAGCGAAAACTTCAACCTAGATGTATGTCCAAGCTACATCCTGGGCCGTCTCGGAAGATTCTAACTAATACTGATCGCAATATTGTGGTATATTTTTAGTAATTCATATACTCGTAGATACTCGTATTATTTTAATATGTTATAGAAATAAAAGACTAAATATTTTGAACATAAATTAATACAAAAATTCCACTTATTAAAAGGCATTTTTCTCTTGGAGAAAATGAAACAGTAAACACTCCGAAAAATTAAGAAAAAACTGAACGAGGTCCTCAATTTGTCTGTTCATCTGTTGTGTTTGGTTAGTATTTCAACAGTGTACTAGGCTCAATGAAGAACTATGCCACCCAAATTAATAAAAGCAGTTTAATGACAGTTTAATTTAAAGAACTAAATTAAGTGCAAAAGTTCATCAATATGTGCGTTTTATTATTTACAAATCTATCTGGATCCGGATCTGGATCATCCCTTGAAAATAAAACGATACGGATCTTAGTGACAGCAGTGTTATAAGCTGGCCTCTTTTTATCCTTGGGTTTATAAATTTTGAATTATTTCTTGTCTTTTTTCTTTACACTGCAGTTTACACCACCTTACCATAAAAAGCCAACTACTCGCCAGTGTAATAACTAATTTTTGGATCTTTGAAATAGATCCCGAAAGAAAACAGGATCCCAAATTGTTTTTGTAATACATGTTAAAACTTAATCCAGATCCGGATCCAGATAGATTTGTGAATAATAAAACGCACCTAATGTTAACAACGATTGTTAACGAACATATTCAAATTTGTTGTCTATTTAAGCTTAAAAAAAGCTTTTAAGCAGCAAAAATAGCAGCTATCAGCAATAATAATCATTCGATCATTAATTTGGCTCAAATGTCAAAATAATACTTTGTTTCTCAGTGTGTATTGAAAATAAAAATTGAAACGCGTAAACCAGATCCCTTTCTTCAAATTCCAACTCGATCTCTCGATTTTGATCAACAATTTAAAGTGTGAAATACAAAATTTCAAGGAAATTCAGAATATTAGCACTGTTTTTTAATCGTGCAAGCCCAGAATAATAAATATTAATTTTACCAATTTTTCGTATTTCCAGTCGTATAAGTTTTTACTTGCGACTTATAGGTACTATAAGGCAAGTTATGCATTCGTAAAAAAAATCGAACTCGAGATCAAAGTTGACATTACGATGATAGCGAAGACTAAAAAAGTGGGTCTCGCAATTCTGTCTGTCTGTCTGTCTATTCGACTACAGCCTAAGCGGCTCGGCCGATTTTCTTTAAACTTGGTAGATATAATTTTTATTTCCCCCCCCCCCCCACAGGTTTTTTCTTTTTTCTTAAGACCAAAAATAACGGTACCTGCCATACGAATTGTTTTTCCAAAATTTTATAAATATTTTTTTTTTTCTCAAAAACTGTTGGACAGATTTAAAAAAAAAAGATACAAAAAAATTTCATTTTGTTAAATCTAGGTAGTATATTGAAAAAAAATTTGTGAAAAATGGTTATTGAGGGTACCCCCCATGGAACCATTTTTTTCGTTTTTGATTTTCTCAAAAACGGTACCACTGATTTTGCTGAAGCTCCCCACAAACTTAAATAGAATTGTGTATTCAAATTGTCGAAAATTTTTTGTTTGGATTTTTAAAAAGAACTTCAAAATTTTTTTTCAAAACTCAATATTTCGAAAACCCCATGCTAATTTTTTTTTAAATTTAATAAATAAAAGTTTCTTAATATAATCTACAAGACGTGAGAAAAAAATGTTATTTTACCTAAAAATAAAGGTACCCACCATACAAATGTAAAAAAAAAATTTTAAAAATGGTTTTCAAAAATCGTGTTTTTCTTGAAAACGGCTTCTAGAATTTTGATAAAATTTTGTTTCTTTCAATTAATTCTTATAATCTTTAATTTAATAAAAAAAAAATTTGAAATTAAGATATTACAGCTAGTACCTACCATAGTACCATTTTTTCGAATTTTGAATTTCTCATTAATGACATAACGGATCTTAATGACGTTTTTTATAAAGATGCTCCAAAAAAGTTTAAAAAACATTGCATTTCAAAACTTTAAGAAAAATAATTTTTTGAATTTTGAAAAAAAAATCTATTTTTTCTTGGAAAATTCAATATCTCGAAAACGGCTCAATATTTTTTTTTTTTTTGTAAATTTAATTTTTATTCGAACAATAATAAAAACTTTAAATTGTCGTACCAAATTTGTTTCTTAAAAATGTTTTAAAATTGTTGTTCAATTATGAACATAGTACCTAAATATAGATAACCCCATGTGCATGAAAATAAATAAAGATAACACGGATCATCGTTAACAAGCACTGACGGTTATATTAGATAAGCATAAAATAAAGATAAGAATACTCATAGAGATAAGAATAATGTAAATTCATCTGTAAATAGTATTTAAGGAAGATTACGTTGTAAAATAAATTTAGTAATGATGATGATGACACCCGGATTGTTACTCAAACATGGTCCTTCGAGCCGGATCATTAGTAATGATTTGGAATTACACCCGGATTGTTACTCAAACATGGTCCTTCGAGTATTTTTAAAAATTTTCCCCCACCAGTGGTAAGAGATTTTTGAAATAAACGAACTAGAATCATAATAGCCTTGTCAGAGCTAGAAATACTGACATAAAATAAAAAACGTATAACATACAGTTATAATAGCCTTGTCAGAGCTACAAATACTGACATAAAATAAAAAAAACATATAACATACAGTTATAATAGCCTTGTCAGAGCTACAAATACTGACATAAAAATTAATACTCGTAACATACAGTTAAAATAGCGTGTCAGAGCTACAAATACTGACAAAGTTAAAGTCAAATCAGGAAAGTGAAGAAAGCGTTGTCAGAGCTTAAATACTGGCAGAGTGAAAATCAAATAAAGAAAGATACAAGCCTTACAACAAAAACAAGAGTTGTATTTGATGCCACAGTGAAAACACCCAACAGAAACACCCTCAATGACGTAATGTTGATTGGACCTAGACTACAAAACAATATTTTCGACATCATCATCAAATAGCGGCAATGGAAATATGTAGTTACGGCAGACAAGATAGCTGAAGAACATCAAGAGTATCATCGAATATTCTGGAGAGTACAACCAGGGGCCTGTAACACAAAACTACAAGCACTTGTAATACAAGTGAATTAATACAAGTGTAACAAATTTCTGTAACATAAAGCTACAAGTTTGTTGGCTCTTCTACAAGTGTAATGAGCGAACATTACAAGTGGGAAATTATATGATTTCCCTCTTTCTGTAACACAAAGCTACAAGTGTAGAAAAAAACTAAATCCTACTTGTAGAATAATCAGCTAAATCTTACAAGTGATTCAAAACTTGTAGGATGAAAAAGATGTATTTAAATGTACGAAAAAAAACAATATTTTCAACTAATTAGCATTTCCATAATTTTTTCTTCGTAGTTATGATATTTTTAACCAAAAAAACAATATCAAATTGTGAATATATTTTTGTGTAAAGTGTATATTTGTGGTCTTTTCTCAATAGTAAATTATTTCGGTAATAATTGTTATACAATGTGTATGCGCATAATTAGAGAAAAGTGTTATAGGTATATTACCTATACTTTATAGGGTTTTGAAAAGTTAAACATTTTTAAATCTCAATCAACTAAAAAATTAAACATAACACAAAATAATGCATTCTATTACTTTTCTTAGATTTACTTAGAAATAATTGAATTTTTATTTAATGATGTATGTTTTTAAAAATAAAATGCACGACTGGATCGCACGAACTTGTTCTTATCTAAAAGTACTTCGTAATTTAAAAAACATTTTTTAAATATAAAATATAGATTTAATGAGATAAAAATCTTCAAATGCATGGAATTTCCGTCTGGTTAATCCTTTTAATATTAAAGTAATTTTTTATATAACAAATTTCCTTATAATTTTTCGAGAACAAAATTTGGGATGCCAAATTTTAAGTATTTAGTAGTATAGATTTTATAAATAGTTTCAAAACGATTATCAGACGTCTTCAGTGATTCTCTAGAGGAGAAATTGAAATTTTTGTTAGCTCTCAAACTAACGTTACACCCCATCATATAAGCGTAGTGCAAAACGGCTCTAACGATTTTAATAAAACAAATAGGTGTGATATTACATACAAGGGCTACATTTTGTTGAAAAACATTTCGAGGCAAAATGTTTTTAACGGTGCCTATCTGTCATAGAACGGCTTTTTGATTTTCGACTTTCGCATTAACAACTCTAACGATCTTAACCAAAAAATTTCAGCAGGAGCCGCCTTAAGTTTAAAATAATATTGTACATATAAATATTCAAAAAAAATATATTTTGGGTTTTAAAATAATTACTTTAATAATAAAACGATTTTTAAACTTTGTTTGCATCAAGGCATACTCTTGCGGAAATCAGACGGCAATTCCATGCATTTGAACATTATTATCTCATTAAGTCCATGTTTTATATTTACACATGCATAATTTTTAAATTCCAAAGTACATTTACATAAGAGGAAGTTCGTGTGATCCAGTCATGCATTTTATTTTTATTAATATGCTATCACGTTGCTTACCTTTCTTTCAATAAGCACTTGTAATCAGAATGCCTACAAGTGTAGGGAAATTTTTGTTTTCTACAAGTGTAAAGTTTTTTTTTGTGTTACAGAAATAATCTACAATTGTAAGATTAATATAATCCTACAAGTGGCTGTTGACTTGTAGACTTGTAGCTTTGTGTTACAGGCCCCAGCAGACAAATTAAAAGAATATACAAGCAACTATAATAAACAGCAAGCATGAACTACTGAAGATTCAAAGGGAGGGACCTAGAACAGTTCAAGGAAGAAAACATTCACCATAAAGGGTTGGACTTTTACCACATAAGCGGTCACTGCGGATTTATGTTAAGTAGCATATTGCTTGTTATTGTATTAATTATATCGTTCGGGGCATTATATTCAGAAAAAGAATTTTAGCACTTTCTGTTGGCCCGCAGAATGTTCAAACATGAACATAGTACCTAAATATAGATAACCCCATGTGCATGAAAATAAATAAAGATAACACGAATCATCGTGAACATGCACTGACGGTTATATTAGATAAGCATAAAATAAAGATAAGAATACTCATAGAGATAAGAATAATGTAAATTCATCTGTAAATAGTATTTAAGGAAGATTACGTTGTAAAATAAATTTAGTAATGATTTGGATTTACACCCGGATTGTTACTCAAACAATTGTTTATATACAATCTTTTTTCTTTAAGAAACCACTACAACGGCTTATAATTCTTGTTCTTGCATAAATTCATGTTTGGATAGCATTCTGTTTCTATCCCTTACTACTAAAAGAGTTTAAAAAATAAAATTTATCCTTATGAACAGTTTTCTCTAGTAACATTTTCATTTTTAAATTCCTAGTCTATTACATAGGAGCAAGTTTGTGCGACCCAGTCGTGCATTTTATTTTGTATTGTTAAAGTTTTATGATTTGGAAAAACTGTCTTATGATAATTTCATTTATCAATAAAAATTTTCTTTGTTTCGCTGCAAGGTATAGGGTACCGTTTCTTGTTGATAAAAATAGCTGGTAGTTCAGTTATTATTAAACATTCCTAAGATCTTTAGGTGATAGAGGAGCTCAAATATAAGAAACCCAATACTTATATGAATAAGTAACGAAAGTAATTTTTTCAGGTTAAGTTATTATTGCTTTTATTAACTAAAACTAATTATTTTAGGGGCGCGTTGTTATATTTCGAATTACAATATAAAAAATTCAGATAAAAATGAAATTACACTCAGATATCACTTCTCTCAATTCACAAAAAGTTATGAAGCTGAAGATCGCTGCATCCAAATTTATGTTTTCATTTAGGATAGCAGATCACGATAAGTATCAAAGATATTGGAATATTTTAAACGCCAAAATGTTGGGCGCAAATTTTCCTAGGGGCGATGTCCGTTACTTTTTTAAATTGTATCTCGTTATATTTTATTTTAGTGAGTTTTAAAACTTTTAAGACAAACAAATTTTTAGGAGAGGATATAGACCGCAATAATTTTTTTAGAAATAAAATAAATATGACCCAATGTAGAATATACGTTTCTCTAGGGGCGATGTTTCTCCTTTTTTTTATTTTTTTTTATTAAGCTTATTTAACCATGATTTAACCATGAAATAAAAAAAAAAAAAAAACAAAAAGTTTGGACCCTTATAACTTTGGATTGACTAGTCGTAGGTAAAAAATCGGTACCTGAAAAAATTAGAATTTCCAAACTCTAGGGGCGATGTTTTTTCTTTTTTTTATTTTTTTGTCTATTTAAAAGTTTTTTAAACATGAAAGTAAAAAAAAAAAAAAATGTTTAGACCCTTATAACTTTGGATCAACTAACCGTAGGTATAAGAACGGTACATGAAAAAAATAGAATTTCCAAACTCTAAAGGCGATAACTTTTCTTTTTTTTTATTTTTTTGTTTCTAAATTTTTTTAAACATGAAAGTTATAAAAAAAAAAGTGTAGACCCTTATAACTTTGGATCAACTAACCGTAGGTATAAGAACGGTACATGGAAAATTAGAATTTCCAAACTTTAAAGGCGATGTTTTTTCTTTTTGTTTTATTTCATGTTCTTGAGTAATTTGTTGTCTAGCAAACTTGGTGCCAGTGCCATACTTGTAAACGGTGGGCAGAATTTGGATGTCTGAACTACTTGAAAAAAAACTGAGGAAGAGTTACAAAATATATATTTTCTCTTCAGTTGTGACTGTTGTTCTAGATGGCTGGCATTACAAGAGGAATAAAACTTGAATCATCGTTAGAACTAAACCTAGTATAATTTTGTTTTAGCTAAACTAATAGCTCAGCACCATCCTTTTTTGTTTTAGCTATATTAAAAGCAATACATATTTCTCAATTCAAATTTGTTAAACATATCTCATAATATCTATCTAACTATTTTTATAGTTATTCTATAAAGTATATTCATTCTGGCATTTTCTTTTTCTTTGTCTTTGCTGAAATTTTGTTTTTGTTTGTATAACAATTAATCTTTTCTTTATATAATTCCAATTTTATATAATTATTATCAGAATTATTAAAACTTGAATCGAAAAAATAAAAATTCATATGAAGTAAATATTATAATTTTGATAATATACAATTATTAATATAATGCAATAAAAAATATAAAAATATTACAAATAACCAACATCTTAACTAACTAATACAAAACGTAGATATCTATTTTCCTTTTTGTTGTAATTTGTTGCTAGACAACAAATGACTCAAGAACATGAAATAAAACAAAAAGAAAAAACATCGCCTTTAAAGTTTGGAAATTCTAATTTTCCATGTACCGTTCTTATACCTACGATTAGTTGATCCAAAGTTATAAGGGTCTACACTTTTTTTTTTTTATAACTCTCATGTTTAAAAAAATTTAGAAACAAAAAAATAAAAAAAAAGAAAAGTTATCGCCTTTAGAGTTTGGAAATTCTAATTTTTTCATGTACCGTTCTTATACCTACGGTTAGTTGATCCAAAGTTATAAGGGTCTACACTTTTTTTTTTTTTACTTTCATGTTTAAAAAACTTTAATAGACAAAAAAATAAAAAAAAAAGAAAAAACATCGCCCCTAGAGTTTGGAAATTCTAATTTTTTCATGTACCGATTTTTTACCTACGACTAGTCAATCCAAAGTTATAAGGGTCCAAACTTTTTGTTTTTTTTTTTTTTAATTTCATGGTTAAATCATGGTTAAATAAGCTTAATAAAAAAAAAATTAAAAAAGGAGAAACATCGCCCCTAGAGAAACGTATATTCTACAATGGGTCATATTTATTTTATTTCTAAAAAAATTATTGCGGTCTATATCCTCTCCTAAAAATTTGTTTGTCTTAAAAGTTTTAAAACTCACTAAAATAAAATATAACGAGATACAATTTAAAAAAAAGTAACGGACATCGCCCCTAGGAAAATTTGCGCCCAACATTTTTGCGTTTAAAATATTCCAATATCTTTGATACTTATCGAGATCTGCTATCCTAAATGAAAACATAAATTTGGATGCAGCGATCTTCAGCTTCATAAAAAGTTATTAAAACATGCATACAAATAGTTATAATAACTTTGTGTTTGAATCTTCTATTTTGTGAAAAAAAAATTGACTCTAAGATGGTTTACAAATACAAACAACAATAATTTCTTGCGTATTTAATATTTATTTATTATGTATTCACATATATCGCACTAGTATTACAATACTGTAGTAACTACAAAAATGCCGATTTTGAGATAACACTGTAATCAAACGTAAAACTAAATTCCCCACAAGTCAATAAAATCGCCGTTTTTATAGTGCAAGAAACCACGTAGAGCTGGCAATAAGATTCATTGTTTCTGATTGGCTGACGGTAGTAACCCTTATTCCAATATTGCATCATCTCCAGTTGCAATAGAAACTCGGAGAGAAAAGGATCGCCTTTTTGTTTTTAAACCGAATTAATTTGAGTTGAAACGTTTTTGCTGAATCAGGTATGTCGAAGTTAGTTAATCATTTCGAGTTAAAACTTTTTAGTTGATTTAAATGTTAACAAAAAGTTGGGATAATTCAAGTTATTACCCTATTGTTGATTCACAAAAATGCGATTTAAAATATTATTTTAACTTACGACGTTCTTGTCGGTTTATTAAGCAATTTTAGACTTATTTCAGTTTTATTGACGAAATTTTACATTCCAATTTCTTGTGATAATTTGTAAACATTTAAACAAATACTTTATTGGTAATCATGGAGTTAGAAATCACGCATGCGATAATATTAATAAAAAAATTGTCAAGTCGTCACTTTCTCTGTTTTGAAAGAAATTTTAAGTTACTACGTTTTTGTTGACATATAATGTTTATGGTATTTTACTCAAAACATTGCTTCCTTTTTTTGTAGAGTAAGAATGCATCGTGCCCGATTGCTTGTAGAAATGGCTACAAAAGCCAAGACAAATAATTACCAGGAGAAGGAAAATGACAATCCATACTTCCAAACTTCACCTTCTCTAGTTCTTCAAGAAATAAACAGTGCACCAAGTACATCTTCAGTTCTTCAAGAATTAAACAGGGCACCAAGTACATCTTGCAGTGTTGAGCAAAGGAAATATTATATTTCCCCTATACGCAGTGATCATAGTGACTTTGATGATTCCGACGCTGACCCTAATTTTATACCAAGTCCAATAAGAAATGCTCAAGCTTCAATGCAACGTCTATTAATAAAACCGCCAACTCGTTCTTCGCCAAGTAGCTTAACTTCAAGCAGCTCTTCTTCTTCAAACTTATACCGTAACTATAAAGATAATCGTCATTAAGAGAACCTGGAATATGCTTCTGCGTCATCTTTTAAAGGCATTTTTAACAAAGGTTTCAATATTTCATTTTTCACACCAAAAAAAGATCAATGTGATCTTTGCGAAAGTTTTAAAAATTCTATAGAAGAAGAAAAAAAAAAAGAATTTGTTGCAAGTTAAGAAAGGCAAAGAAAAAGAACTGTCTAGAAGAAAAAAGAAAAAGACAAATGTCGGGCCGACAACACAATTGTTGCTGTTTACGACTTGCAAGCTGTGATGCCAATTCCAAGGGGCAAATATCAGTTTTCTATTACAAGAGTAAAATTAATTGTTTAAGCTTCACTGCAAGCGATTTACATGCTAAAAATGTTGAATGTTACTTCTGGGACGAAACGGAGGGAAAACGAGGTGCCGTTGAAATTGGAAGTTGCATGCTGAAGGACTTTATATTTTACTCTGATAATTGCTGCGGTCAGCAAAAAAATAAATATCTCCTTTCAACTTACGCCTACGCAACAGAAAAAATGAATGTAAAGTGTATTACACATACATTTCTGATTCGTGGTCACTCTCAAATCGAGGGTGACAATGTGCATAGCGTCATTGAAAAACAAGTAAAGCGCTTTCTTAAATCTGGCCCAATCTATGTTCCTCAACAATACGTTTAATACGTGCTGCCAAAAAGTCAGGGGAGCCCTACAGAGTAAACGAAATGTATCAGGACAAATTTTACGACCTCAAAATACTCCAAAAAGAGTGGGCTAGCAATTTTAATATTAACGAAAAGAGAACGCAAGTAAAATGGCACGAAATAAAGTTACTTCGTGTCGAAAAAGCACATCCAGAAAGATGAAAATTACCAAAAAGTTTTCGTACGGAATAAACGAGAAACGGTAAATCGAAATGTACTATTTCCTACTATTTTGAAATAAGCATACACAGAGAATATCCCGCTTACCGAACATTAAAAAAGGACATTAATGAACCCATTGTAAAAAAGATTATTCTCTGATCGTATTACGAATCTTATTTTCAAAAAATAATCAATTAAATTGTTTAAAAAACGTGTTTTACCTAACTTTTAACAAGACCGAAATATTAATTTTTTATTTTATGATTTTTCTGTCTAATTTATTAATTTATTATTTATTTTTGTTGGTTTATTGTGGAAGTTTAATTTTTTTTTTATTCAAATAAGTACAAAATATTGAAATAAAATATGAACTATATTTTTCTTGAATACCTTGGCGCAAAATTTTAAACATTTAAAACCTACTCTAAATCAATTTTAGAATGGGAGTCGACTCTAAATATTGAGTATAAAACGAGAACCGACTTTTTGTTAATTTTAAAGGACATAAACTATACTTTAACGTTAAAGAGGTCGTCTTACTTTAACAGCAGCAAATAGCTAGTTTATCTTCTAAAAGTATACTTTATCCAGATTGACAATGGTCATTTCATAGCAAAGCAAATCGAAGAAAAAATGTTTACTGATATTTTATTCGATTTTTTAAAGATGTTTTTTGTAAGTAGACTGAATCACTGGATATTATAAATTCGAAACAATCGTACGAAAGTGCTCTACGATGAATAAATCTGTAAATACAAATGTATGTAGGTACATACATATCTTATGTATGCCCGCGCGCCGCCGCCGCCGGCCGAGACGAGTATAGCTAAACGAATCTGCACCTTGCAACAACAAATTGAGTTTTTATGCTGTGAGTTTGCGATTTATACTTTATTTCCATCTAAAATATTGTAAATAACTCATAAACAATCAAAATCTGTACCGAGGTAGTATATAAAATGTACTTTTTAAAGTTGTCTGTTCTTTTTACTTTTTTTGTAGTTGTGTGAGTTATGTATCTGTCAAATTAAGGGTTGTTCAACGCAAATTCGCTTAGGTTCTGTTGTAAAACCCACATCAGTTAGAAGAGTTGTCTAACGTGTTTAAAATTATGCAAAAGTTAGACCAAGTCTCCAAGCTAAACGACTGCGTTAAGTAGAGCCGGTTTTATTCCTTAAACGAGAACTGTTTAAAATTTTGCGCCCTTGTCTTTTATTATCTGGTTTTATCTCTCAATGTCTTAACATCTTTGGTAAAATTGTTGAGCTGGAGGTAACTAAAAAACTTAACTCAAAAAGTAACACAGAAATACTTAACTTAAAATTGTAGTAACTCAAATTTTGTCAACTATAACGACATAACTCAAAATAAAACATCTTTCCGAAAACTTCACTCAGTGCAATATAGTCTTAACTTAAAATTTCTAAATATTTACACAACCTGTTATTTTAAAAATTAATGGTAAATAGAAAATAACTTCAATTTAAGATCTTTAACTTATAAAATAATAGTTTTTTTTATATCTGTAACAGGAAGTTAATAATCAGTTTTTCGTCGATTCTGAAAAAAGCCGAATTTTGAGTTACAACAGTATTGTAATACTATTGCGATATGTATGTACTAATACAAAATGTAAATGTTAGTAGGTACTTCAAAAAAGCATAGAGCCCTTAGAAGTAGTTTTAAAAAAGCAAGACTTTAGCTCTAGAAGCGCTTTGAGGGCACAAATTAGTGCCTTTAGCTTGTGGAACAATCCTATAAGTGCGGTTAAAGAGGAAAGTGCTCTTAAACTCAACAAATTTGCTTTAAGTAACTAGGCAGTAGCTTTAAGAGCAATTTTAGAGATTCACACTTATCTCTGGGTTGTTCTCTTCAAAGTTTTTTACATCTTTTAATACCAGAGGGAACTGCAATGCAAATTTTTAAAGCTGATTAGTTTACCACATACATCAATCAACTCATCTGTTATGTTTGTGATATTATACGAACTAGTTCTCGAGCGATTATTCGTAACTTCTGTGCTCAGAGCAGCTATGATGCTCCATTGAAAACAATATTCATCATTATTTTGAGCATTGATGCAGGCTTTCTTTTTTATTAATTAAAGTGGTAGCTTGAAATATGAAGATCCACTAATAGGTCTATATTTGTTAATGTTTACCTCTATCCTTAAAAATGACAATAAAGCCCATCCACTGTCTTTACATTGCAATTCCTCCAATTTATTTTTTTATTTCGGTATATATTTTTTCGAGATGATCATCCAATTCATCTTCTGAAACTACACTTAGCATTTTGGTTTGCATGCTTTTAGTGGCAATAATTGCACTATCAGGATCATCCGAATGTTTTATAAATTCGCCAAACACTTCGAGATTGAATTTAAAGGAATTCATCGCTTGAATTTCCTCTTGTAGAAGCCCCATGATTATCGGGTGCTTCTTATCAACAAGCATCTTTATGTCAAGAATGCTTTCATCCAAATTTTGAATAGAGAAAGTCTTAATTCTATTATTGAAAGCGGACGTCGTTGTACGTTTTGAACCTCTTTGTACGTTCTAAACCTAGTTGTTAAAGTCGTTTTGGGTTTTGTTTTTCTTATTTGTTTTTTATTCTCATTTTCCCAATCTGAATTACATATCTTTCTCATCCAAAACAAAGAATTTTTATTTTTTACTTTTTATTTTATTTTAATTTTTATCTTTTCATAGAATCAGCTAATGAATCCGGAAACCACTATCACAACATGGCTCCTATATATTATTGAACTGATGGGGTAATAAAAGATTACTGTCATCCTTAAACATTCTCGCTTATCGGGAATAATACACACTATTGAGTTTTCTAATGCTATTAAATGAAATTACAAAATTAGGAAAAAAAAAATCAAAGTAACCTAAAATCTCTATCACTTGTAAGAAAAATATTTTCTTTTCATATAAATAACCAATATATATACGGAGATCACTATCATCTCTTAGAAAAATACCTCTATAAATCATTTCAACTAATGGGAAGTATCCTTTTAAAGATCTATAAATGTAAGAAAATCTATCTTTGAATGTATCCTGAATCCACTATCACTTATTAGAAAAATACCTGTCCCATATATCATTCAAACTAATGGGGTAATTAAACGTCGTTGTACGTTTTGAACCTCTTTGTAGGTTCTAAACCTAGGTGTCAACGTCATTTTGGGTTTTGGGTTAAGTCTATTTCCTCCTATCATGAACATGAATGGTCATGACCGGTATCCTTTTAAAGATCTATAAATGTAAGAAAATCTATCTTTGAATGTATCCTGAATCCACTATCACTTGTTAGAAAAATACCTCTCCCATATATCATTCAAAATAATGGGATAATAAAACGTTGTTGTACGTTTTGAACCTCGTTTTACGTTCTAAACCTAGTTATTTTGGGTTTTGGGTTGAGTCCATCGATTGATCGATTGAGGACGTGGTAATGATGAGTCCGATTTTAAGGAAAAGTGTTTGTCTGTACTATTTCATATGAAATTGATTATATGTGGTGGGGATGGGAGATGAATTGGAAAGCCATATAAAATATTTTATAAAGAGTATAAAAAGGACATGAATATTACAGGATAGATATAGAATAGAATTAATAGCTAACTTGGTCGCAGCATAGCTCAAGACAGCGGAACATTTTAGCAAATACAAAACATATTATTTAAAAAAAAAAAAATAAAGAATAAAATCAAACTATTGGTCGCAGCCTAGCTAAAGACAGCGGGCCAATAAAATAAATAAAAAATCTGTTTTTTTCTCTTCTATCCGCATCGAGTCACCCTTCTCCCTTGGGGGAAAATACAGTGACAGTAGGCATTACAAAATTTTGGTGGCAGTGTTGTGGCATACATCACATTAAGATCCCCCTACCAAATAAAAACAGATTCTGTCAATATAGAAGACCGATCTTCTAATGCGTTCTCTGAGGCTATACACCGAGAAATAGTAACATAGCAACATTGGGCAGTGTAAAAAGACCAGGGTAAACTCAACTATAGGGTGCGAAGCCTGCCTGGCAAGATACAACAGCAGCAGTAACAGCAGCAGCAACAGCACCAGCTCAACAACAGCAACAACAGTAATACCGGCAGCAGAAACAACACAGCTTGAAATGGAAATTATCAACTATGATCCTAACTCGGAGTGGATGTTAGTAAATATAGTCAGCCAAAATGTGATCCATCTACGAATTGGCCAAATAGATATAGGAACTAATCATTCAAATAACCATTTGATCATTCCTAGCGTGTTGGTGTCTCTTAAACATGCTGCAATAGTTATTAAACCCTGCGGACAGCGTGTGTTTATAAAGAATGCTACTGGTTCTAGAGGCACATATGTAAACGGGAGGTTAATCGGTCCCAGTAAGAAAAGGCTAGAATTTGGCGATTCAATTAGCTTTGGGATCGATATGGACAACTTTGAGCTACGAACATGTCCATCCTATGTGTTAAAGAACACCACACTAGGAAATTTAGTCCGAAACCCTAGAACACTAGACTCGCTATTATTATTATTAGACAACCTCAACGAACCAGAAGATTCTATTGCAGTCACCAACACAAATAACGAAACAAATCCTAACCAACCATTCAATGTGGAAGATCTTTACCACCCCATCGAACTAAGAGCGTTACACGGAAGATTACATTTTACTCCTCGAACATTCTTCGAAACATGGCATACGCTAATCGACGATATAGAACCTGAAATAGCGGAAAACCCTTTAGCACTAAGAGATTTTTTCCTGAATTCATTTGAAGAATATGAAAATTAAAAAAAAAAAAAAAAAACAAAATTTACAATAAAAACGAGATTCTATAAAACTATTCTATTAAAAGAAATGTAATAATACTAATAATAAACATGTTTATGTACAATCTGTTTAAACGAATTTTATTTTTCCCTTTTCCTTTTTATTATTAATATTGTATAAATCTAAAATAATTTAAATATTCAATTTTCGCAAATTTTAGCTCGAAGGTCGTTCCAAGTGTTCTCACTATCTCAAATACATAACCACCTCTACCAATTGCTGACATACTGTTCGATGTTAGATCTGAATATCTACCAGGTAAAAAGACCTATAAAAGTAATCAAAAAATTAATTTGATAAAAAAGAAAGAAAATGTTTGACTTATCTTATATTCCCCTAGATCTGCTACGATTCGATCACCCCATCTGGTTTTAACTTTTTGTAGGGAGAAAATGTTATATCTGAATCCCATTTCCAACTCGGACAACTTCATCGTTGGCTTAAAACCACTGTTTTGGTTTAGCGAATTTGCCTCCCTCACAGCAAAATCATCTAAGGTAAAAATTGAATGCTCTTCCTCGAAATGCATTTTAGTGTTGTCTTCTTACAATCTTGAGAATAACTATGATGTTCTCCAACAAATATTTGTGTTTTTATAAGAAAATCTTCTCAGATAAGTATGTATATGTCTTTCAATGCATATTTAATTTAGATTTTCATTCAACCGATCATGTCCATTCATATTCATGATAGGGGGAGATAGACTTAGCCTAAAACCAAAAACCAAAAACCCAAAACCCAAAACCCAAAATAACCAGGTTTAGAACGTAAAACGAGGTTCAAAACGTACAACGACGTTTTACTATCCCATTATTTTGAATGATATATGGGAGACGTCTTTTTCTAACAAGTAATAGTGGTTTCAGGATACATTCAAAGATAGTCATTTCCCATCCCCACCACATATAATCAATTTCATATGAAATAGTACAGACAAACACTTTTCCTTAAAATCGGACTCATCATTACCACGTCCTCAATCGATCAATCGATGGACTCAACCCAAAACCCAAAATAACTAGGTTTAGAACGTAAAACGAGGTTCAAAACGTACAACGACGTTTTATTATCCCATTATTTTGAATGATATATGGGAGAGGTATTTTTCTAACAAGTGATAGTGGATTCAGGATACATTCAAAGATAGATTTTCTTACATTTATAGATCTTTAAAAGGATACCGGTCATGACCATTCATGTTCATGATAGGAGGAAATAGACTTAACCCAAAACCCAAAACGACGTTGACACCTAGGTTTAGAACCTACAAAGAGGTTCAAAACGTACAACGACGTTTAATTACCCCATTAGTTTGAATGATATATGGGACAGGTATTTTTCTAATAAGTGATAGTGGATTCAGGATACATTCAAAGATAGATTTTCTTACATTTATAGATCTTTAAAAGGATACTTCCCATTAGTTGAAATGATTTATAGAGGTATTTTTCTAAGAGATGATAGTGATCTCCGAATATATTCGTTATTTATATGAAAAGAAAATATTTTTCTTACAAGTGATAGAGATTTTAGGTTACTTTGATTTTTTTTTTCCTAATTTTGTAATTTCATTTAATAGCATTAGAAAACTCAATAGTGTGTATTATTCCCGATAAGCGAGAATGTTTAAGGATGACAGTAATCTTTTATTACCCCATCAGTTCAATAATATATAGGAGCCATGTTGTGATAGTGGTTTCCGGATTCATTAGCTGATTCTATGAAAAGATAAAAATTAAAATAAAATAAAAAGTAAAAAATAAAAATTCTTTGTTTTGGATGAGAAAGATATGTAATTCAGATTGGGAAAATGAGAATAAAAAACAAATAAGAAAAACAAAACCCAAAACGACTTTAACAACTAGGTTTAGAACGTACAAAGAGGTTCAAAACGTACAACGACGTCCGCTTTCAATAATAGAATTAAGACTTTCTCTATTCAAAATTTGGATGAAAGCATTCTTGACATAAAGATGCTTGTTGATAAGAAGCACCCGATAATCATGGGGCTTCTACAAGAGGAAATTCAAGCGATGAATTCCTTTAAATTCAATCTCGAAGTGTTTGGCGAATTTATAAAACATTCGGATGATCCTGATAGTGCAATTATTGCCACTAAAAGCATGCAAACCAAAATGCTAAGTGTAGTTTCAGAAGATGAATTGGATGATCATCTCGAAAAAATATATACCGAAATAAAAAAATAAATTGGAGGAATTCCAATGTAAAGACAGTGGATGGGCTTTATTGTCATTTTTAAGGATAGAGGTAAACATTAACAAATATAGACCTATTAGTGGATCTTCATATTTCAAGCTACCACTTCAATTAATAAAAAAGAAAGCCTGCATCAATGCTCAAAATAATGATGAATATTGTTTTCAATGGAGCATCATAGCTGCTCTGAGCACAGAAGTTACGAATAATCGCTCGAGAACTAGTTCGTATAATATCACAAACATAACAGATGAGTTGATTGATGTATGTGGTAAACTAATCAGCTTTAAAAATTTGCAGTTCCCTCTGGTATTAAAAGATGTAAAAAACTTTGAAGAGAACAACCCAGAGATAAGTGTGAATGTATTTGGATGAATCTAATGATAAAAAGAAAAGTGTTAAAATCATTGGTTCATTATATCATACACAAAAGGAGCAGAATATACACATTAATTTGATGTATTGTATAAACATTGATCGTAGAACTCACTACGTTTATATCAACAATATATCTCGCTTAATATGTAGTCAAATTTCGGGTAAAGAACATCAAATGCATCTCTGTAACGGATGTCTACAACATTTTGCTAGTAAGACTAAACTTGAAAACCACAAAAGCGAATGTTGTAGACTTATAACAAAAATGCCAAAGGGAGATAACACAAATATTTATTTCAAAAATTATGGAAGACAACTTCAAGTTCCACTAGTAGTGTACGCTGATCCTAGCTCCGATAAGCCACCAAACACCCGATCCTAAATTTTCATCAACAACAGCTGTCTAGCAACATATACCTTGTGCCTTCTCCTACTTCATCAAGTACAGTTTCAATGAAAAACTTGATAAGCAAGTGACATTTGTTGGTGAGTACTAACATTTAACTTGTTATAAACCATTTATTTTACCCACATTTCATTATTTTAAAAGATATGAATAATAATTTTTTCTTCCTTTCTTTTAGGCCAAAACTCTCCAGATAAATTTATCGAAATGCTGACATCGGATTTAACTGCCTTATATCTGGATGTGTTGGAGAAACCGAAGCCAATGAATCCACTGACGGATGCAGAAAACAACTATCAAGTAAATAATCCATCTTGTACAATTTGCAAATTAAGTTTTAAGGAAAGCGAGCTTAGAGTAAGGAACCATTGCCATCTCACTGGTATATTTATAGGACCTGCACATGTGAAGTGTAATTTAGTTTTTCGTGTCCCAAAATATTTTCCAGTTCTCTTTCATAATTTCTCGGGCTATGATTGTCATATGTTTATTAAAAGCCTCGCAAAAATTCAAGGAGACATTAACATCATTCCGATGAACAAGGAAAATTATATATCCCTATAAAAGAATTTATTTGGGTGAAAAAAGATTTTTTGAAATAAGATTTTTAGATTCAAATGGATTTCTTCAATCAAGCCTTGCTTCTTTAGCAAATAATTTATCTCTTGGTGACTTGAAAAATACAAAGAGTGTTTTCAAGAGAGCGAATCATTCAATTTAATGATAAGGAAAGGCGTATTCCCTTATGATCATTTAGATTCATGGGAGCGATTTGAAGAACCATCACTTCCATCTATTACTAAATTTCATAATAATCATGCTCTAAAGGTATGGAATCATTTTAAATGTAAAACATTTAAAGACTATACCATTCTATATCTAAAGAGTGATGTTCTCCTGTTAGCAGACATTTTTGAAAAATTCAGAACAGTTTGTAATTCTATATACGAACTTGACCCTTGCCATTATTTTACCGCTCCTGGTTTATCATGGGATGCTATGCTCAAAACAACAAAAATAAAGTTGGAGCTTTTAACAGACGTTGATATATACAACTTCTTTAAAAGTGGAATTCGGGGTGGGTTGTGTCAGTGCAGTCACAGAGATGCCGTTGCAAATAATAAATATATGTCAAGCTATGATCCAAATAAAGCATCGGAATATTTAATGTATCTGGATGCTAATAATTTATAATGGATGGGCTATGTCACAACCCCTTCCCTATGGTAATTTTCAGTGGGATAATCCTGAGTTATATACAACAAAGTATATATCCAACATCAAAGATGATAATGTTGGATATGTATTGGAAGTAGACTTAGATTACCCATCTAGTATCCACGATTTACATAATGATCTTCCATTCTGTCCTGAAAATATAATTACCTCGGGATGTAATATTCCTAAGCTTATTGCTCATCTCAATTCAAGAAAAAAATTCACAATCCATTTAAGAAACTTACAGCAGTGTATCTCTAATGGATTAATAGTGACTAAAGTGCACAGAGTCATGACGTTTAATCAATCAAACTGGCTTCAGAAATATATTTTGCTTAACACTGAATACGGAAAAGTAGCCAAAAATAAGTTTGAAAAAGATTTTTTCAAATTGATGAACAATAGTGTTTATGGTAAGACCATGGAAAATGTTGAAAAACGTAGAGATGTAAAAATTGTTTCTGAGTGGCATGCAATAAGAAACCAATTTTCAGCAAGAAAGCTAATTGCTCATCCGAATTTTCATAGTAGTAACATATTTTCACCGAATATGTGTGCTATTAAAATGAAAAAAGGGAGTATAAAACTCGATAAACCAATTTACTTGGGCTTTGTTGTTCTTGACCTATCAAAGTGGTTAATGTACGACTTTCACTACGACTACATGAAACCAAAATTTAACAACAAAATTCGTTTGAACTATATGGATACAGATTCTTTCATCTATTCCATATTTACAGATGATTTTTATGCTGATATCTATGATGAAGTAATCAATCCTGATAGATCTAGATTTGATACTTCTGAGTATCCTCCCAACAATATACACAACTTTCCCTTAAATAACGGCAAGGAAATAGGTCTATTTAAAGATGAAAATAACTCGAGAATAATGTTAGATTTCGTTGGATTACGTGCAAAACTATATTGCTATAGAGTAGATACCGGTGAGGTTACAAAAAAGGCGAAAGGTATTAAAAAATATGTAACAAATAATTTAGAATTAAGAGATTATAGAAATTGTTTAATTAAGAAACAAGATCAATATATGTAGATCAATGTATACCTTTAGAAGTAGAAATCATAAAATATATACTGAAAATATTAATAAGTTAGCATAAAGTTGTGGTGATACAAAAAGATTTATTTGTGCGGATTCAAAGACCACATATGCATGGGGGCATAAGAATATTCCAATATGGATGTTTGTTACTCAATAACGCTTGAACAACTGAATGGATCTTGATAAAATTTAACACACAAAAAAGTTATAGTCTGGATTACCGTATAGGCTACATTTTTTTTTATTATCAGGGGAGGGACATTGGGTGGTCGAAACACCCCTAAATTATTTATCTCTACTTCTATCTTCGTATTGCACTGAAATGTAGTACATATACATAAATAGTTGCATTGAAATGCCATACTTTGGTGGTGCGGGCCCAGAGAAGGGGCATTGTTTGATTAATTTACCTAAGCAGTAACGATGAAAACACTCAAAAAAGTTTAAAAAAAAAATAAAACAAAAATAAAATTCTCCGAATCAAAAACAAAAAAAATGTTTTCAAATATTTGTGTGTCTTTGAATTTAAACTATTTTAAGGTAAGTTAAACTTTATGTGCCTACAGGTTTAACTACATACATTATTATAGGATAGTTACATACATACGTATGTGATTTTCTCATTGTTTGTTAGTTTTTTCAAAATATCCTTCGCTTGGCTCCATTACCTTTCAGAAAAGGACTTGATTCGATTTATCGGTAAGCTGTTTTGTTTTAATCCAGGTACATGCATACGTTAAATAAAAATAATTCGTACGCTTTCAACTTCTCATGTTGAACAGAAGATCAGTTGTGACAGTTCTTGGCTAAGCTAAACGTGTTAATTATTTCAGTGGTAAGTCGTCTTTTTCAAATAGACTGTTCAAAGATGACACACAGAAGAAAAATAAACACCCAAAAACAACATTCCGTACTTCACACAAGATTTCCATTTACACAAGATTTCCAATGCAAGAAAAACTGAGCGAATCTACAGAAACTTTTAGACACATGATTTATTTTGAAAAACTTCAGTTGAAAAAAAAAAAATTTGCTTGCGGGAGTTCCCGCACGGGTACGCTAGTTGTATATATGTATCTATAAATAAAATATTATATATTATATTATATATATTATAATATTATATTATAGTAGTTTTAAAACGAAAAATGTTTAAATAAAATAAATAAAAATTTAAATCATATTAAAAACTTTGTATTTTTATTTTTTACTGGGAAATATTTCTTTCTTCTCTTTTGTTAAGCATCTATAGCACCAAAAGGACATAATTTGATTTCAAATGTATTCCATGAAACTCCCTCTTAATCCACTTAAAAATCCACTTAAAAATAATCCACTTAAAAATCCACTTAAAAATCCCCTTAAATTCTCTCTTAAAAATCCACTTCATTGATCCATAAAAATCCACTTAAAAATCCCCTTAAATTCTCTCTTAAAAATCCACTTAAAAATAATCCAACATAAAAATCCCCTTAAATTCTCTCTTAAAAATCCACTTCATTGATCCATAAAAATCCACTTAAAAATCCCCTTAAATTCTCTCTTAAAAATCCACTTAAAAATAATCCAACTTAAAAATCCCCTTAAATTCTGCGAAAATCCAACTTAAAAATCCACTTAAAAATCCCCTTAAATTCTCTCTTAAAAATCCCCTTAAAAATCCACTTCATTGATCCAGAACCGGCCAAAACCTACTACTCTCAAAAATCCAACTTAAAAATCCACTTAAAAATAATCCAACTTAAAAATCTCCTTAAATTCTCTCTTAAAAATCCCCTTAAAACTCCACTTCATTGATCCAGAACCGGCCAAAACCTACTACTCTCAAAAATCCAACTTAAAAATCCACTTAAAAATAGTCCAACTTTAAAATCCCCTTAAATTCTGAGAAAATCCAACTTAAAAATCCACTTAAAAATAATCCAACTTAAAAATCCCCTTAAATTCTCTCTTAAAAATCCCCTTAAAACTCCACTTCATTGATCCAGAACCGGCCAAAACCTACTACTCTCAAAAATCCAACTTAAAAATCCACTTAAAAATAATCCAACTTTAAAATCTCCTTAAATTCTGAGAAAATCCAACTTAAAAATCCACTTAAAAATAATCCAACTTAAAAATCCCCTTAAATTCTCTCTTAAAAATCCCCTTAAAAATCCACTTCATTGATCCAGAACCGGCCAAAACCTACTACTCTCAAAAATCCAACTTAAAAATCCACTTAAAAATAATCCAACTTAAAAATCCCCTTAAATTCTGAGAAAATCCAACTTAAGAATCCACTTAAAAATAATCCAACTTAAAAATCCCCTTAAATTCTCTCTTAAAAATCCCCTTAAAAATCCACTTCATTGATCCAGAACCGGCCAAAACCTACTACTCTCAAAAATCCAACTTAAAAATCCACTTAAAAATAATCCAACTTAAAATCCCCTTAAATTCTGAGAAAATCCAACTTAAAAATCCACTTAAAAATAATCCAACTTAAAAATCCCCTTAAATTCTCTCTTAAAAATCCCCTTAAAAATCCACTTCATTGATCCAGAACCGGCCAAAACCTACTACTTCAGTTCTGAGTAAATGAGCGGATACCACGCCCCTGAATGGAAAACCTCAAATTTTATATTTTTTTCTTTTGCATTAATTCCCACCTCTTTACCAAATTTCATCGTTTTACAGCAGTCGGAAGTGCTCCATTCAACCAACACCAATTCGGAGAAAGTGGGCGGATACCACGACCCCTGAATAGAAAACCTCTGTTTGCATGACAAGATCAACCGTTGTGCAAAATTACAAGATTCTACGATGTCGGGAAGTGCTCCATAATTTTGATGATCTGTCAGTCCTTCAGTCAGTAAGTCAGTCAGTTACGGTTTTTGTGATTTTTGAGGCCTTAAAAGATACTTGAATAAATAAATGAAATGAAATATCTCAGGAACCGCTTATGCTAGAAAATTGAAATTTAGTAAGGCGCCTGCGCCTGACTAGCTTAGCAAATATTCGGAATTTTAAGTTTCTGACTTTATTGGTACTCAAGATAGGGAGGGGTCAAAAATCGCCTAAGTTTGTTCCTGTAAAAAGGGTGTAGTGCCAGAACTTGGCTGGGCCCTTTGATATGTCAAAGAGTCATATGAAGATAATACGACATTCGATGATTTTAACTTTAGTAAAAGGGTAGAGAAAGTATTTTGCTATATTCGATTAAAATTTGTAAAATCTTTCTTTTTAACCTAGATTCATACTAAAACAGCTTTAACATTGTACTAATTCAACTAAAATTTTGCACAAATTATTTTTCAAATTCAAACTACACGCTGCAAACCTTTTAATTTCCCATTTAAAATATTGGCTTTAATGCTTCTCAACAACAAATCTTGTGCCATTGTACAATTTTGGTTGGTTGATATGAAGCATATGATAATTGGTGCTCCAACTTTCAATTGCAATATGTGCGGTGGCAGGCCTGGTAAACTCAATGAATTTAAAAATTTTGTGGGATGGTTGACCACCTCATCTTCATTACTTGCAGGAAATTTCGATCTTAAGTTACTTCGCTTAAATGCTCGAAAAATGTGATTTGTCTGGAATACAATTGACTTTAAGCCATGCGGTTTTGTTCCAAAATTTAGGCCACAATTGAATTAAGTCAGAATTTCAAGTAAACAGTACATAATTTTTTTAATTCAATTGGATAGTTTTAGGTTAACCCTGATAATCTTAATTTGTTTTCGTAATGACGGATAAGCACTCTCTAGAATCAGTTTTATAAAATATTCCTAACTCTCCCGATTTGTTTCGTAATAACTTTTTCATGGCCATAAACAAAACGAAAAAAGAATAACGCATATCTATCGTTTCCGTTTGAATCGTAAGTTATGGTCATGAGCTCATACAAAAATACCATAGAAAAAGAACGTTCAGTTTTCCTCAATTTGAAAATGTTCCCGTGGATTTTCTTTCATACAAACCATAACCTAACAATAAGTACGAATAAAAAAAAGTAAGTAATTCAAATCGGTCAAACCGTACTCAAATATTGATCTTTTCTGAGTTCTATTAAGCAAAGTTGGTTCTAATTTCCATACTTATTTGCACTAATACGAGTATTTTAAATAGAAATGAAAACACAAACGGTGTCAACTTAAAATATTTAAAATTTATTTTAAATAACATATTTTATTAAGTAGGTAATATGTTTATGTTGTTTATTTCTGAGACATATTTTCATGGACCTTAGTAAATTCAATTAATCCTCTTCCAGACCACAATCATTCACTTTTACTTGTTTCCATTCTGAAATTATTCATAAAAAGAGGCTGGGTGCGACCCACACTGATAACTTCCCATTGTGGTAAGAAAACCTTGAGTAGAATTTTACATCTTTTTCATGAACAAAAAGATAAAAACATATTGTGACGTTTTCTTCAATTTTACCATAGCTATTAATGGAATTTGAATATGTGGGACTTGGGTACAACTGAACAACCTTATTCATATACGTATATGTACAGTACATACATTCTTCTAAAAACTAAGTTGATAATAAAATAATAAAATTATGTATTATAATATAGAAATTACTTTATTATTTCGGTTCCAAACATTTTAATTGAAAAAAATTTAAAAACGAGATATTCAAATATAAAAGATATGGTTTGGTTATTGATGGAAGGGTACTTACAAAATATATCCGCTCTAAAACTAGATATATGTCATGTATAAACCATTTGTTAGAAATTGTATTATGTATAAAATTAAATAATGGCAAAGTCAATATCATTGCTCGTTCTCAAGATATTCTAGTCGAAAAACAAATATTACCACTTTTTAGTAGATTTTTTTTTATATTTTTGTTAAAACTGTCAATTCGATACTTTAAAATTTAACCATATGTTAATAATTGTATTATGTCGATACCTTCCCGTAAGAATGTACTAAGCGACACTTTTTTCGAAAATGACTTTTTGATGAGGAAATATACTATGTGTAAAGTGCCACGTTTTGGCCTGCGTTTCGCCAACCTATTATGCATGAAAAGGAAACTAGAGTAAAAATAAAAAAAAAATTATCAACTGCCATGTTTTCTCATTAAGAGAATGTTGCCCCTGAAATTTGTATTATCCGCCAAAAAAATTATGCTAAGCGACATTAATAAAGATCTCATTGTCGTGAGCAACAAAAAATTTTGTTAGATGTCACTTAGTTTAACCAAAATTGTCTCTTATGTCTCTATGATTCAACTAGAACTTTCTTCGTTTTTTTTTTTGTTTCCTGAACAATTTTAGAAATGTCGCTTAGTATACATTCTTACGGGAAGGTATCGATGTATAAAACAACATACTTTAGAAGGCACTATCGGTGCTCATTCCCAAGAAATTCGACTTGAAATACAATTTTAACTAGTTTTCACTAAAATTTTTGATAGTTTTTTTTTATTTAAAAAAACTATTAATTCAATATTTGTCAACATTTTACCAATTGTACAAAATTATACTATGTATAAAATAAACTAAATTAGAAGTCGATATCACTACTAGTTCTCGAGAAATTTGAGTCGAAAAACAATTTTTACCAATTTTAAATAGAATTTTATATAGTTTTTTATTTTTTGTAAAAAAACTGTAAAGTGATTTTTTTTGAAATTTTCACCAGTTGTCAAACACATTATTTTTCGTAAAATAAAATTATTTTGAGTTTCAAATTGTTTTCCGTTCTTAGAATATGTGGGTTATGAAATTTTTTTTTTCAGTTTTTTTTATTTAAAAAAATAACGGTAAGTTCATTTTTGTCCAAATTCATACCAAATCTGTATGAACTTATAATGAGTTTATTATGTTTTATTTGAAATCAATAGCATTATTTTTTCGTGAGATATTTGAAACTAACCAAAATTTCGACTTTTTTTTTAAACCGTTATAGTGAAAAAACTACTCATTGAATTTTAATAAACGCCCTTTCAGCCTCTTTCGAAGTTATTATCTATTAAAAAAAATTTATTTGAAGTCGATATCTTTACTCGTTCTTGAGATATCGATGTCGAAAAATGGTACGAGAACGTACGGACGTACGAACGTACGAACGTACGAACGTACGAACGTACGTACACACACACACACAGACATCTCTCTAAAAATGATTGATATAGCCTCTAGGGACCTTGAAACGTCGAGAAATGTCAAAAATTCCAATTTGACAAATCGGACCGATTACAATAACTCCCTATGGGAAGTTAAAAATTAGGTATTTCTTTCATGAAAAAAATTCAGCAAATTCACTCACTGTTATTTGTAAAGCAATTTTCCATATCATAAATGCAATTATTTCCAAAAACTTCAGTAATTTCTCCGTTAGAAGCACATACTGGATCGTAAATAAATGGACATGGTCTGAGGCAGTCTTGCACAACAATCGGATCTATCTGATGCAAGCACAATGTCATGTGAGTTGGTATCCAAGCTACATATATTAATGTAATAATTGAAAGTTTGTTCAGAAATAACATGGGTATTTATAGCTACTCGTATACTTACAATTTCCATTCCGACATTTGTTATATCTCATCAAGCATTCATTGTGGAAATACTTGAACTTATTGTTTCCATCGAATGCGCAAAGAGGATCGATAATTTTCGGACATGTTTCAGGACATTCATAGTCCAATTCGTTTTCAGTTTTATAACACTCTGCATTAAGGACGAAAACAAACAAAATCAAAGCGAAAAATCTTTCCATAGTTACTTAAGTAGCTTTAAATGCGATATGAGCATATTTCATGCTCAATGCATTTATATATTTGCTACTGAAACCCAATAAAAAACTTGAACAAAACTAATTAATCATCGGTTTAAATCAATATTCCGATAAAATTGGTATTAAGTTTCTTGCTACACCTCTTCCCTCGGTTCGAAGTCAATAAAAGTTATATCGGCGCCCATCTGAATTTATATCTTTATGTCAATATTGATTTTATTTATATAAGATAATTCCACTCCGATTAGTGATCTCTTTATCAATCTGGAGAGTAATATGATGCTTTTGAGGCCATGTTTGTTATTTGTATATGTACTTACGCAGTTGGTTACAAGCGCAAAACTGGTCATATTCCCCTTACAAATAACATGACCACAAAAATTAATATTTTCTAACTGAATAATGAAACCAAAGAAGTTTAAGTTCAGGAACTCAAGTGAAAAGCTAACAAGCGCATAAATGGAGATTGTTCTTAGTAATCAATAGCTACCTTGTCAGATTAAGATTGTTTAACATTGAAACTGACTTAATGTAAATCCATCAAAGATGTTACTGTTTTTAGTTTTGATTCTGAATTTAAATTCACAAGTATCTTATCTTCTATAAGACAAAAGCCTTCCGGATGACCAATTTAAAACGCCTGTATTTTCCTTTTAAAATATTTTGATTGGTCGGACATTTCGACATTATTCATTCGGAATTAACCTGAATATTGAAAATAAACCTTTTGATTTTATACAATGATGGTAGGTACCTAATAATTTTTCTTCACTGTCCGGGGTGAAAATGAAATTTTGCTGCTTCTTTTGGGGCGACTTTCCTTTAAGGTAGCACGCGTATAATATTGATTTTCTTTTTACACGTAGCTAGTGGCCTCATTATAACAGATTTAAAATATTAAAGTGAGGAAACATCGTTAAATCTTAAAAAATCAGTTTTACATTTCAGTTTTAACCTCAGTTTTTTAAATTAATAGTACTGTGGGTGGCTCGTTTCGCGGGTTCTCAGAATTTTAACTCCCTTTTCAGGGCCAATCCCGCTCACGCAAGACGCAACTTCGTTGCTCCGCTTAGGGCATGTAAATCCGCCAGGTAGTCGTCTATGTCAACAGTAATACTAAATACTAAAATACTAATACTAAAATTTTTTATGCAGCTGTCAGTGAGATGTCAAAACAACTTGTTATCTGTCAAAGACAGCGACATGTTTTTAGAATACAAAGTATTGTACGTTTATAGGTATTGTATTGTATTTTTATTTCTTATTAAATTCATAACACATCAAATTATGTATTAAAATAAAACAATTCATTTACTAAAAACTATAAGAAAGGTTGGTGACATTCATTATATATATATAAAAAAAATAGAGTTGAATGCCACTTCTATTATCTTAGAAAATACCAAAATTTAACAATTGGGTGGGGTGACCCTAAAGGATTAAGAACATTATAATAAAAAAATAATAATAAAATTAAAAAATATATTCAACAATAGCAAAAACAATAATTAAATAAACAAAATGTATATATGAAGATTTAAATTAAATAATTAAACCAAAATATCAGAAATACGAGAATCTAACGAAGTATAATCTAAACTAAATAGCCACATTTTTACACTTTTTAAGAACGTTCCAGGTAATGTTATTGTCCTGATTTCTTGTGGAAGTAAATTAAATAACCGGTAAGACAAAATAGAAAAAAAATTACGATACGCAGTGGTACGGAAAAAGGGTACTGATAGAACATTTGAAAGGTTTCCACGAAGATGATAGAAATTAAACGGAAATTAAGATTCCCAGATTTCATGAAGAATATTTTAAGTACCTTAAAACAATACAAATGACGAACAGGGAGAATTTTCAGACCACAGAACAAAGGGAAGCTAGAATGTCCACCAGATTTACGGCAAATTTTCCTAATGACATATTTTTGCAAAATCAACAGCGGTTGTATTACATTACGATACGCACCTCCCCAACACGCTATTAAATATTGTAACTTAGAATGGAAAATACCATAATAAATTTTTAATAAAAGCTCTGTTGAGCATACTTTACGCAAATAATAAAAATGACGAAGGGTGCATCGGAGATACTTTTTCAGAATACCAGCGTGATTAGCAAAAGTCATCCTAGAGTTAAGGGTAAGTCCCATCTACACTCTCAATTAAGAAACATTTATCAGAACATGAAAGATTATAGCAAAAAGACGGAGAGAAGAGGCAAGACGAACAATTGCACAATGAAAGTTTAAATCGACTACATTCTGGAGCGTGAAAGTAAACATTAGATTCGACATAGTTTGAGGAAGAACCTTGTGGAACACCCAAGTTAAAGAACCTAATGTCGCTCCTTGTATCCTCTATCTTAACTCTTTGTGACCTATTTTCGAGATATGACTTAAACCAGTTGAGCATAAACCCACGAAATCCAGCTGTTTCTAGTTTTCTCAACAAGAAATTATGGTTGACCATGTCAAATGCTTTGGTAATGTCAATAAATAAGCCAGCCGTACATTTTTTTAGGATATAACAGAAACTTTGTTTGTGGGACAAGAACTTTTACTTCTACCGCGCTACGTCAGTACACACCACCGTTTTTATATTTATACTGTGGGTTCAGAAACTTCCCTGTAATCAACAAATAATTCCCTTTCAAAATCAACAAAAAAAAAACGAAAATTACCAATAATGTCCCAAAAATAACCAGACCAGTCCAGACCAAAGAAACATTTTTTAAACATTTCAGAAACATTTAAGAAACATTTCAGAAACATTTAAAAGACATTTCAGAAACAGAGAAACTTTTCTGAAATGTTTTCTTTGGTCTGGACGCTCGGATCCACTCTTGACGAAAATTTTAAAAATAAAATCAAAAAAGCCAATGATATATCTGAAATTTGCGAAAATATAAATTGTGATAAAGATGAAGTAGAAAAAAAATTCAAACAACAACACAGGCGAGAAAAAAATGTACAGACAACTCAATCTGGAAACAATGGGAAACAAAGAAACATTTCAGAAATGTTTCTCAAAGCGTCCACACCAAAAAAACAAATCAGAAACATTTCTGAAATGTTTTTTAAACAAATGGGAAACATTTCAGAAACATTTCTTAAACAATGTTTCCTGAAATGTTTCTTTGGTGTGGACACACCTTTAAACAAATGGGAAACATTTCAGAAACGGTTTTTAAACAATGTTTCCTGAAATGTTTCTTTAGTGTGGACACACCTTTATATACACAAGGAAAAATATCAAAATAAACAAAAAAAGTGCATTTCGTATGCAAATTGAGGAACTTTAAAAATTAATTAAAAATACTTATAAATGTTTCCTCACTTTAAAATTGCGATATTTGTTATTAAAATGTGCTAATCTGCCGAATAAAACTAACCGCGAGTGAAAATTCTTGCTACCTTAAAGGAAAGTTGAGCCCTTCTTTTTAATTAATTCATTGTCTTATTTGGGAAGATGTACAGAAATGAGAACAAAATGGAAAAACGGTAAAAAAAATAGAAATTATTCGGTTTTTCAACGTTGTTGCAGCGGTCGTTTCTTTGAACCGAATTACGATGAATCTCTCACACAATTCGTATTCGACGTAAATGACCGCTATCTTCCGTTAAATATTAGTTCCGAGCTTTAACGATCTAGGTGGCCAATCGACAGGACAATTTCTTGATGCAACATCATCGAATTGAGTTTTCAATAAATAAATTGTTCCAACTGCTTGTCACAACATGCAATGGACCAAAAACGTTGCAACATGTCTCTGTAGCGATCTCCATTGACTGTAAAGTGAAGAAATTTTGATCAACGAAAAAGAACGGCCCAATGACATCATCAGCATGAAAACCACACAAGACTATTTGACGGATGCAGTGGTGTTTCTTGATTTTTTCTCCTGAAAAATACTGCATATTATATTTGTTGACGAAGTCATTGGGGGCTATCGTGAACAAAATTTCCCTCGGAATTTTCCCCATCTTCGAAAATTGGAAAGATCAATACTTCTGCACTGTTCATTGTAAGCTGGCGACTGGCATTTTTAAATGCGAGCCAAAGTCATAACGAAACTTAATTCCCAATATTAATAAATTCCAAGGAAAACTTTCGACATTATTCGACAATTTTGAAAGTTGGGAGTAATTCCCAGGGAAATTTTATTCACGGTAGGCTCCATTTATATTTGTAAACGTTTTTCGTTGGTGAGCTTCACCAGCATGAAAATGTTGTTTTACTTAATGACTTGACCCTGGCCGCCTTCAGGATTCCCTTGAATAGTCTATCTAGGATAGGGTACTATCCATAAATTTAGTTGGTGTCAAAAGTTAGCTAATACCTACGAAGAAAATTAAATTGTAATATTGTCCTGCCTACATTTTTGGTGCAGAAATCAATGGCGCAAAATTTAGGTTGCATTACTACGATGTTATAGATTTTTTAGTATGAAACTTGGTTAAAACTTACTTTACCAAAAAAGTTAAAGTTAAAATCATGGAATTATTTTAGTATCGTGTTAACTTCAAACATCAAATATCAAAACAGGTCTGTTTACTTAGTTTTTTTGCATGAACTTTCAATACTTTAGAAAAAATGTATTAAGAAAACACATAGCCTTAGCACAATACTAGTTACAAATTAAGAAAAAGTGAGTAAAAAGTTATCAAATTGTTATGTAGTGTCATACTAACACCTTATTATTAAGCTGTTTAAAATTTTGCTTTTCTGTACTATGTAACGTTCTGTGACAGGTACCGTTAATAACATTTTTTCACCAAAATGTAGTTCATGCTGCGACAAACCTAATTTTTATCAAAATCGTACGATTCGTTTTTGAAATAAATAAGATTTTACATATGGGCTCTAGGGAAGCACCACGTCGAGATACAGACATACAGACAGAGAGACGGAATTACAGGACCCACTTTTTTGTGTTCTCTATCATCGTACTGTCAATTATAATTATATTTATATTTGTAAGAACTTTCCAAAACAAAACCTTTCCGTAGTATAGTTCGCGTGTTTTTTTTTTTTTTATTTCAACTTTGTTACTATCAAACAACTGTCGGAATAATATTAACATTCGTAGATTATGGCGTTGTAGGTATATAAACTTTATATAATGACGTGCCACAGCCACCTATACACAAGCGGCTGTCACACTATTTCTATTATGTACAATGATTATTTTAAAATTATGTCTATGTCTATGTCTCATGAAGTAGATGACGTCAAAATGTGCCAACCATGTGAACTGACAATTTAGTATTGTAAAGTAATTGGTTATCTATTTTCATAACAGTTCTGACAATATTGTAAGATTTGACAATCCCTCTTAACCTAGCTAATCTCTTCATTCCTCCATTTTTCAAATGAATACCAATATCTTTTACTTTTATGTTCTGAGCACTCAATTGAACTAATTAATTAAGGCTAAAATTAATTAAAATAAAGTAATTTATTTAAATTAAATATGTACAATAGTAATACTATAAGCAGTGCTTCTTGGAGTTTTGAGGATTAAGACAAAAATTAAATGTTCTTCGTTTTGATTTATTAATTACCTGTTCTTCTTTCTTATTAAATGACATTTTGCATCAATTTTGCAACTGCCCGGGTAGCTCAGTCGGTAGAGCGTTGGACTTTTAATCCAACGGTCCAGGGTTCAAGTCCCTGCTCGGGCGATGTTATTTTTATTATTTTGTTCGCTCTTATTTTGTTTATAAAATACTTTTCATATTGTGTACGTTGAAGCGCAATCCCTTCGCTTTTATTCGTAAGAAAAATTAAAAAACAAATCAAAGAACTTGTGATTTCCCTAAGAAACACGTAATCATTAATTTATTCGTGTTTTGTTAAATGCATAGTACATATTATTTCAAAACAATAATTAGTGGATCTATTTGTTAATTTTTTTTATTTAAATAATAAAATAACTTAATTTAACGTGGGGTGTAAATTACTAAGAAGTAAAATGTTCAATAAATTCAGTGACCGACAGGGGTGTCTATTACTGGCCCGATTGGACGTTTTTGAGGATGTTAGTTACGGACGCCATCGTTTTTGTCCTTTTTTTCTGTCATTATTTTAAACCACTTTTTATTTTGCTAATAAATCGTAATTTTTAAATCTTCAACTGCTCGTCCATATTTTTTCAGGAATTTATTATTAAAAAATGCCTAAGCAAAATTAGTTTAAGAAAAAGATTTGCAAAATGTAGATAAAAAAAAATCCGTGACTAAATTCAGCGTTTACTTTCAGAAACTTATATGTTACTCATATGTTATATGCAGCAAAAACAGAAAAATACATTAACAATTTTCTTTGATCATCTTGTAGATAGATTAATTTTCTAATGACATTAATGTATTGATTTTTGCATTATTTATATAAATATATTTAAATCAGTAACTAACTATAACTAACATTCAAATTATATATTAATTTTGTTTATACACTCAGAGAAAAATCGCAACGTAATTTTTAATGCGATTCCTTTCAAATTTACGTTGTGGGCCACTTTGAAAAAACGACCTTAAATGAAAGTAAAACTACTTGGATTTAAATACGAAACCGATTAAACAAAGAGTTTTACTACGAAACGTCTTTGAATTAAAAATAAACGTCTTCAAATCAATGGTTTTTTTTGGTTGAAAATATTTCAAACGAAAAACAACGTTGATTAAAAGACGAATACACTTTAATTTAAAGTAGAAAATGTTTGTTTCTTATTCAAAGAAGAAGCTTATTTGAATCAAAGTTAAAACGTTGTTGAATCAATGTCGGACAAAAATTTGGTCTCTTTAAATCAATTGATGAGCACATTGATTCAAATTCGTTTTCTTTTCATCATAACAAAATAAAAAAAAGTAAGACGAAAAAATGTAGTTTCAAATGCGTTACCACTTTAATTTAAAGTAGAAAATGTTTGTTTCTCATTCAAAGTAGAAGCTTATTTGAATCAAAGTTAAAACTTTGTTGAATCAATGTCAGAAAAAAATTTGGTCTCTTTAAATCAATTGATGAGCACATTGATTCAAATTCGTTTTCTTTTCATCATAACAAAATAAAAAAAAAGCAAGACGAAAAAATGTAGTCTCAAATGCGTTACCACTTTAATTTAAAGTAGAAAATGTTTGTTTCTTATTCAAAGTAGAAGCTATTTGAATCAAAGTTAAAACGTTGTTGAATCAATGTCGGAAAAAAATTTGGTCTCTTTAAATCAATTGATGAGCACATTGATTCAAATTCGTTTTTTTTTTCATCATAACAAAATAAAAAAAAGCAAGACGAAAAAATGTGGTTTCAAATGCGTTACCACTTTAATTTAAAGTAGAAAATGTTTATTTCTTATTCAAAGTAGAAGCTATTTAAATCAAAGTTAAAACGTTGTTGAATCAATGTCGGACAAAAATTTGGTCTCTTTAAATCAATTGATGAGCACATTGATTCAAATTCGTTTTTTTTTACATCATAACAAAATAAAAAAAAGTAAGACGAAAAAATGTGGTTTCAAATGCGTTACCACTTTAATTTAAAGTAGAAAATGTTTATTTCTTATTCAAAGTAGAAGCTATTTAAATCAAAGTTAAAACGTTGTTGAATCAATGTCGGACAAAAATTTGGTCTCGTTAAATCAATTGATGAGCACATTGATTCAAATTCGTTTTTTTTTTACATCATAACAAAATAAAAAAAAGTAAGACGAAAAAATGTGGTTTCAAATGCGTTACCACTTTAATTTAAAGTAGAAAATGTTTATTTCTTATTCAAAGTAGAAGCTATTTAAATCAAAGTTAAAACGTTGTTGAATCAATGTCGGACAAAAATTTGGTCTCTTTAAATCAATTGATGAGCACATTGATTCAAATTCGTTTTTTTTTCATCATAACAAAATAAAAAAAAGTAAGACGAAAAAATGTGGTTTCAAATGCGTCACCACTTTAATTTAAAGTAGAAAATGTTTGTTTCTTATTCAAAGAAGAAGCTATTTAAATCAAAGTTAAAACGTTGTTGAATCAATGTCAGAAAAAAATTTGGTCTCTTTAAATCAATTGATGAGCACATTGATTCAAATTCGTTTTCTTTTCATCATAACAAAATAAAAAAAAGCAAGACGAAAAAATGTGGTTTCAAATGCGTTACCACTTTAATTTAAAGTAGAAAATGTTTGTTTGTTATTCAAAGTAGAAGCTATTGGAATCAAAGTTAAAACGTTGTTGAATCAATGTCGGACAAAAATTTGGTCTCTTTAAATCAATTGATGAGCACATTGATTCAAATTCGTTTTTTTTTACATCATAACAAAATAAAAAAAAGTAAGACGAAAAAATGTGGTTTCAAATGCGTTACCACTTTAATTTAAAGTAGAAAATGTTTATTTCTTATTCAAAGTAGAAGCTATTTAAATCAAAGTTAAAACGTTGTTGAATCAATGTCGGACAAAAATTTGGTCTCTTTAAATCAATTGATGAGCACATTGATTCAAATTCGTTTTTTTTTTCATCATAACAAAATAAAAAAAAGCAAGACGAAAAAATGTGGTTTCAAATGCGTTACCACTTTAATTTAAAGTAGAAAATGTTTATTTCTTATTCAAAGTAGAAGCTATTTGAATCAAAGTTAAAACGTTGTTGAATCAATGTCGGACAAAAATTTGGTCTCTTTAAATCAATTGATGAGCACATTGATTCAAATTCGTTTTTTTTTTTACATCATAACAAATTTTAATTTAAAGTAGTACATTTTTATTTTTGATCCAAAGGTGAAATGATAATATTTAAAGTATTATGAAATCCTTGCATTTAAATTTACAAAACGACATCATTGTTGTTACCTTCTTTGCAATGTGGTTTGGTATTTATTTATTTTTGGCGCCAAATGGAAGACATGATTTGATTTAAACTCTTGTTAACTTTGATTTGAAGTTGCTTTCTCTTTATTTTAAACTCTTTTCTTCCTTGATTTAAAGTTGTTTTCCCTTTACAAGAATATCAAATACGTTTGTACATTGAATCAAAGCATTTTCACTTTAAATCAATGTGGGAATATAAATTTCAACTTTCAATCAAATACTTACTTTATACTCGTAGTATCATTTTACTCCTATGTTGAGAAAAACATAAATGGTCTACATATTTCTAAATGTTTCAATTTCAACAAAGAATAATGACGGGACCATTATTAAATATCTTTCTTAACAGAATATTACAAATCTTGTGCCCAAACTAAAGTTTCCAAAGCTATCAAACGCAGAAGTTTTGTATACAATTTATATTAAAAAGTATCTCTTAAGATCTCGTGGGTAGAAATTCAAATAAGGTTTTGATAACCCGGCATAAAATCTGATCTCTAATTCAATCAATCTAGGAATTTTCATAAAACGTAAAACCATGTATTGAAATATAAAATTGCTGGTTCTTACTTTAGGGAAATAAATAGTTTGGCTTTGGTCATTTCGTTTGCCAAGCCCCAAAATAAATTAAGAAAACATAAAATCTTACGTTTATGAATTTTCATTCATCATTTTGTTGTTTTCGAATCATTATATAATTCTTCCCTTGAACTTTTCAAAATTACAGCACTGCTGCTAACTTCTTCGTTTTATGTGTCGGCAATATCCTTATATGTACATTCAAACCATGCACGAAACGTTCTTCTTTTCCAATCAGTTTCTGCTTTCAGTTTGATCCACCGATTGAAAAGTTGGTAGCATTGTACCAAATTCGATACAATTAAGTTTGTTGAAGTACAAAAGTACAATTTAAAATCATGAAATTTTTCGCAAACTAATCATTAATAAAAATTCGTAGGTATTTTGAATGGAATTTACACGGTAATTTATTAGATTCTTTGTTTGCGCGGTCTGAATACATTCATTCTAATACAAAATTACTTTTTTGTTATCTTATTAATTTTATGTTAACTTTTTTTTAAGTTTTTTTCTTCAAATAAAATTTGTGAATTTGCCTTTATTTAGTCCTTTTTTTCGAAACTAGTTTGCGGTACAATTAGTACAATTTTAAGAACAAATTCAATACAATTTAAAAACCTCGAATTCCATCCCTGGCTGTTCGTTGGCGGCTTTGTTTTATTCCCATATTATACCTATGAAGATATACGAGTACCTTGTCTACATCCGAGTAGGTTTATGTATATACCAATACCTACATAATCATTCGCGCGTCACGCTCAATAAGAATTCCACAATTATGGAATATTTGAGAAAAAAAAACACGAAAACAATATTATGTATGTATGTACATTTTTTCTGCTGGCAATTGCTTGCTACTTTAGGAGCATTTTTCTTCTTTCAGACATAGATATTATAATACATATTACAATTTTTGCAATGTTTGAACTCTTCTCCTTCGTTTATTCAAGGCGAATCTCTGTTGCAAATTTATATTTCCAAATATCCTAGTTATTGTTCACTCAAATTATGTAATAATGACATGCAGTACCTATGTACATTTTTTTATTGCCAGAGATAAAACCTAAATCGTATACATATTTATTAAAAAGATTAAAAAACAAGTCGTAAAACTTCGATTTTATTTTACTTTATCATATACTTTTAACATACTCGTATTAGGTACGAGTATTTTCCAAGCTTCTAGGTAGTTTTATATTGAAAGTCCATTTCGCAAAAAAATAATAGATATAAATAAACCAACTAAGGTATTTTCATCAAACAACCATTGAAAATAATTTTTGAAAGTAGGAAAAAACCCCACATTATAGAGATAAACTTGGAATATACCCTTTCGGCCCATGAATCTTTGCGTCTAAGCGTCAAAATTTTGCCCAAAATAAAACTAGATAGTAAGATACTGTAAAAATACCTGTCCCAAACCATTTGTTTTATCTTAAATGCTTCACAAATTATATGCTTTTTAACAATTGATCATTCGTTGTGGTAATATTTAAAGTATTATGAAAACCTTCCATTTAAATTTACAAAACGACATCATTGTTGCTACCTTCTTTGCAATGTGGTTTGGTATTTATTAATTTTTGGCGCCAAATGAAAGAAATGATTTGATTTAAACTCTTTTTAACTTTGATTTGAAGTTGCTTTCTCTTTATTTTAAACTCTTTTCTTCCTTGATTTAAAGTTGTTTTCCCTTTACAATAATATCAAATACGTTTGTACATTGAATCAAAGCATTTTCACTTTAAATCAATGTGGGAATATAAATTTCAACTTTCAATCAAATACGAAACATTTTAAATCAAACACGGAACGTATTTATTTCTCTTTGAATAACTGTACTGTTTTTTTGTCTAGGCTTTCGAAGTGGCTACTATATACTCGCAGTACCATTTTACTCCTATGTTGAGAAAAACATAAATTGTCTACATATTTCTAAATGTTTCAATTTCAACAAAGAATAATGACGGAACCAATATCAAATATCTTTCTTAACAGAATATTACAAATCTTGTTCCCAAACTAAAGTTTCCAAAGCTATCAAACGCAGAAGTTTTGTTATCTATGTAGGTACTTAAGCATAATTTTTGTAGGTATACAATTTATATTAAAAAGCATCTCTTAAGATCTCGTGGGTAGAAATTCAAATAAGTTTTTGATAACCCGGCATAAAATCTGATCTCTAATTCAATCAATGTAGGAATTTTCATAAAACGTAAAACCATGTATTGAAATATAAAATTGCTGGTTCTTACTTTAGGGAAATGAATAGTTTGGCTTAAGTCATTTTGTTTGCCAAGCCCCAAAATAAATTAAGAAGACATAAATACTTACGTTTATGAATTTTCATTCATCATTTTGTTGTTTTCGAATCATTACAAAATGCTTTACTTGAACTTTACAAAATGACAGCACTGCTGCTAACTTCTTCGTTTTATGTTTCGGCATTTTCATTTCATTCCATTTTGATTTTTAGTGCCAAATATAATTTGATGTGAAATATTATCCACTTTGATTTAAAGGTGCTTTTTTCGCTACAAAAGTATCAAATACGTTTGCACATTGAATCAAAGCATTTCCATTTTAAATCAATGTGCAAATAAAAATTTTAACTTTGAGTCAAGTACAAAACATTTTAAATCAAAAAAGGAACGTATTTAATTCAAGCATAGAACGTATTCAATTCTCAAAATAACAAAATTATTTTTTGTCTATCGAAATTTCGAAGCTGCTATTATTTAGTACTATTTTACTCCATTTCTGTGAAAAAATATACATAAATCATCATTTATAAATGTTTCAATATAAGCAGACAATTACGATGAAGAATTTCTTAGATTTATTTTTTTACATTAAATTGTCTTAAATAGAAATTTCTACTTTTTAGATTTTGTGGTAAAGAATTTGAATTAGTCTGTGATTATAAGAAATAAAATTCGAATTGTTATTTGTAAATCTAATAAGTAAATACGTTTCCACGTTGAATCAAACTATTTCCGCTATAAATCAATGTGGAAATATAAAATTCAAATTTGAATCAAATACGAAACAATTTAAACCAAAGTAGCTACGCATTTAATTCAAACGCTGAACGCATTCATTTCTTTCAAATTCACTGAAAATGCATATACTTGTGCGTTTGTCGAGAAACGATGAAAATTGAAATAATACATGAGTTTTGTTCCATTTCCCCCTTTTTCTCAACCAACTCTATCGATGTGTTGCTTTTTCTACAATGTGTTTCAATATCAATATTTCAGTTTGATTTTTGGCGTCGTGCTTCGCGGTTGTTGTGTGTTGTGTCGTTTTCGTGTGCTACCGATAAAACTATTAAGTGATCTTTTCATAAAGTTCTTTATTTATACCAAAAAAATATAATAATATTTTAAATAATTTTTTAAGTTGGAGGGGAAACAAATTATCATAGGTAAGTGAATTAATTATAATAGGTAAATATAAATTTATATATAAATATGTGTACATATATATGTTTCCGTACAAAGCCGAAATAATGCAATTCTAGAATTACCCGGCAAATCCTTGACTTTCTCAGGATCATTAGTGAAAATTGTTCTTGGATTTATGGGTAAATTCTAGAATTTCATTATTTAAGTTTTATTAGGCAACAATATATATATCAAATATGGAACGCAGTAGCGTCTGTATTTTTCTCCCTCATCTCAACATCTTTCTTTTTCTACCCAAGTGATAATGTACATACAAATACATACGTATTAGTTTACACAACTACTTAAACCATGTTACCAATTTTGTAGTTTTACTGTTCTGAAATTCAGTACCAAATGGCTTCAAATCAAATTTTATTTGCATTTCCGACATTTTTCTATAAGATATATTACCAATTTTAATTTAAACACATTAAATACGATAGCGAATACTTTTGCTAGTAAAATCAAAGAAAAATATTCACTTCAAAAAGTTAAACAAATTTTATTCTACTTTGATCATAAACGATACATTTAACATAAAAGTGGAAACCCTGTCCATTCAAACACGACATTCATGTATTTGTATGTATGCGTGAGCGTAAATTCAACTTTTATATTTTTCAGCGTTCCATTTCCATTTGAACTGTCTGTCTGTATCTCGTGTAATTCTTGGCATCCATATTGTCTGTATATCTTTTCGGGTCGTGTGTCGTGTCGCGTCTTGTTAAAAATAAAATAAAATAAAATAAAATAAAGTAAATTAAATAATGGCAAACATTTTAGCCGAAGAAACATTAATCAATTCCAAAGAATTTGAAACCACTTCAGATGTAGGTGACAATTTTCCTCCAGAACAAAGCGTTCAGGTTTTGGACGAAAACAAAAAAATCATCCACGTTTTATTCTCGAGCACAGAAGAAGCAGACACCTACAGATTGGAGAACCTACTCAAAAATTTTGACTTGGAAAGTCTTTTCCCTGTTTTCAGAGGTATGTTTTTAATTTCTTACTAAAGTTTATGCATCAAACATCATTTAAATGCAAACTAATAGAAAAAAGCACTTTATTTTTTGGCAAAAATTGATAGATTTTTGTATGTCGTTTCTTCAATGGCATTTATCATGTGCATAAAATAAATAATTTACTGAAGGCTTTTAATCTGAAAAGACTGTCTTTTCAAACGTATGGTTTTCTGCCGAGAGTAAGCCTTTCCAATAAAAAATCAATAAATTTAGTAAAAAGTGAGATTCTCCTTCGAAATAAGTATTTTTGGATATGCAAAATAAAATCTATAGTACTCATTTAAGCCGAAAAAACATTGAACAATACAAAAGAATATGGGCGTTATCCTAAATGCAGTGTTGCAGCGCATCGTGAATTTTGATGCCCTCGAAACGATTTTCTTCACTCTGAAATTCAATATTTAGTTTTACAATTCATTAATAAAAACTCTAAAATTTAGAATTCGTATTTAATAACGTTATTTTAATGAAGCAAGTGAATAAAAAAAAGCATCAAAATTGACGATGCGCTGCAACACTGCATTTAGGAAAACGCCCTATGTTACTATTTTATAAGAATGTGAAAATTTTCCACCAGAACAAAGCGTCCAAGTTTTGGACGAGAACAAAAAAATCATCCACTTTTTATTCCTAACCACAGAAGAAGCAAACGCCTACAGGTTAGGGAAATTTCTCAAAAACATTGACTTGGCAAATCTTTTCCCAGTTTTAGAAGGAAGCTTTGTTTTAAATCTTTTGCTATAGTTTATGAATCAACAACATCATTTAAATGCAAACTAATAGAAAAAAGCACTTTATTTTTTGGCAAAAATTAATAGATTTTTGTATGTCGTTTCTTCAATGACATTTATCATGTGCATAAAGTAAATAATTTACTCCAGGCTTTTAATCTGAAAAGACTTTGTCTTTTCAAACGTATGGTTTTCTGCCGAGAGTAAGACTTTCCAATAAAAAATCAATAAATTTAGTAAAAAGTGAGATTTTCCTTCGAAATAAGTATTTTTGGATATGCAAAATAAAATCTATAGTACTCATTTAAGCCGAAAAAACATTGAACAATACAAAAGAATATGGGCGTTATCCTAAATGCAGTGTTGCAGCGCATCGTGAATTTTGATGCCCTCGAAACGATTTTCTTCACTCTGAAATTCAATATTTAGTTTTACAATTCATTAATAAAAACTCTAAAATTTAGAATTCGTATTTAATAACGTTATTTTAATGAAGCAAGTGAATAAAAAAAAGCATCAAAATTGACGATGCGCTGCAACACTGCATTTAGGAAAACGCCCTATGTTACTACTTTATAAGAATGTGAAAATTTTCCACCAGAACAAAGCGTCCAAGTTTTGGACGAGAACAAAAAAATCATCCACTTTTTATTCCTAACCACAGAAGAAGCAAACGCCTACAGGTTAGGGAAATTTCTCAAAAACATTGACTTGGCAAATCTTTTCCCAGTTTTAGAAGGAAGCTATGTTTTAAATCTTTTGCTATAGTTTATGAATCAACAATATCATTTAAATGCAAACTAATAGAAAAAAGCACTTTATTTTTTGGCAAAAATTGATAGATTTGTGTATGTCGTTTCTTCAATGACATTTATCATGTGCATAAAATAAAAAATTTACTCAAGCCTTATAATCTGAAGAGACTTTTATTAAAAATAAAATAAATAAAATTTTATTAAAAATAAAATAAAATAAATTTAATAATGGCAAACATTTTAACTGAAAAAACATTAAACAATTCCAAAGATTTGAAACCACTTCAGATGTAGGTGACAATTTTCCTCCAGAACAAAGCGTTCAGGTTTTGGACGAAAACAAAAAATCATCCACGTTTTATTCTCGAGCACAGAAGAAGCAGACACCTACAGATTGGAGAACCTACTCAAAAATTTTGACTTGGAAAGTCTTTTCCCTGTTTTCAGAGGTATGTTTTTAATTTCTTACTAAAGTTTATGCATCAGACATCATTTAAATGCAAACTAATAGAAAAAAGCACTTTATTTTTTGTCAAAAATTGATAGATTTTTGTATGTCGCTTCTTCAATGGCATTTATCATGTGCATAAAATAAATAATTTACTCAAGGCTTTTAATCTGAAAAGACTTTGTCTTTTCAAACGTATGGTTTTCTGCCGAGAGTAAGACTTTCGAATAAAAAAAATCAATAAATTTAGTAATAATTGAGATTCTCCTTCGAAATACATAAGTATTTTTGAATATGTAAAATAAAATCTATAGTACCTACTCATTTAAGCCGAAAAAACATTGAACAATATAAAAGAATATGTTACTACTTTAGAAGAATGTGAAAATTTTCCTCCAGAACAAAGCGTTCAGGTTTTGGACGAAAACAAAAAAATTATCCACGTTTTATTCTCGAGCACAGAAGAAGCAGACGCCTACAAGTTATGGAAATTTCTCAAAAACTTTGACGGAAGCTATGTTTTAAATCTTTTACTATAGTTTATAAATCAACGTTATTTAAACGCAAGCTTTTTTTTACTAGAGCGGGTTGGTGTTGTTGCAGTTCTTGGATTTGTTCTTTCTGATAGTGAATATTTTGTTGACTTAGCTGCTGATTATGACTAAGGTTTTGTTATTTTAGCGGATGTTTTTGAAACTGATCTTTTCGCACACTGTATGAATAGTCCCAAACTTCAGACATATCATTATTATTATTTGTTTAGTATAGGAAGGTGGTCATGGTGGTGTAGTTAGCAAACAGTTTAAAAACAAAAACTTTATCAATGCACATTCCAATGAAGCTGATGTTTTCAGATTAAAAAAGTTACTTAAAAAATCACCTAATTTTCATTGCCAGTAGTTTGTTAAAAAAAACAAATTCCTTGTCATGCTTCACTTTATAACATTATATTTCTTGCACATTTACTTTTCTTTTATACTTTTTGTTTATAACTGCTTTTAGCAGATCCATTTTTCATTAATGTTTTGCATCGTACATAAATACAAGTTTTAAATTAACTTTTTTTTAATTTTATATTTAATTCAAGTAAAATACTAATTAACTTAAGTTCCGATATCACTTGTAACCGAAAATGCTGTCGTACTCGGTGTAGATGGACCCCAGCGCGTGCGGTATCTGGGGGGGAAAGAGGCGTGGGATTATTAATATTAATTTGTAATTATTAATCATTGTGTCTATTATGTGCAAAAGGTTGAATAATTTTAAAAGAAATGAGGTTGTTTTTTTTTAAATAACTCTTAGTTGTTATTAACTTCCCATAGGGAGTTATAGTAATCGGTCCGGTTTGCAATTGAAAATTTCATGACGTTGAAAGGGCGTTTATTAAAATTCAGTGGGTGGTTTTTTACTATAGCAGCTTAAAAAATTTGAAATGTCTAAAATTTTGGTTAGTTTCAAAAATCTCACGAGCAAATGATGCTAGTGACTTTAAATAAATTTGTTTGTATACAGTGTGACTTCACACAGATTTTATGTGAATTTGGAAAAAAATCAACATACCCTTATTTTTTTTAAATTAAAAAAACTCGAATATCCTAGAACGCAAAACGATATTAGCTTCAGAACAGTCTTATTCTACGAAAAATTACTATTTTAACAACTGGTACAAATTTAAAAAAAAATTAATCGATGTTTTTTTTACAAAAAATAAAAACTACTAAAAATTGGTAAAAAATGTTTTGCGATAAAAAATTGTCGAGACCCAATAATGATATTGACTCCTAGTTTAATTGTTAATAACTGGTTAAACGTTGACAAGTATCGAATTGACAGCTTTTTAAGAAAAAATAAAATGCTGTTAAAAAATCTACTAAAGTAGATAGAATTGCATTTTACCTCAAATATATTGAGGATGAAAACTGACACTGCCTTCGAAAAATTTTTTTTATACATGATACAATCGTTAACAAATGTTTAAATTTTAACCGAACTTACAGTTTTTTAACAAGAAATAAAAAACACTCGTAAAAACTCTACTAAAAAGTGGTAACAAATTATTTTTCGCCTTGAATATCTAGAGAACATTATAACTTAGAAACTTAGATAACTGCAATTTTTCAAAGGTATCAATGGGAAGTTATCAGTGTGGGTCGCACCCAGCATCTTTTTTTTCTTTTTACATCAACTTGTGTATAAATATAGGTATGTAATTAGAATTCATGTGAACATATTGAGCTTATATAAATAACAGCTTTTGACTTGAATCTAGTCTTTCATCTTGATGTCAATAATGTAAGAGAACATTGTTGTTATTTTAAAAACGCTCTTTTGTTTCTTTCTTTTTTTAGACACAAGTTATTAGATAGTTAGTTCTTTATTCTTGAGCTCATTTACCATCGCACCGATGAAGCAAATAAAATCCAGAAAGTTTCATCTTTAATTTTGCAAAACCTGCATATGCAGATAAATATTTTATGAGCATCCTCTCTTATTTTTTAAAACTAACAAAACTTTTTATATAACTATCGATTTGTATATACTTCCGTTGGAGGTACATTTCTAATATTCTTATATTTTCTCATTAACTCTAGTTTGTTCTTGTTTGAAATAGACTTAATTTTATGCACTTACAATAAGCATTACCATAAATGATGGCTGTGACAAATTTTTATATTCCAGTATATTAAGGGTTAAGAACTTAAACACTTATAAGTACTCGTACTTGCATTAAGCATAAGTAGTACTGATAGTGAAAGGAAAAATTAAATAATTTTATTATTCAGCAAATAATCAGAATCACAAAAGCAATTAATTTAAAATAATCATTTACGAAATGAGTTATTATCATAATTCGTTTAAACTGTACTGTATAACTCCCAGGTTTTAATATGGAATGACTATCAAATTTTGACAAACATAGGTTTTAGGCCGAGTTTTTAATTAATTAAATCTACGAAATTACATAATGACGTATTCTGGATGACTGGCAACAAAGAATATTTGTGTGCGTTTTTTTCGTTATCAGCAAACATTTCCTTTAAAGATACGTCTTTCTTCAATTGCAAAAAAAAATATGTGATAACTGATAAGACAGGATGGCTAAAATAAAAGAGTAGCATCCTATCTTGTCAAAAATTATCAAAAAGGTATTTCAAATAATAATTTTGATTTTTTTGTTTAATTTAGAAAAAAATATAACATTTCGGTCGTTGAGGTATTTGGCGAGAGAAGACATTAACGACATTATTGAAGATATTGGATTACGCGCTGAATTTCGTGAAAAGCTTTTCATTTGGAGAACACAACAGGTTTGACATAACAGCATTGAGTTTATTACATTTTATATTTCAAATGAATCTTCTCGCGGGCAATAAAAATAAAAACTTATGTTAAAAGAATTACTTGAATGACGAAAAACATATTTTTAACACTAAACCTACCACGATGGGTCAAATGACAAATTTTAAACTTTTTGTCAGAATTTCTTTGAAATATTCATGTTTTTTAAATTTAATAGGTATATAAAGCATTTTGAATACATAGATATTTAAAAAAAAAAAACCAGTTTTAGTCATGTACCAAATTGAGATAATTGATATATTTTTCGCTAGATATAGTTATATTATGTAACATTTTAAAGACTGGTCATATAATTCGCTTTGGTAGGAACACATGAAGTATCGGTAGGTTTAGTGTTAATATTTTGACATTTACATTAACAAAAATATCATTAACTCGAACCAAATATTTAATATTCAAAATTATTTTAGCAGGGAACCGATGAGGACACGCTATCTATTAACTCAAAAATATCATTTTGGCATAACCTGAATGAGTCTGGGGTGGACACTCCCACTTCCAGCTTTAAATCAAGAAATAGTAAGATTGTGAGTATAATGAAATTTAACGTTTGCTTTGTTGAATGTGCTTTTTTGTAATGTATGTTGTGTTGTTTAGAATTTTTTGCAACTTTTAAATTCTTCGTCTAAAGGAAAGTGTTTGTTGCAATTTTATGCAAATAACAATCACTTGGAAAATGTACATAGGGATGCAATAATACAAATAATAATTGAAGAAGCAAATTGCGAAAACGTTTTTTTAAAGCCAAGTGATTTTTCTGGAATTGTTGATGAAATACTATCTGTTTTTCCAAACGAAAAGGACGCAAAGGTAAGATCAAGCCTTTGCTTTGAAAAAATTACTTTGCAAAAATAAAATAAAATGAGACATGTTCCGCATAGAAAAGTGCTGTATTGTGTGTTGCACGAGTAACAACTTTTCCCTGAATTGTCTTAAGTATTCTACATTCTGACAATTGATTTAAATAGAGTTATCCGGTACAGGTAGTACAATAGGCAGCACCTATTTTTGATTTGAGCAAGTGGTGTATTCTTTTTCTTTACTATAGTAAGTAGTTGTCGTATCACTGCTATGATTTTTGAGTATAACCTATACCTACTCTAAAATGCATTCGTTAAAAAAATTGAACGTACAAGTATTCCTGAAAATTTTTGAAAAATCATAAATATTTAATACAAACCGCCACCTTACAATGTCAACAATCTATTTGTTATTATCGAAAGATAACAGTCTTGTCAGTAGTTTAAAGAAGAGAATTACTTCAATTGTAAACTACGAGGAAAATATTAGGATACTGGTAAATAAATATTAGGACAAAAGTAGAGAACTAAAAATTGCATATTTGTGATCTAGGGTGTACAATTATCCAAATTTACTAAAAGTAACTTTATAAATAAAAAAAATGAAGAATGTTAACTTTGGTTAGCTAGTATTACAAAAAAGAAAAAAAACGCACCAAAGTGTGAAAAATGTCACAATGCTGATAAAAGTAAGAGAAAATCAAATAATAAACAACTTAACGCAGTTAAGACCTTTTATTATAAAATTTTAAAAGGAACCAAATATTTTTCAAAAATATTTTTATATTATTTATTTGATGATAATCAAATGACTTTTTCATTATTTCCGTAGTAAAATTTGAATTTAAAAATTTTAATTATACATTATGTATATTCTTACTTCGGAACCCAGCTATAGTGATTTTCAGAAAACTTTGTTATTAAAAAGATATGATATAATACCAAGAGATATTTTTGTTCTCAATTCTCTCTAAATTTCTTATTACTGACTTATTGAAATCCTAACTACTCCACTGCGTAGTATTTAACGATATCACTACATTAGGCGTGTTTTGTTGAGCTTCTTAATGTACACATTAAGAAATGTTACACATTAGGCTTATTTTGCACATGTAAATACAACAACAACAAGTTAACAGCACATTCACTAGGGTGCTTCTTATATGGTGGAAAAAATTTTTTTTTTTGATTTTTTAATGGGACACCCACGCATTATGTTCTACCATATAAGCATAGTATATGGTATTTTTTTCGGATTTTAATATTTAAATTTAGGGGTCGCTACCATTCACTAAACATTTAAGTAAAAAAAATTATCAATTTTAACAAATTTTTTTTTAATGATTTAAAATAGGGGAAACAATACAAAATAAGCTAAAAAATAAATTATTAATTGCAAAGATTTTGTAGGAACAGATTTTGTTGAATAAAAGATAAAAACTAATTTAATTTAAAAGTGTACATTTTTTGGAATCAGGGTAATTTTGCCTCTAACTTTTAACAACTAACAATAAATACTCTTTCTGCTCCTCGTTGGTTGTATGTAATTTGTTGTACTCTTTCATCAAAGCAACGCCACGCTCAGCTATGTCATTGACAACTCTTACCGAATTAACAATGTCCCTTGTGGATTTGAACGAATCATCTACTTCCCATGTTTCGACGTCTTTGTTGAGAAAATCATGTGGAGCTCCCAAATTGCGGAAGAATCTTAATGTATTACTCGACACAAAATCTTCTATATTCTTTGAAGAAATAACTTCGGGATCTACTGTAATTTTTTTGGGTGGATATCATTCACTATTCAGTAATTCTAATGCAACATTTCTTTGTGTACATTAAGAAGCTCAACAAAACACGCCTATTACATTGTAATAAATTGAGCTTTATATTCTTATTTTAGGATTACTATTTCATTTCTCGAAAAGGAAAAAAAAACCCTGGTGGTAAATTATATAATAGATTTGGAAATTCGCGGTCAAAGCGTTCGAGGCCCTCCGTTGAAGAAAACGGGAAACTCATAGATTATTCACCATCGCCATCGCCAGCAGACGAAGTTGATGAGTCCATATCGTTAGCTTTAAAAACAGCCTTAAGTCGTGATAGCTCCGACTGGACTTCAGTTTGTGATAAATGGAAAAAAACTTATTCACTTCGTCAACAAGAACTTTCCACTACATCTAATCACTCTTCTTTTTTAAAATCTTGGCCAAAATATGCAGATGCTAGAGCCCCACAACTGGTAATATTTAATTTATAATTATATACATATGTATATCATTACCATTTTATTGACCCATTTTAATCAACCAAATTTGTAAATAAAACACAAAAGTTGCTTTTTCTCCAGTTTTGATTATTTTTATTTTCTTTTAAGATTGAAATTGATTTTGAAATAATGTACCCTGGAAAACAACACCTGTTACTGAGCAAGTGGGAACATTTCAAAATAATTATTAAAATCTATTACGAAGCTAACATCCACAACCCAAATTGCAAGAAGCAGTTGCGTTTACTTAATTCTAATATAAGCTCTGCCAACACACTAAAAGGTTTGTTTTAAGTGTGAAAGTTTTCACACTTGTTTTTTTTTTTTGAGAATTAAAAAAAAAATAAATTTTACCAATAAGTTTATGCTTGTATAGAAGTTTAAAATTGTTATTAATAAAAAAACTTTTTGATAAAAAAACTAATATTAATCCTTAACAAACTTTAAAACATTCTTTCCTAGAAAAGAATATTATAGTTATATTTAGTAATGCTTTAGGAAAATATAAAAAAATTTAAGATTAGATTAAAATAAGATTTTTTTTACAGATTCTGAAGACTTTGTTCTGGCTATCCTCCTCAACTCGGTCTTACCAGCATCTTCAAGATTCAAAGATAAGAACGGAAGCAACAAAAGGAAAGTGTCAATTGCGGATGCGCAGGAGAGTTTTGCACTGAGGATTCCATCAATTCAATCATATGAGGAAAATATTAGCGAACTGGTAAACAAATATTATAACATAGGTTTAACTATTCAGCCATTTATTTTATGCGTTGGTCAAGATGACTACAATATTCATGAATATTATGTTTATTTAGACAAAACATTGTTTAAGTTTGATAGTTTTATAGAAGCCCTCGATCTGTGCTTCAAAACTTTCCAAGTCCTATCTTTAAAATATCCTTTAGCTTATCAGTCGTGTTGGTTGTTTATCCAAAAATATTTTTTCAATATTGAAAGCAAATTTGATTTTAAATCAAGCAATGTAACATCTTTATTAAACTTTTTTAAAATTCAAACATAATTGATTCAAAACATGTGATGTACAAGGTATTTCTTTTATCCTGTAGATTATAGTTTTAAGATTTAATTGTTAATCTCTGTCGCTAAACTTATTATTGATCTTCCAAAGCGTTTTAAATCCTTTAGCTATACAGCCATATTGGCTGTTCAAGGAAAAATATGTAGTTTTTATAATCAAAACTAAACTTTATAAACTTTATAAAACAATAGAAATTACAAGTATTTTCTTCAAATGTTATACAAATTATTAAAGTCTAGATACCCCCATACGTCATACGTCAAATGTCAATAAAATAGTTTTATGATCGAAAGATGTTATACAGGGATTAGTTATTATTTATCCTTTATACAATCACTTTTAACTCTATTTTACTATTAATTCTTAATCTTGCTTTCCTTAAACTTTTCGAATTATTTGCTTTCTCTTTCTTAGCTTTTTCCCCCTTATAATTGTAAAGTCTTATTTCAATACTTTCATGGTCATATTCCTTAAAGTTTGATAAAATTATAAGTTTATTTAAAAATTTTAAAGTGAATTTTTGTATGTCTTTTATATCCTTCGGCATGGTACCCCTTGGGTTGTGTTATGTAAACATTTCAAATACTTAAAAATTTAATTCTTTATATATTTAAAATAAAATTGTTTGAAAACATTATTGATTTTCAAAACATTCCATATCCTTTCCTTTCTTCACTTTTATCAGAACTGCTTAATGCAAGCGTTTGAAATGATTATTTCTTTTTCTCCGCGGATTTCTTAAGCATCTACTTTAAAACTTTAAGTTTATCATTAATTTTATCAAACGTTTTGTTAGTTGTTTCAATTACATGGAAAACTTTTCTTTCAAAACGATAAAATTCCGTTTCCTGGATATCCTTGAGGGTTTCACTATTATTTTTTTTTTATTTAAATTGATTTTGAAATTATGTACCCTGAAAAATAACACATTTGTGGGTTGTACTTTAGTAAAAATCTTTGAAAAACTATGTTTTGATTCTTTTAACAAAGTACATGCATATGTATATCTTCAAGATTCAAAGATAGGAACGGAAGCAACAAAAGGAAATTCTCAATTGCGGATGCGCAGGAGAGTTTTACACTGAGGATTTCATCAATTCAATCATATGAGGAAAATATTAGCGAACTGGTAAACAAATATTATAACATAGGTTTAACTATTCAGCCATTTATTTTATGCGTTGGTCAAGATGACTACAATATTCATGAATATTATGTTTATTTAGACAAAACATTGTTTAAGTTTGATAGTTTTATAGAAGCCCTCGATCTGTGCTTCAAAACTTTCCAAGTCCTATCTTTAAAATATCCTTTAGCTTGTCAGTCGTGTTGGTTGTTTATCCAAAAATATTTTTTCAATATTGAAAGCAAATTTGATTTTAAATCAAGCAATGTAACATCTTTATTAAACAAACATAATTGATTCAAAACATGTGATGTGCAAGGTATTTCTTTTATCCTGTAGATTATAGTTTTAAGATTTAATTGTTAATCTCTGTCACTAAACTTATTATTGATCTTCCAAAGCGTTTTAAATCCTTTAGCTATACAGCCATATTGGCTGTTCAAGGAAAAATATGTAGTTTTTATAATCAAAACTAAACTTTATAAACTTTATAAAACAATAGAAATTACAAGTATTTTCTTCAAATGTTATACAAATTATTAAAGTCTAGATACCCGCATACGTCATACGTCAAATGTCAATAAAATAGTTTTATGATCGAAAGATGTTATACAGGGATTAGTTATTATTTATCCTTTATACAATCACTCTTAACTCTATTTTACTATTAATTCTTAATCTTGCTTTCCTTAAACTTTTCGAATTATTTGCTTTCTCTTTCTTAGCTTTTTCCCCCTTATAATTGTAAAGTCTTATTTCAATACTTTCATGGTCATATTCCTTAAAGTTTGATAAAATTATAAGTTTATTTAAAAATTTTAAAGTGAATTTTTGTATGTCTTTTATATCCTTCGGCATGGTACCCCTTGGGTTGTGTTATGTAAACATTTCAAATACTTAAAAATTTAATTCTTTATATATTTAAAATAAAATTGTTTGAAAACATTATTGATTTTCAAAACATTCCATATACTTTCCTTTCTTCACTTTTATCAGAACTGCTTAATGCAAGCGTTTGAAATGATTATTTCTTTTTCTCCGCGGATTTCTTAAGCATCTTTACTTTAAAACTTTAAGTTTATCATTAATTTTATCAAACGTTTTGTTAGTTGTTTCAATTACATGGAAAACTTTTCTTTCAAAGCGATAAAATTCCGTTTCCTGGATATCCTTGAGGGTTTCACTATTATTTTTTTTTATTGAAATTGATTTTGAAATTATGTACCCTGAAAAATAACACATTTGTGGGTTGTACTTTAGTAAAAATCTTTGAAAAACTATGTTTTGATTCTTTTAACAAAGTACATGCACATGTATATTTTAAAAATTTTCGAGTTTATTTCCTTTCTGTTTCTGATTGCATATCGCTGACTTCGTATAATTTCTACCTTGGTACATCTTGGTACATATACATCATTTTATCTTTATTAACTTTATTTTCAAGACTTTTGGCAAATGTGCTGAGAGCAAATAATATTAAAAGAAGAGGAAAATGACTTTAAAACTTCATTCTTAAATAATGTTGTTAATATCTTTTGGTTATTCCTCAAATAGTTACTTTCAATAAAATTCTTACCTTGCTAGGTTATTTCCTTTACCTATATCACTAAGGTTTTCGCCCCTGTTGGTTGTTCAACTGAAATATTTCTTAATTAAAACTGATAACATTTGGATACGTTCTTTTACTTTTATCCTTTATCGTGATAATAATTTATGAAAAAATATTATTTCAATATAACTGACAACTTTTGTTTCCTTTATCCTGTAGGTTGCAAGAGTTTTTGGTTGTTGCTGCAGTATTTCAATAATTTTTAATTGAATGATCTATTAATTACTCAAAGAATAATTACTATAAGAAGTAATTAAACATGTATATTTGTTTCAAATGTTTAAAACATTATCCTAGTTCAGATGCTCTCATACGTCACCTGAAATATGATCATTTAATTAAAAATGGCAACTTACAATGTAAACAAAATGAATGTCATCAAAAATTTTCTAGCTATAGAAATTTACGACGGCATTTAGAAAATTTGCATAAGAACTCAAAAATCATGGTAGATCAGTCTATATCAAGACCTCATGTTACTATCAATTCTTCTCGAGATTTTGAAATATGCGTCAGTCAAATGGTTGAACCTACTGAAGTACGTAAGAAATATTTTATTGATGATATTATAAACGACCTAAGAATTAAAGCCTTAACTTTATCCCTGAAACTTTATGCTAGAACTTTTATGCCTCGGAAAGAAGTTCTTGAAATCCAAAAGATGATTTCAAGTTTTTTATCCACTATAATTGATTCAATTAAACTTATAATTTTAGGTGAAATTTCTGAAGAAATTACTAAAGAATTTGACACTTTATTATCCTTTTGCAGTGATCCTTACCAAGAAGTAAAAACTGAACACAAAATGTTTAAAGTATTAAGTGAACTTAAAATATTTCAAGCACCAAAATCATTTGTGATAGAAAACAAAATATCTGAGAAAGTAGTTAAGGGAATCCCTACTTTTGATGTTAGATCTATTAATGTTTATATGATGTCACTTCGATTTCAGTTTAAAACACTCTTTGAAATACCAGGAATTTTGAAGCTTACCTTAGAAAATCAAGAAAAGCATTTAAATCAGGATCACATCAAAAACTTTATCAATGGTGAAGTTTTTAAAGAAAAAAAAAAGATGTTTCAAACAAATTTCATTATACCCTATACTCTATATTTTGACGATTTTCAAATTAATAATCCCCTAGGTACTCACCCATCTTCGATATGTGCTTGCTATTATACATTTCCAACTCTTCCTCAGTATTTACAATCCAAGTTAGATTTTTTATTCCATGCTGCTTTTATTTCATCAAGTTATTTAAAAAAGTGTGGGAATGAAGTAGCTTTCCATCACTTGATTGAAGAGTTACAGCATTTAGAAAATGGAATAGAATTAGAAACAGATAATGGGAAATTGGTTGTGCATTTTATTTTAGGGTTAATTGTAGGGGACAATTTAGGACTAAACAGTCTTTTTGGATTTGTACAGTCTTTTACAGTCTTTTACGTGCTTGTACAAGGACCCATTCTGAAATGAAAGCCGATAGCAAAGAAATTTTGCTGAACTTGCGTACAAAAGAAAATTATGAAAATGATCTTCTAGAAGATAACTTTTTAGAAACAGGAATAAAAAGCAATTGCATTTTTAATACTTTATTCAGCTTTCACGTGAGTCAGAATTTTTATTTCGATTTGATGCATGACGTCCTGGAAGGGGTTATCGTTTATGATGTTTGTAACATTTTAATGGGCTTAATTGAAGATAAAAAGATATCTTTGCAAATTTTGAATAACAGAAAACAACTTTTTCAATACGGGGAAACCGAAATAGGAAATCTTTCTTCTCCCATCGATATGAAAAGACTAAAATCCTTTAATTTAAAAATGACAGCAAGTGAAGTGTTGTGCTTTCTTCATTTTTTGCCACTAATGGTAGGTGATTTGATTGATCCAAAAAATTCATACTGGATATTGTTGACAAAACTTGTAAAAATGTTTGATTTGTTATTTAAAACTCAGTATAGTGAGAATGACTTGATAAATTTAAGAAAACTGATTACTGAACACCATACACATTATGTTAGATTGTTTGGACCAACTCTAAAACCCAAACACCACTTTTTGGTACATTACCCTACAGCAATAAAAAAATGTGGGCCTTTAAAATACGTCTGGGTGATGCGGTTCGAAGCTAAACATAAGGAGGGTAAAGCTTACCTTAATAATATTACATCTAGATTAAATGCACCCCATTCACTTGCCATTAAGGCATCACTGCAATTTTCTTATTTTTTAACTAAAAATAAGTTAGGCATTAAACCTCCCTTTGATGAAAGTATTTTTAAAAGCGATGATTTGTTAAGTAAGGAATATTATTCCGAATTAGTTTCTTCCGGAATCATTTTAGACAATGTCAGATTTTCAGGTTGTGTGACGTATGAGGGTATACTGTACAAAAATAATAATTACTTAGCTGTTGCTGATTCCTCCTTTAAACTGTATAAAATAATTGATTTGCTGTTTGAAAACAATAATTTGTTAATACTTTGTTCCGAAATAAAAATTAAAATGTTTAACGAACACTTTCAAGCCTACGAAGTTGGAGAAAAAATTGGGAACTTACTTTCAAAAAATATTAAGTTTTTCACAAGTCCTCCACTCCACTTATATCAAATAAATAATGGAAAAACTTTTATCAGAAATAAATATTTGTAAAAAATTTAAGCAATAAATAAGCCTTCTGCAGACTTTTAATGGAAAACAAATAATTTTATAAAAAAAATGTGTGTAAGAATTATTCTTGTAAGAATTGTAAAATAAATAAATACGAATCTAACAATAAAATCACAATCTTTGTATCCGAAAAACTTTGTTTTGTTTTATTTTTTCTTAAAAGTTTTAAGTAAAGTTTGCATTTCTTCTTATTTAAATTTTTGCCAAAGGTTGTTTGTTCTTTTTCCAATTTTCAGCAATGGTTGTTTGTTCTTTTTTTAATTTTCAGAAAAGGTTGAATACGGAAAATCTCAGGTAATCTTATTATGTAAAACACAATACATTTTTCATTTATTTTTAACTTCCCATAGGGAGTTATTGTAATCGGTCCGATTTGTCAAATTGGAATTTTTGACATTTCTCGACGTTTCAAGGTCCCTAGAGGCTATATCAATCATTTTTAGAGAGATGTCTGTGTGTGTGTGTGTACGTACGTTCGTACGTTCGTACGTTCGTACGTTCGTACGTCCGTACGTTCTCGTACCATTTTTCGACATCGATATCTCAAGAACGAGTAAAGATATCGACTTCAAATAAATTTTTTTTAATAGATAATAACTTCGAAAGAGGCTGAAAGGGCGTTTATTAAAATTCAATGAGTAGTTTTTTCACTATAACGGTTTAAAAAAAAAGTCGAAATTTTGGTTAGTTTCAAATATCTCACGAAAAAATAATGCTATTGATTTCAAATAAAACATAATAAACTCATTATAAGTTCATACAGATTTGGTATGAATTTGGACAAAAATGAACTTACCGTTATTTTTTTAAATAAAAAAAACTGAAAAAAAAAATTTCATAACCCACATATTCTAAGAACGGAAAACAATTTGAAACTCAAAATAATTTTATTTTACGAAAAATAATGTGTTTGACAACTGGTGAAAATTTCAAAAAAAATCACTTTACAGTTTTTTTACAAAAAATAAAAAACTATATAAAATTCTATTTAAAATTGGTAAAAATTGTTTTTCGACTCAAATTTCTCGAGAACTAGTAGTGATATCGACTTCTAATTTAGTTTATTTTATACATAGTATAATTTTGTACAATTGGTAAAATGTTGACAAATATTGAATTAATAGTTTTTTTAAATAAAAAAAAACTATCAAAAATTTTAGTGAAAACTAGTTAAAATTGTATTTCAAGTCGAATTTCTTGGGAATGAGCACCGATAGTGCCTTCTAAAGTATGTTGTTTTATACATCGATACCTTCCCGTAAGAATGTATACTAAGCGACATTTCTAAAATTGTTCAGGAAACAAAAAAAAAAACGAAGAAAGTTCTAGTTGAATCATAGAGACATAAGAGACAATTTTGGTTAAACTAAGTGACATCTAACAAAATTTTTTGTTGCTCACGACAATGAGATCTTTATTAATGTCGCTTAGCATAATTTTTTTGGCGGATAATACAAATTTCAGGGGCAACATTCTCTTAATGAGAAAACATGGCAGTTGATAATTTTTTTTTTATTTTTACTCTAGTTTCCTTTTCATGCATAATAGGTTGGCGAAACGCAGGCCAAAACGTGGCACTTTACACATAGTATATTTCCTCATCAAAAAGTCATTTTCGAAAAAAGTGTCGCTTAGTACATTCTTACGGGAAGGTATCGACATAATACAATTATTAACATATGGTTAAATTTTAAAGTATCGAATTGACAGTTTTAACAAAAATATAAAAAAAAATCTACTAAAAAGTGGTAATATTTGTTTTTCGACTAGAATATCTTGAGAACGAGCAATGATATTGACTTTGCCATTATTTAATTTTATACATAATACAATTTCTAACAAATGGTTTATACATGACATATATCTAGTTTTAGAGCGGATATATTTTGTAAGTACCCTTCCATCAATAACCAAACCATATCTTTTATATTTGAATATCTCGTTTTTAAATTTTTTTCAATTAAAATGTTTGGAACCGAAATAATAAAGTAATTTCTATATTATAATACATAATTTTATTATTTTATTATCAACTTAGTTTTTAGAAGAATGTATGTACTGTACATATACGTATATGAATAAGGTTGTTCAGTTGTACCCAAGTCCCACATATTCAAATTCCATTAATAGCTATGGTAAAATTGAAGAAAACGTCACAATATGTTTTTATCTTTTTGTTCATGAAAAAGATGTAAAATTCTACTCAAGGTTTTCTTACCACAATGGGAAGTTATCAGTGTGGGTCGCACCCAGCCTCTTTTTTAATTTAAACTTTAAACTACGTATATTTAATAACGTAATAACAATTATTTCATTGAAAAATGCTAAAAATAATCCTTAAAACATAAGAAAATGTATTATGTTTTTAATTTACATAATTTCACTTTAATGTGTAATATTTTCATTTTTATTTGCAGGAGTACCTTATGCTTTTAAAACACCAAATTTAATATTTTTTGTATTACTTTACAATTGAATCCTAAATTAAAAGGGAATTATATTGAAAAGTAATACGAAATACATTAAATTCTACGTTTTTAAGTATTTAATTTAAATTGGCGACATATTTGATTCAAAGTGGCGACATATTTGATTCAAAGTGGCGACATATTTGATTCAAAGTGGCGGCATATTTGATTCAAAGTGGCGTCATATTTGATTCAATGTGGCGACATATTTGATTCAATGTGGCGACATATTTGATTCAAAGTGGCGGCATATTTTATTCAAAGTGGCGTAATATTTGATTCAATGTGGCGACATATTTGATTCAATATGGCGACATATTTGATTCAAAGTGGCGGCATATTTGATTCAAAGTGGCGACATATTTGATTCAAAGTGGCGTCATATTTGATTCAATGTGGTGACATATTTGATTCAAAGTGGCGGCATATTTGAATCAAAGTGACGACATATTTGATTCAAAGTGGCGGCATATTTGATTCGAAGCGGCGACATATTTGATTCAAAGTGGCGGCATATTTGATTCAAAGTGGCGGCATATTTGATTCAAAGTGGCGTCATATTTGATTCAATGTGGTGACATATTTGATTTAAAGTGGCGGTATATTTGATTCAAAGTGGCGACGTATTTGATTCAAAGTGGCGGCATATTTGATTCAAAGTGGCGACATATTTGATTCAAAGTGGTGGCATATTTGATTCAAAGTGGCAACATATTTGATTCAAAGTGACGGCATATTTATTTCAAAGTGGCGACATATTTGATTCAAAGTGGCGACATATTTGATTCAAAGTGGCGGCATATTTGATTCAAAGTGTCAACATATTTGATTCAAAGTGACAGCATATTTGATTCAAAGTGACGGCATATTTGATTCAAAGTGTCGACATATTTGTTTCAAAGTGGGGGCATATTTGATTCAAAGTGGCGGCATATTTTATTCAAAGTGACGGCATATTTGATTCAAAGTGGCGGCATATTTGATTCAAAGTGGCGACGTATTTGATTCAAAGTGGCGATACATTTGATTCAAAGTGGCGGCATATTTGATTCAAAGTGGCGGCATATTTGATTCAAAGTGGCGACATATTTGATTAAAAGTGACGGCATATTTGATTCAAAGTGGCGGCATATTTGATTCAAAGTGGCGACGTATTTGATTCAAAGTGGCGATGCATTTGGTTCAAAGTGGCGGCATATTTGATTCAAAGTGGTGACACATCTTATTCAAAGTGACGACGTATTTGATTTAAAGTGGCGGCATATTTGATTCAAAGTGGCAACATATTTGATTCAAAGTGGCAACGTATTTAATTCAAATCCGTGCATACTTGATTTTAAGTTGAAACGTAAGGAAAAACGTAAACGTTAATCGGTTACGTAGCCACTCAAATTAAAGTTGAAACAACATTGATTCAATGTATTTCGGCATTAGGCTAAAAACATTGTGATTTTAACTTTGATTCAAAGTAGAACTCAATTGATTTTACTACGATTTCATAACAATCGGAAATCAAAGTGGAACTGCTTTAATTCAATCATTTTCTACTTTAGGCTATAAATGTTGTGATTTTACATTGATTCAAAGTGGTTTCCATTGATTTTACGTTGTTTTTTGGCTCAGTGTATAGTCAATTATTTTTTAATAATTTCCAATATTGCTGGTTGAAAACTGTTGAGGTGCCTATACATTTTTGTTTGCTTGTTTTTATTTAAATAATGATTTATCTATATTTTATTCATAAAGTACCTACCTACTACATAGAAAGATTTTATGACTAATATCCCCGCATTAAGGGTTTGTAATTAAATGGTTTTCTTGTATACATAGGTAGATGTATCTTTTTGTTTTTGTGCGTATTTATATTTATTTATCTTAAACAAAAATTATAGTATTTTGAAATATCTTCCAGATTGAATATGTTTTGTTTTTATTTTTTGTTTTAGTTTTAATAGTTTGAAAACCACTTACGTGAGTGTTTTCACACCACGCCTAAAACGCGGCTTACACGAAAATATCGGTTTTAGTGAAAAACCTACATCAAAAACCTAAGTTTTCGCATAAATTTTTGATGAACCACAAGTTTTTCTAAACCACAAATATTGATCAAACCTATCAAAATCAAGTTCAAATTTAAAGAGGAACCAAATACCACTTTTAAATCAATCAGCGTTCAATTAAACGATAAAAGAACAGCTGACCGAATATTGAAAAATATACAGATTATAATCTGTTTTTATTTTACATGTGTCGCCTACTGAAAATACGGTGTCCGTAACTAAAAAAGGAGTATGCAATTACGATTGTGAGTTTTACTTGTTTTTGGAATTTCTTACATATTTATTTCTTTAATATTTATTATGACAGAAACTATTAACAGTTATAATAATAGATATATAAAAAAAAACATTCAAATCGATCAAGCGAAAGAAAAGTTATGAATTTTCAAAAGTTTATAGCAACTGCCAATATGAACAATATTTCAGAAAGATGTTGCCAATTGTTATACTGAACAGTGTGCTTTATTATCTATATAGGGAGCTGAAATCAAAAACCCGCACATTTTATTTGAAGTGAGTAGATAATCCGTGAAAACTTGAATTTAATAGTAAATAGAGCCGAAAATGGCGGTCTTAGCTTGAAAAGAAGTCCGATCTTTTTCCTTAAAAAAGTTCAAAGTTAGGGAGCTCAGAACAAGCTACAAACCTACAATCAGAGGCTCATCGGCTCATCTTAAGTGGTAAGTAGTAAGTAAAGTAAAATAATGCAAGATAACACATGCGTAAGCTGAAATATAAAATTGCCATCACTTTAATATGACGATGATAAAAATTATGTAACGTTCAGTTATTCGTAACAATAAATTACTTTGAATTCTTTTGACATTCAAATCGCCTCCATGTGTCCGTGGTTCTGGCATTGATTATTTCTTCAAGGCTATAATCGATGTTCTTTTCAGAACAGGAACTGTCATCTAATGCCAAACGAACGAGTTCAAAAGCATTTGGAATGCTTCCGAACGATCAAACGAAAACTCTATATATGAACAGAAGCACACTCAAAAATCTTATACTACGTTTTCACCAAGAAACAAGCCTGTATTTAAGTAGATTTATTAAAAATCTTATTTAGATTTCGAAGATTTAGAATACAAATTTATTTGGTAAATCTAGCAGATTAGAAATTGATCTTGTTAAATCTTCATTTAATTAATTTTTCTATAGTTCTAACTGACCTATATCCATATCGTGCTAAATTATGTCCATGATCTTTCATCGTTTGGCACCAAAGGAACCTTTCTTTCTCTCGCTTCCACTTTATAAGAAAAATTGAACACCATTTTGATAGGTTCTGTTAAATTTAATCTTCTTTTTAATCTTTTAATGCGGTGGAAACAATCCAAAAATCTCTTGCCTTAAATCTCGGTTTATCTTTTGGTCAAAACATAGTATAAATCCTCATTGAATCAATTGATCTATAATTCTAACTGCCTGTATGTACATAAATATCGTGCTCAATTATCTCGATGATTTTTCATCGTTTTGCATAAAACGTCGTAACGTGAAATCCTCGTAGTATTAGTTTAACATACATTATCACAATAGCAATGAAAACAATGATCTAAAATCCACTTTACCCGATATTAAAAATCATATGCTTTCTCATATGACCTGTCAAAAAAAAAAACATATCAAATCTTTAAACTCATATCACTTCTCAAACGAAAAAGCATATGACATTTTTGACATTAGGTTAGGACTGTAGCTAATTCTATTTGAGAAGTCATACGAGATTTGTTGTTTTCGTGGGAAACATTGAATGGAGTGTTGAGAGTTGAATAAAAAATATGGTCCAATTCTGAAAATGTACATAGTGATTTTTTTTTAATATTTCAGATCTCATTAACACATATACTATAAAATTCTCAATTAATACAGCTATCATTGGTGATAAAACAAATGCCATTGCTTTCTTATTTTTCTCCATCATGAAATAACAAAACAAATTTATTTCTGTTTATATTTTCTATTTATTTTGGTACTCTGAAAATCGAAGGGGAGGTCATAGACGTGTAAAGTATACATACATACATCAAAACTGTATGAATTGATTTGAAATGACACCTCATTTGATAAATCATACAGAAAATGTTATGACAGGTCATATGACTTCTATTATCCTGTAAAGTGGCCTTAACTTATTATTATTTTGTGCCTCCATTTTTTTTTCTAGACATGTTCATAGTACGAGCATTGTTCATGTCCAATGTAGGCGACATATTATTAGAGGTTGATGATAACAATCAATTGAACAGTCCAAATAAACCGAAACGAAAGAGCAAAACTGATTGACTTTCAAATTTCACTATCTCTATTTGTTGTTAAGAAATTTTCTTTTTTAAAGAGAAACAGACAGAGATAAGAATATTATCTAAGCCAAAAAAAATCAAAACACTTTCTTTAATCTCTATCTCTCTCTTGAAAGAAAAGAACAAAATGCTTCTTTTCCATATTCTATCCATCTCATTTACACCCCAAGCAAATCGTCAAAACCCGAAAACTAAAACAAAAAAAAAACAAACCAAAATGTTTTCTTCTGTTCTGTCAGGGTGTCTCTGCTCTGCTCCTGCTCATGCTCAGCTCATCTCACTCAGAGCTCAGTTCAGTTTTCAGTATTCATTCCTTTTCCTTCCTTTTGTTCTTGTTCTATCTAATATCTTGCTATTCCGCATCCGTAGCTTTTCTTTTATACACGCGGGGGAAAAAACAAGGTGCAACATTTTTCAATTTGACTGTGGTTCTATGGTTCTATCTATAGTATCGGTCGGTATCGAGACAAAATTTTCTTCAACAGCCATCAAATAAAAAAGTGGATTATACCATTATACATTAATCAAGCAATGAAATTCATCATCAAAAATAATAACTCAAATGTGAAAATGTACTTTCGTGAAATAGAATAAGGAAACAGTGAAGTGCAAAAGAGTTTTTGAATAAAAAAAGAAAAATATTGTTCATGTTAAAATTGGCTGGGTAAGTAAGTACATACACACTTTAAATAAATATTCGGATAGACAGAGATTTTATGTACCTATTTGATGAAATAAAGATGTTTGGATTTTATTTAATGAGGACTTAAAGAGGGTTAATATTAAGAACAAAACTTAATATCAATATGTATTTTAATTGCTTTTACAAAAAAAGCTATATTCAATTGTACATTTTAGCGAAAATTATGTACAGCCCCACCCACCCCTTGTCGGTAGATGATACATAATATATCCGAATAATTTATGTTGAGTCTCGAGACATGAAGATAATAATTCCGCTTATCACTTGTGAGTCAGAAATTACTTATTTTTGGAAAAAACTTCTGCATTTTTTCTATTAGATTGTCCCCACTCTGGGATAGCTGGTTCGTGTGGGATATGGCTTAAAGTCCTAAATATTTTCACTTCGATATTTTTTTCCTTTCATGCATTGGAACTGTAGGATTGTAGGTATTTGCTAAGCCCTGGCTAGGTACCTTAATTGACAATGGGAATGATGTGGCCAACTAAAAAAGGAGCCATACGACGAACTGGGTGGTGACAGCTTTTATGTACATATGTACGTATTGTCTATAATCCACCTTATCTAGCCTTTTAACATGATATCACTTGAAATTCTGCATACACTAATGCTATTCCTATAGACCCACTTTTCCCATAGGTACCTACATAATTATTAATTGCAAAGGCAGAAAAACATTCCTTGCATCATTCATATCCATAAAATCCAGTGAAAAACAATGCGCAGAACAATAAATACTTTTGAAAGAAAAACATGTGGGATGGATGGATGACCTTCATTCTTGTAAGAGTGCATCATATCAAAATGAAATAAAAACATGGTGATTATGAATGTTTGGAGAAGGGATAGGTTTGGAATCGTAACAAGAGCAAAGGCTCAACAGGATTAAATGTGATGGGATAAAAGGTGAATAGATGGAAAATTATTGAAAGCCCTAGCTTTGTTTGTGTTAATGGTTAAAGAGTTAAGTATATTTTATTGAAATAAAAGCAAATTATTGTTTTTTTTTTTGCTAGTGGTAACTGAAGACGTTCTGGAATAATAGAATAATAGTATAGTATCTTCAAATTCAATAGGTCTATTAGGTACAGCTGCGGTCAAAAAATAGCACCGCAGATCATAATCAACTTTATGATGTGAAAAAACTGAAGTTGTACTTCGAATATAATTGCCTTCTATTAAATCAATTAGCTTTTAAGCCTTTAAATAATTATACAAAAAATAAATTTCAAATTCAGTCCAAGGCGATTTCAAAATTTTACCAGTCAAAAAAATAGCACCGTGTCCAAATCACATCTAACAAAATAAAAATTGCACCTGTTTTAAATAATATTTGGTATTTTTTTTTAATATGTTCAATTTGTAGTTCAAATCAATAATTGGTACCATGCCCTTTATTTTCTATAACAGCTGCACAGCCAGCGCCTTTGCATAGAGCTTACAAGCCGTTGACATTTTTCAACAGGAATCGGTTCCCAGCAGCTCTTAACGGTAGACCAGAGTTCTATATTTTTACTTGGCCTGCACCGAGACACTTCCGCCTTAACATCAGCCCAAAGATTTTCAATCGGGCTTAAGTCTGGCGACCGTGCAGGCCATTCCATGACATCTACTTTGTTATCCAGAAACCATTTCTTGGCTAGTTTGCTGGTATGCTTCGGGTCGTTGTCCTATTGAAAGACCCACTTCAAGCACATCTCCTCAGAGGCATAAGGCAACATCTCATCCTCCAGTATTTTGACATATACATAGATGTTTATCCATAATACTTTTGATCCAGTATATGGGTCCTATACTGTAATATGAAAAACTGTCGCAGATCATGATACTAGATCCTCCATGTTTAATAATCTTTGATGTGTATTTGGGGTTGAGTTCGGCATTTGGAGGCCTTCGAACGTATGCCCGCGAACCTCTTCCACCAAACAACACAATTTTCCTTTTATCTGTCCACAAAACATTTCTCCACTTTTTCGTCGACCAATTGACGTGGGCTAGATCAAACTGCATATTATGCTAAATCACATGTGTTTTTGATAAGAGTGGGACCTTTCTTGGGCTGCGGGAATACAAACCGTTATCCCCCAATCTCATCCGCAGAGTTTCCACGTTTACTGTCACATTAAGCGCTGCTTTCACCTAAATAGCTGGCATAAACTGTTCCTTTTTGCTCTGTCGGATTAGATGTTTCACCATAAGAGGGGATATTGCTCGCTTCCACACACGTTTTTCGCGTTTTTCTGTAAATGTTACAGCATTTCTGATCTTTTTATTGTAACAGCTGAGGATTTGCTGAAATTTCTGAATACTTATTTATTACCGTCAAAAATCATATTCTAAATGATCTTTCGATCTTCAGCCGTACAATGTTTTCCATTGGCCCATTGGTCTTAAAGTTGTTTAAGTTTTATTGAATTTCATAAAGAATAAGCATTACTGTACAAACCTAAGTAAGAGAAAACTTTTCTTACAAAAAATATTTCCCAATTAACGAGAAAAATTTAATCAGTACTATGTATTATTAAATTGAGTCTTGCATACTTAAAGAACAGTCAGCAGCTTACAGTATATCAAAATAAAACTCGTACCTACAAAACATTCGTTTTTATAAAAACGAAGAAATAAGTAATATGGTCACTCGTAGATTTCTTAAAAAGAAACTAAGGACAATCTAGTGTTAAATTACCATAAGCAGGGATTTCTTTAATTAGTAAAAAAAAATTCCTCAAAGTAAAACCCGAACAATACTTTTTTAAATTTAAGTTCCCCATATTTAATACCAACTTAAGCCAAATTAAGTTTTATTTTTTAAGCTGTCATTACTATGAGTTTTTTTAAACATAAATATTTGAGTCTGTACGGTAGGGTAGAAGAGAGAGGTTGAAGAGAGTTGCATTCGCTAGAGAGAACCTTTACAAAGATTTTAACCATATTGGAAAACATGTATTTTCACTGATGAGTGCAAGTTCAACGTTTTTGGATTAGATGGAAAAGTGTTTGGTGTAAGCCCAATGAAAAAATAAGCGCGACGGTTAAGCATGGTTTGGGGTGTATGGCTGCTTCAGGAGTAGGAAATTTATATTTTATCGATGGCATAATGTACCAACAGATGTACCTCAACATTTTAAAGTCAAATTTGCATGCTAGTGCGGATAAACTTGGAATAAGAGATAGTTTTCAATTCTATCAAAATAACGATCCCTAGCACAAAGCCCTCAAAGTGCGTTCTTGGCTGTTGTACAACTGTCCGAAACTGATAAAGACACCTCCGCAATAACTTGACATTAACGTCATTCAAAATTTATGGAGTTTGTCGAAAGTCCAGTTGGTAGACACATGGACTGTACAAAACAAACTTACTCTTTCTTTCTGCAGGAAGAAAACAAATTCTTCAAATTGAATTTTGTTTTTATTTTTTTTAACTGATTAATTAATAATTAACTATTGAACATTATAAAAGTAACAACTCAAAAAAGTTAAAGTAACAAGTAAAAAAATTGCCCATGTGTTAAAGTATTTTGCAGCTGCAAAATTCCGAAGAAAATCCGTAACGCAATGAACACACTGAAAGAAGACTTATTTGCAAATCCATTTGGCCTTGTTGAAACTTTACTTGCTTTTTTTATCTAAAGATCAATGAGTTTTTCGAATTTAAACTAATAGACAAATTCGTCCATATTATGTTTCGTTAGTGTCTGGGTTCGAATGTTTCAAAAAAGCCTTTAAGCTTTATTGACATATTCATATATTACTCAAGAATTTTATCAAATAAATTACATTCTTACTAGAGTCATAAATAAATTATGCTCATCAATCTCTTATGATTGTCAATACTAATGATCCATTAAATATTCTTCATTCAATCTACAAAGAATGTTTAAAAAAAATTACGCAAAACTTTAAACATCAATTGCAATATTATGTTTATTAATTAATTTACGTCACATTATAATATTTCAGGCTTTTCCTAAAGACATTTACTTTGTAACAGAAAGAGAATTAGCCCTAAGACAGAACTTTGTGGAACATCAAGATCGTTATTGACCATATATTTGTTCAACCATTTCAGTTCCTTAACTTCTATTCAAGTAAACCATTCCAACTTAAGACCACGTACGCTATGCAACTATAACTTTTTCAGCAAGATATTTCTCTCGATAGTTTTGGAAAGACGATTCAAATCCCAACGAAAAAACAGCTGTTTCCCATTACAATTTATTATTACAAGAATGATCTAAATCCGAATCAGTCTTCAAATAATAATTAATTATCTTCTAAATAGTTTTAAAACCTTAGCAACGAACTTTTCTAATGTTTTTTCACACGTATGTAGGTAACATATTTACTAATTTTTTCAAACGTTACAGTCATCTAAGTTTTGTATTGATCTTAACAATTCTGGTTTCACTTGTATAACTGCTAATAAGAGATTTGAGATATTAGTTCCCCAAGTCATACTGAGATTGTGATGCAGAAGGTCTGGATTCGATTCAAAGCCGCTGCTATCGGTGTAATGTCTTTTGTAATTGAAAAGTATCTGTTTTCTTGAAAAGTGCTTCTCATCTTAGCAAACTCAGGGGAAACTTGTAAGTCTTCTCCTTTCCTAATACATAATACGAACACTTGAATAGTGGAGAGGTATAAGTCAATATGCCAAAATTCTATGTCTTAGCATATTAGAACCGTTGGCCATTAATTTATTTATTTTATTTAACAAGATATTTAAATACATACCAACAAATTCTCCGATGCAGTACTAAAAGTTTTTTTTTATTTTCGTTTTTTTTAGGATTTCTGTTCAATTTGAACTTTCAACCAAATGTTTTCATGGTCCAATATCTTATGATGTCCGTTAATTTTGATTTGAATAATCTCAAACATAAATCAAATGTATTAATTAACTAATTGAAGGGTTTCTAATGTCATAATGATTAACGTAGCAGAGAAAATATAAAGAAAAACTATTACTATTATTATTAATTGCAATTGATATTTCAAAATTCGTGCGTTGGATTAGAAACTGCCTTTCGAATGCTGGTGTGTCCCAAGGCTCTGTTTTGTCTCTATTTCATGTTCATCAATTATATTTTGTCTGAAACTTCTAATACATTAAATTTTTTTGCTGACGACAGTAATCTCAGCTTCTCATATTTGTTTTCAGATGCACGTCCTTGTTCATCGGATGTGAATATAAAACGGCAGCGTATGATAAGTTCATTAAATTCTGGTCTCAATAGCTTCGACACGATGCGCAAATAACATGTTCATTCTGCCCTATATGGTTTGAGTATAGTGCGCCCATAATCCAGTTGAGGCTCTTGGATAGAATCCAAAAAAGAGCTTTTAAAAAAAAAATGATCGAACTATAACAGGAAAATTTGAATCTCTCGAGCACCGCCACAATGTTCCTTGTCTTTCATTATTTTACCGTGATTTTATGAAAAATGTTCTAGTGAAATAGATAGGTAGCATAGGGCCCAGTTTCGAACGTACTTTTAAATTGAAGGATTCTTTCCTTACTCACAATAAACGAATGTTTACGCGGCTCAAAATGTCCCTCTCATTACTATATTCAAATATTCAAAGCCATTCAGTATCTCCTTTTAAATCCTTTCCAACTTTCCTAAACGCTCGCACTGTGGTCAAACATTTTAAGGGTAGTCAAAATCTTTTAAATACGTGAAAAATATTATAAATACATCTCAGATAGCTTTAATATCAATTTAAAAATGTCCATGTTTTTAAGATCAATAAAATGTTGAAGGTATAACGCTATTAAATTTTGCAAAATCGTCTTTAATAATGTCTATAATAATCAACAAAATATATTAATCAATGCCATATTTTCTTTCAATTCGACTGAATAGTGACCGAATAACTGAATCACTAAAAGGACTTGCAAAATAAAACGGAGCAAACAAGCAATCTTTATAAACGAATCGCTTAACACTACATGTTCATTTTAAAAAAGATTTGCGTATTGTCTGCTTTGAAAGTTGCGTCGAGCTACGCAGAGAGACTCCAAAAATTTCTAAGAGAAAGTATGAACTTGTGTTCATCAATTGGAACAAACACAAATAGTGCTGGTGGCGGAGCAGCAGGCGTATTGGGAATCTGTAGTGCTGGTAGTCAAGGTAGTACTAATAACTGCAACGAAATGCCCCCAGAAAATCGCCCCAAAGTAGTTACAGTCAAGCATCCCGAGTCGAATAAGCCAAAGCCAACCACAAAAAAAGGCAAACCGATTCCGGCCGATCAAGATGTTATCAAAGCACTGCAGCGTTGCCGTGATGAGGGCATTAAACGTTTGGATTTAAGTAAATCTTCGATTGCAGTGATTCCGTCAACCATTAAAGAATGTACTCATTTGACTGAACTTTATTTGTACAGTAACAGAATAACAGCGCTTCCATCAGAGATTGGTAATTTGGTTAATTTGAAAACTCTGGCTTTGAATGAAAACTCACTTACCACACTACCGCATTCACTAAGATTTCTCACCCAATTAAGGGTGTTGGATTTACGACACAATAAATTGGCTGAAGTTCCTGAAGTACTTTATCAGCTTAAATCCTTGACAACGTTGTATCTACGATTCAATCGTATACCATGCGTTGGAAATGGGGTCAAAAATTTGACAAATCTCACAATGTTGAGTTTGAGAGAGAACAAAATTCGCGAGCTGAGTTCGTCGATTGGATATTTGATAAATTTGACGACACTCGATGTCTCACATAACCACTTGGAACATTTGCCCGATGAAATCGGCAACTGTGTTAATCTGAACGCTTTGGATTTGCAACACAATGAACTGTTAGATGTCCCTGAAAGCATTGGAAATTTAAAGAATTTGGTTCGTTTGGGCTTGAGGTAAGATACACGGATATCGTTTCATAAAAGTCACTAATGTATTTCTTTTAGATACAATCGTTTATCAGCTGTTCCTGCTTCTCTTAGGAACTGCAAATTCATGGACGAATTCAATGTCGAAGGCAATAGTATTGCTAATCTTCCAGACGGACTTTTAGCCAGTCTAAATGCACTTACAACAATAACTTTATCACGTAATTCATTCCATAGCTATCCATCAGGTGGTCCGGCACAATTCACAAATGTGACATGCATCAATTTGGAACATAATCAAATTGATAAAATACCCTACGGTCTGTTTTCCAGAGCCAAAGGCCTTACAAAGCTCAATATGAAAGAAAATGTTCTCACATCACTCCCACTAGACGTTGGTACATGGGTTAACATGGTAGAACTTAATTTAGCCACAAATTCGCTCTCAAAATTACCAGACGATATTATGAACTTACAAAATCTTGAGATCTTGATACTGTCAAATAATATGCTCAAAAAAATTCCCAATACAATTGGCAATTTGCGCAAGCTTCGAATTCTAGATTTGGAAGAAAATCGGATCGAAGTAATTCCAAATGAAATTGGCCTCCTTCATGAACTACAGAGGCTTGTACTGCAAACAAATCAAATTTCAGTTGTACCAAGAACAATTGGTCACTTAACGAAACTAACCCACTTCTCAATAAGTGAAAACAATTTACAGTTTGTACCTGAAGAGATTGGATCACTTGAGCACTTGGAGAATCTTTATCTCAATCAGAATCCCTGTTTGGATAAGCTTCCTTATGAATTAGCCTTATGTCAAAATCTTAAGTACTTGAATATCGATAAGTGCCCATTGAATACAATACCACAAGAAATTCAAGCGGGTGGCCCATCTTTGGTGTTACAGTGGTTGAAAATGCACTCCCCATACAGGTCTATGTAAACTGGTAAAAGATATTTAAACAAACAATATGCATACCTACTAAAGTAATTTCCTTTATCAATCGGGAAATTTATTTATATATAAATGTTAAGTGTGTGTGATTATATCAAAACAAAAATAGCTTTAAAATGCTTGGACAAAATTTAGTAAATATCATAAAAAACCTACATTTAAACAAAAATCCAAATAGTATGGAATGCTACTCGAAATTAGAGTTAAAAACTAGCAGTTTGAAACAGAGTTCAATCGAGGAATCGTTTGAGTTAAAATATTCGATTGATTTGCTCACTTCTTTTTGACTGTTATAAAATGACGATCAATCAATAATAAAAATAATTAAGAACAAAACAAAAACAAAAAAACAATAAGCCACTTGGAAGAACATCGAACCAGATGATACTGACAAAACTGTAATTATTTTACGAACGATAAAACCGTTGAAATATTTTAATTTCAATGGCATCGACTTATGGACTGTGAATATAGTACTAAGGTGAGTTATATCTGAGTTTAAGAGTTGTATATGATATTTATATTTCTTTAATTTTGTGTTTGGAATAAGTCTCTTATGGTCGGTCAGCGTTTAATAATAAAAAAAAATTATCTTCAAATCTTAAAAAAAATCAAATCTTGAACAAAAATTCATTTTTCTTCGCATCACTTGCATTCGCACAACTTCTCACTATTTTAAAAATTAAATATTGCAGCAAACCTAAAACTTTTGATTCTCAATCTTATTTTGGGAGGATTTTCAAATCTTTTGTTTGGTTATCTAAAAAGGGACAAATTTATCACTAAAAGGGTTTATTGTCTCTTTTTTTTTCTTCGTCATTATTTAATTCATTTTTTCTTATGCTCGTAGTTCATAACCTCATTGACTTTTCAGTACTCATCCCTTTATCCTTCATAGGTTGAACAATTAACAATTAAGCTTTTGATATTGTTTGAGATATGACTTTGTAGTAACAAACTAATAAATCACCAAAACCCAATTAACTGCATTTGAAAATTCACGCAATGCGGCAGAGGTTTCACGGTAGCCTAAAGTCGAAGATTGCGTTGAACAGTTTCTACCAAAAATATTTAAAATTTGTTGAACAAACCTAAACTTTTTATATATTATAAAACAATAATACTTTTAATTAATACTGGAAGATTTGTATGTTTTTAGGGCGTTGATTAATAAGCGCTAATTAAGTTATTAAGCTTTTAAACCTAATTACCATCCTATGAAAATCATTATCATGAAAGGATTTCCGAAACAAAAATTTGGATTATTTTGGAAATTAGTTGAACTACTTGTCAACCTCCGGATCCATGGGTCTCTGCCTGGGACGTTAAAGCTTTGCATTTTTTGCAATCTCAGGCACGCCAAGCGTGTTGGCATCGGCGATGGCTTGTTACTGGAGATGCTTTCTTCCTTATCCTCTCGAACCTGGAGGCTGGGATTCGAAGACTTTTGACTAAAACATTGTCGTGCATTCGCTTAATGTGGCCGAGCCCATGTAGTCGACGTGTTTTGGCTTTCTGGATTTCCATTTGTTTCGTCGAACCAAAGTAGCAGAGCGGATTCCTAGAGCAATTCTTCGTCGAGGTAATATTACTGCGAGGTACATGAACTTTTAAACTATTTCAAAGTTTTTGCTATGAATAATTAATTTTGACCTAACCGATGGACAGATGTTTGTTTATTTATTGATAGGATTAACTTGGTCTTCTCCTCATTTACTTCAAGGCAAATGAGTCTCACCTCATCTTCAATCGTAATGAAGGACCCTTTTACAGAACGTTGAGAACGGCCAATGATATCGTTCGCATACGTCAATAGATGGACAAATTTGTTCAATAAAGTGCCCTCTGTGTTAACGCCTGCCTGCACACCATCTGCTCTAGAAAGTGTGTGAAGAAGTTACTTGATAGCACATTCCCTTGCCGAAACCCTGTGCATGTCTGGCATAGTTCAGAAGAGATTTTCCTAGGTGCACATTGCACAGTGTATTTTCTAAAGTCAATTGACGAAAATGGATTTCTATCATATGCGGCTTTGAATCCATGAATGGATGGTGGGTCTCGACTTGAAATTCGTTGGTCTTTTCCCGGATTTGCCTAAATGCTTATATTTATTTATTTATCTATTTATTCCATCTACGATTCAAAAAATCTACAGATTATGCTTATTGCTAATATATGCAAAATAAATATAAATTTCAATTTTAAACTAACAATTGAAACGTTGAAAGGATGAAGGTGTTAAGGGACATTTTTAAACATTTGAGTTACAAGCATTTAAAGTTTATTTACTATAACTATTTTTATCAATAACTACACCATATTCTAAGAGCTCTAACATACTATTTGACTTAGAAACAATGTAAGAAACTTAGTTTAGCATGAAAAATTATGCCAAGATCTTCAATTTCATAAGCCGGGATAATTTAAAACCACTTAAAGTTTAATCAAAAACAATTTGACTTGACAGACGGCTGTAAGTTAAAACAGAATATTTAGATAGATTTACAGCCCGATTCTCCCCAAAGTCACTGATGCCTCACAAGTCACGAAGAGGTGAAATTGATTTTGTGACTTTTTCGAATTCTGCCGCTCAGTCACAACTTGTGAGAGTCACAAAAACAATCGAAACTGTGATCTGCTTCAGAGCAGGTCACAACTCATAAATTTTCAATGTTTCTTTGATTGACATTCATTATATTTTATAAGAAAATTTTCTAGATTTGTGAATAATTGTGAGTACACGAAAATGGAAGTGGACTTTGTTCTAGTGAATATTATTGTTGATCTTTCCCACGAAAATGAAAAGTACCATTTTTACATAAACACAAATTTTTTTAAGAAACTAATCGTATCAAGAACTTTGCAGCGAACACGGCTTTTAAAAACTTTGAGAGATACAAATGATCCATTCGCTCTCCAAAACAATACATTTATAAAGTAATTTCTTCGTTTTGAATAATCAGCTATTCAAATAATGACGCTTAAAAATCTCACCATGTTGTGGTGAGTTTCGTTGTGAGTTTTCTTGTGACGATTAGGGGGAGAATACCAAAATGTTATCGAATCACAACAATCCTCACAAGGAATAGTCACAAGAGCTTGTGACTCCTCACAAGGGGAGAATCGGGCTGTTAGATTTAAATCATTTTGCTGGCACCAAACCTCGAACTTACAAATATCCAGTTGAAATGCAATGCAATCATTATAATTCTTTATGACTGAACATTTTTATGTTATCAGCTAAAATTAAGCATTTTTAATTAAAACGAGGTGATTTACTCTAATAAAAGCTTTTTTAAAGTCTGTAAACAACATCCGATTGGCATCGATTTTCAAGTGTTTAAAACACGTTTTTGAAAAACAAGCCAAATTTGTTGTAGTTGACCGACCACTATAAAAACCATGTTGGCTATTTGAAATATGGCATTTAATCATAGTGTATATTTTGTTCTTTATAATTTTATCAAACAATTCAATTCAATTTCCTTTTTATCACCACTTTTGAAAATTCGATTTATATAACCTACTTTCCATTCATTTAAAACAATTCCAAATGAAAGTGATTGATTGGATATAAGCTGAAGGGGAAAGCTTAACGATTTGAAACAATGCTTCAGCACAACTGGAAAAATTAGAAACTTCATACAAATCACAACTCAACACACAGCACTCTGTCATTAGAATTAAATTATTTGAAACGCAATTGTTTCTAACTGCTCTGTCTGAAGTATTATAAATACTTTGAAAGCTTTGGGCAAACCAATCAACAATTGTACGAGAGTTATTCGAATTTTCATTATTGAAGGAAAACCGACAGATTTACATTTACAGCCTTATTTACTAACTCGTTTTAGCGACAGTGTAAAGTTACTTCGACTTTACAACGGCTCTAATCCTGAAAACCTTATTTATAATGAAAATGCACGAGGAATAGCGGTGGAATAAGCTAAAACTGGTTCATAGGAGGTTTAAGGCCGTTTTAGTATCTAAATGTCATTTTGAGATGACATCTTGTGAAATTTACAAAAAGGAGTGTAAGCAATTTTTTTTTCGTTTCTTCCTAAGACAAAAAGGATAGATATTTTGCATAAATTATTTATATTTTCCAAACGCTCTAACAGTTGTACGGTATTGGGAACGCAATGTGGTTTGTTTGGTACATTCATTTATTGGATTTGAACTTTATACAATCCAATTTTAAATGTATCCAATTTCCAATATGCATACAATAATAATAATATGAATAATAATGGAAATCAGCTGGGGTTTTTGTTTGTGTATAATAACCAGAGTTTTAGATTGGTGACTTTTTTCCCAGTATATTTGACATAAGGAAGGCGTAGCTAATACGGCTAAGAAAATATATATACAAAATAAGGATTTGTTTGACGTGGCGGAAACTCTAGACTCGAAGTGCTTCGGCTCGGTTTAACTATTCCGAGGTTGAACCCAGTATTAGTGAAAAATAATAAATAAGGCTGTTAGAGTTTAAAAATCTCCAAACATTTCTAGGATTTTGCTTCAACTCAATTTCAGTGAAATGAACATAATGATTACTAAAAAATGATTAAAATTGTCTTTCATATGATTACATAAATTAAGTTGCAAATCAATTTTAAGGAATGGCTCATTCAAGATATTTAAATTAATAGAGTTAAAATGATATTTAAATTTGTTAACAATTTGATAAGCATAAACATTATTAAAGCAAATATTCTTCAAAGTAATGGACATGGCAACGTGGTGAATTGAATTGGAAAATAAAGGGATGCATTCAGAAACATTTACTTCCGTACAATCATTAACAAATACCAAATCAAGCATTCTTTGTAAAGAATTATGCTCAAAACTAACTTGAATTAAATGTATTGCCTGGCCAGAAGACACGGGAACTTGCCGACTAAATTATTACAAACCGGTTAAAGATGCTCACACAGTACGTTTGATAGGATCTAATATTTTTGTATAATATAAAAACATATTTCATTATGAGCTTCTTAAAATCGATAATTACGGTCGTTAGTGATGGTTTACGAATCTTGTATGTAAATATGTATATGTAAGCAGATGCTAAGACTTTCTATATGTATTATTAATTTAAGACCGGATGTGCTGTGAAATTTGAATAAAATTGCGTTCTTTGACTCAAAGTGAGCTCTTCCTTATTTTATGTCAGAATCGATATCAAAATTATCAAATTTTTGTTCTCTTCGATTGGTTATTTGTGGAAAAAATTAGTCATTTTTTTAAATTGCCATAAAGGCGATCCTTGCATGCTCTACCTAGATATGCCATTGAATGTTTTTTTTTTAATTTATTTATAATTAATTTATAATAATATATGACAGAAGATAATTAATAATAATAATTAAGAAAATTAAAATCAACAAAAATTCATTGTTAAAATTTTCACCAAATATGTAAATATAAGTCAAAAGAAGAGTTAATCTAATTAAACGAGGAAACAGCTCGTGATACCGGTTCATTTCTTCCATAATTTGTTCTATGGGCATATTCAAAAAGGAAGGTTCTTGTTTTCAACGTTCTAGTGAAAACATACTAGATATGATAAACGAAAGCAGAAACGGATATTGTATATGATAGCAAAGTATATCTCTTACAAACATTACGTTATTAATTGTGTGCGTTAATTGGGCTTTCTGATCTTTTATTTTTTTATGCAATTAATAAAACAAATTAATCCATTTTTTAAATTATTCCCGACGTTTCGTTGGGTATTTTCCAACTTTTTCAAGGGATATTTTTATTGGACTATTGGCAGTTACATTTATAGTTTTTAAACATTTATATTGCCCTTTTATATTTTTAACAATGAGTCTGTGATATTAGTTCATAATTTTTGTTTTGTCTTGGTTTTTTAATTTTTTTACTTATTTAGTTTTCCGTTTTAAAAAATTAAAAAAAAAACTTACAGAAAGTGTCCGAAGTGTGGGAGTAAATACATACACTCAAAACAATGAGAAGAATTCCAAATGAGTATTAATGCATGACGAATCGATGTTGAAATTTTATCCAAGAACTTCCTTTTTTTTGTAATTCAAATAATTTTTTTTAGTTCTTTGATCATATAATAACTTTCAACAATTGTTCAGATTGTCATAGGTCATAAGCTGCATTGAACCGTTTAGGTTTCTTATTTTCTGTGGTTTTCGAGAAAATAATTTTTAATTAACTCTACCCTAGTTATTATCTACGCTTACCCTCAGTTTCACAGTGGAAGTTTAAACTTAAGTTCAGCTGAACCTGAACTGGACTTTAAATTTAAAGTTCAACTCGTCCGGTTTCACAGTCTCATCTGAATTTCAGTTCAATAGAACGTAGTTTAACTAAATTTTGTTTTCTTTTTATCTGATTCAGAGAAAAAACAATCAAAAAAATTTACTTTGTTTCAGTTGTGACTTGTAACAAGAAAAAAAATTAAAAATTGAAAATAAATTCTATTTTCAAATGTGTGAAGGGGTTGTTGACTGAGGTTTAAACGGCAAAATAGTGTCTTTTAACTTAAACTACTTATTGAACTGAAGTTTAAACCAAAAGTGGGGCTTAAACTTCCACTGTAAACTGGGGGTTAGAAAAACTTGTTATTTAAATAGGTATGATAATTTGTGGTTAATTCCTTATGCACACTTTTATGATGGCTAAAAACGTGGTCATAATCGGCTAATTTCAGTCGTTCAGCGAGCTTAGATAGCGACTCTCGCAGTAATGATATAATGGTTAGTCGATCTTACTCGTATATTGAATTTGTATGGATTTTTCAATGAATTAGAGCTTTTGTAGGTTAGGTTAGGTTAATGCTTGATGCACTTACGCCATAAGTTCGTCCATTGTGATACAAGTGTTCCCTACTCGTTTAACCACTAAGAGGTCACAAGCGTGCGAAACCACTAATGTCTACATTTTCAAGGTCGCTAGGATCATTATATTGAAAATCTCCTAGATGGAGCTTATGTAAATCTTTGAGATAGAGCAGGGCCTGTACGCAAATGGTGAGAAATTGATTTTTCCTCTTCCATATAACTTCTGCAGAAATCAGTTGGTAACATCAGTAATAGATGAAAATATCAACCCCCGAATTAACAATTTTTGATTGCGAATTTTTCAGAGACACTAAAAAGGATATTTCTCTTCTTTAAACATTTTTTTCCTGTTATGTTTATAATTTATGTTTGTTTTTAATTTTAATGATTCATTGAATGCTTTGAAGAGGAACTATAATTGCTTTTTTTTATACGTGGAAATGTAAGTTTAGCAGTTTGTGAAATGAAGGAGAATATGGTGAATGTACACGGTAGTTAAAGGGATTCCATCAGATTCCACTTATCAGATGGTTCGGTTGATTGATTTAATTGTTCTGTAGTCATCTTTTCTGCAAGATTGCATAAGTTGTGCAGTTTAATTCTTTTGGGTCAAAGTTCTAAAAAACGTATCAAATGAAATTATGTACTATGAACCTTATTGTCGTTGTATTACGTTATTATATTCACACAAATAATTATATAATTCCAATATGTTTTTCCATTTATTCCAGATTCAAATAAAAATAATTCAACATCGCATTGCGGGTCGTCTGTTTATCGTCATCATCTAGTCATTTAAGACGAGATTATTTTTATAAAACTTTAAAGCATTAAAGCACTGCACCGAACTTTTTATATTTTAAAAATTAGAAATATTTTTTGTATTACTAGTTTTTTCTTTTTTTTGAGCACAATTTTTTATTTATTAAAAGTATCGAAAATATTTTTGTAATTTTCTTGTTTTTTAGAAGTTATATAATATTTTTCGACTAAACAAAATTAAAAAAAGTTAGTGTGCAAACGGAATTGTTCATACAAAATAATATGAAATATTATATAACAAGTAGGTAAAAATTAAATAGAAAGAATAAAATATTTAATGCATTTAATGGTAAATGTTTAAATTTATATAAAAATCTATATATAATTAAAACATACACGAAAACAAAAAAATCATTGTTTATATATAAATATATAATATTAAAAAAAAAACATTTTTAATCTTTTTCTATCGAAATTATTTTACTGGTTGGTTTTGATCAACTTATTTGTTTTAATTTTATCTCTATTTATCATCATTGAGGATAAGGCCAACAAAACAAAATATTCATCGAATTTATCGTTTTTTTGTTATGTTTTCGTTTTCTTATATTGATGTAAATCTTTGTTTTTATTTTTAAAGGACGGTTTGCTGAATGTATGAAACAAACCAACAGATCATACTTTTCAGCACTGTAAAGTGGAAGGTAGACTTCATCGCCTGACTTTTGTAAATTTATACTGATCCTGTGTTAATATTAAAAGATTTCGGAACGTCTTTTGCAAAGTGAAATTTGTATAATTAATTGTACAGGAAGTAGAATAGTCTTGTTTAATTTCAAATCTTTCTATCAGATTGACTTGTTAAATGTGTGTGCGTAGTAAAACTGTCGTATAGAATACAAAAAGTTTTTCATACGCACATACATACATACATATTGACGCAATCGTTAATTTAGCTGATAAAAGAATAATTTAATTGTTTGGATAATGTTATTTATTTGTGATAATTTTATTTTAAAGAACATTTTGAAGTAACTTTCAAATGTGACAGGAAAAATAAAATAAACGCACATACACTCAAATTTGGTTTTATGAAAAATCAAAAGAAGTGTAAATTTTTGTTTTCATTTTACAAAAATGAAATTCTATTTAAAATAAAATATCTTTTTTCTCAAAACTTAGATTAATATAAATTAAAGTTCAAATAGAAACAATATTTATCTTTCACTGTACTATGTATATTTTTTCTACTCCAACATTTCTCTATTCAACACTGATATATAATAATAAAGTTGAAATTAAAAAAAAAAATATGTGTGCTGATAAAACGAAAATAAAAGTATAAAAATACTATTGTTATATTTTTATATTTCTACATATAATAAAAAAAAAAGTTAAAATCAACGAAAATTCAAAAGAAAAACTAAAATTGATATAAACATATTCTGTGGGTAAAATAGGATTAAAGAATACCTTACCTATACTATATATCTAAAAACACATGTAAAGTGGTACCTAATTCAGCACAACAAAGTCGGTTGAAATTAAAAATGAAAATTTAATATAACAAAACAAATAAATGTATGCATTATAATACTTACCTATACTTAAAGAAATGAAATAAAAATACTATTGTTGATGTGTATGAGTGTCAGTCTACACATATGTAATTTATATTAATGTTTCTTGTATGAAAGAGGTTATATTATACATATATACATAAAAAAGATGGAAAAAACTGAGCGATGAATCGGGAAATATATAAATAATAAACTATAAAGTCTATATGTAAATTGGTCTTTTATTTTAAAATTAAAAAAGGTGTAATAGATACTGAATCTATTTTCTCAGTTATTATGTACATAGCTGGGCATTAACTCGTTAATCCGTTAATCGTTAATTAACGAAGTTAAAATTTTGATTAACGGATTAACTTTTAAATCCGTTAATCCACGTTAAGTCCGTTAATCGTTAATCCAATGCCTACTATTTTCCGCGCGGCGCGAAAAACAGGTTCAGACAAGTATGACCAAAGTTCCGTGTGCCGCGAGCCGCGGGTGAACCAAAAACAGCTAGGTACGTATTATATTTTGACGGCGCGTGCGAGTGAGAAAACTGCGAAGAGATTCGATTCGTTTGATCATTTCATTATGCCGGTCGTCCACTATGTGCGCGATAAGTTCTATTAACGTCGTTCAACTTTTTATTCAACTCTTTCGTTGGATAAACGAATTTACAACCTCTTACACTAGTGCAGCAACTTACGTAATTCACGTTGAGCAACTAAAGTTGAACAAAATGCCTTTGAAACCCCGTACACATAATTGACCAACTTTCCCGTATGTTGATTTACCCCGCACACCTAGTTGATCAACTCTTAAAACTTATTCCAGTGAATAGCTCCGTACACCTAGTTGACCAACTTACTCAAATATTGAATAACCTCGTACACTAGTTGATGAACTTGTTCGATTTTGACAGAAAAAATTTTTTTCGAGTTGATCAACTGCGTTTTCGATATTGTTGCTCAACCAGTTGATGAACGAGTTGATACCTTCGTACACTTAACCAAGGATCACTCGTTGGGGAACGCGTTGAACGCACCACGATAAACAAAAAACTCAAACGTCAAACCTGAAATAAATTTGAGAGTTGAATGCGTTGAATTCGAAATTTGTGCGTTGATCGCCTAGTGGACGACCGGCATTAGGTACTTAGCGCCGGTGCTCAGAGTAAAAAAATATAAAAAATGCAATTTTTATCTCATATTAACGATTAACGTTAACTTGCGTTAATTCTTTCGAAATTTAACGCTTTAACGTTTAACGAAGCTAAATTTTTTAGTAGCGGATTAACGATTAACGAAGTTAACTGTTTGATTAACGGTGCCCAGCTATGATTATGTAGATATTTTCAATAGATCCTAACAAGAGTCTACAACGAAATATGTCAGGTCTTAACTGAGTTGAGCTAAGTTCCTTTTTTATATTCAGCTTATTCTGTTTCTAAAAGAATAATTAATTACATCCAAATTATTATTTATCGATTATTTGTTTATTATTATCCTAATTATTTCAACACTTTCGGCCCATTCATCTTATTCTCTCTGTTGGAAATGGTCCATACATATTTCCTTTACGAAAGGGATACCATGAAGAAATAAACCTTACCGCTTTTTCGATAATAGGATATGATGATAGAACCCAATATTTCCGTTTTTTTTTAATAAAGTCTTATTTGGATTTTTAAATGACCTTTTCAAGAAGCTTCCGATAGAATTTTTAAGTTTTCTACAAATGAGCTTTTATTTTTCAAAGTGGAATAGTAAAATTTTTGAATGAAAAAATTTGGTCAAGTCCCTCATATCAAGTCCCCGAAAATTTCGTTACGCTACGAATACGAATAAATTTACATCACAAGCCTCGAACGAAATCAAAAAAAGCATTGTCACACAGAAATCCGAATTTCGGAGTTTCAAAATCAGCTGATATGCGACAAAATATTAAAAAATAAATACATTTTCGTTGTTCATATTTTGATTTGGTTTTAATTTTCTTGGTAGTTAAAAGTGGATGTCATTGCTGTTGCAATCTTTGTAATAAATGTAGAAAATACCAAAGAAGACAAACATTAAAAATGCAGCGTAAGATTTTAAGGGATGTTTTTAATCTATTGGAAAATTGATTTGCAGATTTAATAAAAATAGATAAGTATATGTTGGAGGTGCTGGACTAACAACTCCATCCCTGCGTGTTTTCGTGTTCAATAATAATAATCAGAATATTGGCAGGCGTTTTGAGATTCATTGCGCAAGGAGGATACCAATATTTATTTGCATTTACTTTATTTGCCCTTCAAAATATAAACAAATTTAGGTGAAAACAATAATAAAACTTACATGTTTCTTTTTATATATTTTATTGGCATTCCCTTTATCTTCGTTCGCTAAATTTTATTTGTGTTTCGTTTTAAGTTGAACTCCGATCAAACAAACTGTTCGTAGAAAAAACTGTCCATTTTCCTATTCATTCGGGGCTGGTGATACCACTATTCGCGAACTCCGAATTTCGTAGCAAATTTTTTTAGTATGACGGGAGTAATGATACATATTTTCGGGGTTCGTACTACGAATCTATTACGACGGGGCCTACCGAAACTAAGACACCCATTGGCTCTACCCCAATTGAACAGCCAAACACTATCCCTTCCAGTTCAAAATATCTAGTTGATATTCTTGACTGAAAACTGAATATTAAAGAAAGGGTTAAGAAGGTCCGCATAGTTTTCTACGCTTACCAAAGCATATAACTTCGATAAACTGAAGAAAGTACAGGGAACTACTAGTGTTGGCACTAAGGGCTCTAAGATCTTCAACATCTGGGTCCCCGGTTATTGTGGCATTGATGGGAATGAACGCGTGGATGACCTGGCCAGGCAATGATCAGCCCTTCATAACTTACTTGCGGAAAGAGAAGGCAATAGTAGGTTTGTTCGTTAATTGTAAAAAACAATGCTTTAAAAAATCGAGTGTTTTTTTGTTAAAATATCTAAAAATATATATTATTTACCTACCGAAAACACACAGCGTCGTTGTTGAAGAAGCAGTTGTATACTCGCCCTTAACTCTGTACATACCTGTCACCTTCTGTTGTAATTTCTCTCGTATAGGGGGAGCCCTTACACAAACCAATACCACCAGCTGCGCCTTCGCGAATATTTCTTCATAGCGTTGTTTACTCGTGAACTGTACAGTTGTGTATTTTTGATATAAATTGATAAAAAGATTTTCTATAATTTAATTATGAGTGGAAAAGATAATGATGGTGAAGACGATCAGAGCGATGAGAGGGAATCAGAAAAGAAGAGATACCCATCAGATTCATCATCACGGTCCTCTTCTGAGAGTGAAGGCACTGCGGCACCCCCTCCAAACAAAAGAAGGAAAATCATGTCTAGACATGCTTCGAGGGACAAACGAATAGACGATCTAACGGATCAGGTTTGCCAGCTTTCTCGGTATGTGAGTATGATTTTACCTGAAAATATTAATACACCACATGAGTCGAGCACGTCCTCGACCTTTTTGCAAAACCCTGTAAGTTCGCGGAGAACTTTAGACTTGGGCGAATTGCATACGGAATGCGATTCAACCTTGATCCCACATGCAAAAGAGGAGCATCTGAATGAGCTCATCCAATTGCAACATTTTGTTTTGCCGACATGGAGGAACGTTAGGTACTCAAAGGCGATTAGATCCTTGGCTGCAACACGGGGTTTTGTAGAACTAAAAATAAATGATGAGTTATGCACTCTCAATAAGGGCAAGGACTACCTTGCTTCAACAGAGCAGGTAATGGCAGCATTGAGTAATGCTTTATTAGAGCAAAAGGCTTTATTGAAGTCAGGTCTACAGAGTATAGTAGATTGGGCGTTCCAATCAGCAGGGGAATTAAACCCAAATTCTCTGTATGAACAATTTACTGCTCGGTTTGGATCTTCTTCCGCATCTTATAAAATTTCGGAACTGGCCCTTCAGGTGGTCTGCGGCAAAAGAGCTGAGTGCATAGAAGTTCGTAGAGAAAGACTTGTAAGTGAGATTCCGAACAAGAATGTTCAGGCAGCACTAAGAGGCATTTATCCCAGTGTTGAAAATCTGTTTGATAGGCGGGCATTGTCCGATTTAATACATTCACTCGGTGGAGTGCAATCGTGGCTAAGTGTCGCAACTCAGACTCCTGTTACCGACATCACTGTCATCACGATTTGGCAGCATTCCTTTTCTTATTTCAAGTTGGTAATTGTGAAAAGGAAGCTCTCGGCTACCATTTTCTTAGTGCGAGAACCTACCGCATGGTCGACCTAAAATCTCTAACAGAAAGTAATAAACCCAGATGTTAAATAAAATTATAAATTTATAAAATACTTGAAATTAAAGAAAAATACTTAAAAATAAACTAAAAGTAAGATAGCTTTAACTTTAAATATGTAACAGAAACTTATAATTTAAATTTAGGAAATTAAAGCCCTTTCGGGATCAAGAAAATCCAACGAAGGTTTTTTATTCCGAGGCTCAAGATTTCGAGTTTATTGAAAAGAACACTTTAATTTCTTTTAAAATTTAACTAAATACAAGCAGCGTAATCGTGGATAAGCTAAGGCAACAACTCATCGACACATACATATATCTATCGTCAGAGCAGTTACCGTCGCCACAACAGTAAATTACTGTAAGCAACCCACCGGCACATTGTAATCATCAAGATCATCGCGGGTCAGTTATTATCGTCACATCATCATCTTCACCTTCATCCATCCACCAACCAACCATCAACCATCATCCCTCGCCGTACTTCGCATCCATATAAAGACTATCTTCATCAGTCATCATCTTCACAGCTCCGTTATCAATCCGCTCACAATAGAAAAAGTATCATCAAGAGGTTCATTTGTATACATACATACATATATGATTATCGATCACCATAAAATTTCACCAAATGAACGTAGAGGGTAAGTCCATTCCAATTTTTCCTTAATCTAAAGTCCTATACGCCCTTTCATACTCCTTTGCATTTATAAACACATTTCAAAAAATTAAATCCTGAAATCTCTACCTCAGTCTCATATTTCACATAAAGCTTATGTGGCTTAATTTAAAGCTTAGGCGCAAATCCAACATTGTATAAATATCCATATATATATATATCTTATATTTAAATCTATTGAATAAAACAAAAACTGAATGTGTTAAAACATGACTTCAATTCCGAACGACTCGTCCTTCAACTGCAAGGCTTGCAGTTTAGCGGATAATGAAGATATGGTACAATGTGATACCTGTGATGAATGGTACCACTTTAACTGTGTCGGAGTAACCGCGGATATCCAACACAAAAACTGGAATTGCTCTAATTGCCAGCAAACAATAGACTCACTTCCTGGTACACCGGAAAATAGAAGCCATTTTCTAAACGAACAAGCAATTTCAAGCAGAAGTGCTATGCCACCGCCACCACAAAAAATTCCCCAAGCAGGTTCTTCGCAGCATCTAAACGTCGTCGCAGAAAAACAAAGCGGAAAAATATCCAGGTCTAAGCTACGTGAGCTTAAACTGCAGCAACTTCAGGAAGAAAGGGAAATGAAAGAACGCAGCGACAGGGATTTTCTTCAAAAGAAGTATGCAATGCTGCAAGAACTAGCATCTGAAACATCTGACCCTCAAAGTGACGAGGATAACTCTGAGTTTGACGACCATAGTAATCAAATTCAGAACAAACCTATTTACAACCAAAAAAAACATATTTCAACCCCCGTACAGCGAAATGCAAAACAACCCACTTCCAGCCACATCGCACCATCTGGCAATACACCAACAGCAAGGCAACTCGTAAACGGCACATCGATAGAGACGTCGGCACTGAATAAGCAGCAAATGGCAGCCAGACAGGTAATGGCAAAGGACCAAGTAACATTCAGTGGACGCCCAGAAGAATGGCCACTCTTTATAAGCTGGTTCAATAATACAACTACAACTTGCGGGTTCAACAACACAGATAATCTCCGTCGGTTACAAAACTGCCTCAAAGGAGAAGCCTTAGACGCCGTAAGAAACAGGCTTCTTGTTCCAGACCAAGTTCCAGGCGTCTTGAACACGCTTCAAATTCATTTTGGACAGCCTGAAGTCATCATAGACAACCTTTTTGGAAAGGATACGCAAAGAAACACCACCACGACATGACAGATTGCAAACAATCATAAAATTCTCTCTAGCGGTCCAAAATATATGCGGAGTGATGGAAGCCACTGGACTTCATGGACATCTAGAAAACCCATCTTTGCTGCGAGAGTTGACAAACAAATTGCCACCGGCTATTCGACTTGAATGGGGCAGTCACAGGAAAAACTTAAGTGTTGTAAACCTATCAACATTTAGTTCATGGCTAGAAGGAGTTGCACACTCCGCCATGATAGTAAACCCACTTCATGAGTCACTTTCATCGAGCAGCAGCCACGGAAGAGGTGGTACTAAAGCAGTAAATGTTCATCACGATTTGCAGACAATGTCACAACAAAATTTCAAAAAGTGCTTACTTTGTACCTCTAATTGCAAGAGTGTCGACCAATGTAAAGCCTTTTTGAATATGAACTTAAACGATCGGTGGGACGTGGTAAAACGTTACACAGTCTGCCGCACGTGTCTTCGTCAACATGGAAGGAACCGTTGCTACATGCAAAAGGCTTGTGGAATTGATGGATGCAGTTTTAAGCACCATCAGCTTCTTCATAAACAACGCGAAAAGCCAAACGTCACAGAAACAGTCAACATGCAACTTAACAACTACCACCACAAAGTAAATGAAGAACAAATTTTATTCAGAATCGTCCCGGTTACACTACACAACGAACATAAACGAATTAATACATTCGCCTTCTTGGACGACGGCTCTTCTATCTCTCTTGTGGATGAACCTCTTGCTTTAGAGTTAGGTGTAGAAGGAGAACCACAACCTCTATGCCTTAAATGGACTTCAAATACTCACAGGACGGAGCAGTCATCTAGAAAAATAAACATGCAAATTTCATCATCAAACCTTAGCAAAAAGTATAACATATCAAACATACGCACCGTGAAGTCCCTCGAGCTTCCAAAGCAGACCATTAACTTTGTTGAATTGTCCGATCGATATGAATACCTGAAAGGTATTCCAATAGATTCCTACACAAACGCGCAACCAAGAATTTTACTTGGTTTGGATCACTGGAAGCTAAGTGTTCCCCTGCGGACTCGAGAAGGAAAGGAAAGTCAACCGGTCGCAGCAAAAACTCGACTGGGGTGGACGGTGTATGGCCCCTGTATGCTCTCAAACGATACAACAGACCGAAATCCAAATTATTTCAACTTTCACACTTGTGAATGTCAGCGAACTGAAGAAAAAGATCTTAACACACAATTAAAGGAATATATTGCTCTAGAATCTATTGGCACAAAAAACTTTAAAGTTTGTCGTTCGCGTGATGATGAGAAGGCGATTGAAATTATGGTAAACAACACAATTGTCGAGGGAAATAAATATATTGTTCCGCTTCTGTGGAAGTTTGAATTGAAACAAATGCCAGATAGTCGAGCGATGGCAGAAAAGCGATTGATGTGTTTGGCAAAGAGAATGAAAAATAACTCAAAACTTAACGAAAACCTACACATGCAAATAAAAGAGTATGTTCAAAAGGGGTACGCCAGAAAATTGAGTAAAAATGAATTGAACCAACATTGTTTCCCAGTTTGGTACCTTCCGATATTTCCCGTTGTAAATCAAAATAAACCTAATAAAGTGAGGATAGTGTGGGACGCTGCTGCCACTGTAGACGGTATATCACTGAATTCTTTGTTATTGTCGGGCCCTGATATAGTTCCTGCTTTGCTTTGCGTTTTGTTTAAATTCAGACAGCGAAAGATAGCCATCTGCGCAGATATAAAGGAAATGTTCCACCAAGTAGGCATAAAGAGGTCGGATCAAAATGCACAACGTTTTTTGTGGCTCACCCAAGGTAATGAAAAGGTGGAAGAATACATTATGAAAGTGATGACATTTGGCTCAACATGCTCTCCCTTTTGTGCTCAATTCGTAAAAAATACGAATGCGAAAAAATACGAAAAAGAGTTTCCACGGGCAGTAAAGGCTATAACTGAAAACCACTACGTAGATGATTATCTCGATAGTGTCGAGTCAGAAGACGAGGCAATAAAATTAGCAAAAGAGGTTATCTACATTCACAATCGGGCCGGATTCACCATACGTAACTTTATGTCAAATTCACAAACAGTTCTTAAAAATTTAAATGAAAGATCCGCAAACTTTGAAAAGGGCATAGCTAACTGGAACATTCTATCCGGTTCAGAAAAAATCTTAGGAATGTGGTGGTCTCCGAGAGAAGATTCATTCTCATTTTTGATAAAGCCAAATACTTCCAGAATCGGCATCCTAAATGATGATGTATGCCCAACAAAGAGAGATGTCTTAAAGGTTCTGATGTCAGTTTTCGATCCTTTGGGACTTATAGCAAATTTTTTGGTGTTACTTAAAATTATTTTGCAGGAAGTTTGGGTGTCCGCAATTGGGTGGGATGAAAAGATTCTCCCGCCACAACTTGAAAAATGGAAAAAATGGAAGAGTCTTATACCAGCAATTAAAAATATTTCCATCCAAAGATCATACTTACAGCAACTACCTTTTAGCAACAATTCTTATGTAGAAGTTCATATTTTTGTTGATGCGAGTGAAGCCGCTTATTCGGCTGTAGGTTATCTTCGGGTATCGAGTGAACATGGTGTTAGCTGCACCTTAGTTGCAGCAAAGACAAAAATAGCACCACTAAAAGTCATATCAATACCCAGACTTGAGTTAGAGGCAGCAGTTTTAGGCACACGACTTGCGAAAACAATCGTTGAAGGACATTCCATAAAAATAACTGACAAATATTTTTGGTCAGACTCGAAAACCGTATTAAGTTGGATAAATTCTGATCATCGAAAATACAAGCAGTTTGTCGCATTCCGAATCGGAGAAATCCTTGAAGAAACTGACGCCAAAAATTGGAGATGGGTTCCGAGTAAGGAAAACGTGGCAGATGAGGCCACAAAGTGGCAGTTCAAAAGCAGTTTCAACTCAAAGAGCCGTTGGTATACAGGTCCGAAGTTTTTATTTGAAACGAAGGATAATTGGCCTGCAGAGTTTGTTGATTCAGAAGCTTCTGTTATAGAGTTAAGACACTTTCATCTACATCAAGTAAAGGTATTTCAGAATCTCATTGATGTGAACCGATTTAGTAAGTGGAATAAAATGCTTCGCAGTATGGCACAGGTGTATCGATTCCTTCGGCGGTACCTTAAATTCAAGGATGTGCAACCAGCGGCAAAATGTTTGATTAGCGAAGACCTTAAAAATGCTGAAAATTATTTACACAGAATGTGTCAAAGGGAGACGTTTGCTGAAGAGATCGCTGTTCTCAATAATGTTGAAAACAACGCAGATCGAAAGGTAATAACAAATATCGAAAAAACAAGTGTCCTCTACAAGCTTTCGCCGTATTTGGACGAAAACTCGGTATTGAGAGTACATGGACGAATTGATGCAGCACTCGGAATTCCTATAGATACGAAACGACCAATAATTTTGCCGAAGCAACATAAAGTCACTGACTTGATCATATTCGATTACCATGAGCGATTTCATCATCATAATAATGAAACGGTAGTAAATGAAGTTCGTAAAAAATTCAGTGTTCCCAGACTACGAGTGCATCTTAAATATATACGAAAACATTGTCAAAAATGTAAAATCACCAAGTGCCATCCAAATCCTCCTCTTATGGGCGACCTGCCTGCTGCAAGGCTTCAACCCTTTACTAAACCATTTTCATACATAGGGATTGATTATTTTGGACCCATAAACGTAAAGGTGGGTAGGCATTTAGAGAAAAGATGGGGCGTCCTCATAACGTGCCTCACAGTGCGTGCAGTGCACATCGAGATAGCCTACACTCTATCAGCAGATTCATGTATTATGGCGTTAAAACGTTTCATCGCACGTAGGGGCTGGCCGCTAGAAATCTACAGTGATAACGGCACAAATTTTCGGGGAGCTAGTCAAGAACTAAAGAAAGCAATGCAAGATCTCGATATCAACAAAGTGACTGAAAGTTTCGTCGGACCAAATATCAAGTGGAACTTCAACCCTCCTCTGGCTCCTCATATGGGAGGAAGTTGGGAGAGACTCGTGCGTTCAGTAAAGCAAACATTGAGTCATATTACTCCAATGAGAAACCCATCCGATGAGCTTTTGTGTACAATGTTTTCTGTGGTAGAGAGAATCCTTAATTCCCGTCCCCTTACCTACGTTCCCTTAGATAGTGGTGATGCTGAAGCCTTAACGCCGAACCATTTTTTACTGGGATCATCAAGCGGCGATAAGGTGGCAGGACCTATGTATAATGACGGTGTACTGCTTCGTAAGAATTGGCTAACAAGTGAACAGTTTGCAAACCAATTTTGGCGGCGCTGGGTTACAGAATACTTACCTGATCTAACCAAGCGCACAAAGTGGTATTCTTCAACAAGGTCTCTTCAAGAAGGAGATGTTGTTATTATAACTGACCCAGATAGTCCACGAAACAGCTGGCCAAAGGGAATCATTCTCAAAGTACTCCCTGGAAAGGATGGCGTAGTAAGAAAAGCGATAGTCAAGACACAAAATGGTGTCTACACCAGGCCTGCTGCCAAACTCGCCGTGCTGGACGTTGGCCGGTTTTGATAATGATGGAAAGCCAGTTCATCCAACCAGCTTACCAGGGGGGAGTGTTACCGACATCACTGTCATCACGATTTGGCAGCATTCCTTTTCTTATTTCAAGTTGGTAATTGTGAAAAGGAAGCTCTCGGCTACCATTTTCTTAGTGCGAGAACCTACCGCATGGTCGACCTAAAATCTCTAACAGAAAGTAATAAACCCAGATGTTAAATAAAATTATAAATTTATAAAATACTTGAAATTAAAGAAAAATACTTAAAAATAAACTAAAAGTAAGATAGCTTTAACTTTAAATATGTAACAGAAACTTATAATTTAAATTTAGGAAATTAAAGCCCTTTCGGGATCAAGAAAATCCAACGAAGGTTTTTTATTCCGAGGCTCAAGATTTCGAGTTTATTGAAAAGAACACTTTAATTTCTTTTAAAATTTAACTAAATACAAGCAGCGTAATCGTGGATAAGCTAAGGCAACAACTCATCGACACATACATATATCTATCGTCAGAGCAGTTACCGTCGCCACAACAGTAAATTACTGTAAGCAACCCACCGGCACATTGTAATCATCAAGATCATCGCGGGTCAGTTATTATCGTCACATCATCATCTTCACCTTCATCCATCCACCAACCAACCATCAACCATCATCCCTCGCCGTACTTCGCATCCATATAAAGACTATCTTCATCAGTCATCATCTTCACAGCTCCGTTATCAATCCGCTCACAATAGAAAAAGTATCATCAAGAGGTTCATTTGTATACATACATACATATATGATTATCGATCACCATAAAATTTCACCAAATGAACGTAGAGGGTAAGTCCATTCCAATTTTTCCTTAATCTAAAGTCCTATACGCCCTTTCATACTCCTTTGCATTTATAAACACATTTCAAAAAATTAAATCCTGAAATCTCTACCTCAGTCTCATATTTCACATAAAGCTTATGTGGCTTAATTTAAAGCTTAGGCGCAAATCCAACATTGTATAAATATCCATATATATATATATCTTATATTTAAATCTATTGAATAAAACAAAAACTGAATGTGTTAAAACATGACTTCAATTCCGAACGACTCGTCCTTCAACTGCAAGGCTTGCAGTTTAGCGGATAATGAAGATATGGTACAATGTGATACCTGTGATGAATGGTACCACTTTAACTGTGTCGGAGTAACCGCGGATATCCAACACAAAAACTGGAATTGCTCTAATTGCCAGCAAACAATAGACTCACTTCCTGGTACACCGGAAAATAGAAGCCATTTTCTAAACGAACAAGCAATTTCAAGCAGAAGTGCTATGCCACCGCCACCACAAAAAATTCCCCAAGCAGGTTCTTCGCAGCATCTAAACGTCGTCGCAGAAAAACAAAGCGGAAAAATATCCAGGTCTAAGCTACGTGAGCTTAAACTGCAGCAACTTCAGGAAGAAAGGGAAATGAAAGAACGCAGCGACAGGGATTTTCTTCAAAAGAAGTATGCAATGCTGCAAGAACTAGCATCTGAAACATCTGACCCTCAAAGTGACGAGGATAACTCTGAGTTTGACGACCATAGTAATCAAATTCAGAACAAACCTATTTACAACCAAAAAAAACATATTTCAACCCCCGTACAGCGAAATGCAAAACAACCCACTTCCAGCCACATCGCACCATCTGGCAATACACCAACAGCAAGGCAACTCGTAAACGGCACATCGATAGAGACGTCGGCACCGAATAAGCAGCAAATGGCAGCCAGACAGGTAATGGCAAAGGACCAAGTAACATTCAGTGGACGCCCAGAAGAATGGCCACTCTTTATAAGCTGGTTCAATAATACAACTACAACTTGCGGGTTCAACAACACAGATAATCTCCGTCGGTTACAAAACTGCCTCAAAGGAGAAGCCTTAGACGCCGTAAGAAACAGGCTTCTTGTTCCAGACCAAGTTCCAGGCGTCTTGAACACGCTTCAAATTCATTTTGGACAGCCTGAAGTCATCATAGACAACCTTTTTGGAAAGGATACGCAAAGAAACACCACCACGACATGACAGATTGCAAACAATCATAAAATTCTCTCTAGCGGTCCAAAATATATGCGGAGTGATGGAAGCCACTGGACTTCATGGACATCTAGAAAACCCATCTTTGCTGCGAGAGTTGACAAACAAATTGCCACCGGCTATTCGACTTGAATGGGGCAGTCACAGGAAAAACTTAAGTGTTGTAAACCTATCAACATTTAGTTCATGGCTAGAAGGAGTTGCACACTCCGCCATGATAGTAAACCCACTTCATGAGTCACTTTCATCGAGCAGCAGCCACGGAAGAGGTGGTACTAAAGCAGTAAATGTTCATCACGATTTGCAGACAATGTCACAACAAAATTTCAAAAAGTGCTTACTTTGTACCTCTAATTGCAAGAGTGTCGACCAATGTAAAGCCTTTTTGAATATGAACTTAAACGATCGGTGGGACGTGGTAAAACGTTACACAGTCTGCCGCACGTGTCTTCGTCAACATGGAAGGAACCGTTGCTACATGCAAAAGGCTTGTGGAATTGATGGATGCAGTTTTAAGCACCATCAGCTTCTTCATAAACAACGCGAAAAGCCAAACGTCACAGAAACAGTCAACATGCAACTTAACAACTACCACCACAAAGTAAATGAAGAACAAATTTTATTCAGAATCGTCCCGGTTACACTACACAACGAACATAAACGAATTAATACATTCGCCTTCTTGGACGACGGCTCTTCTATCTCTCTTGTGGATGAACCTCTTGCTTTAGAGTTAGGTGTAGAAGGAGAACCACAACCTCTATGCCTTAAATGGACTTCAAATACTCACAGGACGGAGCAGTCATCTAGAAAAATAAACATGCAAATTTCATCATCAAACCTTAGCAAAAAGTATAACATATCAAACATACGCACCGTGAAGTCCCTCGAGCTTCCAAAGCAGACCATTAACTTTGTTGAATTGTCCGATCGATATGAATACCTGAAAGGTATTCCAATAGATTCCTACACAAACGCGCAACCAAGAATTTTACTTGGTTTGGATCACTGGAAGCTAAGTGTTCCCCTGCGGACTCGAGAAGGAAAGGAAAGTCAACCGGTCGCAGCAAAAACTCGACTGGGGTGGACGGTGTATGGCCCCTGTATGCTCTCAAACGATACAACAGACCGAAATCCAAATTATTTCAACTTTCACACTTGTGAATGTCAGCGAACTGAAGAAAAAGATCTTAACACACAATTAAAGGAATATATTGCTCTAGAATCTATTGGCACAAAAAACTTTAAAGTTTGTCGTTCGCGTGATGATGAGAAGGCGATTGAAATTATGGTAAACAACACAATTGTCGAGGGAAATAAATATATTGTTCCGCTTCTGTGGAAGTTTGAATTGAAACAAATGCCAGATAGTCGAGCGATGGCAGAAAAGCGATTGATGTGTTTGGCAAAGAGAATGAAAAATAACTCAAAACTTAACGAAAACCTACACATGCAAATAAAAGAGTATGTTCAAAAGGGGTACGCCAGAAAATTGAGTAAAAATGAATTGAACCAACATTGTTTCCCAGTTTGGTACCTTCCGATATTTCCCGTTGTAAATCAAAATAAACCTAATAAAGTGAGGATAGTGTGGGACGCTGCTGCCACTGTAGACGGTATATCACTGAATTCTTTGTTATTGTCGGGCCCTGATATAGTTCCTGCTTTGCTTTGCGTTTTGTTTAAATTCAGACAGCGAAAGATAGCCATCTGCGCAGATATAAAGGAAATGTTCCACCAAGTAGGCATAAAGAGGTCGGATCAAAATGCACAACGTTTTTTGTGGCTCACCCAAGGTAATGAAAAGGTGGAAGAATACATTATGAAAGTGATGACATTTGGCTCAACATGCTCTCCCTTTTGTGCTCAATTCGTAAAAAATACGAATGCGAAAAAATACGAAAAAGAGTTTCCACGGGCAGTAAAGGCTATAACTGAAAACCACTACGTAGATGATTATCTCGATAGTGTCGAGTCAGAAGACGAGGCAATAAAATTAGCAAAAGAGGTTATCTACATTCACAATCGGGCCGGATTCACCATACGTAACTTTATGTCAAATTCACAAACAGTTCTTAAAAATTTAAATGAAAGATCCGCAAACTTTGAAAAGGGCATAGCTAACTGGAACATTCTATCCGGTTCAGAAAAAATCTTAGGAATGTGGTGGTCTCCGAGAGAAGATTCATTCTCATTTTTGATAAAGCCAAATACTTCCAGAATCGGCATCCTAAATGATGATGTATGCCCAACAAAGAGAGATGTCTTAAAGGTTCTGATGTCAGTTTTCGATCCTTTGGGACTTATAGCAAATTTTTTGGTGTTACTTAAAATTATTTTGCAGGAAGTTTGGGTGTCCGCAATTGGGTGGGATGAAAAGATTCTCCCGCCACAACTTGAAAAATGGAAAAAATGGAAGAGTCTTATACCAGCAATTAAAAATATTTCCATCCAAAGATCATACTTACAGCAACTACCTTTTAGCAACAATTCTTATGTAGAAGTTCATATTTTTGTTGATGCGAGTGAAGCCGCTTATTCGGCTGTAGGTTATCTTCGGGTATCGAGTGAACATGGTGTTAGCTGCACCTTAGTTGCAGCAAAGACAAAAATAGCACCACTAAAAGTCATATCAATACCCAGACTTGAGTTAGAGGCAGCAGTTTTAGGCACACGACTTGCGAAAACAATCGTTGAAGGACATTCCATAAAAATAACTGACAAATATTTTTGGTCAGACTCGAAAACCGTATTAAGTTGGATAAATTCTGATCATCGAAAATACAAGCAGTTTGTCGCATTCCGAATCGGAGAAATCCTTGAAGAAACTGACGCCAAAAATTGGAGATGGGTTCCGAGTAAGGAAAACGTGGCAGATGAGGCCACAAAGTGGCAGTTCAAAAGCAGTTTCAACTCAAAGAGCCGTTGGTATACAGGTCCGAAGTTTTTATTTGAAACGAAGGATAATTGGCCTGCAGAGTTTGTTGATTCAGAAGCTTCTGTTATAGAGTTAAGACACTTTCATCTACATCAAGTAAAGGTATTTCAGAATCTCATTGATGTGAACCGATTTAGTAAGTGGAATAAAATGCTTCGCAGTATGGCACAGGTGTATCGATTCCTTCGGCGGTACCTTAAATTCAAGGATGTGCAACCAGCGGCAAAATGTTTGATTAGCGAAGACCTTAAAAATGCTGAAAATTATTTACACAGAATGTGTCAAAGGGAGACGTTTGCTGAAGAGATCGCTGTTCTCAATAATGTTGAAAACAACGCAGATCGAAAGGTAATAACAAATATCGAAAAAACAAGTGTCCTCTACAAGCTTTCGCCGTATTTGGACGAAAACTCGGTATTGAGAGTACATGGACGAATTGATGCAGCACTCGGAATTCCTATAGATACGAAACGACCAATAATTTTGCCGAAGCAACATAAAGTCACTGACTTGATCATATTCGATTACCATGAGCGATTTCATCATCATAATAATGAAACGGTAGTAAATGAAGTTCGTAAAAAATTCAGTGTTCCCAGACTACGAGTGCATCTTAAATATATACGAAAACATTGTCAAAAATGTAAAATCACCAAGTGCCATCCAAATCCTCCTCTTATGGGCGACCTGCCTGCTGCAAGGCTTCAACCCTTTACTAAACCATTTTCATACATAGGGATTGATTATTTTGGACCCATAAACGTAAAGGTGGGTAGGCATTTAGAGAAAAGATGGGGCGTCCTCATAACGTGCCTCACAGTGCGTGCAGTGCACATCGAGATAGCCTACACTCTATCAGCAGATTCATGTATTATGGCGTTAAAACGTTTCATCGCACGTAGGGGCTGGCCGCTAGAAATCTACAGTGATAACGGCACAAATTTTCGGGGAGCTAGTCAAGAACTAAAGAAAGCAATGCAAGATCTCGATATCAACAAAGTGACTGAAAGTTTCGTCGGACCAAATATCAAGTGGAACTTCAACCCTCCTCTGGCTCCTCATATGGGAGGAAGTTGGGAGAGACTCGTGCGTTCAGTAAAGCAAACATTGAGTCATATTACTCCAATGAGAAACCCATCCGATGAGCTTTTGTGTACAATGTTTTCTGTGGTAGAGAGAATCCTTAATTCCCGTCCCCTTACCTACGTTCCCTTAGATAGTGGTGATGCTGAAGCCTTAACGCCGAACCATTTTTTACTGGGATCATCAAGCGGCGATAAGGTGGCAGGACCTATGTATAATGACGGTGTACTGCTTCGTAAGAATTGGCTAACAAGTGAACAGTTTGCAAACCAATTTTGGCGGCGCTGGGTTACAGAATACTTACCTGATCTAACCAAGCGCACAAAGTGGTATTCTTCAACAAGGTCTCTTCAAGAAGGAGATGTTGTTATTATAACTGACCCAGATAGTCCACGAAACAGCTGGCCAAAGGGAATCATTCTCAAAGTACTCCCTGGAAAGGATGGCGTAGTAAGAAAAGCGATAGTCAAGACACAAAATGGTGTCTACACCAGGCCTGCTGCCAAACTCGCCGTGCTGGACGTTGGCCGGTTTTGATAATGATGGAAAGCCAGTTCATCCAACCAGCTTACCAGGGGGGAGTGTTACCGACATCACTGTCATCACGATTTGGCAGCATTCCTTTTCTTATTTCAAGTTGGTAATTGTGAAAAGGAAGCTCTCGGCTACCATTTTCTTAGTGCGAGAACCTACCGCATGGTCGACCTAAAATCTCTAACAGAAAGTAATAAACCCAGATGTTAAATAAAATTATAAATTTATAAAATACTTGAAATTAAAGAAAAATACTTAAAAATAAACTAAAAGTAAGATAGCTTTAACTTTAAATATGTAACAGAAACTTATAATTTAAATTTAGGAAATTAAAGCCCTTTCGGGATCAAGAAAATCCAACGAAGGTTTTTTATTCCGAGGCTCAAGATTTCGAGTTTATTGAAAAGAACAGACTCCCAAAGAAAAGAAGAGTTTTACCCCAAAGTTATTTCACAGTCAGGGCAGAAGGAATGCGGTTGACAATAGATACAGTTTTAAAAGACAGTACAAGTATAACAAGGGTAACAAAGAGAATAGCTCTAACAAGAGACAAACAAGATTTAATTCTTCCTTTCGTTCCAAAGATCATGAAAGGGAGAAAAACAATAAATGATACAAGGTTCAGAGGGGGTCAGTTGCAAAGTTTCCGAGCGAGCTGGGAGAAGATGGGAGCAAATTCATTTATTTTAAAAACGATTTCGGGGACAAGAATCTCATTTTTCAAAAAACCTCGTTTAACTTTCCCATCACCAGTAACCCGGCAGAAATTTGCAACAGCATGTTCAGAAGACATGGACATGCAAATAAAAGAGATGAAACAATTGAACATTTTAGAGACACCTCCAGCGGTCGGTCCAAGTTTCCTTTCCAAGATGTTCTTAATAAAGAAATCAGATGGGGGCGTTCATCCTATCTTCGACCTGAGAGCCTTAAATGCATACGTGAATGTAAAAACATTCAAACTAGTGTCTCATTCCACGATTCCAGAGTTTTCTACAACCAGGAGACTGGATGGTAAAATTAGATATTTCCCAAGCTTACTTCCATGTGCCGATAGCAGAGACCCATCGACGTTTTTTAAGAATGATCTACAAAGAGGAGCTGCTACAACTGACTTGTCTGCCATTTGGCCTAGCTTCAGCTCCAAGACTGTTTTCAGCTCTCACGTGCTGGATCGCGGAGATTCTACGCAGACAAGGTATGCGAGTCCTCGTATATTTGGACGATTTCCTTTTCGTAAATCAGAACCCTTCCAGACTAGAAGAACAGGTTACGGAAGCCGTTCGAATTCTAGAACAATTGGGTTGGAAGATAAATTACAGGAAATCAGTATTGGTTCCAAACCAAAGGCTGGAGTACTTAGGCGTGGTTTGGGATGCTTTCAAAAATACTATGTCTCTGCCGGACGAAAAGGTAAACAAGATTCGAATTTCCCTTCAGACAATGTCACAGCTAGGTTCCTGCACTCTTCATCGGTTGCAACAAGTTTTAGGCCAGTTGAATTTCGCCAGTTTTGTTGTACCCAGAGGTCGACTCCACTCTCGATGTCTTCAGATTTTTTCAAGGCAATACAACATACGGCCGAGACAAAAACTCACCATCCCTCGGAGGGCTTTGGAAGAGATAAATTGGTGGCTCGGAGCCTTAAGGAATGTCGGGATACTGCACAATATAGATGTGACACATTTCCTAGCAACGGATGCTTCGGATATAGGTTGGGGTGCTCAGCTGAACGAGAAGTTCCTCTCAGGCCAGTGGTCAAAAGTTCAGAAGAGATGGCATTGCAATTTAAAAGAAATGTACGCAGTTCTGATGGCGATAAAGAGACAGGAATCTCTTTTGAGCAATGCACACATACTTCTTCAATCGGACAATCGAACTCTGGTTGCGTACATACGCAAGGAGGGAGGAACAAGGTCAATAAACCTATTAAGCTTGACGTACCAACTTCTACAACTAACCGATCAGCTCAACATAACATTATCCGCATTTTACCTTCCGGGAAGGTACAACGGAATAGCAGACAGGTTGTCAAGGGGCCGTCCAATACCGGAATGGCATCTTCTGCCTCAGGGAACTGCGGAAGTTTTCAAAAAGTGGGGGTGGCCAGAGATAGATCTATTTGCTTCCAAGAGATCAGCGATTCTCCCCAACTATGTGTCGATAGACAGCAGAGATCAGGATGCAAAATATATAAATGCTTTCAGCCAAGTTTGGGATTACGGTCTAGGCTGGATCTTTCCACCACCCAACTTAATGCCAAGAGTACTAGCCCACTTAAACAAATCCCGGGGCACGTATCTAATAGTATCTCCCGAATGGGACCAAGTTTTTTGGATGAGCGATCTCAAGGCTCGGGCGCTGGAGCCACCCTTAATAATTCAGAACCTAAGGGAGGTTCTGTTGGATGTGACAACGGGCCAACCTCCCCTTCAGGTAGAAAATTTGATCCTGAAAGTATGGATAGTTGGGGCTGGAGCAGCCAGATTATGAATTGGTCTACAGAAGAAAAGAATTTGTTGAGGGGAGGTTGGAGAGAGTCTACATTGAAAACATATTCGCCTGCTATAAAAAAATGGCTTATTTGGTGTGAGAAAAATAACATCAATCCAAGATCTCCTACTGGTTCTTGTTTAGCTAGGTATTTGGCTGGTCTTTTCTTAAAGGACAAATATGCTTCTAGTACTATTCTCGTTCACAAGTCAGCTATTTCAACATTTTGTGATCCTACGTTAGCTGAGAGCCTACCGACAAACTTTTTTGTGCGGCGTATTTTGAGAGCTATCTGCTCAGCTCAGCCATCGTCTGAAAGGCCGTCCATATGGGATCCAAGAAGTGTGTTCAATTGGTTAGCATCAGGGAACGAAACAAGAAGGGACTCTCTCTTTGAAGCCTCGAGAAGAACTGCTTCTATATTACTTTTGGCGTCAGGCAGAAGAGTTCATGACCTGACACTTTTAAAACTTTCAAGTGAATACTATAAGGAAGAAGAAGAAAGTATAACGTTTCACCCTTCATTTGGGTCAAAGACGGATTCCGCAAAGCACAGGCAATCAAGTTGGCTATTATTGTGTCACGAGGATAAAAAAGTCTGTCCTGTTTGCTGCGTTAAACAGCTGATTAGACTTTCTCAACCAAGGAGAGTTCTTGGCAACAATTTAGATAGTTTGTTCATAACTATTAATGGACCAGTAAAAGCTGCATCGAGAACGGTAATTGGAAGCTGGATTCGTACCATTTTAAGAGATGCGGGTGTAGGAGGAACACCGGGAAGCTTTAGGGCAGCGGTGGCATCATTGGGTTGGCTTGAAAAGCAACCAATAGATGACATTTTGGCTAGAGGCAACTGGAAAGCTGAGAATACATTCCGAAAGCATTACTGCAAAGAGATTAACTCAGATGCTATTATAGGTTCACCTTTCCTTTTCAAAAATTTCAAACCTATATAAATTAAAATATTTTTTGATAATAGTCTCGGAGACTTCTAAGTTAAAAATAATGTAACTGAATTTGTTTATTTGAAAATTAAAAAAAAAAAAAAAAAAAAAAAAAAAAAAAGATAATAAAAAAAGTATATAAATAAATAAACAAGAGATCATCATAGCGTTGTAGATAAACACCAGCAGATAACAGACAGGTCTTCAACAACGACGCTGTGTGTTTTCGGTAGGTAAATAATATGACGGTTTTACACTAAAATAAAACCGATATTAGGTGCGTTTTATTATCCACAAATCTATCTGGATCCGGATCTGGATTAAGTTTTAACATGTATTACAAAAACAATTTGGGATCCTGTTTTCTATCGGGATCTATTTCAAAGATCCAAAAATTAGTTATTACAGTGGCGAGTAGATGGCTTTTTATGGTAAGGTAGTGTAAACTACAGTGTAAAGAAAAGAGACAAGAAATAATTTAAAATTTACAAATCCAAGGATAAAAAGAGACGGGCTTATAACACTGCTGTCGCTAAGATCCGTATCGTTTTATTTTCAAGGGAAGATCCAGATCCGGATCCAGATAGATTTGTGAATAATAAAACGCACCTATTATTTGCCGCAAAACACACAGCGTCGTAGCAAGTTCCTTGCTGGTGAAGCCACTATGAAGAAATATTCGCGAAGGCGCAGCTGGTGGTATTGGTTTGTGTAAGGGCTCCCCCTATACGAGAGAAATTACAACAGAAGGTGACAGGTATGTACAGAGTTAAGGGCGAGTATACAACTGCTTCTTCAACAACGACGCTGTGTGTTTTGCGGCAAATAATATCGGTTTTATTTTAGTGTAAAACCGTCATATTTTTTTTATAAAAAGTAGTTTTCGTTATTTTAATATTTCCACAAATTTACAATACAAGACCATTGGATTTAAAATGATCATTGAATATTAAAAATACTAATTGGTTGGTTTTTAATAGTTGTTTTTCAATTTATTCGAAAATTGCTCCTATTGCCAAAACGTATGAAAATAAGTTCAACATCTGCCAAAAGAAATTGGTTATCATCGACCGATAACTCTCGACGGTGATGGCCCGGCCAATGTCGTTCCAAAGAAGCCAGTAAATGGCCCATAGAAAATTAAAAATGGATGCTATCACAAAAATGTGTTTATACATAGGTATGTATGTATACAATTAATTTTTTTTATTGAGAATGCCAAAACTCGAAAAAAACGTTAAGATTAAGGTACAGTCAGTAATGTCTTAATTTCAATTTTTTTTTATTAAATAACACTAGTTTACAAATTTTTGGTTTTTGGCGAGTACCTCAACAAAAAACTATTTTCTAGACTAATTTTGGCTCTCTGAACACGAAAATGGCAATCATTTATTTTTCCAAAGAAGCGTTTTCGAGATATGACCAAAAAACGTGTTTTTCTGCTCCTTTTCCATGTATAAGCCTAATTCTCAAAAACGGTCGAACTAATTAACATATACTTTATAGTTTTGAATAGATATTTTGTTTGTCTTTCCAAAAGTATACGACTTGTGTAAATCGGCCCAACAATCATCAAGAAAAAGCCGTTCAAAGTTTCAAAAAACACAATTTTTCGCCGTTTTTTGAAAATCGCTTGTTTTAAGTCATTCCGTAAGGATAGAAAAAAAAATATTTAAAATAGTTTTAAGATCTCAGGTAGAAGATATTGTTTTTATAAAGCTAAAACGCATAAGATCAATGAAATCGAATAATAAATGTGGAAGTTATGAAACATTACGTGAAGGCAGACCGTTTCAGTTTTTTTTTTTTCAAAAAATATATGTTTTTTAGTTTTATCTACCAGTTTAAGAATTGTTGGGAAAAATATACAAATTCAGAGCATTTACTGTAGTGCTTTATAGTTAAGTAATGCTATATTGTCAACCTGTGCTACGTACTTTGTGAGGTTAATTGCATTTGGAAACGGAAATAGGAAGTATTTATCGTTTGGAAAGCCAGTTGAATGGAGAAACCCAATTGATCATGTGACTGACTGTTACTTCTGCTTAACTAAAATACAAGGAGGGAAATTTCGGAAAGCCTTTTATCCCGAAGTACAATCAGTAACAAAGACGGCGCCACATTCTTCTCGGTATCCAAAACAAGAACCACCAGGAACAAGAATAACAGCCGGAGAAGTATCAGATTTGAATTCCAGTATCATCAGCAGTTTGGAGATTGAAAGTCCAAAACTAAAGCTACGAGTATTTAATCAATTCCAACTCAATGATCTATGCCGTGATCTCAACTTATCTTAAGCGAAGTCTGAGTTGCTCGCTTCGAGATTGCAGGAATTTAACTGCTTGGAAGCAGGAACAAAAGTCACTTATTACAGAAATCGGAATAAGAAATTTGAAAGGTATTATTAAGAAACGGGTGACTTTTGTTATTGCAATGATGTGACAGGATTATTTGCTGAATTTGGAGAACACCACGAAGCTAAGGATTGGCGGCTTTTTATCGACGGTAGCAAGTATAGCGTGAAGGCTGTTTTACTTCATAAATGGAACACGAAACCGTCAATCCCGATTGGTCACTCCACAAATGTAAAAGAGGACTACAAGACCATGGAAAAACTTCTTCAACTTGTGAAATACAATTCCTATAACTGGAAAATCTGTTGTGATTTAAAAGTCGTGGCTTTACTTACTGGCCTGCAGGGTGGCTACACAAAATACTGCTGTTTTCTGTGTTTTTGGGATATCAGAGCAGATGAAAAGCATTTCATCCAACGAAATTGGCCACTTCGTGAAAATCATGTAGTAGGAAAGAGCAACGTTGCTGAAAAAGCACTTGTTGAAAAACAAAATGTAATACTTCCATCATTGCACATAAAACTCGGCATTATGAAAAATTTTGTGAAAGCCTTAGCAAAAGATCCCAAAAACAAAGGATTAACATATTTGAAAACAAAGTTTCCCAAGCTGTCGACCGAAAAAATTAAGGCGGGTATATTCGTTGGTCCACAGATAAAAAAATTGTTTAGTGACACCGGATTTTTTAATTGTCTAAAAAAAAAACGAGAAAAGAGCATGGAATGCTTTTCAAGACGTAGTTCATGGATTTTTGGGAAACTACAGAAGTCCAAACTATCGTCAATTGATCGAAAAAAATGATGATTACATTTCATGCTATTGGTGAGTATTTAGCAGATTAGTGTTTCAAAAACAATGAATTCTATTGACAACTAAAATATAAATATTTGTATTCCTTTCAGGTGCTCGCATGTCTTTGAAAATGCACTTCCTGCACAGCCATTTGGAAACTTTTCCCTCGAATTTAGGAGCTGAAAGCGATGAACAAGTTGAAAGATTCCACCAGGACCTTGCTACTCGTATCATGGAAAAGATTCAACGCCACATAAAAGAAGAAGTGTAAACAATACTTCATATTTTCAATAAAAATAATGAAAAAAAAGAAAAAACCTGAAATGATCTGCCTTCACGTAATGTTTTATAACTTCCACATTTATTATCCGATTTCATTGATATTGTGTGTTTTAGCTTTGTAAAAACAATATCTTCCCCCTGAGATCTTAAAACTATTTTAAATATTTTTTTTCTATCCTTACGGAATGACTTAAAACAAGCGATTTTCAAAAAACGGCGAAAAATTGTGTTTTTTGAAACTTTGAACGGCTTTTTCTTGATGATTGTTGGGCCGATTTACACAAGTCGTATACTTTTGGAAAGACAAACAAAATATCTATTCAAAACTATAAAGTATATGTTAATTAGTTCGACCGTTTTTGAGAATTAGGCTTATACATGGAAAAGGAGCAGAAAAACACGTTTTTTGGTCATATCTCGAAAACGCTTCTTTGGAAAAATAAATGATTGCCATTTTCGTGTTCAGAGAGCCAAAATTAGTCTAGAAAATACTTTTTTGTTGAGGTACTTTTTTTGTGTAAACTAGTGTAATAGATGGCAGAAATTAAGCGAAAGAACAAAAATTATATCAAAATTTTGGGTGTCGTTTCCCAGAAAAATACGATTTTCAGACAGTATTTTTAAAGATTTGTATCGTAGATACCGTAATATACAGATAAAATAAAAAAATTGTTCCCTACATCTTGTAGATGGTATTAAAAAGACTGTTAATTGTCAAGATTCAAACAAATCGAGCATGGGGTTCCTTTCCCAATATAAGTTTGAACATTTTTTAAAATTCAAAAAAAAAATTACGAAAAATTTGAATACACTTTTAAGGAGTTTTGGCATACAAAATTTATCAAATTCATTTATACCGTTTTTGAGAAAATCTAAAACAAAACAAAAATGATTTTAGGAAGGTAAGGGCCACCATGAAAAAGTTTTTTGAAAAAAAAAATAGATATTTTCTAAAAAATTGGAAAATATTTGTATGGCAGGGACCATATTTGTGGTCTTAAAAACATAAGTATTGGGGGGGGGGGGTGATTTAAAAATACTATGTACGAAGTATAAAGAAGACTTGCGAACAGACAAACAGAGTTGCGAGACCCATTTTTTCATCTTCCCTATGAACGTGATATCAGTGTGATAAAAAACTTGATTTCGACTTTTACGATATATGTACATAGGTACTATAGGGCAAAAATTTGCATTTAGAAAAAAAACCGAACTCGAGATTTTGATCAAAGTTGACATTACGATGATCTAGAACACAAAAAAAGTGGGTCAGGCAATTCCCTCTTTCTGTCTGTATTTATGTATGTCTGTACCTCTTCCTACAGCCTAAATTACTGGAACTATTTCCTTCAAACTTGGGACGTAATGGTCTTCGTTGATTCCCTAGAGGAGAAATAGAAATTGTTTTTTTTTCAGCTCCAAAACTAACGGTACCTACCTGCCATAGAGCCGTTATGCAAATTCTATTTATCTCAAAAACGGCTCTAACGATTTTAATAAAAAAAATGATGGTTGTGAAACAAATTTTTTACAATAACTCACTTGATTCTCTTGGATATAATCCAAAAAAAAGAGCTTAAAAATGATAGGTGATAGAGGTATAACAGGAACATTTGAATCTCGAGCACCGTCGCAATGTTTCTTGTCTTTCATTATTTTACCGTTATTTTTATAAGCAAAATTCTAGTGAAAAAGCTAATTGCATTCCTCTTCTTAAACAATTTAACCGTACTTCTTGCGCTTCAGGGAGTGCTCATTAGAGTGCACCCTTGAGCCCAGCTTCAGATGTACGGTTAAATTCATGTATAGATTCTTTCTTTGGCCACACTAGACGAATTTGGAATGCCTTACCTGACTCTATAATATTAATCATTATTATATTCAGACATTCAAAACCAATAAACATCGGTATTTTCTTTTAAATCCTATCCAACTTTCCTAAAAATCTCTCACTTCGCTCAAACATTTAAGGGTAGTCATATTCCTTTAAGTTCTCGGAAAATTATAAAAAAAGGGTACGTTTATCTTCCAGATCGATTTTGCTTGGTTGCCATTTTTGTGTGAATGAAATATGTCAGGTGGCATTTGAGAGTCGTAGAGAGTGGACAATAACCTTCTATTATGGAGCATCTAACCCAGCAACAAAGTGTTGAAATAATTAAAACATTTTATTTAAATAATTGGAGAATACCTATTAGATATATGACTTTTTTTGAGCCAAGCCCCTAAGATGCCCTGATTTGACGACCCCCGATTTCTTCTTATGGGAGTATTTGAAGGAAAAGGTGTACATCAACAAACCAACCACAATAGCCGATGCTTAAGGACAACATTAGAAACGAAATTGCTGAAATTACAACAGAAGTCTGCGAAATTTGTATGCCCGCTATTGTGCCACAGCCTGACGCGCCAACTTAACCGACTCCGACATCATATTCCATAGGTACATAAGGCTGAAAACCATATAACCAATCAATAAAATATAAATAATAAAATTGTATTTCATTTAAAAATTATTGTAAAAACACACCGACCTGACACAATAAACCCTAAAACGCACCCTGTATTTGTTTATATACATTTTGCGATTATTTGTTTTATTGTTAATTACTCATTTATTCACGTACCTACGAGTTTCATCAAAAAGAAAAGTTCATTTTTCCCTCTGGTGTGCGTGATGAGTAAAAGTGTCAAGTAGCTGCCTCGTATTTGAGTGAGTAGATAAACCTCGATCAGCTGGTTGTTTTTATTCGAGTGGTTGGGCGATCGTTGGTTTTTGTTTGGATGGTGCGAACTGCGAACATTTTGCAATCCGGTGTCATCGGGAAAAGTTGTAATATCAAGTAGATTGTCAAGAAGTGTGCACATTGTATGTACATGTACATGTTTGTACATACCTACATAATATAGTTTTACCTTTGTAATTTTACTTTTGACACAACCTGTTTTCTTTTTGTTTAAAAATATTGTTTTGGTAAGTTATGGCCTTGTTTATTTTTGTTTTGTATTTATAACCGTTTGATAACATAAATAATTGAACTTGAGCACTCAATTTTTTATCAACGCTAAAGATAGCTTCTTTTTTTTCATTGTTTATGGATTTAAATTAGGTGGTAGTTACGTTCCTTTTGTTTCTATATTTGATGCATACATTTGGTTGACAATGTTTTTATTTTTCAGTCATATGTATCAAAGTCAAAGGTTACGAATTCGTGGGCATTTCATTATTTTTGTTTATTGAACAAAGGAAAAGTGACTCTTTACAACACCTCTTTAAAATTTAAATATATACTAATCGTAAGAAGCAGGCTTTATTATTATTTTCATTGTTTGTTTGTTTTGTGATATCAGCTACAGAGATTTTTATTGTTAATGGGATTTTTGATCGAAATTGACGCATTTGAACTTCAAAGTTGCTTGAATTAAGGGTCTGAAAATTAATAAATAGGACAACATACGAGTAGGTAACAAAAATAATTTTAGGGATTTTTCATTGACAAAACGGTGATAATATGTTTATTTAGTATGAGTTTCAGTTAAAAATAATAGAGAAGTTATGCGTATTTTACACTATATCTATGTATATGTATGTATCTATATCGTACATGCATATTAGCTGATAACAGAATCAAAATGATGACAAAGCTTATTTCAGAAGTCGGGGCAGGGCATCGATATTATATTAAAATAAATGTACCAACTTGTACTATGTATGTATATACTATAAACAAAATATTTTAGAATAAAGAATGAATTATTAAACGCTGAGTAGACTAATTATTTATGTATATAATTTAAGTCTCGAAATTCTCAAAACCAAACAAAAAATGACTTGTAAAAAATATTTTCAAAATAAGTAGGTAGGTATGTGTTGTAGCATTGCATGTAATGAGTAAAAATAATCTGAAAATTGATTTTTGAATTCCGAAAATACAAGATGTGAGGTCTAAAAACTTTGGAGAAGTTTTGTTGCTTAGAATGGTCACATTTGTAAACATATGTACATATAGAGGTGCTCAAAAGTTGATAAAATCGGAACCATTATCTCGAATTTCATGAATTTTTCGGTCACAATAAATAATTATATAAGCTATGGCAAATGATAAGAGTATAAATTTCCGCCCACTTGTTGATAAAAAAAGAAGATCATCTCATTTATTATTTATAAATATTAGTTCTTTGAAAAACGTGTAGCTATGTATGTACAGCTGTGTTCATAAAAATAGCAGTGCTGGTCACACTTTATTAATTAGTCAATAATTTTAAAGACGCAGATTCTTACAAAAAAAAAATAACCTGTTATTTGCATCTAACGGTCTTTCATTTTTATATTTGAGGCTTTGAGTTTGTAATTGAACCTTACTTTTTCCGTTGTAGACGCATTTGTTCAAGCTCTCTGAATATAACGTGTTCATAAAAATAGCAGTGTCTTGCATTTAAAGTTAAAAAGTGTTAAACATTCTCTTTTTTTTATTGTTCGGTAAGTAAAAATTTTACTATTTGCAGTTTTTAGTATTCTCAAGATAATATTATAGAAAAAATTATAAAATATTAGCTCAAAAATTAACAATGGGTCGGTCAAAACATTTCAACGAAGAAACTCGAAGTTTTATAAGAAAACTACGTTTGGAAGGGAAAACTTACCAGGATATTCAGGAAATCCTAGAATGTTCAGCAAAAAAGATAAGTAACGCTATAAAATGGCAGAATAAACCGGAAACACGCGGCCCAAAAAGGATGACGAGTGTTAGAATTGAGAGAAAAATTATTCAGTTAGCTTAACAGAACCCTTCCAAAAGCTCCAGAGAAATTAAAGATAAGCTTGTACAGTCTGTAAGCGCTGTTACCGTACGAAGACGTCTTTTGGATGCCAAATTACCAGCCCGAAGTCCACGCAAGGTACCATTGTTGACAAAAAGGTATATGGCAAAGAGAATGGAGTTTGCCAAAGCGCATCGAGAACGAGATTGGCCACGAGAGAAATGGAGGAATATTCTGTGGAGCGATGAAAGCAAAATCGTTCTTTTTGGATCCAAGGGTCGTCGGGAGTATGTGAGAAGCCCACAAAATGCAGCAAACGATCCACGATACACTGTGAAAACAGTGAAGCATGGCGGAGCGGAAATTATGATATGGGCTTGCTTTTCTTACTATGGGGTTGGGCCTTTCTATCCCATTAAGGTATAATGGATGCAGCTGAATATGTTAAAATTCTCGAGGAGGTCATGTTACACTATGCTGAAGAGGAAATGCCGTTGGTTTGGGTATACCAACAAGACGATGACCCAAAGCACACTTCAAAAAGGGCAAAATCATGGTTCCAGGAGAACAAGTTATGCGTTATGGAGTGGCCCGCTCAATCCCCTGAACTTAACCCCATTGAAAATTAGTGGGGGATGTAAAGAATGGGGCTCATGAAGCGAAACCGAAGAATTCGAAAGAATTGTGGGAAGTAGTGCGAGATTCGTGGAACGCAATACCAGTCGATAGGTGTCAAACTTTAGTGGACTCCATGCCACGCAGATGCATTTCCGTTATAAAAAACAATGGTTATGCTACGAAGTATTAATGATAAGCTAAAATATCAATATAGTTTCATATAACTTTTTTACGGTTTTTCTAACTTTTTGCGTTATACTCGTAGATTCAGAACATTCAGATGCACTGCTAGTTTTGTGAACAGCCATAAATTTTAAAAATGCTTCTTACTGTGATAAAAGTAACGGTAAAAATTCAATCTTAATTTTTTCTGTTAATATAAATGAAATACCTTAAAAAGTTATTAGAAGTTAAGTGAAATATATTATAACGTTGATAATGAAAGCCTTTTTGTCATTGACGTATTATATATGGACTGCTAGTCGTATGAAATTTCTATACAAACCATTGACGTATTATCTAGTATGTCAATGATACAAACATTTCAATGAAATGGTTCAACCTCTCCCTACCGACATTAGAGCTCTTGGTGCAAAAGTGGTAAAAATAAATATTAACTCCAGAGGCCATCTCTTGGTTCCTGGCCTGAACTACTATTTTTGCCATAGAAACTATAGCCATCTATCTCAATTTGAACTTTACATTTTAACGTTATCCAAGACAAAATAATAACAATAAATTAAAGGGTGTTCAGCGAAATTTGTGAACACGCGAGAGCAAAGCATTTAGTTTAATGAAAACTGCTTTACGGCGGATATTGTCTTCTAGGGCCTGAATTGCTTGGCGATTGTTGCTGTAAGGTTTTGACAGGTAACCTTATAAAAAGGTAGAACCAGTTCTTCGTAAATTTATATTTATATTTTAAAATGGAAATGGCATTTTGTCATTATATTTATCTAACTATAAGTGAATTTGGTATTATTTCAAAAAAATCTCCTATTTACATAAATGTAAGTAGAACCATATGAACTTTTTAATTTATCTTTTCATGTTGAATCGCATCCATTTTTTACTAGATAGTTTTCATCATGATTTGAACACAATGTTCACAATAAATTGAAATGAAAAGTTGAAAGTTTTATTTGTGTTAAACAGTAAGGTGTTTACAAATTGATATAAGTCTATGATAAATGCTATTATGACTCTTAAATCGGCAAATAAAGCATGAAAATAGCCCTCAAGTTTTTATTTAATAATAAACTTAAACAATTCCCGCACAACACCCTTTACAAACTCAATTATGTCAAAAATTGATATATCAAATACCAAAACCAAAAGTTACACTATGTTTTCCGAGTTTGCACCAAGAGCGCTAGCTCCGTATAGTTTTAAGTTGAACCATCGTGAAGTTGGGCTCTGGCAGTCCATGTATAATAAGTCAATGCTTTTTGTTTTATTTGGGGAGCACTGCTATTTTTATGAACACAACTGTATATGTATGTATGTATGTAGATAGATTTAATTTCAATAATTCATCTGGAGAGTTGATTATGGGATTCACCGATTTTCTAGGCCACTTCGAAAATAAAATTATGCAATTTGTTTGGCAAGCTTAACCAAACGTTATTTTGCCTTTTTGAATTAGACTTTTTAGAAAATGCACAAACCATCATTTTTTCCGAATAGGTATATATGTAGTTCCAAAACCACGAACTTGTTAAAAGCATTCTGTTCATATAATTGAACAAATTTCTTTTCGTTGCCTATTTTTGACATCTTTGAATGTTGTTTTAAAGTTTAAAGAAAACGAAATAGTTTTTGTGTTCGAAAATAATTTTTGACGTATAATATTTGACGTTTAATGAACAGCTGATTCAATCGCACAATATTTACCCAAAAGACTAAAATGGCGTTCATGCAAACTTTTGAGCAAACTTAGCATTTTACACCATTGACGTATTATATATGGACTGCTAGTCGTATGAAATGTCTATACAAACATTTTAATGAAATGGTTCAACCTCTCCCTACCGACATTAGAGCTCTTGGTGCAAAAGTGGTAAAAATAAATATTAATTCCAGAAGCCATCTCTTGGTTCCCGGCCTGAACTACTATTTTTGCCATAGAAACTATAGCCATCTATCTCAATTTGAACTTTACATTTTAACGTTATCCAAGACAAAATAATAACAATAATATAAAGGGTGTTCAGCGAAATTTGTGAACACGCGAGAGCAAAGCATTTAGTTTAATGAAAACTGCTTTACGGCGGATATTGTCTTCTAGGGCCTGAATTGCTTGGCGATTATTGCTGTAAGGTTTTGACAGGTAACCTTATAAAAAGGTAGAACCAGTTCTTCGTAAATTTATATTTATATTTTAAAATGGAAATGGCATTTTGTCATTATATTTATCTAACTTTAAGTGAATTTGCTATTATTTAAAAAAAATCTCCTATCTACATAAATGTAAGTAGAACAATATGAACTTTTTAATTTATCTTTCATGTTGAATCGCATCCAGTTTTTACTAGATAGTTTTCATCATAATTTGAACACAATGTTCACAATAAATTGAAATGAAAAGTTGAAATTTTGATTTGTGTTAAACAATAAGGTGTTTACAAATTGATATACAGTGATCCACAAAAGTCTGCGTACAAGGAAGATATTTTTTAAAAATTTCTGTTATTCACAAATGTAAAGTGAATTATTTAAAAAAAGGTATTTTTCATTAAAAGAAATTTACCACGTTTTTATTTTCAACAAAAAAAAATAAAAAAAAAATATTCGTATCACAAAAAATTAATAAAAACAAAAGTCTGCGTACAGGTGAATATTTCTTGCATTACACTCTCTTTAAGTATCGATTAATTTGTTTTTGCATAATATGATTGTTTGTTTATTTTTAATCGTTCTAAACGCGTATTGCAAATCATTGTCTTTGATTTGTTTTTTGTTTTTAAAGCCAAAAATGGCAAATAAAAAGTTAAGTTTGAGTGAGCGGCAGTTGATTTATTATTCTTTACGTTAAACAAAAAAAAGTCGTATGGTGAAATATCAAAAATAACCTGAAGAGCTCGGTCAACGATACAGAGAACGGTAGATCGCTTTGGAAACGCAGGACAGATTAAATCGGAGACAAGATAAGGCCGACCTTCGAAGCTCTCCGAAAGGGATAAGCGTGTGATCAAGCGAATGGTGGAGCAAGATCACTTTATAACGGCTATGACGATAAGCACACGGCTCGAAATATATAACAACAATACAGTGCATCCATAAACGGTAAGAAGAGCTATTGTTCAAGAGGGGTTTAAGTCACGCACACCCAGGAAAAAACCATTGGTCAGTAAAATAAAGAGAAAGAAACGGCTAGCATTTGCAAAAGAGTATGTTAACAAGCCTCCGGACTTCTGGCATAAGGTTATATTCTCCAGCGAATCAAAATACAACATTTTTGGTTCTGACGGTCGTTTGAGGGTGTGGCGACGACCAAACGATGCTCCTTATCCCAGATGCACAATTAAGACTGCCAAGCACGGTGATGAAGGTGTTATGGTTTGGGGCTGTATGGCGTCTTCAAAAGTCAGTAAGCTGGAAGTAATAGAAGGATCAATGGATCAATATGTATACATCGTTATCCTCAAAAGAAATTTGAAAACAAGTGCTGAAATTCTGGGTATATCCAATGACTATTACTTCTAGCAAGATAATGACCCCAAACATACCGCACATAATCGCGCATGTGGTTGGCATATAACACTCCCTACCTGCTACGAACCCCACCACAGAGTGCAGATATTAACCCTATCGAGCACTGCTGGGATGAATTGGAAAAAAAGATCCGAACTCACGATATCCGCAAAAAGGCGCAGTTAAAAGAAGCCTTGTTGCTTGAATGGAGTAAGATCAATAGTTCTTATACAGAAAAACTGGTAGGTTCAATGCAAAACCGTTTGAAAGAAGTTATAAGGCTAAAAGGGTATCCGACCAAATATTAACAGCGAAAGTAGTACAAAAAAATAATTATTTGTCTATATTAACTAACTTTTTTTAATTTCTGTTACAGCTGTACGCAGACTTTTGTGGAAGAATTTCAGAGGTTTATTTTGTTGTTATTAATTTCTTCTTGTTATGAATAATTGTTTTAATTTTTTTTGTTGAAAATAAAAACCTTGTACATTTCTTTATTAAAAAATATTTTTTTTTTAAACAAATCACTTTAAATTTGTGAATAACAGCAGTTTTTAAAAATATTTCTTCCTTGTACGCAGACTTTTGTGGATCACTGTAAGTAATGCTCTTCTCCTGTCTAAATGTTATTATGACTCTTAAATCGGCAAATTAAGCATGAAAATAGCCCTCAAGTTTTTATTTAATAATAAACTTAAACAATTCCCGCTCAACACCCTTTATAAACTCAATTATGTCAAAAATTGATATATCAAATACCAAAACCAAAAGTTACACTATGTTTTCCGAGTTTGCACCAAGAGCGCTAGTTCCGTATAGTTTTAGGTTGAACCATCGTGAAGTTGGGCTCTGGCAGTCCATGTATAATAAGTCAATGTTTTACACAATTGATAAACTGACAACGTTGCATGTATACCCTTGATATATAAATTAAAAAAAAAAACCCTAAATTTGAAACAATTTTATTTTTTGGAGCAAACTAGCAGTTCGTCCTTAATTTTAGCTCTCACTTTTCCCCAAAATCAAAAATTTCAGCTAAAATCCAAGTTAAATTTTGACATAAAAATTGTCACATAAAGTAAAAGAGAAACTGAATCTGTCAAAATTTAGCTTGAGAATAATGTGCCGAACATTTCGTGAGGTATCCTAGTAAGCAGCGATCAATACAAAAATTTTCTCCAAAATTTAGCTAAGCTTACGAAAATGTATTCTTAATTCTTATATTCCGGTTAATATTTTGTGGAATTGGAAAGAACAACTAATTTTAATAATGACTATATAAGATGTATGTCCTTGTCAAATCCTGAAATACAATATTCCAGATATAATGTATGTACATACAGTCATCCACAAAATTTTTCGTACTCCAATGAAGTATTGGAAAGAGAGTTAGTAATTTATAAATTTTGTGTGCTTAATACTGGGTGTCCCATAATTCGTGCATGATATTTTAGAGCGTAATTCTTGGTTATATTCTACGAAAAAAATTATTTTGCTATACTTTGACCCATATCGAAAGCTTCGAGAAAGAGGGAAGTTTCAAATACAAGACAGGCGTAATTGGAAACAAATTAATCGGCCCTTCAAACTCCCCCAAACTGAATACTACAAACTATCTGGAGTTTTTGCGCAATTATTTACCAAAACTATTGTAGGATATTCCATTTATCCAACTAGCTACATATGTACCTACATCATATTTCCAACAGAATGGGGCTCCAACCCACTATGTTCGAGAGGTTAAGAATTGGTTAGATGAACAGTACGCGTAATCGTTAGATAGAAAGAAATGGACCGTTTCACTGGTCTGCAATATCTCACGACCTTACAGTATTGGATTTCTTTGTATGGGTAAGAATGAAAGAACTTGTTTATTCAACAACCGAAACAGTAAATTTAGGTGAATTAGGAGACCGTATTCTCGAAGCGTCATCAAAAGTGAAGCAGCTATCATCAATAAATATTCGCAGTGAAACCGGGCTCTAGCATGCATATAAAACCAATTAGGACACCTGTTATAACTGTTTTAGTAGACACACAAAATAAAAAATACCTGAACCCACACAAAATAATTTTGTATTCATAGATCCTTTGGAGCTCAATGCTCAAAGCAAAAACACATTTTTTTTAAATTATACATGGCTCAGGTTTTCCCCAACTATCATAAAATGTTTGGGTTTGTCTTTGAGTTTTATTTGTATTATTGTTATGGTCATTCAAAAAAAATAGTAAGACGGTATGTTTGTTACGCATTTTCTGAAGAAAATTGAGCCCAAAATTAAAAAATTGAAAAATGGAACTTGCTAGAAACTGGAAATCTCAAGACCAAGACAGGATATCTAATTTATTTAAACGCACTTACAAAGGCTGGTATATGGTCTAAAAATGAAGGTTTAAATGATGTTTCTATAGTTTGTACTAACAGAGATCAATTTTTTAAAAAATAAACGCAAGGTAATTTTCTCGTCATCTTTGGGTCCGACGATCGTTTGCGAATGTGGATAAAGCCAAACAATGCATACATACCGGACATAACTCTCGTTATCCAATTTGTTATAAGAACGAACAGGAAAACAAAACCGAATTGATTTAAATGCTTCTTTCTTGTTCGTTGTTGAGAGAAGAATGAACAACACATTGATTGAAGAACGAGAGTCTAAATGGGGCTTTACATTTTATACTATGTAGGTAATAAAATAATTAGAGCAAAATTTTACTTGAATTAGTACGATGTTAAAGCTGTTTTAGAATGAAACTAGGTTAAGACAACGATTTTGCAAATTTTCATCAAATATAGGATCATACTTTCTCCACCCTTTTATTAAAGTTAAAATGATCGAAAATCGAATACTTATTTTATTTTTTTAGTATCGTGCTATTTACAAACGCCACAAAAGGTCTGTTTACTTAGTTACTTAGTTTATTACACGAACTGTCATTGTTTTAGGTGTGTTCAGAAGCAATTATTATGAAAATTGCTTTAGTACTTAACGCATCTAAAATAATGTCAGTTCGTGCAAAAAAATTATAAAAACAGAAAGTAAACAGACCTTTTTTGACGTTTGTAAATGTCAAGAATTAAAACTAAGTTAGCACGTTACTTTAAAAAAATGAAATAGCTTTGTATATAGTGAGCTTAAATTTAATTAAATATGAGAGAAATAATGGTAGTAAAATCTATTAAAATTTACAAAATCATACTAAAACAGTTTTAACATCGTACTATTGTAAAACTGTTAAAAGTAAACATTAGCCGTGTTTTTTTTTGAAAAAAGTTTTCCGTAGTACAGTAGGCTTTTATATGAAAAACAAATACAACATCCGCAGTAGGATCACTGCCGTTACTCGAATAAACGTCAAATCTCTATCCGCAGAAGGATTTCACTTCTCCTTTTATCGGCAGTGATCCTACTGCGGATGTTGTATCTGTTATTCATATAAAATCCTACTGTACTACGGATAACTTTTCTTCGGATAACTTTGGCATCGCAGCCGTCCTTCGATGAATTTCATACTCTCACGTAGCAGATAGGGAACATGCACACGCATTAAGATGCAACATTTTCACCATAGACTATTAACGTTTACCGTCTAATCGTAAATTAATATTTCAAACCACATAATTTTGGCTCTCGTGAAAATTTACCATGAAATGAACAAATATCATCGAACACATTCTCGAATAATCAAAACCTGCCAACCTCACGAAAAATAAAACTTTTGCAACCAATTTGAGTGTCACTGTAATCCAGATGCTCCAAAACTTTATCAGCACTATTATGTGCACTCTCATTACTGCCTAGTTTATACGCACTATTCCTTTGTTGTTGTTTACTGTGTAAAATTTTACTGCGCTGCCTATACATTTACCAATAAAAAACGACTATAATTAAAATTAAAATCTTTATTACATTTCTGAAATATAAATCAAGCATGTACAACCTAATAAATACTAATACTGCCATTGTATATGAATCTAGATTCATATTTTGAATTAGATTCATATGCAATACGTTTAAATTGTACGAAAATAGATTTATCGGTTTTATAATCCTACAATTCCATTCACCCCTTTAACAAAAATTAGATTTTTTTAGGGTTGTTTTTCAAACGAGTTTTAGTAAGTTTCATGAGGGTACGATTTTTTGTATTTATATACCCTGTTTAACCTTTACTGAGCAGATAAATCATCAATCTGGATCGAGATCTGAACCTGGATTCGGATATTCGACACTATAGTTCGGATCTCAACTGTTTTATTCATAATGTTTCCGGATATTCGAATAGTTTGAGGATTTAGATATTGTTTGAGGCACTAGATACAACTTATACAGATTTCTTAGTATTCAAAAAGATTCTATATTTTCTTTATGCATACTACAAATAGTTCACTTATTTGATTAAGGTTTAAAGAATTCCTTTTACTTATACCTAAGTAATAAAATTATATTTCAGATCGTTATGGAACTCCGATCAATTTTAATCACAGTCTTGTTGATGGTCTACCTTGCAATAAACATTACCGAAGCTGGTTATGCAGCAAGCGAAGATGCTCAAACTACTAGTGCATTTCGACGGCGTCTTCTGCAGCCAACTAATGATGCTAAAATTGCCAGACAACTAGTGCATTCAGTTAATTGGGCCTCGGTTGGAAGTATTTCAACCGATAAAAAAATCAAAGATTTCCCAATGGTAAACATTATATCAATATCTGATAGTGCCGAGGGGAATCCTTCTACTGGAAAAATATACTTCCTTTTAGTGGATCTAGATTTCACAGGACAAGATTGGCGAAAAGTCAACAAGCTGACTTTCACTATTACCAGTGAACAGAATGGGAACTGCTCGAGAATCGATGTTGATCCTATGGAGCCTGTTTGTCCACGTACATACATCAGTGGCAAAGTTGTAGAGGTAATTATTTTTCGGTTTCAAATTTGATTACAATTGAATCTTTCTAATGTACATTTCCTTTTTTTATTGTAGCTTAAAAATGGAACACAAGAGTTTGATTTTGGATGGAATGCATTTATAAGTCGACACCCAGCAACTATCAATTGGGTTGCAGGTAAATTATAAAATTTAAAAAAATGCAAAAATTATCAATTAAAATTAAATTCATCTTTAGAACATAGCTTTTATCTTTGTCTTCTGGATATTGAACATATATATGTGTTGGATTGGTATGGGGGCCCGAAAGATATTCCGATCGATGAATATTATAATGTGGTTTTGGAAAATGAAGACAGTTCTCAAGAATTATAATTTATGTAAATTTCAAATTAATCTTAAATTGTTGGTTAATAAAAATGAAATTGTAATCCGAAGTACCTTTTTATGTATGTACCTACGCATATCTAATAGACTAAGAGCCCACAGCAATTTTTGGGTGTGATTGATAACAAAAAATAATTAGCATAATTAGATAGGCCTTTTATAGTTGTTATTTACAAATGTGAAAGTCTTGACTACTCTAGTGGGAGCAATAGTGCATAATAGTGCATCAAGTATGCAGTTCTTTCCAAGTCCAAATAATTGTGATAACAACTTTGCCAAAATGTAGAGTTAAGCCCCCTGATTAAAAATATCGAGGTCCAAGACGTTTTACATAGAGCCTTCTGCCTGCCAAACGCGATAAGAATAAGCTACTTCTTGCACTAAGAAGACCACCTTCAAAACGTCTTGGGCCTCGATATTTGCAATCAGGGAACTTAGCTTTTCATTTTAAATTTATGGCAAATTCTGTATCCCAATTTTTTAGACTTAGGAAAGAACTGCATTCTTGATGCACTATTATGCACTATTGTTCCCACTAGAGTAGTCAAGACTTTCACATTTGTAAATAACAACTATAAAAGGCCTATCTAATTATGCTAATTATTTTTTGTTATCAATCACACCCAAAAATTGTTGTGGGCTCTCGGTCTATAACGTGTTTTATTATATTGTTATGGAGCAGATCAGCACCAGTTATTTTCATCAAACCTCAAAACATGGTAATACGCCAGGCCGGTTACCTGTTTTAAATATTATTGTTCGAAAAAATAAGTAAACAGACATTGTCAAAGTCTCATAATGAAGTTAGCAATATACTAAAAAGATAAAGTAAGCATTCGATGATTTAAAATTTAATATCATTTTAGAGGTAAAATTTGTCTGTCTACGCAATTGTATAATTGAATAAGATCAAATTAATACACTAATGTCGATTTTCTTTACAAATAAAAATCAATTTCTGTGTGAAGATTTTGATCCCTCACCAGATTTTGTGTTGCTTCACACCAAAAAAATAGATATCTCTTTGACAGGGATAAAAAATTTCAAATCCTTATTTGAAGAAATATTTACACCTATTTGCACACACACCAAAAGAAAAATTTTCAATCCGGGACCGAAATCCCTAGTGTGTAAAGCAAATCAACATAAAACAAATGTTTTAGACTTTCATTAATAATATGGGTATTCACGATCTAATGCAACAATTCTAGTATCATTGTAAAAATGCAGAAGTGTAAAATCTTACAACACTACAACAAATAACAAAATATACGGAGTGCAATTTTGCAATAGCGTCTCACTTTAGCTATACCCGAAACCTATTGCAACAGTAAAATACAACGGTGTAAGATTTGCAGTCGCTTTTTTGACAGCTCAATGGACCTAAATTAAATGGACCTAAAAGAAAAAAAGAAGCACCGCCGCCGGAGGGAAAACCCATTTTATGAAAATAAAATATACATGCATCTGTGTATGTAGCTTTTTATGATTTTCGGCCTGAATTTTATTTGATACCTTCGATCCACATAATTTTATCTACAATATCTTCTATTAAAAATTCTGTGATATTTTCTTTTTCTGTTTTTTTTTTTTTGGCATCCTTAACATCCTTGCAAACAGGTGAGAAAAAGTGCGTTCACGGTCTGCTAAAAAATAATAAAATTTCGCATTTTTACTAGGCTCGTTGCACCAAATCGGGAATACCCCTAATAAAATTGAAAAATTCTTTCTGTTACAAATTATTTTTGTCTCACTGGTACATTGTAAATAAACTCTACAGAAGGGTTCCAAAAGCTTAAGTCACTTTTTACCTTAAGCTTGGCTTTAATTCACAAATTAGTGGGTGACTTATGAATTAAAAAAAATGTAATTCATAAGTCAGTTGTTGACTTGTGACGTATTAATTTAAAAAATTTAATTCATAAGCTAATGGATGAATTCTGATTAAAAAATTATTAATTGGAAAATGTATAAGCTAGCATGATAATTTTATGACACACAAAAGCTTAAAATCTACTTTCGTTAATAATTAAATAATATTATAGTCAAAACAAGCTTAAACATTTCCAATCTACCAACTATAGCTTATGAATTATTTTTTTTTTAATTCATAAGTCACTTAGTAGGTAGTGAATTAATTTTTTTTTTAATTCATAAGTCACTTAGTAGGTAATGATTTAATTTTTTTTTTCAATTCATAAGTCACTTAGTAGCTTATGAATTACATTTTTTTTTTTAATCATAAGTCACTAACTAACTTGTGAATTTAATTTTTTTAATTCACAAATCATCTACAGACTGAATTACTAACGGTTTTTTTTAATTCAAAAATTCGCAACCCTGCTCTACAGTACTCTTACGGAACAGAAAAATTAGTTATAGCAAAGAGACTATACTGGTTGCACTGTAGTTGACACAAACTAAAATTAAGTGGTCCATATACAACACACTTGTGTCCGCAGTGGTGTCATGACACCGGTGGGACATTACGCTTGAATAATAAATGTGCACGCATATTTCTATACACATACACATCACACCGATAGAGACACCGACACCAAAAACTTTTGATTTTACTCGCACGGTGATTGACACCGAACATCTTGTGTGGTGTGTTGTGGAGTGGTATGGCGCTATTACTTCAATGTGTTTTATATGCTTATAACCACGTTTGTATGTTGAAGTTGTATTGTAGGGGGTGGAGGAATCGCTTTTGTTTCGAGAGGTTATGAAATGGAACAAATAATCAAATGTCAAAACAGATATTTTACAATTTGTTAGAAAGAAAACACTATATATGATATTAAAAAAATACAAAAGACTTGTAAAAGTTCAATTTGTAACCTAATTTAAAAAGCGTATTTACAAACAAAAATTCTCCACTGTCCTTAATTCTCCACAACTCCACTAGAAATAGTGTGAAATCCGCTATCATGTCTTAAAAATTGAGCATCTTATGTTTAAATAAGTGTGTTCTCTGCTTTACCTTAATTATACCATAAAAAGACTTTTAATTTGGTTTTCCGTTCGAAAGCTATAAAGTGGATTTACATGTTTCTGCATCTGCAAAATGCAGAAAACTAGAGAGGGGCAGATATATGTATGTATGTCTAAGCACAAAAGTGGAAGAAAATACACAGGTGGTAACTCTTTTTTACTTCATATAAACTGCTATAACTTGTTGGCCTGTTAATGCAAAACTATGCAATGAAAATTTAACTTACCTCCATTTTCTTCCATTTAGATTTATTGTTTTTTTTTGTCATATCACATGCGTTCGTCAACAAAAATTATAGAAAAATGTGAAAATATCACAAATTTACAAAATGCAGCCGAAGCTGCTATAATAAAGATGAACATGTTCGTCTTTACTATAATCTTGACTTCTGCATTTCTCGGATTTCCTATAAAGCAGAAATGAAGTTCTTCTGCATTTTGCTCTTTTTCTCTATATCTAACAAATATGAATTCTGTAATTGGCATCCCTTTTTTTGCAGAAATCAAATGCAGATACATGTAAATCCACCAATAGTAGTAAACGTAGCCATTTAAAAAGAAAAGTACAAGACAAAAGTTGGTCATCTCTTTATTCTGATTTATTAATTGAGATTATTATGTACATATTCGCAAAATATGATGAAAATTTCAAAATCTTTCTTTTCAACTTTTCTACAAAGTTCATTAATTAATTAATTTTATTAACTTCCACTACGGGTGCCTCTTTCTTCATCGGGATTATCCTTATCGCTAGATAAAAACATACAATGTTGAGTTGTTTTCTATAAGCCCATAGAGAGAAAATTGTAAATGTGGCTGAAGTGTTGCATGTGCGCGCTGCATAACAGACTTTTATTAAAATTCGAATCTCGGAATACTATTTAAAAAAGATCTTTTTAGGTGTGGAAATCTTTTATGATTCATAACAGAAAATATATAGCAGAATAACAGATGTGGCAGAATAGTCCTATTTTCCTGGAATCGCCAATTGAAATGGAAGTACAACTCGTTCAAGAATCCAACTCTTCAACCGCAAAAATACCACCTCTAACAATAACCCAGAAAGTATATGTCACTTTGGGCTTTGTTTTTGACAGAACAGTGGCACTTATGCATCTATTTTTTTATTGCAAGTTCGGTACGACTGGCTCGCGAACATGTGGTATTTTGTTTTTAATTTTTGAAAATTTTAATTGTTTCTGTATAGGAAATATTTTATTTGCATTTAATTTCCAAACTATTAAAAACAATTTGAAAATAACATAACAGTTATGTCTGGAGTAAAATGTAAGAATTGCGGTTCGACCGACATCGAAGTCGATAGTGCTCGCGGAGATGCCGTCTGTACAAATTGTGGTTCTGTCCTCGAGGATAATCTAATTGTATCGGAAATACAATTCGAAGAAGCTGGCCATGGTGCTTCTGCCATGGTTGGCCAGTTTGTTGCTGCCGATTCGACAGGTGGTGCAACAAATTATGGTTATGGTAAATTTCAAGTCGGTTCGGGAAATGAATCGCGTGAGGTAACCATCAAGAAAGCCAAGCGAGATATCACTCATTTGTGTCATCAATTGCAATTAAATCAGCATTATATTGATACATCATTGAATTTCTTTCGTATGGCTCTGATGAGGCATTTGACTCGTGGTAGAAAAAGTACCCATATTTATGCGGCATGCGTCTATATAACTTGCCGCATTGAAGGAACATCTCGTAAGTATATACGTCCACACAAGTTAGTAGAGAAATTTGCTCTTGTTTATTTTATACTTTCATACGAGTTCTTTAATAATTTGTTTTTGTAGACCTTCTTGTGGATATCAGTGACGTGCAGCAGATTTGCTCGTATGAACTTGGACGAACATACTTAAAACTGTCGAATGCACTGTGCATTAACATTCCTTCGGTTGGTAAGTGAATTTAGATTTAATAAATAAATGGTTTGCATAAGTAAATTCCCACACTTGGGTGGGGTTTTTTTTTATCAATATTTTTTTTTCGAGAAAGAATTATCATTTAATTTTGACTCATACGTCGATCTATGAAAGTGGTGCGGATGATTAGTATTAAGCCGCCACGAATACAGATTCATGTTCAAATCCCGCTTACGTCATATTATTTAGTTTTTTTTTTTTTTATTATTTATTCTGCATACATATTCTGATATATTTAAAAAAAATCGATTAAAGGTTTAAAGTTGAGTATGGTATTTCTTCAGGATGTCCATATGCCAAGCTTGCGAAAATAGAATATTTTACCCCTCGAACTTTTAGAAAGATAACAATGGAGGATGAGAGTACAAAAATTAATAATCAAAAAAACCTATAAAAGCAATAAAAATGAAAACTTCTATTAGTCTTGGGTGAGAGGATTATTAAATTTTGCTGTTGGCCGATGTATTCAATTTGGTATAGCTGGAAGTACAAAGCTTTTGAGGTCAAAAATGCAGTTTAGAACATACAAAAGGCTTGCTGAGAAGTCTGTGCTGAGAATTTTCTTTATATGCAATCTGAACTCGACGATGTTCAAGTAACACTAGTTAATTATTTCTTTCTTAAAATCAATGTCTACATTAAGAAATCTTTTTGGCAAGCCTTAGGTGGTTGTCCCCTTTATAACGTGCTTCTATCGATCGCTATATGAAAATTATCTAAATATGTGATCACAATACCCTCTATGGCACATGAGAATTTGCAAGCGAAAACCAGACAAATGTCGATTTTTCCATTTTTCAAAATTAAAGAGCTATTTTTCACACACTGATCTGGCTACCATTTTTAAGGCGTTTAAAACTCGAGTATAACTCACATCTTTGGGCAGGTGCAGCACAAATTTCACTCTACTTGTTGGATAGAATTCAGAAAGAGCATTAAAACTAATAAAAAACAGAGCTATCACGGTTTCATTCCCATCTCTTGAATACCTTCGGAATATTTTATGTATTTCCTTGTTTTATCGCTTATTTCACAAACAATGCTCACTCAAAGTAGCCGGTTAGATTCCTCTCCTCAATCTGTTCACCCGTGATACCCGTTTCGCTAGGAGTTTTTTAAATAGTAATTTTATTCCATTTGAACATTTTTCTCTAATTACATCCATGTTTCTACATCAACAATTTTAAAATTCTATACATTCCATTCCGTCCTACGAACGGATTTCGGGAATAGTAGAATTCTCCGATTACGATGGAATTGGTGATAGGGCTGGTTATTAATTAAATAAATTAATTAATAAATAAACGTATCTTTTGTTAAGGCTTATGAAAAAAATTTCGGAGATAGCAATTTATGAAAGAGGTTTGTGCCAGTGAATAATAATAGAAAGAACCCATTGCACGGATTATAAAAAACCTGATTGAAACACTGTAAGCTGTTATTAATAAACAAGGTATTTATCAAATAAAAAACTATATTCCATACAGTTTACATAATTCCTTCCGGTCCGTTTTGGGTCATTTCAATAATTTTGGGATCATTTCCCATTTGACGCGTTTTAAAATATATGTGTATACAAATTATCGAAATTGAATTTTAAACGCACAATGAAAAAATATAGTTTCTGGTTTGAAATGCCATCAATAACTGAAATGGATTTTAGGGCTTTGTTCTCGATTCTATCAAATAGATAAAATTATTCTTAGTGGCACCTGTTTAAATATAAGTTATAATCATGTTCTAAGGGGAATGTATGCTTTAAAGATTGTAGATTCAAAATAGCTTTTTTTGGCTTTTAGTCCACAAAAATTGGCGTTTCGTCCGGGTGATCTCACATGGACTCATCAGTTGACTGTGAGGACCTTGTCAATACGCAATTTTTGTTAAATTCAGTTCATCATACATCGATTTTTTGACAAAAATCCAATGTGAACTATATCCAACCAAGATTAAAATTGTAATCATTAACGTTGGAAGTTTTTGCCCGTGGCCTGGCATTGATTCTATATGAAGGTTTTTATAATACAAATTCTATATACTACTGAAATAAATCAGCCAATAAATGGCCTTTCGTCCACAAATTGACAAGGTCCTCACAGTCAACTGATGAGTCCATGTGAGATCACCCGGACGAAAAGCCAATTTTTGTGGACTAAAGGCCAAAAAAGCTATTTTGAATCAATAATTCAACAAGTCCATTAATAGTGCTAAGTCTCTTACTTGGCTGATTTATTTCAGTAGTATATAGAATTTGTATTATAAAAACCTTCATATTTAAAGATTGTAGTCAGCTCAGGAGGGAACAAGTTTCTTTCATTTTTTAAGAAACTGCGTTTTTGACTGCATCGAATATTAGAGATGGTTAGTAATATACATTTAAACATACATACATATATACCGATAAACTCTTCAGTTTCCTTGATGCAAGTACCATGTATAATGGCATAACTGGGTTACTTAGCTTGACCGACAGAATAAATGTTTGTGTTTTCGAAAAAATAAATTCCACGTGATTCTTAATACTTCTTTTTATAATGCTATAAAGATCGGAATTTTAAGATCCTAGCGTACGCCGTTAGTTCAGTACAACAACCAAAGTAGAGGGTAATGAATCTGGAAACAAATATAAAAAGCTGAGGATGCTGTCGTCTACAAAACCATGAACTAGATTAGAGATTTTAGACAAGACCATTTGTGAAGATAAAGAAAAGTGTGGGAGACACTATTTCCAAACAACTCGAATTGATCGCTGAGAAAAGTAATCTTCAATCCAACGAAGGAGATACTCATCAATACCAAATGCAAGCATTTTCTATAAGATATCTTCGTGCCAAACTCTATCAAATGCAATAAACTTTGTTTCAAAAAAAATTATGTAAGGACTGGTTCTATTTTTCAATAAGATATGCCAACAGTTCACTGGAACGTATTGCTACGATAGCCAGTCATTCAATAGCTTTTGTTCTTCAACATATTTCTTAAGTGTTCCACCTTCTCGCAGATACTCCCGAAAAGTATAAAAAATGCAAAAAGTTACATAATGGTTTTGCCAGCATGGAAGAAAACTTCTACAGCACCAAAAGGGATTTGCAATCAGTAGCATCAGAATGCCAAAGAAGATCCATTTGTTTTCTCAAGAAGTAGAGGAGACTGTGTGTGACAATTTGTAGAAAACTGAACTGCATGCAAATTGGCGTTTCCTTATGAGCTTACGACATGTTTTTTTACAAATGACCGAAAACCTTTAATTGGTTTTTAGTATTTTTTGGCGTAGACTTTGGTCACGTTAGACTTTTTAATTGAATATCAACATTGCAGATATCCTCGCTTGCCTGTACTTTTTTCGGTTTTCCTCAGTGGGGTTTGTTTTGTAGCATTGAAAGCTAGTCCTGATAATGAGCCTTATCGGCGTATCCGATCGGAATAATATTTTCTCCGATTGCTTCGAAATATAATAATTTTGTATCATGGTTACTGTTCCGAATGATAAAACAAAAATATTTCCAAATGTTAAAATCAAAGTGGCTCGTCTTGAATGCGTGCAATGCCCTTAAGATTAAATGTCATAATCACAGCAACGCTTAGTGCAATGTATGAGAGTTTTAAGATTCCGATTGTCTCCAAAAGAAAAACACAATTGAAAAAATGTCCGAAGAATTTAAACAAAATAAAGAAGAACCGAAGTGCAAAAATGGATGACCAAGAAAATGAAGTATTAATAATAGGGCTCAATAGTCGTACCAAAAAGTTTACATCTTCAGCCATGTTAGGGATGCAAGTTTCCATTCCACTAAGAATAATGCCTATTATCATATCAAAAGTGTCACTACCAAGGAAGCATAGTGACTAGTTAAAGTTTCGAAAGAAATTATTGAGACCATCACAAAGGGCTTTCTCGTATTGCCAAACTGTATCTGTATTATCTTTGCATGAATAATTCAATAGCTTACATATTTAATGTTTATACATTGTATAGCCTTAAACCATAAGAGCAAATTCGTGCTATCCAGCGGCGTTGTTTTTTTTTTTGTTCTGAAATAGAATTTCATTTGAGAGCTGAAGACCAAAAGCCGAGATCTCTATAACCGTTTTTTTAGTGCAGAGCAGAGCGTGAGTTTTCAAAAAAAATAGTTTCTTTTTTCATTCTGAGCGTTTTCAGAGTGCACTTTATGAGTTCAGAAAAAAATAATTGAGCAGACACTTAAATGCTTAACATAAGCATTTGAAAGATGAATATAAACAAAAATGGTGTTCGTGTTTTTTTTTTTAAACAACTCAGAGAGAGCTCAGAGCACGCTTGGTTCAGAGGATGTTCACACCTGAATAATTTTCAATAAACCACTTTAGCCAATACAAAATAAACATACTTAAATTCTAATCAAGAAGAATTAATCCGCTTTAGCTCGTTTTGTCTGAAATAAAACACATTTTTTTAAACTAGATATCTTTTTTAAAACTGATTTTAATGAATATTATAAAAGTACAGTGCTTAAACGAAAGTAAAAAAACAACGCATATACCCCTTCTTTTTATCCCCATTTCATTTAATTTCTTAATTAATTTGGTCCTTCCCTTATTGAAAAGATTAAAAAAAAAAATTTCAAAATTATCCTTGGTAACAAAAGTACAGTATAAAAATGCAAAACTGATTAAAAATATTGTATCATAATAATCAAAAATTGTATTGTATATGTATGTAATTGCGATTATTGAATGTTGTGCAAGAAATTGAATAAGTTTTATTTGTTTACTTATGGCATGTGTTGCCTGGGCAGACGTTTTCTTTGTCTAGTATATTTTAACTTTTTTAAATTTTAAATCCAATCGTATGCCCAAACAATGCGTTCGACTGAAAACTCGGATTTAATAGCCATTTCCGTTCGACTGAAAACTTTATAAAGTTTCTAAAAGAAGTTAATTATAACTTGTTTATATACGTAATAATAATAATATAAGAGTATAAGAACTATATTTTGTGAATTTTGTTTTCAACAATATTGTTCATTTTTTGAATAACTCGAATTTTTGTTTTTTTTTTGTTAAATTAATATTTGGTTTTGAGTAAATATTTTTTTATTTAAATTTATTATAACATTTTATTCGGAAATAATGTAATTCGATTACTTTAACGCTATAATTTTGTTTTATATATAATAATTATTATTGTAGATAGATAAATATGTGTTTTGTCTAATAATGTTATCCCCGCTTTTGTTTTTTTTTATTTAGAATTTTTATATTTGATTGCCTTTCTAGAGTTCTAAAAAAAAGGGAAAATAGTCCACGTATTTGGTGCAAAAAAGAGTTCGAAGCGAAAAGAGCTTGACAAATATTATAACTTAGGGAGCACCTCTTACATTGTACAATGATTAATTCAATCACTTATTGTGAATCACGAAATCAAAGTTCTGTTCTTCATTGTGATGCAGAAACCAATTGAAGATTTTAGATGACGGTCTAGATTTAACTTACATATTTTTGGAATAACTCCAAAATGTTTTTTTTTTTTAATTTAATCAAATACAGTATATATTATGAACATATATTCATAATTCAAATGATAGCATTGCTATTTAAAATTCTATTCAAAATCACCTGTCATTTTTCACCATCTTCTTTTTTGCACCACTATAAAATTGGAATTTTAATAAATCGTTTAGTGTTAAGAATAATTATGTTTTTCATTATGCTTTAAAAAAAACAAAGAAAGAACTAAATTATTATGGAAAAGCGAGTTTCCTAAGTTCTAAGATAATGTGCATTGCAATTGCAAGTATTACTTTTTATTTAAAATAAAAGTACATACACAGTATAAAATATTTATAAAATAAGAAAATCAAACTTATTCGAGTCTTTTGTTCTTTAAAAAGTAAAAAAAACATCATTTTCTTCTCCAACCCCAAATTAGTTTGCAGCCAGAGCACCCTCATCGCAATTAGCAGATGGTGTTGTACAATGTGAATTTGTTGGGCTATTCAATGGTGAATTGGTTGTTGGCCCATAGAATATCAATTCGGGTATTTGTCCACCTTGAACTCCTGTGCCATTTGTACTTTCCGATGAGCATTGAAACTGAAATGTTACATTACCCATGCAAACTTCGGACATACCTTCCTGACCGAAGAAACTCAATTCATTCCCATCGAGGATCACAGAGGCTGTATAATAGCATTCAGGTTCAATTTGAATGGGATTGGCGAAGAAAACATGGAAAGTGTTGCTTGATCCATCCGAAAAAAATTTCGTATCATTCTCAGCGAGTGTCCTGCCGAGACGTTTAAGTTCAATTTTGACACTGTAATTTGCTGCACCAGTCGATGATCCATATAGGCCAAAACCCACTATGAAAATCCTTCTGTCTACCGAGAATTGAATAGAATCACAGCGTCCACGATAGCGCCACTGGTTGGAACGATAAGCACACGATTGGAAACGATGGCAAACCTGAGTCTTCAGTCCAGCACGACATTTTGTCGGATAGTTTAGACTTGGTTTAGCAATCGCAGTGAAGTGTAAAAATATATCGATTGTCTCTGGTGAAGTGAGTATGCCTGTTTGGGCGACACCATTGGCAAATTCCTCCAGAGTCATTGTGGGAATGCGAATTAAATGCAATGCTGGGCCTAGAACATTTCTTTTATTCTGTGGAGTCGTATCGATTTCCATCTTTTGACAAGCGTTCAAAGCCCAATTGAGAGCTGCTTCGAAGAGATGAATCTCCTTGCAATTGAGAGTTTCTCGTGATAGAATCGATTCGAAAGTCTTCAAATCGATATCTACGAAGCCTTCGGATTTAATAGCCATTTCCGCCTAAGGAATATAAATCGTTACTTCTCGATCGAACTATTGATCGGTTTTAGTTGTGAAATTTACCTGAGCGTCTATAACTTCCCAGCATCTCTGCATCAGTTCTGGCTCCTCGAATAGACGGGATTGACTGAGAAGTAGACAGGCGTTTTTTGCCGTCAAACTTACTTCTAAATAATTAACACATGCCCTTGCTAAATGCGGCACAATATATTTTTTGGCAGCATATAGCGTTGCCAGAATATTATCAGGTTCCAATTGAATTTCATCACAATACAAATATCTGCAAAATAGAGAAAATAAAGTTAATTTGTTGGAACATAAGAGTTAAGATTAGATGAAAAAAAAGAAGAATTTTAATTGAGTGTGTTTTGAAAACTGATCACTTTAGGGTTTAAAAGCGCAGCCTTAGAAAATGAACCTTAAACTTGTCTCACCTTAACAATGTAAGAAAAGCTGATGGTTCAACATCGGGCACTTTGATTTCCTGTTTGTTTTCTGCTAGTCCTCCATAGAACATTGCATAAAAAACTGAACTTCCAGTTGCGAGGATGTATTTATGTGCAGGAATTGTTTGAATATTATCTGAAGAATAAGATCAGATTAATTGTACGATTGTATATAAATTGTAAATACAAACCACCATCAGATCCAACAACAAATTTAACATCAGACATTAACTCATTATTGAACATGGCAGCATTACGCTCCAGTACAGTTGCTTTGGTTGCTTGCCAATTTGGATCGGCTGTATCAACTGCATTGGATGATCCATTACTTGATGGAAGACAAAATGATGGTGAACTGCTTATAGCACCAGGCGATGCCAACGGTGATGATGGGACACTAATTGGTTGTGTGATTTGAATATTATCACGCTGATGATGTTGCTGCTGTTGTTGTTGTTGCTGTAGTGGATTCTGCTGTTGTTGTTGTTGCTGCTGATGTGTTGCAGAATTGTGTGGAGGCGATAATAATATCCCTACATTGTTGATTGTTTCCACTGAAATAAGGGGAGAAACAGAGCGTTTAGTAAATTGTTAATTTTTTGTATAGGTTTCTTTTGGAAAGGTTTCTTTAAAGAGATTCATGACTATAGATTTTGTTTTTGTTTATGCATTAATAAAATACAGTTTGTTCAAAAATAAAGATATACGAGTACTTATCTTTGTATTATACTTCTGTTAAAGGATGTTTACTTAGCTTAACTGCTTTAAAGATGTCTTAAGAATCAAGTAAATGGCAACACAAAAAAAAAATGAATAAATAGTATTTATTCTACTTGTACAAGACTGACCGTTTGTGTGCGGTTGTACCACCGCATTGAGAGCGTCTGAGTTTTACTTTGTATTCATTTGATACATATGGTGATTTGGGTTACTTATGCATATACATATGTATTCTAATTAAAATCATGTTTAGGTTATGTTTTGTATTAGTAATTTTAGTCAAGTTCTTTGGACACTACCTCTAAATTAACTGTATTCATATTTGTTTCTTTCATTCATTCTTTGAATCTACATTTCTTATTTCTATTATTTGGGTATTTTATATATTCTGAGCTGCAGGAATGATAGTATAGGCATATTTTGAAGCCAATGATATACTCGTAATTGATATAAAAAATGAGTCAGTGAAGGATTTTCATAATAATATTAGCTTGAACTTATTCCACAGGTGTGTAAACGCTTGGTGGATAAAGTGTTTTGAAAATTGTTGTAGTCCTTTTGAACCATTTATCATTTCCGCACGGCGGAGGTGTGCATCAATCAACTGAATGCTGATTTAAAAAACGTAGAAAATTATTTAAAAAAGAATAAGCTAAAGCTTAACACTGCTAAAACAAAAGCTATTGTAATCAATGGGGATACTGTTTAAAATATTACTATCAATGAAGAAGCAATTGAAAAAGTTGAAGAAATAAAGTACTTAGGGGTAGTCGTCGATAAAAAATTAAGTTTCGAATCTCGCATTAATTATGTATGTAATAAAATTGCTAAAAAATTGGATTTTTCCCAAGAATAGGGCGTAGGGAATCTATGGTTTGTGTAATAAAAATATAAATGTAATGATTAAACCACATTTTGCATATTGTTCGACAATACTATTTTTAGGATCTAGTCAAATGTCCGAAAGGTTACAAAAATTGCAAAATAGAGGTATAAGATGTATTTTGATGTGCAGTAGGTGAACGCATATTATACAATTAATGCTTGACACTTCAAAATGGTTTACCAATAACCAAAATACAATAATGAATGTACTTAATTTTATATTCAAAATAAAATAAAATGCACGACTGGGTCGCACGAAATTAAATTAAAGATCGTTAAAATTAATTGAAAGAAAAAAATTTTTATCAAAATTCTAGGCACCGTTTTCGAGGAAAATGCGAGTTTTAGAACCCATTTTTTAACATTTGTATGGTGGGTACCTTTTTTAATCTGTCGAACAGTTTTTGAGAAAAAAAAAATATTTACATATTTACAAAATTTCGAAAAAAAATCGTATGGCAGGTACCGTTATTTTTAGTCTTAAAAAAAAAAATAAAATAAAATGCACGACTGGGTCGCACGAACTTGCTCCTATGTAATCGACTGGGAATTTTAAAAACGAATGTTATTAGAGAAAACTGTTCATAAGGATAAAATTAATTTTTAAATTCTTTTTTAGTCTTTAACAAAAATTATAAGTCCTTGTAGTGGTTTCTTTAAAAGAAGCTTTTATATACAAACTTTTTAAAAGCTTTTTAAGAAAAAATTTGGTTCGCTAGTTTAAAGTTTTTATTATTGTTCGAATAAAAATTAAATTTACGAAAAGAAATATTGACCTGTTTCGGAGATATCGAATTTTCAAAAAAAAAGAAAAAAAATAGATTTTTTTTCAAAAATTCAAAAAATATTTATTTTAAAGTTTTGAAATGCAATGTGTTTTAGACTTTTTAGAAGCTTCTCTATAAAAATGTTCATTAAGATCCGTTATGTGGATAATGAAAAATTCAAAATTCGAAAAAATGGTTCTATGGTAGGTACAAGCTGTAATATCTTAATTTCAAAATTTTTTTTATTAAATTAAAGATCGTAAAAATTAATTGAAAGAAAAAAAAATTTATCAAAATTCTAGGTGCCGTTTTCGAGAAAAATACGATTTTTGAAAACCATTTTTTTTAATTTTTTAGCATTTGTATGGTAGCTACCTTTATTTTTAGGTAAAATAAAAATTTTTTTTCACATTTTGTAGATTATATTGAGAAACTTTTATTTATCAAATTTAAAAAAAATCTAGCATGGGGTTTTCGAAATATTGAGTTTTAAGTTTTTTTTTAAAGTCCAAAAAATTTTTTTTTCAAAATTTGAGTACACAATTCTATTTATGTTTTTGGGGAGCTTTAGCAAAAAAAAAAATGATCAAAATCGGTTGAACCGTTTTTGAGAAAATCAAAAACAAAAAAAATGGTTCCATGGAGGGTACCCTCAATAACCATTTTTCGGAAAATTTTTTTTAACCAATACCTAGATTTAAATCAATGAAATTTTTCTGTATTTTTATTTTTAAAATCTATTGAACAGTTTTTGAGAAAAAAAAAATGTTTATAAAATTTCGAAAAAAATTCGTATGGGGGGTACCGTTATTTTTGGTCTTAAAAAAAAGGAAAAAAACGTGTGGGGGGAAAAATTAAAAATGATATCTACCAAGTTTAAAGAAAATCGGCCGAGTCGTTTAGCCTGTAGTCGAACAGATAGACAGACCGACAGACAGACAGACAGAATTGCGAGACCCACTTTTTTAGTCTTCGCTATCATCGTAATGTCAACTTCGATCAAAATCTCGAGTTCGATTTTTTTTACGAATGCATAACTTGCCTTATAGTACCTACAGTGTTGGCCAAAACATTAGCAACTAAAACTACCTCCATCATTGTCTTTCAAAAATGAGTAACTAAAACAAATCATGTTAATTTTTTTTTCTAAAATTTAATACATTATGTATGTACTTTTGAATAGACAACAAGGGAAATTAGTTTTCAAAACGGTTCATTAAATATGATATAAGTAGGACAGTGAACCCAATTTTTTGCTGGTCAAAACAAAAGCAACTTTTTATTACTACCTCTCTTTTTCTTATTAATAAAAAGAAGTTAGACCGTTAACTAAAAAATTCATTGCTCATAGTAAAGGTGTTGGCAAAAAGTGCAGTTGAATCTATTTATTAGATATTATTCAGTTCATGAGCAAGCTAATCAGTGTTCTTAGCTAACGTTTGTAAAATGGCCCGAAACAAATACTCTAACGAAATAAAAGAAAAAATTATAAAAGAATATAAAAGTGGAAAGAGTCAAATTAATTTATCGGAAAAATATTCCATTCCAAAATCAGTGACTTGCCGATTAGTAAAATTCTATAAATCCACAATGTCATTCCAAACGGTTCATCGAGGTGGCAGACCAAGAAAAACAACAGAACTAGAAGATTCTGCTATAATAAAATCAATCAAAAAAGACCCTTTTATATCATCGCGAGAAATAAGAGTCCAACTCGATTTGGGCGTAAGCGCGAGAACAATCCGGAGACGAGCTGTTGATGGTAGACTAAAATCCTTCAAAGCTGTAAAAAAGCCTTTTATTTCAACCGAAAACAAGCTGGCGAGATTAAAGTTTGCTCATGACCAAATCAACTGGACCGTTAGAAAATGGAGGAATGTACTCTTTTCGGACGAGTCCAAAGTCAATTTCAAGGGTTCCGATGGTTTCCGTCGTGTTCGCAGACCAGCCAAAGAGGCACTAAATCCACGTTACACCAAAGCTACTGTAAAACGTGGAGGAGGAAACGTAATGGTGTGGGGATATTTTTCAGGGCATGGACTGGGACCGATTCACAAAATAGATGGTACAATGGATCGTTTTATGTACCGTGACATTTTACAAAGTGTAATGCTGCCACACGCTGATGATCAGTTGCCTCTGAAATGGATATTTCAGCAGGGCAACGACCCAAAGCACACGTCCAATACGGTGAGGACGTGGTTTCAAGAAAACCGGATTGACGTGTTACAATGGCCAGCACAGTCCCCAGATCTCAATCCCATAGAAAATCTATGGGAAATTGTAGATCGACGAATTGTAAGGACTAATTGCAAAAATTAAAGGGATCTCTTTGAACAAATTAAATTGGCTTGGGAACGTATCCCAAACAGCATAATAAACAATTAATTTGACTCCATGGCTCGAAGATGTGCTGAAGTGATAAGAAACAAGGGGTTTGCTACCAAATACTAGCAATATTTTATATAGTTTAAAAAAAAATATGTATTTGTTAAAAGTTGCTTTTGTTTTGACCAGCCTAATATTGAACTAATTGCACTAATTTTGCTATATTTAATGAACTACTACAAAAACCATTTTATTTTATTTTCCACTAGAAACTGTAAATATTTATTTAAATTTTAAAAACAAAAATATACCATGATATATTCTTAAATTTGTTTTTTAATTACTTAATAATGGAGGCAATTAAAGTTGCTTTTGTTTTGGCCAACACTGTATGTATAAGTCACAAGTAAAAATAATATGTTACCAAGATATTTCTATAATGAAATAGTTTATGTGTCAGATGTTCAACATTATAATTTAAGAAATAGAGGAGATTTTAGACTACCGTTCTTCACAACTAGTAGATCTCAAAATATATAGTACTATAAAGGTTTCAAACGATGCTTTGCCAATTGACTTAAAGGCCCCGATTGCTGTTGTCGATTGGCAATCGAATCGAAACTTTTCGATTGTTTCGATTGGTTTTCATATTTTGTATTGTGTAACTCAATCGATCGAACAATGTACTATTGTGAATGAACCCACAGAATATTGCGAATATTTCAAATTTGACAGTTCTATGATGTGTTAACTTTTGAAATTATTATTTGTTTTTCTGTTTTGCTTTTTTTAATATAAATTAAAATAGTTTATTTACATTTTAAAATGAGAGAGTTTAGCGATAGTAACATAGAAACCGAGAATGTCCAAGAAAATTTTGAAATTACCAGAAAAAGAAGACATCAGATACACCTCTAATCTTATGGAACTGGAAGAAACAATGTAAGATTTATGGAATAAAGGTTGTTATTTCGTATGCACATATATGTACATATTTGCTTTTTTAAATACTTTCGCTTATCCAAAAATGTTTCACAGAACTTCTAAGTGGAATTAACCCCAAAACTTATGTCAGCAATAAGAAGCTCTTCGAATCTAAGCATAATACAACGTGATAATACTTTGAGATTTTGTGCTCATGGATCTTATTAAGTTAGTGTTGGTAATTAATTTTGTATTGGTCTTGCACAATCCAGTGCCTTTAGTGCTAAAGGAAAAGCTCTCAGTTCTAGAAACGCATATTTGCTCCAAATAGGTTACTTTTATTTACTCTGAAGCAAAAAAGCTTCGGACTAGAATGCATATTTTTGAAAAAGTGGAATACCAGGTGTGATAGGGTGTATTGACGGTACACATACATAATTATATTATCAAGGTCAAAAAAGAAATTCAGCAGGCATATTACAATCGTTAGCGAATTTCTCTCATTTTTGCTTTGCTTGGCTCTTAGCACAAACCATCTTCGCGATGTCCACATTTTCCTCCATCAATCTGACCAAAATTTCTATTTGCCTTTTCTTCGTTATCACTTTTGACCTGCATAAAATTAATATTTGAATGTTTTGTCCTTAAATAATTATTTGATTGTAAGAAGCTTACATTTTGTTTACAAGAAAAACTTCTGGACTTCACCTTCCCTACGCGTCGATCAGAAAATAACAATCGAAAAGAAACGACTGTGAAATCGAAAAGTTTCGATCCCAATCGACATTCGCAATATGAAATAGAGTAATCGACGATCGATGATCGAAAAAGGTCGATCGTCGATTAGAAAATCGACAACCGCAATATGGGCCAAAGTCAGAAAGTTGATCTCATACGCAAAAACAAAGTATAATTAATAATTAAATAATCGTCGTTTTTTTTTTTTTCTTTAAACTATTTTTAAGTTAAATTTTGTAATAAATAGCTGAAGCTAAATAAAGAATCTAATAAAAAAAAAAATACATTCTTGAATCTATTGTTAAATAATATTGATAAATATTAAATCACTCACTCTCTCAGATTCATAAACAAATTTTGGTATTATTTACCATGCCTGTTTTCTGGTAGTACCTCTTGTCATAATGGCTAGTGCGTTGGACTATCATGTGCAGGGTCTTGGGTTCGATACCGAGCCAAAAATGTTTTGTTAGGGGTACTGCCTCTTTCGAGGAATTGACAAATACACCAAAAGCATTTTATGATAATTGCTGCTTATTAGCATTTCGGAATAGGCAGAACATTGAAGGTCCCAACTATCCTCATAACATGCACACAGAAATGGTTCAAACTTGTCATTAGGTTTAGACTCTATATTCTTTATCCTAACATTTCAATTGGTAACAAAGGACAAATCGTCAAAGTTAGCTTTTAGCAATTTTTGTAAAAAAAAAGATAGCAGAACTAAAACGATACAGTTCGATTGAACTATTTATGAAATTTGACAAAAAAAAAATAGTTCACTGATTTGCAGAACTTTACTTTTTGCAATTTTGTTAAAGAAGTTTGAAGAATTAAGAATTTTCATTCATAACAATTATTATGAAAAAATCTAATGCAATACAAATTTTAGGAATCTGAAAATTTGTTGGATATTCATAAAGCTAAGTTTTCATATTTTCAAATTTGCTGTCCATCCCAGATGAATTAATTCTATAATAAAAGCTTAGATTGAGCAGATTGCGTCTGATATGAAAGCAGTTTGTGGAGGATGATATCACTTACGTCAGACGAATGAATCGAACACAATATTATTCGTTTTTTTTTTTACCAAAATGTTCAAATTATTTTTCTGTTATTTAGCATTTGAAGCGACTCAAATCATTAAATTCACCATTTTGAATTCAATCTTTGGGATGTTCCAAGTCCATTAAAAATCATGTTTAGAAAAGAAAACTACTAGATTGTTAGACGAGCTTGAAGAAAATCTCCAAGATATAATGCAAATACTGGAATATATTTAAGCCGAATGTAATGAATGAGATTTAAAACTCGAAGCCGTAAAATAAAAGAATTTATGACAAAATTAAAAACTTCAACTGCATTAAATATCGCAAATAAAACTGTTGATTGTTTCAATAATTTGACCCTAGGGTCTATACTACTACTATTTCTTAAACAAAACTTGTAATAGTATGCTACAGACAGTAGTCACCTGATGTTTCTTTACTTCGGTTGCTAATAAAAATATAAAAACACCAATACTCGCTTGCATGAGATGGAAGAGGAAGTTTTAAATGCACTTAGCTCTGTGCTTTTTATATATGTGCAGATAACAATAATCTTATCTTACAACAGCAGTTTATTAACTAAACAAATCGTATCTACAAAATTTTAAATAGAAACAACAATAATGCCAAGAGGTAAATAAATCTAACTGCCTTACTGTGCGTTTGCATTTCTAGATTCTCCAATTTATTCACTTGGTTCTATTTCAAGGTTAGCCGCGTTTTGTTTATTTTTTTTTGCAAACAGCTCTTTGATTACGACGCAGCAGGGTAGAAGTAGCCGAGAAGCTGGGTATGGTAGACATAGACAGTCATCCACCTATGAATTGTATGAACTTGATTATTACGTCGGCGTCGTTTTTTTTCTCATGTTTTCCTCTGCATCTATAGCTCGGGCTTTTACTGGTTTGGGGTAAAATCGATGGGATGAACGCGCTTGCATGATTCGATTCTTATACGACTTAAAGATAAACAATGTTAAAATGAAAACAATTGGGAAAACAATGACTATCCTGAGTTTGGTTCGTGCGTTTTTCTTAACTCACCATTCATCCAGGCTTGATTTTGTGAATGAGACATGCTTTCTTGGTTTCGTTTTACTGATTTTAATGGAAGCCTTGGGTTTGGTGTTGCCATTCTAATTTGACGTCAAATATTTCCAAATATACACTTCTCACATAATAATTTCATAGTTTTCAAAGTAAAAATTATAAATGCACAAATCTTTTCAATTGCAGTTGCAGCAGACAGAAAAAGAAGCCATTTTTTAACACTGTGGATTGTGATAGCTCAAGATAAAGACATGAAATGAAGATTATTTGCAGCAAAGCAAAATGCTTTGACAGATAAAAAAGACTAAACATAAATACCCCCGCTAAGGTTTTTGTGGGGGCATTTAAGATTGTCAAAAGGCAAATGGGCGTTGATGGTTGTGCTAAATGTAGAAACGTAGTAGATTTGTTTGGATTTATTTGCTATGGCGTTTTGTGTATAAACCCACTTTAATCGTTTCTTTTAAATATTCTTTTTTTTTTTTAATAGTTTGAAGAAAATAAATTTGCCTTTCATAATAAGAAAGAAAAATGCTACTAAAAATTAACAAAATTAAAAAAATCGCGTTTGATAATAAATTGTGGGAAATCCGGTATACTCACGGGAAAAATTTAACACCAGGTTAAAGATGGCTAGGAATTTCAGTTTTAATAAAAAAAAAAATTGATGAATAATTGATAGGGATTTGGAAAAGATAGATCCAGTTAAAAGAAACCGGACCAAAACTCATAAAATTAGCTCCAAAACGGGAAAACAACTGCATTAGGCATTTTTCTTTTTTAGCTCCGAGCGGGGCATTGACAGTTTCTTTGAAAAATGCTACAATGACAATTCAGTGCTTAAGCTAAGTGTACACGATTGGTAGATCTTACAATATTGTAAGATCTTACAATGTCTGACAATTATCTACCAATGAGCTGACAAATAATTTGTGTGTGTACACGGTTGGTACAAAATCTACCAATCTCTTACAATTAATTGTCAGAAGTTGGCTGACAATTCATTTTCAGATAGTCCGCTTAATACCTACCAATTAATTGTAAGAGATTGGTAGATTTTCTACCAACCGTGTACACACACAATTAATTGTCAGTTTTTGTTGGTTATGGAAACTGACAATTAAACCTTGGCTGCAAATTTTCTGACAATGAAAAAATTGTATGATGCAAAAAAACGAACATCTTACAATTTCTTCATTGTCAGAAACGTCAGACAACGATAAAAATTGGCAGGCCTGACAATAAATTGTGTGTGTACACGATTATCAAATACCTTACAATTTACCGTCTTACAATTAATTGTCAGATACATTTTCTGACAATTAATTGGAAGATTACACGATTGTCAGCTAGCGTACACATGATTGTCAGGTTTCTTACAATTAATTGTCAGACAATGATCTAACAATTAATTGTCAGACAAATTTTCTGACAATTAATTGTAAGACTACACGATTGTAAGACATTGTAAGCATGTTTTTCACTGACAGATCTGACAATATTGTAAGATCTACCAATCGTGTACACTTAGCTTTAGATGTGTTTCTTAAATAGCTCAGAGCGCTCAGGTTACGCTCGGTTCGGAGCGACCTCTAAGCGCTCAGACCGGGGCCTGTGTGCCCAGCTCGGGGCTAAAAAAGAAAAACGCTTATTAGTGGCGACTGTGAGACACTGTCGCAAAATTTTAGTTGAATTAGTACGATGTTAAAGCTGTTATTTAGTATGAAACTAGGTTAAAACAACGATTTTGCAAATTTTAATCAAATAAAACATCATACTTTCTCTACCCTTTTATTGAAGTAAAAATCATCGAATACCTATTTTATTTTACAAACGCCACAAAAGGTCTGTTTACTTTGTTTATTGCACGAACTGTCATTGTTTTAGGTGTGTTCAGAAGCACTGTATTTGTCTTCCTTTCTATTTTTTTTTGAAACGGTTTTTTTTAAATTTTTATGGGCTTAATCAATAAAATAATGCTTAGGATTTTGAATGTTCACATAATTACTAGTATAAACCAGTACCTAAGCTACAATTTAGGTCAGTTCAAGTGATGAACTGTTTTTGGCCAATTCATTAGCCACTTCATTTCCATAAATGTCAAGGTGTCCCATAACCCATCAAAGGGTGACTAAATTGGTTTGGCCGAGCAATCTTAATTCACTACGCCCACGACTAACAAGTTTTGACTTGCTGACAGTTGACGAAATGGTTCTGATTGCCGCCTGGCTATCTATAAAGATATCAATGTTTTTGATCGTCAATTTACATGTTCACATTTAGAAGCCTCGCAAACTGCAAGCACTTCCGCTTAGAAAACACTGCCAAAATTTGGGAGCATTAATGATCTATTAATGGGTGGGTAGTCTTAGAAGATACCTGACCTTGACCCTACCCCAGCTTCCGCTTTGGAACCGTCTGTAAACACCGATATATGATTTGCGTTTAGGACCAGTCTTTTCCTTGTTGGAATATTTGTTATCCATTGGGTTAAAATCTATGTATGGTGAAATATAGTTGTCTATGTCAGTAAAGTTTACAATGGTTCTCTGACCTTGCAGAGTCTCCTTTTCAGAGCTGTAAAAAATGCATTCTTTTTTGTATTGCAGTAAAATAATAATAAAGACTTATTTTTTGAGTATTTTGACTTCATGTTAATACTTAACTTTTAAAAAAAATTCCCAGTTAATTTTGAAGTCTTTAGTAATGAAATCTTTTAGAGCAATCAAAAGACTTGAAGTCAAAAGATTGCAATACTTTTTACTGGTTGAATTCTTGGAAGTGTTTTAAAAGTCTTTTACATTCCTTGCAGTCATGAAGTCTTTTGATTGCATTAAAAGTAATGCAATCATTTGGCTGCTTTGGAGTCTTTTAACTGCTTGAAGTCTTTTTTACTGTTTAAAGTCTTTTAACTGCTTGCATTCTTTTTTACTGCTTGAAGTCTTTTAACTGCGTGCATTCTTTTTTACTGCTTGAAGTCTTTTAACTGCTTGAATTTTTTTTACTGCTTGGAGTCTTTTAACTGCATGATGTTAAGAAAATTTAAAGCAGTCAAAGCATTCCAAACATTAAAAAAGAATTCAAGCAATCAAAAGATTTCAAGCAGTTAAAAGACTTCATGCAGTTAAGACTCCAAGCAGTAAAAAAGAATTCAAGCAGTTAAAAGACTTCAAGCAGTAAAAAAGAATGCACGCAGTTAAAAGACTTCAAGCAGTAAAAAAGACTTCAAGCAGTTAAAAGACTTCAAGCAGTAAAAAAGACTTCAAGCAGTTAAAAGACTCCAAAGCAGCCAAATGATTGCATTACTTTTAATGCAATCAAAAGACTTCATGACTGCAAGGAATGTAAAAGACTTTTAAAACACTTCCAAGAATTCAACCAGTTAAAAAGTATTGCAATCTTTTGACTTCAAGTCTTTTGATTGCTCTAAAATATTTCATTACTAAAGACTTCAAAATTAACTGGGACTTTTTTTTGTAAGTTGAAGTACTGCGATAAGGAATGTGAATGCATTCCGAATATTTAGTTAAATGAATGGGACTTTTTGCAATGCATTACCAAATGAATGCATTCTTTTACAGCTCTGCTCCTTTTTCAATTTTTACACTCTTTTAAATGTAGAACCACTCTTGGCTGCTAAGTCCATAGTGAATAGATCAAGTGGGGCAAGAGAGAGGGCTACGGTTGGCGTTGTTCTCATGGTACTTGTGTCGATACATGCCAGTCTGGATTTTTATCATGGCTTTAAGATTACTTCCCTTATCCAAGGCTGGCAACCAAACCAAAAAGGCGTTCGTCAGGATATGCCTTAAAATGGAGGTTTTGGAGCTGGATCCCCATATTTTGCCAAATATTCTACCGTAGATGTAGAAGTATAGTTTTTTCCTTTCTTTGATGTTCTCTTTCGAGTTTAGTTTACGATCGATAGCTAAGCCAAGATATTTGATCGTGACAGTTATATGGAGCGGTGTTCCAATCACGGTGGAAGGATTTATATTTAGAAGATGGTTTTAAGATGGTTCATATTAAGTCCGCAGGTATTTTCCCAATAACTGTTTGTAGGAGCTTACACAGATAGGGGACAAATTTGTCTGATGCCTATCACTACATCATCAGCGTACGCCAAGACCTTAACGCCTTGCTTTTATTTAACCTTAATCTGTTTGACGACCAGAAGCCAAAGTTGGGGAGATAAGACAAGCCCCTGTGTCATACTCGTACAAGTCCTGACTTTAAGCTTGCTGTCTACTCATATAATGTCATTCTTTGTTCAATTTTGAAAATAAACAATTTGTGGAATTTCTTTACAAATGCAGGACAAGTTAAGAATTTTAGTAATGCATACATACGAGTAGATCGTAATTTCTGTGAATCGATAGAAAAATTTATTTTCTTTATTATTTTGATCATTAATTACGATATGTGGATATTTATTGTTATTATTTAACCACTTTCACAAATACGTCATTATCCAATCTTACTTAAGTAACTTGAGGGTTATTTATTCCTTAAGTAGGCAGTATAATATGTTGAGATGTTGAGATCTATAAGTACGTTCGCGACGCACGTGAGTCAGGCCAGAGGAGCTATCTTCTGTTACACGTGCTTATCCAACAAATAATAATTCTCCATCGCCGACGTCGTCGTCGCCACCGCGGCAAAACGGATGTGCCTAGCATTTTAAGTTTATGATTTTGCGTCGTGTGTCGGTTTATATATAGATAAACCCAAAGAATCTTAACGAATTCTTTTGTCTTAAAATTTCTTAAATTTCAAGCCCATAATATTTTATGAGTAGATGAATTGAAAAACAAAGAACTTAACGTCAGGTTACGTGGGAGCGGTGTGGTTTGAAAAACTCAGACTGAGTAGATACTAATCAAATTTTGTAAATTGTCCGATGACCATACTAAATTGACGCACGCCTAAAGGTTATCGTTTATCAAGTTGCGTAGCTAGCGAGTATTTTATTAGATTTGCTAAGCACGATGTTTAGTTTATTATTTTTGTTCTAGTGTTAAAAATGGAATTCTCCGGAAGACAGTAATCAATTTGGATTTACCTACCTTGAGAGTAAGAAAATCGTTAAGCTATAGATATGTAGGTATGATGTTTTTTTTATTTTTATGGCCTACCGTATTTATCCTGAATATTCACATGGAACTTTGTATCTATCTGCATTTCAATTTTTCATGAAGATTTGGGTATAGAACAGGAAAATCGCACTTGTTAGATGTAATTTACAATCGCTTATGATCCATATGGATCATTTTTTTTATATTATAAATGCGCACTCAAGGGGTTATGAATACCCTTATAATGTTAAACACAGTGCGAGCAAACAGGAAAGTAGAATAGGATTAAAAGGTGATACCGATGCACATTGGTTTTTGCACATTGCAATGAGTGGGAAATATTGATCCGGGTAAAGCATTTCAAATTCGTAGTGCTGCTAGGTTAGGTTAGGTAAGTGGGCTGACAGTTGATCTTGTTACTGTCACACTTAGATCAATGTAGATCCATTGTGATACCCTAGGGTTTGTGACCCCTTTTATTGAAACCTATGATAATCCTATGTCGATCAGCCCGTTAAGGGTATGGTTGGGTTACAGCCTGAAATGTCAGAGTGTATTTCTAAAGTGTTGAAATTTCTAACGTCACATAATACGAGTAGCATGGCTAGGGAGAGGTATACGCCTTCTCGGGGGTATTCCTTTCCTTTACCTTCACTTGAGAAATCATTCCCCTCACCAGACCCGTAGGAGCATGTGGCTCCTTGCAATGCCTGGTAGATGAGTTTGAAAAGTCAGTTTTGGTGTATATGTTCGTTTGTTTGGTCGTTAGTTAAGTCGAAGAGGTTGCTTCCAAACCAAAGAGGATTTTACCAATCTTAGGTAGATGTGGCCCCATCGACCCACTGATGCTCGTGCTTAACATAGGAGTGGCAACCGCAGGTGTATAGGCGAGGTGCCCATTCTCCGTTGGTGCCGCTCTCACAAGAAACACGTGCGTCGTTGTCATTTACGTTCGTACTACACTGTCGTACTGTAGTTGAAGGCGGTTTTCATAGATCAGGAATCCTCAAGCCATTTGGTATCATTAACGAATTTTAATATGATTTTGCTTGGAATGACAGAGAGGTCCTCTAAGTCGTTGAAGAAGTGCCTCCCTAGATGTCTGTTTCTTAGATGATATAGCGCAGGGCAGTGACACGGAGTGAGGAGTGTCCTCATGTATCTCTTCGTCACCGCATCATCTGCATAAGTCGTCCATACTGAGTTTCATCTTTTTCTTGTGATAACCGAGTTGGTTGTGACCTGTGATAATGCTCACGAGAAGAGAGAGAGACTTTTTATTCAGTTGGATGATAATTTCGGTCTTTTGTTTACTGAAACTAGGCCATAATTTTTTGGTTGTAAGACAGGAATCGAGAGACATCCATCTCTTGTTTGCTAAGGCTAGAATTTTACTCTTGATTACCTGTTTAAGATTGCAGGGTGGGATTTGAACTGTTTTGTCTGCTTGATTAGGATCAAGTGTTGATCCTATTCTTGCCAGCTCGTCAGCGCTTTCATTTCCTGGGACACCACTGTGACCAGGAACCCAGTAGAGTCTAATGTTGTGCTGTGTACCAAGAACCCTAAGCTCTTCGCGACAGCAAGTTACAAGCTTCGATTTGATTTCAATGGTAGAAATCGCTTTTATTGCCGCTTGGCTATGAATGAAAAAGATGATATCAGCTTGTGGTATTGCCATCATTGAGACTTGTTTCGCAGCTTTCGTCACTGCCAGGACCTCAGCTTGAAAGTCAGGAAGTCTGAATGAGCTGGATAGTCCAAGGGTTTCTGAAAAGAATCCTGCACCAACACCAGTTTCCAACTTCGAACCGTCGGTATATATAGATATCATCGATTCGCAGATGAATGGCTCGTTGATTTTCCAGTCCTCTCTGCTAGGAAAGACGGTCTTGAACGGTTTGTAAAAGTCTAAACGGGGTGTTATGTAGTCAGTACATACCATATTTCTTATGTATTTCTGTAAAATCTGCGCATGACCTATCGCACTATGTCGCCAGTTACACGTCTGGCTAAGTCGAAGTGCGCTATTGGTTGCCGATTCTTGTGTAAATAGATCTAGGGGTTTTAGATTGAGTATGGCTTCCAGCCCCGCTGTCGGGGTGGACCTCATTGCCCCAGTAATTCCAATACATGCCATTCTTTGTACCATTCCACCAGACTACGTTACCGTATGTCAGTATGTCAGTAGTGCGGCTAAAAAAAGAATCTCTGTACTTGACAGTACGTCCGAAATTGAGCTCAAGGGTAAACTGGTGAGCATACCTAGAAGTACGGGTATTACGGTTGAATTGTTTGAGGGGAGGAATGCCACTGGATATTTCACTAGAGCACTGTAAAATAATGGTGGACATGAAACATTGCGGCGATGTTCGAGAGATGCAAATGCCTGTCTACTAGAGCTGCCTCTACCGCTTTATTGTTCACGTTGTTGAAGGCTCCTTCAATATCGAGAAACGCAGCAAGGGTATATTCTTTGTCGCTCAATGTCTTCTCAATCGTGCTAACGACGCTGTGAAGTGCCGTTTCTACACTCTTCCCCTTTGTGTAGGCGTGCTGAGCTGGGGATAAATCAACCAGTTTCAGAGTGCCACGAATATGTAGGTCTATCAGTCTTTCAAACGTTTTAAGAATAAACGATGTCAGACTAATTGGCCTGAAATCTTTTGCTTCTGTATGACTGGGCTTGCCAGCTTTTGGAATGAAAACCACTTTGACTTCGCGCCATGATAAAGGAACATATCCCCATTTTAGACTGTTAAGGAATATGTTTTTCAGGAGCGGTATTATTTGGATTTCGCTTTTCTGTAGCATCATTGGGAAGATGCCATCAAGGCCAGGGGATTTATACGGAGAAAAGGAATGGATTGCCCATCTTATCTTTTCTTCCGTTATAATATCCGATGGTATAATGTGTTCCGTGTAGGGTTCTGTTTCCAGGTTGCTGTCATTTGACCCGCAACCCGGGAAGTGAGTATTTATCAAGTGCTCAAGAGTCTCATTGCAGGATTCTGTCCAGCACCCAGTGGGCGTTTTTAGAGATCCTAAAGGGATTGAATCTTTGGAAAGAATTTTCCTTAGTCTAGCAAATGAATGAATGAACATACCTAAAACTGAAGGTGTTCATTCTCCTCGATGCAAGTGCCACGCATAGAAAGTGGCATTAGGGGAGGATTACACTTTAGCGACAGTAAACAGAATTGAGTTTTCGAAGCATTAAATTCTACACGTTTCTTTGATTCCCCATTGGCCAATGCTATCAAGATCAGAATTTAATGAGCTTATCATACGCCCACATCCGCAAGACAACGATGTGAATCTAAAAACGAATATGAAAAGTTGGAAGGTACTATCGTCAGCGAAAATAGTGTTTTTCAAATACCCATCTTTTTAAATTTATTTTTTAATAGTTTCAAAAATTAACTGTCTTTTTACTTGCGATATACTATAGGTAATAAAGGGCATTTGAAAATAATTGAATTAAAGATTTTAATCAAACTTAACATTACGATAGGCTCGTACGTTCAACTTTACCCAGGGTTTATCTAGGTTTTCTTGACAGCCTTAAAAAAATACTGGTGTTTTCGGTTTTCAAAAAACATGTAAGCTCTGTCAATTGTTCTGTTGACAACTAAAAGCAAGAAACAAACCTGATGCTAGAGAAAAAAAGTGGGTTCCTGAAATCCATCTATCTGTGTGTCTGAGTGTACCTCAAACCTCAACCTGAAGCCTGAACCGCTAATGCGATTTTCTTCAAACTTGGTGGTACTTCTGTGATTCCTTAGGCTAGGCGCGCACATTCAATTTTTAGTTGCACAACTGTTTGGTTGCTTATAGAAAACAGATGAACTATTTGGTTGAATGTCCGCGCAGGTGCATATAATTATATGTTACACAAAATAGCGAACTCATTTTAGGCAATCGTTTAGTTTGTGTCAAAACACAAACTTTTAAGTTGCTGGAACCAAGCAGTTGCGCGAATAAAAATTTAATGTGCGCGCCTAGCATTAGAGGAGAAATTGATTTTTTTAAACTCCAAAACTAAGATACCTGTCATACAGCCGTTATGAGAAATCTAATTTATCTTGAAAACGACTCTAACGATTTTGGTAGAAAAAATTATGTGCTATTCTAGGCATGGTCTATATTTAAGTGAAACGAAATTTTAAGAAAATGTGTTCTTATCTCCAACTGTTATAGAACAGTTTTTTTTTATTTTCGATTTTTTTTATTAAAGGCTCCATCGACTTCGATATATTCAGAAGCTTCTTAGAATTTAAAATAATATCCTATATACCAAATTTTTGAAAAAAATATAATTGTTTGGATAAAAAAGTTTTTTTTTTCTTGGAAAATTCAATATCTTATAAATGGGTGAACGATTGCTAATTGAAATTATTTCCTTAAATGTATATTATATTAGTACTTAAAATAATTTTCATACCAATTTTTTTTTTCAAAAAATTTCAAAAGAAACTTCGTATATAAACAGATCATTTATTTAAAAAAGTCTTCTAGCATTTTTTTAAATTTCGTTTGCATATTTAATGCAAATTTGTGAGCTCAAACTATTACAGGGTTATGTTAGTAATTTAAACAATGAATTTTATGTATTTGAACATTAACATACGTATGTACAGTTGAGGTCAAAATAATAGTAGTGTAAATAGAATCATTGGTAAGTCTATGAATTTTCATGTTTTTGTGAAGGAATATTCTTTTGTCATGTTTTTCCTTATATGGTTTTGGTCCAATACACCGGATTGAAGGCATTGTGGATCAGCATCTTTATGTGAAGATCATGGAGGAAGTTATGTTCCCATATGCTGAAGATGAAATGCCACAGAAATAGGTCTATCAACAAGACAACTACCCAAAGCATACAGGTAAACTTGCGAAGCAGTGGGTTTAAGAAACGAGGGTTAATGTCACGGAGTGGCCTGTGCAGTCCCCAGACCTCAACCCTATAGACAATCTTTAGTGCGATGTCAAGAAGTATGTTGCTGGTTGTAAGCCAATTACTAATACAGCCCTTTGGGAAGCTATATAGCAGTCTTGTAGGTCCATACATGTGGAAAGATGTGAAAATTTTATTAATTCGATGCAACGTCGTTGTGCTGCTTTTATTTCTAACAAGGGATATGCAACTTAATATTAATTTAAGGTTCAAACACTCGATTATCACTGAAGGAAGATATTTTCTATCAACTTTCTCTTTTGTAATATTTAGAGCTAGATTTTGAATGCGCTACTATTTTTTTGACCGCTGTTTTTCTATATGACTTGGATAGATCTGGAATTACCAACTAATTTATTAAATTTGAAAATCAGATGACTATTTATTTCTTTAAAATTAGAAGATTAATTTATTTTAGTTTTTGTTGTATCGAAAGGTTCACTACTATTATTTTGACCGCATCTGTATATGTTTTTATATACCCAATCAATTTTTAAATCTCAAAGTACTCTATAACATAATCCAGTCGGGCATTTTATTTCTATACACATACTGACACCATTTGCAAATTCAATGCACTATCTGTCTGTCTGTCAGAAAATAATATAAATTTTTGGATCATGAAATTTTCTCGAAAACGGTTCTAACGATTTTGATTAAACTTCGTACTGTGTTGTTCTAAATTATTGTAAAACTATAGTGTTTAAGTTTTTGTATAAAATTTCGTATATTTCGTTAATGACTCAATCAATTTTGTTATAACTTTGCACCACGGTACTTAATGTTGCATTTCAAAATTTTACAAAAAAGATATATGTAGATAGTTCTATTAATCTAATACGTTATGCCTTCAATATGCTTGATCATATTATAGCCGCAAGAGCAAGTTTGTGCGATTCAGTGATTGAGTCAGGTCAAGTTCAAATAACCAGACATTTAATGCTCTTCCACAAAAAAACTTCTTACTACCAAAGTTCGACAGTTTTTTCGACAATATCTCTTAAGTGAAAAGAATTGTTATAAATATTGGAAACACTTTATAAAATAATGTTTTTTTTTAGTATAAAACTAATAAAACACCAAAAACTTACAAGAAACTGTAGAAGGTGTTTTTTTAAATTAAATTCAATAATAATAATAATATTATTATAATGATACTAGCAACTCTCTGTATGTTTATCTTTTTGAAACTCTACTGTTGTTCGATTTTTCATATTTTTTTTTGATCTCAAATGTATCAATATCAGGGTGAAAAAAACCAGTTGGGTTACTTATGCCAACAAGGTTTTTTTTTTGTTTCGACAACCAAAAAAAAGATTCAATTCGATAAATGAACTTTTAACAAAAAAAAAATAAAAAAATAAAAGTCACGACAACCTACAAAAAATAATAAGAAATGTAAACAATTTTATAATTGTTTTGATAACTCAAGCCATTCTTGAGGTTAACATTTTGTCTACAAAGGTGTAAAATAAAAAACTCAAAATGAAACCATAAAATGAGCAAATATCACCAAATATCAAATATCGTCGGCACAACGGTTTATATACCAGGAAACTTGTTTTATTTTAATTTTTGATTTAGGTATATAAATAGAGGTTGAAATATAAGGAAATGCTTTTTGTTTTTATTAATTTATGCAATCACTGTCAAGCATTAGCTTGAGTCAGCAAAACACTACTAACAATAAAGCTGGGGTTAATTTATTGTTTAATTCAAAGTCAACGGATTTTTGTGTTTGGACGCATCAACATATGTACGAATAAATATAAGTTTGAATTTGACTTCATAGAAAGGAATAGATTTTTTGGTATATTGGGTGGGATTCATTTTAGAAACCGTGATTTTAAATTTGCATGCTAATAAGGTACTCTTCACTTTTTGTCACTAATTCTAAAAATCAAAATATTTGTATTGGTTTTCGAAATCGGAATGAGATGATGCGGCTCAAGGTTTCATCACGAAGTCAACTTTCAATTTTGAACCTATAATTTTGTAAGTCCTATTCGTGTAAAAGGTTTAACGTATAACTTTTATAACATCGCTCTGATAATGGTATAAGTACATTTTTTTTTGAATACATGCTAAACACTGTACAAAGTCAGAAGTTGATGTGAAATATACATACATATATCCTTTTTTAATTTCTATAATAAAGACATTCACACATGCCGAGGAAAAATGTCTTTTCAGCTTATTTTGAGCTCCTCAAATAGCTTAAGATTGCTTAAGGTAACAGAAAAAAAAAAACAGTGGCGCAAAATTTTAGTTGAATTAGTACGATTTTAAAGCTGTTTTAGTATCATACTTTCTCTACCCTTTTATTAAAGTTAAAACCATCGAATACCTATTTTATTTTTTTTAGTATCGTGCTATTTATAAACGCCACACAAGGTTTGTTTACTTAAGTTTTTGCACGAACTGTCAATTTTTTAGGTGTGTTCAGAAGCAATTTATTAAGAAAATTGCTTTAGTAGATACTAGTTAGAAAATGTTTAAAATTAAAAATGAGTTAGTAAACTAAGTTAAAGTTAGCAAATTGTTAAGTAGTATCATACTAAGACCTTAACAATAGGTTGTTTAAAATTTTGCGCCAGTATACGTACGTCTTGTTGTACAAAACAGTGTAAAAATGCTCGAAGTAAGATGGGTGTTTGTATGTATATATGTATATCTATCTTTTAGATTGCGGCTTAGTATGTTTCACACGAATTTGGTAGAACTGGGATCTATTTATAACTGGGATGTATTCGATTGAAATTGACAATTTTGTTTTGGATTGCATGCGATATCTTTGGAATTATAGAATTTGGGCTACAAAGGTATCACATCTTCTTTATACAAAATATTTTTCGATAAAATACATAATCGTCAAATGAAATTAATAAAATTCAAAGAAAGAAAATTAAATAAAATTTGAATTTAAAAAAAATAAAAAAAAAAAATTGTTAAACTGTTCATTCCGAACTGACGATATTATGTTCCTTTTATAGCTCAAAAGAAGGCAAATGTGAAGTAGTAAGTAGTTGATTAAATTTTAAACCAATTTAAATGGAGATAACAGTTAAAATAAAATATTTCTCATGGTAGGTATACCCCCCTTTCTTCTCAAGAGGTGTTCTTCACCGCTGGTAAAACCATTATGTAAGCCTTTCCATCTCTCCTAATATTCTGGAATCTTCCCTAGAAGATAAAAGGCAGAATTTGTTCAGCCTGTTCCTAGAATAGGCCACTCACAATAACGACCAATTGCACTTACGTCCCTTCTTTCCAACCTCATAGAATCGCTGATCAATCATCAGCTCCAGAAATATATCGAAGATCGAAAGCTTCGCAGCAATCGTGATCTGATGGCATATCTAACCGAAGAGTGGAATAGGTCTTTACATTGTTTTGGAGAAAGTAAGTTTATTGCGCTTCATATTTCTAAAATATTTGATAGAGTTTGGTACCCTTCTTCTCTTATCGAAAATGGGTGCGTTTGGTATCAACAAAATCACCTTCTAGATCGTTTAATACATGTTGTATTGTACGGTTTCAATTCTGATCTTCACAAAGTAAATCCTGGTGTTCCACAGGGCTCTGTTTTGTCTCCGAATGTCTTCCTCACTTTTATAAATTATCTCTTGTCTGAAATTTCTAATCCACTTCGTATCGTATGATAAGCTCGTTAAACTCCGATGTTTATAGCATTGCTAGATGGGGTATACAAAAAAATGTACCTCTTATGCCATTGGCACTTGCATCGAAGAAGCCGAAATGCTCTTAGTACTCGGTATGTATGTCAACGACGAACTTCGTTGACCACATTCTCGAGATCGCCAAAAATGTTGTGTAATGCTGAGGATTTCTATATCGATATCACCCTGCATGCATTCTTTAAAAAAATCGACGACACGAAGACGGGGAAACGGAAAAAATTAGTTACGCAATTCTGTCTGTCCGTTTTTTTAACCATTTTTTTTGTGAGGTACCTGACATATGAATTATTTTCGAAATCAAAGAAAATATTTTTTTTTTATTAAACAAATCAATAAACTACTTTAAGTAAAGGTTATCTGCGTCAAGTCAAAATTGTGTCCGAAACATGTTAACTAATGGTGCCTCACATAGAATCATTTTTTTAAGTGTAAGTAGGGTAAAGTCGGGTAATGTGGACCACTCGGCTAATATGGACCACCAGCTTTTCTCGCCTTACACAAATGCAATCGAGGAGACTATTGGTTGCGATTGTGCGTGACCTGCTTAAACTTAACTCAGTATAGTTTGAGTAGTCAGGAGTAGTGCGTCACGAAGTTGTCCGGATTAAAAGAAAATCCAAGGCATTGATTATTTTTTTTTCGTAGGTGTTTCTCCTTTTTTCTATAGTTAAAAATATAGTTTGTTCTCTTTTTATTTTTTAAATATAAGAAGTGAATATTTGTTTTAAGGTTTTTATTTATAAAACTATTGTAAACAGTCTCATTTTGTTGTAAAATAGCTTTTTCTCCAAACATAATGTTGCGGGTAATATGGATCACGGGAAGAAAGGAGCATTTGGACTAGTAGTCCGCATTACCCACCATTTCAATATAAGAAATTTCGGGTCTGGATGAGAATGAATGATCGACCGTTGATGATTTTGATATATGTGAATTGTTTGGCAAGGCATATGTCTTACATTCAGTTTATATCAAGCTCGAACTTAAACGGGTAAACCGATTTTCTTAAAATTTGGAACATAATTTTTCAAAGAATATTTTCAAGTTTTCCAAATTTGAAGAAAATCAGTCAACCCGTTTCAGCCCTAGCTCCATTTAAAGTGAACGTGAAAACGCAAATTATTTTATGAACTTATCATGTTTGTACCAAACACCACCGAATTGTGTGTATATACAAAACAACAACAACATTTTTTTTATTTTGATGGTGTTGGGTGATTTTTCATACATTGGGGCCTTGATTCATATTTATGTAAGTTTGGGGTGATATTTCACTATGAAAAATGACCCAATTCTTTTCCCTTTAACTTCTTCTTTTGATTCTTTGTATCCTCACGCAACTCCGTTGCTCCGCTTAGGGTATGTTCAGTCCCCAAGCAAGCGCTAATATCAACTTTTCGTGGGACACATTATCTTTGGTAATTTCGTTCGTTCTCAGAATCTTAACACCCTTTTTGGGGTCTGTGTACCGCCCACTCAATACCGTTGCGCCGCTTACGACATGTTCAATCGCAATGAACGTGGATATGTCAACAGTTTTCTAATGTACTTTGGGTGACTTCCGGAGTTTTGTTGCTTTAGAAAACTTTTGGTATTGGCGGCTACCTGGCGACAGAACATATCCTCAATGAAGCAACGGAACTGCGATAGAAGTACAAAGGAACCAAAGAGGAAGTTAGAAAACAAGAAAAATAGCCCCAATATTTTGTCCATTCATACAACAAATTTCTTTGAAACGGCTCTTTGTGGTGATTAAAGACTATCTCAAAGATTGAATAAAAGTTGTTTTCCTATACAAAAATAGGTGTGACCTTGTCTTTTAGTCTTAAAGAAAAATGAAGTAAAATGAATACGTTCCACATTATTTCTCACACCATTTGATTACAAATGAGTATTAAATTAATTAAAAACAAATAAGGAAACTAATAAGTTAAAAAATGTTTGTTGACTTTTTTATCTACCAATCCAGCCGTAAAAAATATTGATTAAATATAGCCATCCCCAACATACGCATATTACATCAATAGCTTGAGCAACAACAGACTACGAGTATAACACGTTCATATTCTAAATATTTCAAAACTTCCATATTCAATTTCTAACTGGTGATGTTGTTGACGTTTATTTCAAGGTCGAGGTAGACATTATTACACTTCCAAAGAAACATTACAAAATCAATATACCTACCTAAGTCGCTAACTTAAACTATTTATGTAATATATTAACTAAAATGTAATGCCAATTTCTATATACTTACTATTATTGTAACTATTTGGTATGCCTCTGTCGTCGTTGTTGCTGATATTTCTATTACTATTCTCTCGGCTACTGGCAATGTTGTTATTATTATTATTAACACGTATCATTTGCAGGTTTTCAAGATTCCCATCACTAGTTGGCTCATAGTTATGGGCATACGCACTACCCCAGTGCACATTGAAGTCCTCTTCGTCCAGTGTTAAGAAATGATCAAGTACTTGGACACCACGTTCAAGTGGTCCATGGAATTTGTTTAGCAAATCTGCACACTGTCGTCCAAGTTGCGAAACATCTGATTGACCTGTGGCCCAATAGAGTAAATGACGTCCCAAATGACTGCCTAAGTGATGGGCGAATGCTTCAATCATTTTATTCGGTCCGAATCTTCATAATGACGTCACAAGGTTTGCATAGACTTTTGTGTTTGTTTTTTTTTTTTTTTAATATACTTAATGATGACATGCAGCGCACTCTATAATTCAAAATAATTACTCAAATATTATTACTAGGTAAATGCACATAATTTGAGAAAAGCGGCGACTTTCACTTGACTTTTGTTGTTTTCTTCGAATTGTACAAAAAAGTAAGGAAACAAAAGAAAAGGAAAAGAAAAGAAATCATCAAATGCTCCAAACATGCCATCATTCACATCCCAGGCTCTATTGAGAGCAACTTCTTAAGAGTCAAGAGTTATGCAAGATTCACATTCGAGTAAAGCGCAAATTCGAAACCAATCACAGCTCCCATTTACATTTAATTTTGTTTTGTTAATTTTTTTCACTTCTTTTCCGGTATTATTTTGTTGTCATAACTTTTTTGCACTAAAGAGGAATTTGTGGCTTATTTGTATTTATAAAACTTGTTTATTTTTGGAACAAATGAACAAAATTAGCACACAGCATTAGCAAGTGGTTGTGAAACACAGTCGAAGTTCTCTTATTCGAAATATTAAACCAAGTTTTTACTTGTGCTCTTATGAACAAATAATAAAGACCCGAGAATTAATCAAATTAAATACTTTCTACTGCTGGTTATCTTGACTATCAGTAGTAAAGTTGTTTGCTAATCCTTATATATGTACACGCCCCTGCCGATTAAGCTGAGGAGTTCAAGAAGATAATGGAAGAGTTTAATGACCTCTTGGATGGAGTGAGTCTAGAGTGCGATATCAAAGTTGTTATCGAGGGTATCTTCGGTTGATTAGTTGGTAAGCATATCTGTTCACTACGATGACAAAAGACGAGCAAGGAGGGGGGGGGGGGGGATTATTGAGCAAGGAAAATACAGGAAAAAAAAATCCCAGCTCAACAAAATCGAAGAGTCTCGCGATTGAAACAACACCGGGAAGTTCAAACCAAGCAAATGGCTCTTGTTGTTAAGACCGGAATGCAGTCTCTTTGATACAGCGAATGTAAACTTGTCACCGAATAACAGAGAACAAGATATGAATTCAAGTAACATTTTCTACGACTTCTAATATTGTGAATCATGTAGATCGAAACGAGTGACAAGGCAGATGATAACTCACTCTAAGTCAATGAAGTACAAGTTCCAGCACACAGTATAGAAGATCGCGAAATACATACACACACACAAATCAAACTAAAGTTAACTTTGGAGAAGAAGAACGAACTTAAATTGATACCCAGAACCTTTTCATCCAGTTCAAGGTCACATAAGGAGTTTTTCTTTTTTAGTTCAAAATAGAAATCTGAACAGAGTCCGAGCATGTCGAGCATGTTCTGGGCCCGTATCGCGTAAGAGTAAAGTGATCACTAAATAATTGGTTGTCGTTTTGAAAATCGCTCTCTCTATATTTCTTTATTGATATGATAGAGACGGCTATAGTCAAAATGACAATTAAAAAATAGATAATCAACTATTACCTTAGCCGATTCCACCCCTGAACAATGAACATCCTCTGAACCAAGTGTGCTTTGAACGCTCTGAGTTGTTTTTGAAACACTCATGAACACTTAGCTGTCACCATTTTTGTTATAAAATTTCATCTGTCAAATACTTGTGTTAAGAGTTTAACTCTGTCATGCTCAGTTATTTTATTCTGAGTTCATAGAGCGCACTCTGAACACGCTGAGAACATGCTCAGAACGAAAAAAGAAACACATATTCGAAGCTCGGAACACTCTGAACTAAAATAGAAACACAGTTTATTTTTTGACAACTCAGGCTTTGCTCTGAACTGAAAAAAGAAAAACGCCTATAATACTCGTAGTTTTCACTGTCAGGAAGCTTCATATCACGATGTTAAGTTGCTTTCCATTGAAAATATGCGATGCGATGTGCAACTATATGGAATAGCTTTTCTGAACTATTCCAAAACATGCAAAAGGTTTTGGCGCGTTCAAATACAGTGATTCGATTTTTGATCGCACGATTAAAAATTTCAATTTGCGAAAAAAATAAAATTAAGTAAGCAGACCAGTTGTTATAACCCAGAGCACTTTTTTCAACAAATCTGTACAATTTGTGGGATATGCGAACGATATGACATAATCAACCGTTTCCAGCGGCGATTGATCATTCTGTTTGTTCTTGGAGTAAACGAGGACAAGCAAATTACATGCTGTCAAGTTAAGGAAACTGAGTATTAGTTGGTATGTTCTACACGACGAAGACCGAATCTCAGGGTTAAAAAAAAGGCCAGTGTATAGTAGTGTAGTGCAGTGCAGGTTCATAAAAACTGTCAGAGCTAACTCAAGCAAAAACGTCATACGTCAGATGTTGAAAACAAGAAAACAAATCAAATTCGGCGCAAGTAAAATGGAAGGAATAATTAAAAATACAATTTTAGAAGAGTTTTTAAATAGTGATAGTGAAATTGATTTATCAAGTGATTCTTCTTCCGAATCTGAAGATGAAGGAAGAAACGCGATGGTGTTCTCTTTGTTAAAAATAAAAAGAAGTTGCATTACCCAGTATTTAAATGAAGTAGTTCCTTTTCACTCGGAAAAAGACTTTGTAACTCATTTGGTGTTGGGAGAACAGTGAATCACCAGAGATTTCCCTTCACTCGAATTTAGCTCTAACCTATGCATTTTTTCTTAATTTTAATTCAAAAACACAAAGCGTGGACAAAATTCAACTTAATTCGTTTACAAAATATAATGGAATAATGACATCAGATGATTTTGACAGTTTTCACCAACCTGCACTAGGTCAAAAGGTAGTGCAGAATATTCAAAACTGGAGTACACTAGTTCAGCTCAATGAACGCTAATCAGTGTAAGTCAGTGCAGAAATTTTCTCAATGAACACCAAAAAGCTACACTTTTCTGCCCAGAGTATCTAAGTGCAGCTGGTTAAACAGAGCTATGAACACTCATCTTGACAATTTGGTATATTATGTATCTCTCTTTGCTTTGTATAGCTAAGTAAAATAGAGATCCAAATTGTCAAAACATGTTTCAAAATTAAATATAAATTTAGTTTAAAAATCTAGTATCTTACCTTGCTGATACTGTTAAACGAGTTTCTATTATGCGACACTTTCAAATTGGTAACTTAAATTTGATGAGCTAAAGAGAAGTTTTTTTTCTTTTCTAGAAACGAAACAAAACAAATTGAGTACGCTTGTCTACTTGAAGTAATATCATACCGATTTGACCATGACAATGTAACTTATTTTTTCAATATCAAAAATCCAAGTAAACGCTTCAATGATTTTAGTTGCATGACACAAATAGTGAAAGAGTATTTGGTTATAAATGAATAGTATGTCTGGCAGACAACAGACAATTTTATTCAACCGTCTTCCACTTGTAAGTGCAAATTATTATGATTTTATAATGATATGTTTTTCTATTTTTTCTTTGAGGATTTGTTATCGAAATTCAATATTAATATACCACGAAATAGATTTTATATAATTCTATTATCAATAAGAAAAAAACATTAATAACCAAATGTAGTATTATCGGAGACACTCCTCCGGGCGTATTTGCAACAAATGTTTTTAAAATCATCATGTCAAATATTGGACTATCGTCCTTCCTCTATTCACTCCCTTAGAGTTACATATTTAAATTGCTTGAAGAGCTATCATATGGTTTCGTTTATTGAGTATTGTCCATAAATTTACATTTTTGAACAGCTTTAAATCCGGTCTTCTCAGTGGAACAAGTACATTAGTTAAAAATTCTGAATACACGAGTGCGCGTCGAAAATTGGTGGAAATATATAGAAGAATACCCTAATTTATATTTAATTCTTCTCAAGAATTCTGAAAAGAAATTCGGCTATATCTTGTAAACTCATTGATAAAGGTCATTAGTTTCGACAACCGAAATCAGGAAAGTAATATAAAGTAAGTTAAAGATGTTTTTAAACACATTACATATTTTGAAATATAAGTGAGGAAATGGAAAAGCAACGATGAGGTTGATCACTATTAATCGCATTTAGACGTAAAAGCTTCATAAAAGTACTTTCACTAAAGTGCTTAAAAGGAACTTTCTTACCTATGTAAAGGGTAGGCCAAATACATATTTCTTTTCGAAAATGCAATAAAATGAACAAAATTTAAATTTTTCCATATATCATGGCTTTATTAGTAAGAACAAGTGGCTACCTCGGCTGGAGTCAGTTGGACCTTGAAAGCGAATAATCCGAGATCTTTGTGCAGAATTTTGCTCAGGCTAGTGCGTGAAATGTTAAGCTGTTGAGATCGATGGCGAGTTGATGTTCATGAATTGAGTCTCACACTCCCAGCTACAGCAGCCACATTCTCTTCTGTACAACGACGGAGACCTTGAGTGTTGTCAACTAGCATACCAGTTTCACGAACTTTTTGCACAACTTGCGTACAGCCGGTGTGATGGGTGCTTCATTTCGGCCAAAACTTCTTTTCAAAAAAACATTTGGGATTACACAGCACTCACTTTGGAAAAAAGTTTTCAATATTTACCAACTTTGTGTGAAGATTTCGAGTGGGAAACAGCTGTCAGTGTCAAAATAACCTATGATTTAAGAAGAAACCCCTAGATGACCAACTTTGTAGATACTTCGCTCATGTTTTCTTTGAAGGTTTTTCAGATTGTCTTTGTTATAGACGTCGTATGTGGTGCTACGACAATTGGCAGCCTTTAACAACCAGTGACAAGATAGAAAAAAAGATTTGTGTTCTGATTAGTTGAAGATTTTACGGTTCCATTCTCTTACCCTGGTGTAAGCATTCAGATATCGCAGTCGTGAGAATCTGTTTCAGAAGGCAAAAGAAAAATCTGAGCCATATTTTCTCACACAAAAAAAAAAAAAAACTAACAGTCTCCTGAACCCAAAAAACCCTTATATTTTAAAGTGCGTAATATCACTAGGAATCTATCTCTGAAAATGATTTTGCGGTAAGAAATTGCTTTCTCTAGAAATATGGGCTTATACAGGACCTTGGAAATAGCGATCACTAAACGACATGTTTTACACAATTTCTCGATCTCATTGACCTTTACTTAAATCAGGTCCTACAATGCATTATCTAACTATGTGAAAAAAAAATTATTTTATTTTGTATAAATTATTATTATTTTACTAGGTTTTACTATCTACGCGAAAGTAAGACTTATGGCCCATATAAGACTTTACTATCCATATAAAAAAATTCCACATTCCTAAGATCGATCTAGACTAGATCATTTCTAAATTATTTCTCATAGATAGCGCTGGACTCATTCAAACAACAAAAGGAAACTCAATTGTGATCACTGGATTAGGCTAGGACCGCACTTGCGATTTCAATTGCACGATTTTTTAGTCGCAAAAATAGAACACATGAATTTAAATGAGAATGAACGCACTTGCTACCAACAAATCATGACGATTTAAAACTCGCAATTTGTTTCATTTTTTAGTCGAAAAAAGTAAGACACATGGCCTTAAACGTGAATGCACGCACATGCGACTCGTAAATCGTAGCGATTATTAAAATGAAACAAGTTCTATTTTTTCAAGCGATTTTTCTGTCGCTACTTATTTGTAGCAAATGCGTGCACTCACATAAAAAGTAGTGTGTTTTATTTTTCGCGATTAAATAATCGCGCGGCAAAAAAATCGCAAGTGCGTGCATGACAATAATTTGTAGCGACTACGACTTTTTAATCGCCTCGACGAAAAATCGCAAGTGCGGTCCTAGCCTTAGATAGACTGCTTTTAAACGAAGCAATATTACCTTGCGATTTTTAAGCCCGTTGGCGTAGGTGGTGGCGAGGGTACACAAAATTGCTGGGGTTGGAAAAATTGCAGAGTTATCGTTCTTTCTTCTTTGTGGTTTTCTTTATTTCTCAGATATGTTTCATTTGTATTTGGCACTCGGTAAGCGAACTTCGATTAACAAAGTAGAGTAAAGAGTGCGGAGAGATGTCTCCTTTTCAATAGGACAAAGTTAACTTTGATTAAAAATCGCTGTGTTTAAAAGCATCCGTGCAATCGAAATGGAGCCAAAAGAGAAACAAAGATTAAAAATCGCAGTGATAAACAGTTAATACGTTCATACGTATCTTTTTTCAACACAAGGGCTTTCATTTTGCGGCTTAATCGTGCCTAAAAAACGTACAAACTTCTTCCTTACAGTTTGTTCTGAGTTTCGAAAACTGATCAATTTTACTCTCAAACGGAATCTCTAAGACAAATATTCAGCCCTATCACGAATTCCATCGTAATCGGAAAATTGTGACGAATCCCGAAAAAAACTATCACAAAATCTATCCTAGTGGAAAATCTCATACAAATTGTCATTACGAACGGATTTGGTGATAGCTCTTTTCGGGATTCGATTAAGATGGAATTCGTGATAGGGGTGATTTTCCAAGGTAAAGCAAAAACTTCATGGTGAAGATTTTTAACACAATTGCTCAAAATTTGTTGAGAACTTCAGAATGTTAAAAATTTTGTCCGGGGTCACGGGTCATTTTCTTCAATTGAATTCGACTATTTCTGTTGAATTTTGAAACATAACTTGAACACATACATTTGAATTTGTAATACAAACATTCCGGGTCGGGATCATTTTTCAAATTGAATTCGAATCTATTTAAAGAATTTTGAAACACATAACTTTGGATACGTAATACAAAAATTTCAATATAAAATGTTGGCCTTTAGAAAATAATAATAAATAAGTCTTCTTCCATCAAAAGATTTTATTTTATAATCTTCGATTTAATCCAGATTGAATTTCCATCAACCGTTACAGGTTCAACAAAAAGGTAAGTCTTACAGTAACAATTTTAGCGACCTTATATCAAATACTATTTATGTAGTATTGTATACCAGCCAAGTATGTATGTATGTTTGAATTGAATAAAACATAACTGTTGTTCCTCGTCCATAAAATAACCTTGAAATTTTGGTACACTTTGTGAAATATTATTCAAAAATCCTTAAGCTGGTCACATGGATTTTATTAATTTTTTCTTAAGACAACAATAATGATATCAGTTGTTGTCAATTTGACAATAATATATGACGCTTCAATTTCATTCTAAGTAAAACCGCAATTATTGTAAAACGTTCCCATAACAAAATGTTTGACAATGCCGAATTTTATGGAAAGCCGGTATTTATATCTAACTAAATACAGTTGACAACTTGTGAGTGGGTGATGGATTGCTCCTTGTGCAACGATTAGAAACTCAAATTTATCGCTACTTGACTTTTAACTTTGCTAAACAAATATCAATATCACTTTTTTTTCAACGCAATACAGATAAATCACAATTTTATTTTTATTTGTGTTTTATTTTTTAAGTCATCTGCTTCACAACACTTATAAGGGCTCAAACACTTAACAGTCTTAAACAATTTTGATGACAGATTTGTTAAAGTAAACACAAAATATATTCAAACGTCACTCTTCTTTGGCTTACAAAAAATTTATATCTTAAAAATCTACACTTTTGTTATCACAAAATAATGCCAGCTATATAATATATTTGAGCTGCAAATTCACAAACCGATTGGAGCGGAATCGGAAATAAATATTCCCGCGAAGGCAATCCTTATACCTGTTCGATTATAGAAATCTCCTAAAACAGAATTGCCAATGTCACATTAAAGATGTGCTATAAAAGGTTCAATTTGTTCGTTTGACGATACGTAATCGAATCGAAGACGCGATAGGCATCGACATCGAGACGAAACCTCTAGGTGTTTGCGCGCCAGAAGACACTTTGGAAATGAACCTCACTACTGAAGTCGGGTTTTAGCTCTCGGGTCTCAGCTATTGCCAATTGTCACTGCCCCACCGACATACATTTGAAACCAGTGCCTCAGTCTCGGTTGCAGTTTTGGCGGTTGCGGTGGCAGATATTATATGTAGATCGAATTATGGGAATGGGAATACCTGTTGCGCTGGTATCCCCGATGACGGTAGACGGGTAGACACGCCGCGTACCAAAAATGTAAAACAAAAGAGTCAAGATAAGCAATGAGAATCAATCGATACGCACCGTGCAGATTGGACTCTATACAGACGTGAGATGCTAAGCACGTAATTGCCAGTTTTACTTATGTATAGATTTAGCTTTTTTCAATTTTTTACAACGAAATTTTATGGTGAGTCAACACACCATTGAAACTGATGTTTACCATAATTTTTGTATGGTCAGCTCACCATTTCTTCGATTTTTTTTTTCAATGACATAGACACTTGGTCGTGGACGTAGATACGATGATGAATTGACATTGAAATTGAAATATATGTATGTTTCTATGTTTTTCTATTTTACTTCGAAGATAAAACTTGAAGAACATCAAACAAAACGAAGAAAAAACACTGAAAAAGTAGTAGAATTTGATGTTTGTATTATGTACGTATTGATAGATATTAATAAATTGAAGTGTAGGTTTTCAAAAATATAAGTTTTTTTTTTGTTCAATCTTCGACGAGTTATTATTCAACAGCCATACTTGAAAGATTTTAACGCCCATCACAAGTTAATTGGCTTTTTGAAAAACACCTGAGCTGAGGGGCTTTATACTGAATATATTCGTTATGAGGTTGAACAACCTTACACACCGCATAGTAAGTGTAAGTATACATACTTAGGACTAGCTGCCAAGGCCACATAACCATACAGATTTTTGTTTTGATTTAAACAGGTAGAACACTCAATGAAAAGTCGATTGCAGATAAATTGAATCCTCTTTTTATAATAATATTGGTGTACCTTTATTATTTGGCGAATGAATTATTCGGCGCACGAGGAAATGTAAAAATATGTCTTTCTACCAATGTTGTTTCTTGTTTCTTTGTTTCTGTGGGATACAAAATTCGAAATTAATGATTGAATCAACAAACGCCCAAAAAATAAATGTATGTATGTAGTTATGTTTGTGCTTACTTTAAGCTACTGAGCCTAGGTTTGGGGGTATATACATATCAAGTTGAATATTTAATATTAATGTTTGAGGGATGAGTTTTATTAAGGAAATCCACATTCAATATTTGTATATAACTCGGTTTTTTTTTTGAAGGTTTTGGTTAAGCTGATTCAGATGTAAGTAAGCTTCTAAGTAAATTAAATATCGACTTTAAAAAAGGTCCATTCACAAAAAAGATCCAAGTGAAATTTTTTAAGGGTAATCATGCTTATTTTGGTATTAGCTACTGTCTTTAAAATGTATTGCAATTTCTTACGAAATGATTACACTTAATATCCCCTCAAAAATGATGAACGTCTTAAGATCAGTCTACCAACACACCACAGCTGCTGTCTGGGTGGTTAAAGTAGAATAGATTTCTTTGTAACAAACAAAGGTGTCAAACCAGGATATGTTTTGAGCGCACTACTTTTAATTCTCTTTTTAAACGTACATACTGAGCTACCAACAGGAATATTTCTAGAAGGACTTAGCAAATTAAACGTACTTTTATATGCGGTTGATATAGTTATACTCTCAGTTAACCGTCTCCAAAACCAGTCATATTTTCAAAATGCTTCTCATTTTGTGAACTACTTTTCACATTCAAAATAATAGGTAGTAACAATAAATCAAAAACAAAATTTAAATAAATGCAATAACGGGCAACTGATCGCAATAAATGAAGGAATTTCAGAGCTGTCGTCAGAAGTCCGCAATAACCTTTCTTCCATCAACGAAAATTTAGACCTTATATCAATGCTTCTGTAGAAAAGCCTTAATAAAAAGACTTAATAAAAATAACGAATTCACTCCTATTGATTGACTCGAAAATAAAAGATCAAAAATCCCCAAACCAATCATTAAAAGGTGATTTGGAAAATCTTAAGACAACGCCTGCCCAGGGTTTTATTGCATTGAATTCTTTATTGAAAGATATGGGTAGCTTTGAACACCGATCTATTGCAATTCGTCAAACAAAATTCCCAAGACCTTAGGGCGTCGATTTATATAATTTTTGACGAAATCTGTTATCTCTCCAGTGATATGGTTATGTCAAACAATAAACCCATACTCGGGGGAAATCCTGGCCATCAACGTAGTCATTATCTAAAATCTGAAAGCCCTAATTTGCCTATTTCATCAACATCTTCCACCCATGCCACCATTGCATACTACAGCTGCTATTTCGTCAACATCTTTATCTGCTCCTGCTTCAAGCTTACTTTCACCGGCAACATCCCCAAGCTCAGCAAAATTCGGAACTACGCGGTCCATATAAAAATGATAGATTGAATAGGCTAAATAATGGAACAAAAAAGCCTATTTTCTACGAAACACTCCTCTTAACCGAAAACAAAATATGGATCCAGAACCTCTTATCAAGAAAAAGTTTGCTTCCCACCCACCATACATCTTATGGCTCTAACGAACCTGTTACTCACATGCTTCAAAGTTTATTGTAACTAGAACTGTTTAACCCCAGTTCAACCTCCCTAAAACTCCATCTTATATTATTATAAGATACCTATTTAAGTTATATTAAGAATTAGCTTGCATTAAGCCTAGTAAATGGGGATATTACCCGCACCAAAATAAAAAAAAAAGTGCTTTTAATCTAAAAGTTCTTATAGACAATTTCATTGGTTATTGCACCAAGTGGATTTTTACAATCAATTTGGATAAATCGGAAATATTTTTTTTTTTTTTTGCAATGGAGGGCGAAGAACAGCTCTGTGGTGTGGAACAGCTTCGAAGTTTTAAGAGAAGACACCGGTTTGATACTCGGCTAAATTTAAAATCCACTATGGTACTTCTAAAACAATAATTTTCTACTGTGCTCAAGTGTATGGTACCCCCACACACATTTACAGGTGAAAATGCTTTAAAGTTTCTTTTTAAAAAGGTGTTTTCTTCTGCCTGATAACACGCCATGCTATGTATGTGCTGTCTAATAAAAACGGGACTTCCAAAACCATTCCTGATAGATAACCCTCACAGTGCACTTATCCAGCTACCGAATAACAGACTTTCCAAAACGCAATCGTAAGCAATAATTCGGAAGAATATCTACTGGGCTAATGAATGTCTGAGACTTTTTTCGGAAGTCCCAATACCAATTTCCTTCCCATTCGCCAGATCTAAGATGCTTAATTCACAATATATGCTTTTAAGTAAGCTTATGGAGAAGCACTTGAGTACATATATAAATAATGCCCAGCAATCGCAATTACATGATGAATATTGCAACGCAGCGTATTGTGACAACTTTAACTACTTTATAGATACGAATCAGAAGAGATGATAAGCCTTATACTCAAAGCACGCAGTGGATCGCTCAATTTAAATGCCTTTCAAAACCACACTTGGCTTTTGTACGATATCCAACCTTAATGCATCAGGGAATACAAAGAACTTATCAGAGTCTGTCCCATTTTCAGAAGATACAGAAAACAATTACTGTAGCCATCAGTTAAATGGTAAGAGCTATTCAAATTAATATCAATTTTTAAAATTCGCACTTAAATATCGCTTTCAAACATTGAATTAATTTTTGTAAAACGTAAGCCCACTATGCACTCATTTGGTTAACCTGACAGGCAACTTAAACAAGCTATTGTCATATTAATTTACAAAAAACAAGCTCAACAATTTTTGAAATGTATTTGAAAATTTGTTGACAGACCGTGCAGTTATTGAAAAACATATGTCATAAATATCGTTTTTTTTTTATTAAACTTTTAAACGCGGTTATGGCTATCAGGCTTAACCCGTAGATCATTCCGCGTTCTAAAACAGATCAGACACTTTTCCTTCGACAACACCTATTTAAAAAAACGTACAGCTTAGATCTTTCACGTATAACTCTTGAGATAATATGTTTGTAGATAATTTAACCAGAAGAAAACATATGTTTTTGTTTAACCAATAATTTTTAAAATATCATTTTTATTTCAAAAATTTTAAATTCCGGGTTTTTGTAATGTAGCAAAAATACATAACTAGTAGATCAAAACATTCTCTTCAACTATTAGATGTCTGTAGCTGTAAAAGTCATCAGCAAAAAAAAAAACAGTCTTTGAAACTGGAATCAATACCTCTTTATTATATATATGTTTTTCCCAAATATTTGAAGAAACATGTTTTCAACTTTGTAACAACGCAAAAATTCGAATTACAGAGTACCAAGTTTGGCAAGTGTTCGAATTACTCGATACCTAATTTTTTTTAAGAAAAACTAAGTGTTAAAAATATAGATATTTTTACAAACAATTATTAAAATTTAACTACTCCACAAGAAAGCATAATATTTTTACTTGCGACTTATATGTACTAAAAGCCAAGTTATGCATTCGTAAAAAAATCAAACTTGAGATTTTGATCAAAGTTGACATTAGGATGATAGAGAACACGAAAAAAGTGGGTCTCGCTCGCAATTCTGTCTGTACGTCTGTCTGCTCGATTACAGCCTAAACGACTTGGCCTATTTTCTTTAAATTTGGTATATATCATTTTTAGATTTTGCCCCACACGTTTTTCCTTGAGACCAAAAGTAACGGTACTTGCCATACGTTTTTTTCGAAATTTCATAAAATAGTTTTTTTTTCTCTAAAACTGTTTTACAGATTTAAACAAAAAACTCAAAAAAATTATTAAGTTACACCTAGGTAATTGTTGATTTTTTTTTTCGAAAAATTGTTACTAATGGTACCCCCTAGTTCTTTCTGATTTTCTCAAAAGCGGTTTAACCGCTAAAGCTAAAGCTCCCCAACAAAAGTTTTTTGTATTAGAATTTTCAAACAAAAAATTGTTAGACTTTAAAAAATATTGAAATTAAGATATTACTGACTGTACCTACCATAGAACCATTTTTTCGAATTTTGAATTTCTCATTATGGGCATAATGAAACATTTTATAGAGAAAAAAGCAATTTTTTTTTTGAAAATTCGATATCTCAAAAATGGGTCAGTAGTTTTTTTTTGAAATTAAAGGTTTTTTCGTATGGCAACACTGGTGTGAATACAAAAGGCTTAGCTATTGTTTGCGTCCAAAATTAATTTTGAAATTTAAACATAAAAAGTATATTTAAACTTAAAAAGTGGTCGAATTGCTCTTATAAGTGAAAAAAGAACATCACTGTAGAAAAAAAATAAAAAGGCAAGTCCACTTAATTATAGAAAATATATTTTACAAATTTTCGTGAAGACAAGGAACTTTTACTGTAAATGAACAGCAAAATTTTTAAGCGCACAATATCTGAAACTTCACCAGAAAAGATGAATATAATAACTAAAAAAGGCAAGCAGATTGAAATCCCTGGTAGAGTTGCGGATATGACCGTAGATCACTTGATGGAATTATTTGATATAAAACAAAAAGATCTTACAACAAAAACCGACATAGAGGAACTTCGCTTGGACTTGGGCACAATTAAAAAGGAAAATAGTGAGCTTAAAATGCATATAAAATCTCTTCAAGCTAAAGTGAATATATTGGAAAACGAAATAGAATCCATACAAAAACAAAACACGGAAAAAAATTTGATTTTCAAGATTGAAGCCAATAATAATATTGAACAAAAAGATCAAGTCGTGGAAATTTGTTCCAATCTGTCAAAAGGCAATGTAAGCAAGGTTAACACCAATTCTATCAAGGAAGTTAAGTCATGGAATCCAAGATACAACAACTATATTGTTAAATTTGAAAGTAAAAATGACGTTTATTCAATACTAAAAAATACACACAACTTAAGAAACACAAATATCTCGATACAAAAAGATTATCCTCCGAGTTTGAGAAGACGAAGAGCTCGTTTGCTTCACGTCCGAAAACAAATCAAGCAGAACCGTGAAAGCCTGAAAGTAGTACTTAAAGATGATAAACTATATGTTGAAGACTTGTTGTTTGTTTGGGACGATATAGCCGGATTACGACACGGTAATATGTGCGGCTTTAATAAAATCTCACAAACTTTCGGCCTCTCCGAAAATCTTTTTGTAAATTGTTTACCACCGAAGGAAGCCAAAACCAAAACTGACAGTGACAGATTGCTGTCAGAAAATATCATGCAGCACGATTCTGGGCAGGCGACAAGTTCTGGTCATTAGCTCAGGGGTGGTACTGAGGCAAATTCGGATAAAAGAAAAAATATTTGTGAAATTGATGTTGTAGCGTACAATGTTGGTGGACTTAATAATAAATGGATGTTCCCAGGGTTTATTAATTTTCTCAACACATTTAATTTTATATGTCTTTTTGAAACTCATGTAGAGGAAGCAAAAATTGTAAATTGTGAAAAGTATTTTACGTCTTATAACTGTTACACTATTAGCAATTAAAAAAGATTTAAAAATAAAATATGAAGTTACTGAAGTCAATGATTTTTTATATATTGAAATCAAAAGCTATCAAAAGAAAATGTTTATTGTTCCAATTTATTTAAACTGTAATAAATGGCAGTATGATTATGATATCCTTTATGATATGCTTTGCTCTATTAAAACACATAATCTTTCAATCATTGGTGACTTAAATGCTAGAACAGCAAACAAGGAACCTACGGTCAATCAAGAAAATCAACAAAGAAAGGCAAAAGACCAAAAGATTAATGCCGAGGGAAACAAAATATTGGATTTGTGTAACGATTTTGGACTGAGTATGCTAAATGGATGTTCCTTTGGTGATCTGGAAGGAGAGCTAACATTTATAGGGAAGCAGGGTAGCTCAACTATAGATTATTGTCTTGTTGGTGGTGACTGGAACTCTTTCATCAAAGATTTTTGGGTTGGAAATCTCAACTTATCTGATCATCTTCCAATTGTTCTTAAAATAGGAACTGATTGCATGCAAGCAATTCCAAAGGACTCAAAGAATGACTACCAGGTTTTAACATGGAAAAAAAAACCGAAAAACGGAGTTTCAAGCAAATATTGATAGAAGCTTGCAGATAAAAGAATCCAACTTGATGTTAAATTACTTATCCTTACCTGAGCTAGATCACATTATCAGTGATGCTGCCAGTTGTATGCAGCGACTTTCAGTCTTGAAAAAACAAAACAAATGGTATGATATGAGTTGCGAAAAATTAAGACAAAAGTCAATGGCCCTGCTGAAATTGCTGAGGAAATTCAATATACAAAGCCTTAAAACGTCTTATGTCAAAGCGAATAAGAGATTCAAACTGTGTTGCATCGAAAAGAAAAGAGAGCATGAGGAAAACTTAGCCATGTCTTTGAGTCAATGCAGGGATTCTAAGGAGTTTTGGGCATTGACAAGGAAAATAAATGGAAATGAATTTTCGAAATCTAATGTTTACATCAATTTACATGTTCTTTATGATCATTTTGCAAAGTTATTAAACTGCTCAGTGGCTCCAATCTACATAAGTTACGCGAGGCCTTTTTTGCAGAACGACATATTAGACTCCAAAATATTAAAACATGAAGTTGAAGCAGTTCTGAATGGGTTTAAGGATGGAAAAGCTGCAGGCACGGTATCCCGTGTGAATTTTATAAATACAATTCAAATCTCTTCAAAGAAAAGTTATCTGAAGCACTTAACAACATTTTTAGTTTTGGCATCCCTCCTGAACATTTCTACGAAGCTCTTATTTGGCCTATCTTTAAGAAAGGGGACAGAGAAGATCCAAACAATTATAGAGGAATTTCTTTTCTTAACGCCGCCGCCTTGAAAATTTATACTTCTCTACTTTGTTGCAGGCTTACAAGATGGGTAGAAATTTACAATAAATTGAGTAAGTTCCAATCTGGTTTTCGAAGAGGATATTCAACGTGAGTGAGAGGAGATATAGGTCATTTTCTTGGAACCTGTCCAATTTTAAAGGAGATAAGGAGGTCAATCTTTGGAAGAAACATCATAGGAGAAGACTATATTCGCAGCCTGCTTAATGGTTGTAACTGGACTGGACTTATACAATACTGCACTGAAGCATCATCGTATAGATTGAAAATAATTAATGAAAGTTTTTAGTTCCTGAATTCTGTTAGAGCCAATCACTTAATTTTTATGATTTCATAAGACTTACGAGTTTATTGTCTTAAATACAAAAATCCAATTATTTTTAACGCACTCAAAAGTATTGAAAATTGTTTAAAATCCTTTTTGATTAGTTGATTGTTTTAAAGCAATTTTTTTTTTATTATTCATTTTGTTTTGACTAAACTAAAAGTCCCTCTTGCAATTAAAAGAAAACAAAAAATTTAATTTTCAAGTTCTTACAATTAAAAACCAAATACAAACCGATAATGCAAACTTATATTAAATAACCGCTTCCACTCGGGTTGACGGCACTACTGCCATGCCCTAAATTTTATTTAATTGTGTGGGCTAATTATTGTTAAAAAAGTTTTTATGAATAAATAAATATCTATCTATCTATCTATCTATCTATCTATCTATCTATCTATCTATCTATCTATCTATCTATCTATCTATCTATCTATCTATCTATCTATCTATCTATCTATCTATCTATCTATCTATCTATCTATCTATCTATCTATCTATCTATCTATCTATCTATCTATCTATCTATCTATCTATCTATCTATCTATCTATCTATCTATCTATCTATCTATCTATCTATCTATCTATCTATCTATCTATCTATCTATCTATCTATCTATCTATCTATCTATCTATCTATCTATCTATCTATCTATCTATCTATCTATCTATCTATCTATCTATCTATCTATCTATCTATCTATCTATCTATCTATCTATCTATCTATCTATCTATCTATCTATCTATCTATCTATCTATCTATCTATCTATCTATCTATCTATCTATCTATCTATCTATCTATCTATCTATCTATCTATCTATCTATCTATCTATCTATCTATCTATCTATCTATCTATCTATCTATCTATCTATCTATCTATCTATCTATCTATCTATCTATCTATCTATCTATCTATCTATCTATCTATCTATCTATCTATCTATCTATCTATCTATCTATCTATCTATCTATCTATCTATCTATCTATCTATCTATCTATCTATCTATCTATCTATCTATCTATCTATCTATCTATCTATCTATCTATCTATCTATCTATCTATCTATCTATCTATCTATCTATCTATCTATCTATCTATCTATCTATCTATCTATCTATCTATCTATCTATCTATCTATCTATCTATCTATCTATCTATCTATCTATCTATCTATCTATCTATCTATCTATCTATCTATCTATCTATCTATCTATCTATCTATCTATCTATCTATCTATCTATCTATCTATCTATCTATCTATCTATCTATCTATCTATCTATCTATCTATCTATCTATCTATCTATCTATCTATCTATCTATCTATCTATCTATCTATCTATCTATCTATCTATCTATCTATCTATCTATCTATCTATCTATCTATCTATCTATCTATCTATCTATCTATCTATCTATCTATCTATCTATCTATCTATCTATCTATCTATCTATCTATCTATCTATCTATCTATCTATCTATCTATCTATCTATCTATCTATCTATCTATCTATCTATCTATCTATCTATCTATCTATCTATCTATCTATCTATCTATCTATCTATCTATCTATCTATCTATCTATCTATCTATCTATCTATCTATCTATCTATCTATCTATCTATCTATCTATCTATCTATCTATCTATCTATCTATCTATCTATCTATCTATCTATCTATCTATCTATCTATCTATCTATCTATCTATCTATCTATCTATCTATCTATCTATCTATCTATCTATCTATCTATCTATCTATCTATCTATCTATCTATCTATCTATCTATCTATCTATCTATCTATCTATCTATCTATCTATCTATCTATCTATCTATCTATCTATCTATCTATCTATCTATCTATCTATCTATCTATCTATCTATCTATCTATCTATCTATCTATCTATCTATCTATACCTAGTTCCTTTCTAAGGTGAATTTGTCTGCCCTGGCTGTATATAAACAGACATGAGCTAGTAAAAGACATCTATCTATCTATCTATCTATCTATCTATCTATCTATCTATCTATCTATCTATCTATCTATCTATCTATCTATCTATCTATCTATCTATCTATCTATCTATCTATCTATCTATCTATCTATCTATCTATCTATCTATCTATCTATCTATCTATCTATCTATCTATCTATCTATCTATCTATCTATCTATCTATCTATCTATCTATCTATCTATCTATCTATCTATCTATCTATCTATCTATCTATCTATCTATCTATCTATCTATCTATCTATCTATCTATCTATCTATCTATCTATCTATCTATCTATCTATCTATCTATCTATCTATCTATCTATCTATCTATCTATCTATCTATCTATCTATCTATCTATCTATCTATCTATCTATCTATCTATCTATCTATCTATCTTTAAAAAAAAAAAAAAAAAAAAAATCTATCTATCTATCTATCTATCTATCTATCTATCTATCTATCTATCTATCTATCTATCTATCTATCTATCTATCGTATAACAATAAAAAATTTAAGTTGGAGTACCAATTTTTTTTTTTTAATTTTTTAAGAATTTTGTATATAAAAGCTTATTTTTTAATTTTTTTGTTTTTGCATAAATTCATATTGATAAAACAAATACAATGAATTTATGCAAAAACATGGCATTATGTTTTAATCTCTCGGTACTAAAAGAGATCAAAAAATAATGTATGCTTATGAACAGTTTTCTTTAATAGCATTCATCATTCATTTTTAGTCTTTAATATAGGAGCAAGTTCGTGAGACCCAGTCGGACATTTTATTTACTTGTTCTGTAAGGCTGCTGCAAATTCGGTATAGAGCTTAATTAATGTGGAATTAAATCAAAATTGCGGCCCCATCTTTTCCCAAAAGTAATGCAGCTCAACAAGCCAAGTCAACCAATCTAGTTACTACAGCACTCAACCACTTCTGTGTGCATCTTAGCAGATAAAAACGCACTACAATTTTTTGCCGAGTCAGAACGATTAAAATTAGAAACGCTTCTAACGACAAGAAATATTATCGAACGATTTGTCACTTCACCGAAACAGGCAGTACACCCCTGAAGAACATTTTTGCAGCAGCTAAGAATCGGAACCAGACAAAGAGTATTATTGAATTAATTTCTGAATCGTGCCGACCACTTTATGATAATGATGATCAACGGATTTGCCCATCATATGAATGTTATGTCTGTGTGAACACACTATCAATTAGCTTTTAGCAAATGGGTGTTCTTATTAGTCCTTCTTTGGCTTCGAGAAAAAAAGAGGTTCAGTTTGTGAGGACTTGACAGCTTTCGGAATGAACATGACATTAACTTCTCTGCAATAAGAGGAAATCTTAGAAATTTGTATGGATCAATTATGGGTTAAGACCATTTAAACATAATTGAACTAATTCAAGCAAGTCCTACAAACTTCCATACTGAGACCTTAGCCACCTCTCTATGACCTATGATCTTATTACGAATATTAGGAATTTCACTTGTGCCAACAAGAGATGTAACGATAACATATTCCAGGAAGTGAGTGCTCATGAGTGAATCTTAAGTTTGGGAGCAGCAGTTTGTTCAGGGTTAATCTGTTCCTTTTAAAAATAACAAAAGTGTATTTTTTTTAAATCTTGCTTCGCGGTCTTAATAATCAAATGCATATGATATACTTTTTGATATTTAAAGATCCACAAGGCGCCATTTACAATTTCTTTTAAGAAAAACTCCAAACTGATCTATTTTTAGAAAATTGATTTTCAAACTTATAGGACAGATTTTTTACCTTACTAACAACTTTTTTGAATTAAAATTTTGTCGTCACTTCAATTCAATTATGACCATGACTAGTATTTAAAAAGTATTCTTTTATTTTAACATTATTTTTTTTCAATGCAAATGTAAGTATTTTATAAGACAGGTTAAGCTGACTTCCTAAGTGCATGATTGTGGCGCATATCATAAGATATACATTCGATCAGATCTAAAGATTAAGAAATATTTATAGTGTAGGTTGGTTATTATTCCCTTCACGCGATTTACACAACAAATAGAAGTTGTGAAATAAGATCGACCGCCTTGAACCTTTCATCTTTTTAGTCGATTAAACTGAACCACGGGAAGTTACAACGATTGCATTCGGATGAATGACTGAACACAAAATTTATCTTCACATGACACTTTGGTAGCAAGACGTTACCCACTGAAGTTAAATTTTCATTCGGTATAAAAATTGGTCAAGCCTTTTGCATCACGATGCTTAAGTTGAAATAGAGATCAGACAAATTCATAACACTTCTCCCACCAACTGTCTAAACAATAATGTCTAAATGTAATGTGTGCCTTCTTTTTCGTACGAATTAAAGTGGCTAGTTTGGTTGCACGTGCTGGTTCTTAGGCAACCTAATTAGTAAACATTTTATATTTAAAATAAATTTAGTTTCAAAGAATTATTTAGGTTAAGCCTTCTATGAGTTCTGAGTTCGAAAAGTTAAAGGTATTTATTTGCGTTTACGCTCAAACAGATTCTTATGGAGTGTTTTCCATTTTTCGTTCAGAAGCTTATGTTTTTAATCAGAAGGCTTCTGAACGGTCAAAAACAAAATTTTTAAATTCTTTTTAATTCATTATTATCGAAAAAGTCATATTTGTTTGACTTAGACAAATTTTCAATTAATTACAACTGAATTTACTCGTTTGTTTTACAATCCCAATACTTACCCTAAGAATGCCTACTAATTTCACTTGTAATAACATATGATACTGTTTGCTAGAAGTGTTGTAGGCGCCAAACGCTCATTTCGCAAGACAGACCAATTTGAACCTTGAGATTTTTTTTTTAATTCCATATTTTGTCTTATAACAGAAAGTTTCAATTTTCATGATGTTTAAGGGTATACCAAAATTGCCCAACAGACAAAAGGTAAAAGGGAATTTCACTTGTCATTATAATATCATAATTTATACAAAATCATTAAAATTAAATTAAAAAAAAATAAACTTGTGCGATTGTTGGAAGTTTTCTTGACTCTACTCTGGGGTGTTGTAAATTTTTTTTGGTCACGTTACGTTCGACTAATTGCTATCTCCAAAGGCCTTATACTTCTTAATTAGCAAATTACTTAACAATAGCGTAATTTGGTTAGTGTCTTGCGATAAGAAAAGTACGTTTGTGTAGGGGTTTTGAGAAAAATACTTTCGCTTAATTGTCGTCGTGAGAAATTTATCTTTTAAATAAGATATTTGCTAAAATTCAATTTATTTCTGAATGATAAATTAACTTTAAGAAGATAGAAAGTATGATTGAAAAGAAAACTTAGCTATACAAAATTATTAAGCCAGATGTAACCAAAAACATTGAATACTTTATTATAAGCGATTCGAGCACAACAGCTTTTTCCTTGAACAGCAGCATTAATGCTAAGTTTTCTCGGCTTTGCTTGTATCGATGCTCGTTAATTGCACCGCCATCCAACATAAATACACATAACTTGGGTGCTTAACGTATTTTAAAATCAATTTTTTTTTAATTTGAGCAACTCATATGTCGATGTATTCAGAAATTTCTTTATTATTAAAATTTTAACATATGGGCTTCAAATTTTTAAAATAGAAAACAAGAAAGAAAAGTTGTAAAATGGTTAGTTTTCTTTAAATTTAACGGTTTTATTTTCCTTACAGGTTAATGTTGTGGCGATAAAAATATATTCATAGTGGTTTCTTTAGTTTTGATGGACAAATTTGGCACTCCACAAACTTACATAATTAAACTTGATATATTTGATATCATATACTGTTGTAATCAAATAAATGATGATAAAAGCCACCTTTTGCCAGCTTTTTAGCTATAACTTTTGAAACTGTAACATTATTACGAAAACTAAAATAACGCATGATTGTACAATTTGTAGTATATATAAAACGTAACATTGCAAAACTACGTGATAAAAACTTATATAACGACTCTACATCTCGCGACAAAACTATGAACATGTAACTTTAAGAAATAGAAAAAAGATGAAAAAATAAACTCCATGGTGCAAGAAATTTTTAAAGCAAACAAAATATTTAAAACACATATAAAGTCAACAATGGGTTACGTTCATTGCGGTGCTAATTTTTTTTTCCTATCAGCTCTACCTTGTTGAGGTTCGGAAATGCGGGATTGTTGCTTTAAATATTTACGAATTCAAAAAAAGTACGTATACGCCAGAGTGTACCACTATTTTACAAAGTGTCTTTACAAACATACGTTTTAGGGACCAGGGAGTCAATTCTCTATCTGTGAAACTGTGAAGTGATAAGTTTTTTCACAACTTCACACACTATCCGATTCGCAATTTATGAAAAAAATTAATAATCATAATATTTTCAAATTTTAAATTTGTTTTCACACTCAAACGATCTTTTGACGAGCCCTCATAAAATATGAAATTAAAAAAAAAACAAAATTTTACTCAAAAATGAGTATTGTGTATCAAAACTAAGAGCATTTATCATTTTAGTACTGTTTAGTACATGTTTTGACAAACATTTATCAGAATGAGTTCCAGAATCGCATTATGTGAAATGTGAGTTCAAGAAATGTAAAAATGAAAAATGGCTGTGAAAACTGAAATGATAACTTTTTTATCACTTCACAGATAGAGAATTGACCCCCTGCTTAGGAGTAAAACAAAAACATATTGCGCGTTTTTGATACTCCATACATTACATAGACATGTACGTATGCACGTATAAATATATTTATATGCATCTAAATACCACAGTAACTGTTTAGAATACAAGAGTGTATTCCGGGGGATTCTTTTTACTTGCGACTTATAGGTACTATAAGGCAAGTTATGCATTCGTAAAAAAAATCGAACTCGAGATTTTGATCAAAGTTGACATTACGATGATAGCGAAGACTAAAAAAGTGGGTCTCGCAATTCTGTCTGTCTGTCTGTCTGTTCGACTACAGGCTAAACGGCTCGGCCGATTTTCTTTAAACTTGGTAGTTATAATTTTTAATTTTTCCCCCCACACGTTTTTTTCTTTTTTTTTTTTAAGACCAAAAATAACAAATTTTTTTCGAAATTTTATAAACATTTTTTTTTCTCAAAAACTGTTCTACAGATTTTAAAAATAAAAATACAGAAAAATTTCATTTAATTAAATCTAGGTATTGGTTGAAAAATTTTTTCCGAAAAATGGTTATTGAGGGTACCCCCAATGGAACCATTTTTTTTGTTTTTGATTTTCCCAAAAACGGTTTAACCGATTTTGATAATTTTTTTTTGCTAAAGCTCCCCAAAATTATAAATAGAATTGTTTACTCAAATTTTCAAAAAAAAAAATTTGGATTTTTAAAAAAAACTTCAAAATTTTTTTTTCAAAACTCAATATTTCGAAAACCCCATGCTAGATTTTTTTTTAAACTTGATAAATAAAAGTTTCTTAATATAATCTACAAAATGTGAGAAAAAAAAATTTATTTTACCTAAAAATAAAGGTACCTACCATACAAATGCTAAAAAATTAAAAAAAAAATGGTTTTCAAAAATCGTATTTTTCTCGAAAACGGCACCTAGAATTTTGATAAATTTTTTTTCTTTCAATTAATTTTTACGATCTTTAATTTAATAAAAAAAAAATTTGAAATTAAGATATTACAGCTTGTACCTACCATAGAACCATTTTTTTTTTCGAATTTTGAATTTCTCATTATCCACATAACGGATCTTAATGAAAATTTTTATAGATAAGCTTTTAAAAAGTCTAAAACACATTGCATTTCAAAACTTTAAAATAAATATTTTTTGAATTTTTGAAAAAAACAAAATCTATTTTTTCTTTTTTTGAAAATTCGATATCTCCGAAACGCGTCAATATTTCTTTTCGTAAATTTAATTTTTATTCGAACAATAATAAAAACTTTAAATTGGCGTATCTAAATTTTTTCTTAAAAAGCTTTTAAAAAGTTTGTATATAAAAGTTTTTTTTTAAGAAACCACTACAACGACTTATAATTTTTGTTCTTGCATAAATTCATAGTTGGATAGCATTCTGTTTTTTTCTCTTACTACTGAAAGAATTTAAAAATTAATTTTATTCTTATGAACAGTTTTCTCTAATAACATTCTTTTTTAAAATTCCTAGTCGATTACATAGGAGCAAGTTCGTGCGACCCAGTCGTGCATTTTATTTTTGGGGTTTCGGGATTAATTTTTTTTTGAAAATAAGTCTTTTTTACAATCATTTATTTTATTTATTTCAAAAAGCTTTTGAAGTTACATGAATGTACTGCACAAGCAAGTTATAGAATACTATTTTGAAAATCTTAATATTCCATTGAGCAATTTGATTCGATTGGTACCTAACTCATGAAGAAAATATGTCATGGCAGGAGAACTCAACGGGCTTCAAACAAAACTCAAAAAATAAAATTTAGTGTTTTCAATGTGTAAAGGGTGGGCCAAATACAAGTTTTTTTTTCACACAACGTCGTGATGGTCGTGCGCCTTCAATTGCTGAGTCAATTGCACCTTGTAAGCAAATAATCCAAAATCTTTGTGAAGAACTCTCCTTTGGAAATAAGTATTCAATATTCTCCAACGTTATTCAAGCGTAAAGCGAATCATTTCGTTCTGCAGAGGTATGATACTGATTTTCTGTCAAGATTTTTAGCGGAAAACATCTGTCAGTGTCAAAATAGCCTATGATTTAAAAAGAAACCACTAGATGGCCCATACTGTATAAAAACATGGATTTAATTAGATGCGGATGTTCAAATGCATTCAATTCCCATCCGATTTATAGAAAAGTACGAATTTATGCAAACAAAGTTTAAATAAAAATCGTTATATTTCTTAATTTATTTCTTATATAAGAATTTTCTTTAAAATGTTTTAAGAAAAATTTGGATATCAATTTCAAGTACATTTTTTTTATTTACATTTTATGTTTACATGTTTATAAGATATTGATTTAAAAAAAATTAATCTTACTATGTTAATAAAAAAATGTAAAACATACAAATCAATGTGTTGAAAGGTGATCCTGATGGCACCTGGTTTGGATTAGTGTTTTCGAAGTAAAAAAATAAAATTATTGGGCAATTGAGGTGAACAACTATATCAGTAGTCACCACCGTTCGATAGTTGATAGTAAACTAATGATAATAATTATTGAAATATTACAACATTTTTTTCTTATGTAAACGGCTCAAATCAGTGATTTTTTAACAACATTAGTAGAAATTATTTTTTTATTTTTCAAAACTATTTCATTTGTACACAAGAATTAAGGTCACATAAATGATTCCAATTTCAAAAGATTAATTTCTTTTAATCTTTATTGATACTTCCAAAACGATATCAAAACCAGTTCAACTGGTATCAAGAAATTCAGAAATAAAAATTGCGATTCTGGGGGATTTACGAGGGCGGTCCAATAAGTACGTAGCCTAAAAAAGAAAAACAAAAATTTTTGAAAATTGGCGATTTATTTCTTAACATAATCTCCTTTTAGCTCGATGCACTTGATCCAGCGATGCTCCAACTTCTTTAACCCATTCGAAAAATAGGTTTTCTCGAGGTCTGCAAAGTAGGCTTCCGTGGCGATGATCTTCTCATTCGATTTAAATTTCTACCCGGAGAGGGATTTTTTCAAGTTTGCAAAAAAAAAAAAAATGCGCACGGTGGATGGGGCAGCAGTCCGTAGTGCATTTCGACTAATTTGGCCGTGAGCAAACGGGGCACACATCGCGCCGACAGCTTTCTCATGTCCAATATTTCATGGAGGATATGACCCACGCAGTCTTTTGAGATGCCTACTATTTCAGCTATCTCGTGCACCTTCAATCGGCGGTCTGCCAATACGAGATCGTGGATTTTTGACGTTTTCCTCCGTGGTAGCCATTTTCGGGGCACCTGGGGTGGCTCATCAAAAACCGATGTGCGACTACGTTGAAACTCGTTATACTAATTTTTTACTGTCGCGATCGAAGGAGAAGAGTCACCATACACAGCATCCAAGCGCTCTTGACTTCGCTGCGCGATTTCCCTTCCAAAAACATGAATGGAATCACCCACCGATATTGCTCTTATTTCATTTTTCTAAAATTCGCGGACAAGTTGGCTTCCACACATGGTCAAAACAAAACTACGAGTGCGATTCGGCTGAAATGTTGACAGTAGCCGTCAAAGAGAATGTACTAGACGATAGTAAATCTCTCTTGCGATACTGGCACCATCGGGCGGTGAGGCTAACTACTTATCTGACCGTCCGCTTTCGTTAAATACAATTTATTAATTTGTTTTCCTTTTCAGATTCTTCATTTGAGTTTTTGCTAAATTTGTTTAGTGCATTTTTTTTTAAATATCACAAACAAACAATCAATGAATTAACAATTATAAGGTTTAAATACTTCTTCGGCTAAAACCTACATATGTACAAACATATGTATAAACAATTTTTAAAGTACGTATGCTGCAATCGTGCATTTTATTTTTTTACTACAAGGATTATGAAAACCCTTACATAATATGTTTGAGCAGAGTGCGAGTGTTTAAAAAGTTGGAGAGTATTTGAAAGGAGGTAAGTAATGTAAGGGAAATATTGAAATATTTGGTGAGATGAACCATCAGATCACTAGTGGACATATTGCTACGAAAGCCATAATTTATAAATTATAATGATGTTGTTTAAATTTCGAATAAAATTACTTTTTTTTACTCGTGCTCAAACTTGTTAAGGGTAGTCAAAATCCCTTTAGTGCAACAGGATGCACAACAAAAGATATATTTTGTTCGGCGATTGATAATGTTTCAACACTTCCATTACGTGACTTTTTGATTTTAGCTGTTTTTCGTCTAATTGTTGTTGGCTTGAATTTCAAAAAATTATGGTTATCTAATAAATAAATTTTAATTAGCACAACTTGATCGACTCATTCAAAAGTCCAAAAAATAGCCTCATTTTCTTAAATTTTGTCTTTTTAATGTTCATCGATATCTTTCGGTTCTCACTAAATCTATGTCAAGTGGTACACCTATTAAATTCGTATTCTCTTGATAATTATTATATCACGCTCTCTCTTTCTTTATCTATCTTTTAAAAGCCAATAGACTTCTAACATAGTCACAGCTAAATCTCAATGTCAGATACTTTAAACATGTTTTTTTTTCGAGTCGGTTAGAGTATTCTGTCGTTGCTACGGGCCATAGATACACCTATACGAAAAGATGCTATAGAACTGCCAAACCGATGTCTATATGAAAAATTCAAGGTTGTTCATCTTTTCAATCTCCCATGACCGATCGATGTTTGTGCTAAGCAATACAAAATACCAATAGCATATAAATGAAGTTGACTGGTCTATTGACTTAGATGCCTTGTTCAATATACCGCCTGAACTAAAATGATTACTTTGCCGTTTTTTTGCATTAATAGGCTTAAATAGCTGATTGACCTTTGGTAATGTGGTAAAAATGTTAAGACATTTTCTTCAGCGGTAGTAATGAATTTAGGCTATAAATAAAGGTAGACTATTATAGACCCAATGAAACTGGTTTTAATGTAGTGCTGATTTATAATTAATGAATTATTCAATGTCAATATCCACGAGAGTTGCTACAGTTGCTATACATTTTATGTAAGATCTGATCTGTGAACTTGTCTAAGAATGGCATGTCTGGTGTTTTATTTATCAGAAATATTTTGGTTTTGGTAATAATAAAAATCTTGGTAGCTAATTGCTTTTCACCATCGTTAACTGACTTGGCGAGCTTTAGACCCAAACCAATAAAAAATAACATCATTTTTACTTGCGATATAGGTACTATAGGGCAAGTTCTGCATTTGGAAAAAAAATCGAACTCGAGATTTTGATCAAAGTTGACATTACGATGATAGCGAAGACGAAAAAAGTGGGTCCGACAATTCCGTCTGTCTGTCTGTATGTCCGTATGTCTGTATGTCTGTATGTCTGTATGTCTGTACCTCGAACTACAGCCTAAACTACCGGAGGTATTTTCTTAAAACTCGGTAGTTAAAAGTCTTCGGTGATTCCCTAGAGGAGAAATTGAAATTTTTTTTTTAGCTCCAAAACTAAGGGTACCCCCCGTACACCCGTAATACAAAATCTTATTTATCTCGAAAACGGCTCTAACGATTTTGATAAAAAAAATTAGGTGTGATATTATGGACATGGACTATATTTTGGTGAAAAAAAAATTTGGGGGGAAATGTTATTAGGGGTACCTGTCATAGAACGGTTTTTTTGATTTTCGAATTTCTCACAAACGGCTCTAACGATTTTAACCAAAATTTTTATGCAGGAGCTGCTTTGCATTTGAAAAATTATAAGCTAAAATTTTTTTCCAAAAAATAGTTTTTGGATTTTTAAAAAAATAATACAATTTTTTTTTTGAAAATTCAATATCTTGAAAACCGATACACGATTAAATTTTTAAATTACGTTTAAAAATGTATTTTATTTAATACTAACAATTTGCATATCAATTTTTTTTATGAAAATTTTAACGAAAATTTAGTACACAAAAAACATGTTTCAGTGTGTCTGTATGTCTGTACCTCTCACTACAGCCTAAACCACTGGACCTATTTCTTTCAATCTCGGTAGTTAAGAGTCTTCGGCGATTCCCTAGAGGAAAAATTGAAATTTTTTTTTTAGCTCCAAAACTAAGGGTACCCCCCATACACCCGTAATGCAAAATCTTATTTATCTCGAAAACGGCTCTAACGATTTTGATAAAAAAAATTAGGTGTGATATTATGGACATGGACTATATTTTGGTGAAAAAAAAATTTGGGGGGAAATGTTATTAGGGGTACCTGTCATAGAACGGTTTTTTTGATTTTCGAATTTCTCACAAACGGCTCTAACGATTTTAATCAAAATTTTTATGCAGGAGCTGCTTTGCATTTGAAAAATTATAAGCTAAAAATTTTTTCGAAAAAATAGTTTTTGGATTTTTAAAAAAATAATACAATTTTTTTTTTGAAAATTCAATATCTTGAAAACCGATACACGATTAAATTTTTAAATTACGTTTAAAAATGTATTTTATTAAATACTAACAATTTGCATATCAATTTTTTTTATGAAAATTTTAACGAAAATTTAGTACACAAAAAACATGTTTCAGTGTGTCTGTATGTCTGTATCTCTCACTACAGCCTTAACCCCTGGACCTATTTCTTTCAATCTCGGTAGTTAAGGATCTTCGGTGATTCTCTAGAGGAGAAATTCAAATTTTTTTTTTTAGCTCCAAAACTAAGGGTACCCCCCATACACCCGTAATGCAAAATCTTATTTATCTCGAAAACGGCTCTAACGATTTAGATAAAAAAAATTAGGGGTGATATTATGGACATGGACTACATTTTGGTCAACAAAAATTTTGGGGCAAAATGTTATTAGGGGTAACTGCCATAGACCCGTTTTTTTTGATTTTCGACTTTCTCATTAACGGCTCTAAGGATTTTAACCAAAATTTTTATGCAGGAGTCCCCTTAAGTTTAAAATAATATTGTACATATATTAAAATATTCTAAAAAATATTTATTGGGTTAAAAAAAATTTAAATCAATATCTTCAAAACCTATGAACGATTATTTTTTGAAATTATTTCCTTAAACCAATATTATTAAATACTTAAAATTCGCATCCCACATTTTTTTCTTGAAAAGTTTTAGAGAAATTTCTTATATAAAAAATTCATTTAATAATAAAATGATTTTTTAAGGTTTATTTGCATAAATTCATACTTTTCCGGAAACCAGACTGCAATTTTATGCACTTGAACATTATTATCTCATTAAATCCATGTTTTATATTTATAAAATGTATCTTAAATTCCAAAGTACTTTTACATAAGAGCAAGTTCGTGCGATCCAGTCGTGCATTTTATTTGTTATGAACTCATCTTCTAATTCTTCTTCGATTTGATAAAAATGTCCCATGTGAAATAACTTATATATTTGAACTACTGTATTATTTTATAATGTATTAAGAGTTTTTTATAATATCGAATAGCTTTTGTAAATATTGTTTAAAGAAACTAATGAAAAATAATTATTAACCAATTGTATAGCAACAAAGATTGTTATATCAAAATAAAATAATATTTCTTTAAAATATTCTGTGGTAAATTCTTGAATTCTATACCTCAGAAGTGGGATGCGTATTAAAAGAAAAATGTTTAACATTCACAGGGCTTATATTCAGCGCCAAGTCTTGATTGAAGCTTAGACCGCAGCGAATGTGCTTTTTTAGAAAAACGGCAACTGTGGCTGAATTAAGGTCATTATACGATGAGTTAGTATCAAAGAGATGATACTCTAATCCTGGGGTGGAATCGCGTAAGGTGATAGTTGATTATTAATATTTTGATTGTCATTTTGACTATAGCTGTCTCTATCATATCAATAAAGAAATATAGAGAGAGCAATTGTCAAAACTACAATCAATTAATTTAGTGATCACTTTACTCCTACGCGATACGGGCCCTGATAACGATGATAACCAAGAACCTGAAGATTTAGGAAGGTTAACTGATATCATGGAAGTTATTGGTCTCTATGACGAGATGAACGGTATGGGCCTGGGCAAGGGGATAGAGTTGATGCAAAGGCAAAAAGAATTACAAAAATTGAAGGACTAGTTGGGCTCAGTAGAAACCAGGAAATTCGATTTTCTGGGTTTTGAAGCTATGGTACAACCTTTTAATGGTGATTACAATTACGACATTCGCAAGTGGCTTAAAGACATCGAAGATGCTTTTGTAGTATTGGTATGCAACGATCATGACAAATTCATAAGCGTACGACGTGTTGTAAGTGGTACAGCAAAACTTTTCTTACGTACAACTGCTCTTCATACATATGAAAACCTCAAAAAAGCTCTGATGAAAGAATTTAGTCGTCTATACACAATAAATGATGCAGTCCAAAAGATGAGATCACGTAGTTTAAAGTTTAAACGCTATTATAAAAATGCAAAGTAAGGGTAATGTCGATCCAAGTTTTCGAAGCGAATATTGTCGGTTACGTCTTGAGTATGAATACCAAAAAAAAAAATATTTGCATAGACAATATGGTTGGTCCATTAAATCAAAATAAAAACGAATTCGAAATGTTCCTTAATTCTAAGAGGAAGTCCTTTGGAGTTCCATCTTCTATTAGCTATAATGGTGTTGTAAGTAGTGATCTAAATATTTGTGACTGTTTTGCATCATCTTTCCAATCAAATTTTAAATTAAATTCAATTACTTCTGCAATAGATCCTGATATTTCTGCTACTCATTTAAATGTCTCTAACATGTCTCTTTCTGAAGATGAGGTTCTTTCTGAATTGGGTAGTTTAAAAAATAGTTTGAGCATGCCTCCTGATAATATTTCATCATTACTTAAAAAAAATGTAGATAGATCAAATTTGTCAAAACCACTTTTGTTTATTTTTTATATGTCTCTGTGTGCTTCTTAACTGCTGGAAGAGTTCATACATAACTCCGATTCATAAATCAGGATCAAAACAATGTGTTAAAAATTATAGACCTATTGCAAAATTACAGTTGATTCTAAAAGTTTTTGAATCTCTTATTAAGAAAAGAATGTATGAAGCTGTGAAAAAATATATACCACCTTCTCCACACGGGTTTGTCAGTGGTAAGTCAACAGCAACTAATCTTACTTTATTTACAAATTTATGTGTTAATACCATTGGAAAAATATATAAGGTAGATGTAATTTTCAGAGACATTTCAAAGGCATTTGATAGAGCAAAAAACCGTGTAGAATTTATTGCTTCAAAAACTCAATGCTGTTTTCTATCGTTAAAGCGAAATCCTCCCCTTTTGCCGCTATCCATGAGCGGCACTTGCATTGAGGAAACTGAACAACTCTCTGTGCTCGGTATGTGCATCACAGACCACCTTGTGTGGAATGACCACATATTCGACGTTGCCAAAAACGCTGCCAAGTGTTTAGGTTTCCTTCGACGTTGCAAGAAATGTTTTAACCCTTCTGATCTGGCTGTAATCTATAAGGCTTATATTCGTCCAAAGCTCGAGTACAATTCCCATATTTGGGCACACTTGAGTCTCTTGGATAGAACCCAAGAAAGAGCTTTAAAAATGATAGGTGATAGAAGTATAATAGAAACATTTGAATCTCTCGAGCACCGTCGGTCGCAATGTTTCTTGTCTTTCATTATTTTACCGTTACTTCTATAAACAGTGTTCTAGCGGTATAGCCAGTTGCATTCCTCCCCTTAAACAATTTAGCCGTAATACTCGTGCTTTTAGGAATGCTCATCAGTTTACCCTTGAGCCCAATTTCGGACGTACTGTGAAATACAGAGATTCTTTCTTTAGCCGGACTACACGAATGTGGAATGCTCTACCCAGCTCTATTTTTCCTTCCCATTGTAATATTCAAAAATTTGAAACTAATGTGCATCGGTATCTCCTTTTAAACCCTTCCTTGATTTCCTAACGCTCGTACTGTGTAATAACCCCTTGAGTGCGCGCTAATTATATATATATAAAAAAAAAGAGTGAATCATAAAATACTGCTTAAAAAGCTTAAATCTTTTGGTTTTTATGGTCAGTTACTTAACTGGTTGAAAGCTATCTGACTAACCGTGTTCAATATGTAAAAATCGGCCCTGAAAAATCTGTGAACATTTTCAACCACTCAGGTGTTCCTCAAGGCAGTTATATTGGCCCACTTCTGGTCTTGTTATTTATCAATGATTTGCCTCTACACATTTCTTATTCATCATGTTTAATATTTGCAGACGATGCTAAAATTTGTAAGGCAATAAGATCCCTTGCTGATTGCTTTCAACTTCTAGAGAATTTAGACAAATTGCTTGAATGGTGTTATTTGAATGACATATATTTAAATATAAGTAAATGTAGGGTTCTGTCATTTACAAGATTATCCTTCCCCTTTGTTTATGGTTACAAAATTTCCAGCAATGAGCTTGTGAGAATTTGTTACCACAAGAATTTTGGAGTTATATTTGATGGAAAATTAGATTTTAGAATGCTTGGATTTTTTAATAAGGAATTCAAAGGATTTTAAATATCCTTTCACGTTGAAGTGTCTTTTGGTTAGTTTTTTTTCGACCAGTTTTAGAATACTGTTGTGTTGTTTGGAAGAATTCAAAAACGATTCACGAGATTTTCGCTTCGACATCTAATTATTGTGTTTTGATTGAATTAAAAAGTCTTGAATCTAGAAGAGTTTACTTTTTGATCTCCCTTGCGCGTGATGTTGTAACTGGTCACATTGATTATCCTCCTTTATCTCCTGTTGAAACTATACACTCCAGTGCGATGTTTAAGACCTAAGGTTAACCACTGTTTCTCTATTCACCATCATTCAATGACAGTATCAAAGAATCAGTAACACGAGCCTGTAAACTTTTTAATGAATATGCCAATGTAATAGATTTCAAATGCTCTAAATATGTTTTTAAAAATAAACTATTGAATGTGATTTTAATAGAATAATAATAATTTACATATCTAACTATTAAAAAATTATTTTTACTTGCGACTTATAGGTACTATAAGGCAAGTTATACATTCGTAAAAAAAAGTGGGTCCCGAACTTCTGTCTATCTGTTCGACTACAGCCTAAACGGCTCGGCAGATTTTCGTCAAACTTGGTAGATATCGTTTTTAAATTCCTCCCACACGTTTTTTTTCCTTTTTTTTTAAGACCAAAAATGACGGTACTTGCCGTACGATTTTTTTTCGAAATCTTATAAATATTTTTTTTTTCTCAAAAACTGTCCAAAAGATTTAAAAAAAAAATTCAAAACATTTCATTTAGTTAAAGCTATGTAATGGTTGAAAAAAAATTCCAAAAATGGTTATTTTTGGTACCCCCCTGGAACTATTTTTTTTGTTTTTGATTTTCTTAAAAACGGTAGAACTGATTTTAACAATTTTCTTATGCTAAAGCTGCCCAACGTTTTGAATATTATTGTGTACTCAAATTTTTCAAAATTTTTTTTTTTCAAAACTCAATATGTATGTATTTCGAAAACTCTATGCTCGATTTTTTTTAAATTGATAAATAAAAGTTTCAATACAATCTACAAGATTTGATAAGAAAAAATAACTGCACCCAAATGGTTTTCGAAAATCGTATTTTTCTCAAAAACGGTTCCGAGAATTTTGAAATTTTTTTTTCTTTCGTTTAATTTTTACGATTTATTTTATTTAATAAAATAAATTTTGAAATCAATATATTACCTGCCCTACCATAAAATCATTTTTTCGAATTTTGAATTTTTCATTATCGACACAACGGATTTTTATGAAATTTTTTTATAGAGAAGCTTCTAAAAAGTTTAAAAAACATTGCATTTCAAGACTTAAAAAAAATATTTTTTGAATTAAAAAAAAAATCAATTTTTTTGAAAAATTCAATATCTCAAAAACGGCTCAAATTTTTTTTGGAAATTTAAAATTTATTCCTATAATAATGAAAATTTTAAGATGGCGAACTAAAATTTTTTCTTAAAAATGTTTTAAAAATTATAATTTTTGTTCTTGCATGAACTAATATTTGCTTGAATCACATGGCATCCTGTTTTTAGCTCCAACTACTGAAGGAGTTGTTTAAGTCATTTAAGAAATGAGCCTTACGCTTATGAACATTTTTTTTTTAATAACATTCGGTTTTGAAATTCTTAGTATTTTAGAAAAGAGCAAGTTCAGGCTACCCTGTCGTGCATTTTATTTTATATTGTCTTGTATCTAAATCTTATACATATTATAAAATAGTTTTGATGTACATATTAAGTAAAAAAGTAAACATATTTTTTAAGTCTAAGAAAGTTTTGTACTTATAGACAAATGAATAAATAAGTTAAAAGTCAAATGAATCTGTTAAAAGGTATGTAATTGAAATGAAGCTACTGTTGCTTCAACATGGCCATGTTGCTGCAACGGTTGCCTCGTGTGTAGTTAGCATAACCGTTTGAAAATAATATCATTTCACATATATGTATGTAAATTTAAAAAAAAAAACACCGAAAAATCTTATTCGGATCCAGATCAAGTCGATTTTTAAGCTAATCGAATATTCTTTTATTATATCTGTTTCCATAATTTTACTAACATTTTCTTTTTTTTACGTTACAGATCCTTGCATATACATCATGAGATTTGCCAACAGATTACAATTTGGCAACAAAACCCATGAAGTTTCAAACACTGCACTCCGAATAGTACAAAGAATGAAGAAAGATTCATTGCACTCAGGTCGCAGACCGACAGGTCTTTGCGGCGCAGGTGAGTTTTTAGTTTTTTTTAAAGCTATTGACTTATATTTACATTCGTTTTTTTTTTCAATTTTCTGTTCCTTTTAGCTCTATTAATTGCTGCTCGAATGCATGAATATAACCGCACTATTCATGACATTGTTCGTATTGTAAAAATTCATGAATCTACGGTTCGAAAAAGACTGACGGAATTTGCCGAAACTCCAAGTTCTGCTCTTACTCTAGACGAATTTATGTCTGTTGATCTAGAAGCTGAACAAGATCCTCCAGCATTTAAAATGGCACGTAAAAAGGATCGTGAACGAATAAAAGATGTAAGTTCTGAAAAGTGACAAGATTTTCTTTTTATCGAGAATATTTAATTTTTTTTTAGATTGGAGAACACGAACTCACCCAACTGCAGAAGGAAATCGATATTCAGCTAGAAAAAGATATGAAAAAAGCAGCCGCCAAAGGACGATATAAAAATATGATTGGCAATGACGTTGAACAAATTGATGCAACTAAATTTATAAACGAAGCTAATATGGAAATTCTAAGCGAATATTTAGCCGACGATCCAGATGTAGTCGGTGTTTCAAAAATCCACAAGCCGATTGTGATTGAGGGTCTTAAGCCTGATATTGTCTCAATGTGTACACCATCAGCAAGTGAACTTCAAGAAAAAGAACCAGAAGAAGGAAATCCCGATGAAGTTGGTGAATTGGATCTTGAAGGACTTGATGATGAAGAAATCAATAAATATATTCTAACTCACGAGGAGGCTAAATATAAGAACGATATGTGGATGAAACTAAATAAAGAGTATTTGGATGAAATGAAGATTAAAGAGGAAAGACTGGCAAAGGAACGTGAAGAAGGAAAACCCGAAAAGAAAAAGCGACCTCGAAAGAAACATATAGGACCGTCTAGTACCCCAGGAGAGGCTATTAAAAAAATGTTGCAAGAAAAAAAGATCTCTACCAAAATCAATTACGATATTTTAAAAACACTAACAAGTGTTTCTAAAGGTGATGAAGAGACGGAAACCGCCACGGAATTGGTTGTGGAAGAAACAGTGGAGTTAAAACCTACTGGAAGTTCGAGTACCATGCCACTTAACAGGTTTGTTATAACTATATATAGGTTTTCTATATAATTTCTAGTCATTTATATGAAATGGCTAAAACATTCAGACGATATGTGATATGATATTTATATCATACTTCCCCTTAGACTTGCATTGGCAATGTGTTTAATTAAAATTAAATTTAAAGTCGTATACAAATACAAATTTCAATTTACAATAATTTCATAAAAGATTTGTGCCCGACCTAAATGTAAATGACTGGAAATTGAATTTTGGACATGTTGTACGAAAAAAAATTGTGAGGGATAAGACATAAAATAAAAAATAAAAATATATTATAAAACAACGGCAAAACAAACTATGGGCATAGCTTAGTTTTCATTACAGGAACTTTTTCTTTCATTTCTTTATTAAATAAAGTTATTTCAATGAATATTTTTTGAAGCAATTGCAAATGCAAAATTATAAATAATTTAATGGGACGAACTTGCCCTTATAGCTCATGTGGCTGAAAATAGCTTACATACATGCCCATCATTAAAAAACTAACGCCAGACAATGTCTGTCAAATTGTAATTATGGCGACTTACTGATCCAGCTTCTTGACAAAGTGGTAAAATATTAGACTTGGCGCCCATATACTTAGAACACTAATGGCAGAAAAGTACTTATTGATATTCAGTGGCTTATTCTACCATTATATACTTATACTTATTATATATGGACTCCTAATTCATGTAATTTCTATACAAACGCTCTAATGAATGTAGTTACTCCTCAATAGCGACATTAGTGTTATTGATGCAAAGTGATAAAAACAAATACTATTACCATTACTATACTTGACGCTTGGCCTGAACCAGGATTTTTTGCTATAGAAACTACTGCCATCTATAATTATTTCTTATTCAAAATATAGGCATCTATGTATTTCAATTAAAATTTAGTTTTAGACGTTATCCAAAATAAAATAATAATAACAAAATAAAGGGTGTTCATTTCAAGTTCAATATCGAATTAAAAAAAAAAAACTATATCGTTATTTTCATATTTTATCTAAACGGAGTTTCACATGGCCGATTTTATGTTATAAAAACTACATCGTCTGAATGCCGTCTATTCCTCTCAACAATTTTAAATTTGTGAACACGCGAGAACAAAGCATTTGGTTGAATGATATGAAAGCCTGAATTTTTTGGGAATTGTTGTTGTAAACCCTTGAATTAAGGTAACCTAATTAATAATTGGATTTTAATATACAATTTGGAACGTGGAATACGTTTCAAATCACTGTTTTTGTCATTCTACTTATCTAATAACGTGAATTTGGTACTATCTGCATCTTTTATCTATTTTCAGTAGAGCAATACAAACATATAAGATTTAAAATTTACTTATTCGTGTTTAACCGCATCCAATTTTTATAAGAGATAGTCTTCTTCTCGTTTTGAACACAATGTTTACAATTGAAATAAATTATTAAACAATAGTAGATTTACCGACAAATTTAAATTTGCCCAATTGATTTTAATTAAAAAAAATAAATCAATTCAGACATTGTAAGATCTTACAATATTGTAAGATCTACCAATCGTGTACACTTAGCTTAAGTAATGTCCATTCGCGAAAACGCGGTGCGCTCCCGCCACTGACAATACCGCATTTTCTTGTCATAGACCGTTAGCGTTAGTTAACGAGCAAAGCATTTTTATCATTTAAAATAAAAAAATATTTTGTATAAATGAAGTATGAAAAAAGCCCTCCAGTTTTTTCATTTAATAATAAACTTAAATTTCCCGCTGTCAATAATTAATAAACCAACTACCAAAACCAAAAGTTAGACCATGTTTTCTAAAAATGGAAACACATTGAACATAATGGCGCAAAGTTGAATTAATACGATGTTAAAGCTGTTTTAGTATGAAACAACGATTTTACAAATTTTAATTGAATATAGCATCATACTTTCTTTACCCTTTTTAAAGTTAAAATCATCGAAAACTTATTTTATTTTTTTAGTATCGTGCTATTTACAAATGCCACAAAAGGTCTGTTTACTTAGTTTTTTGTCATTGATTTAGGTGTGTTCAGAAGCAATTTATTAAGAAAATTGGCTTAGTACGATGCTAGTTAAAAAATACCTTATTAGTAGGCTGTTTAACATTTGAAGGATTGTTTCATTTAAAATAAAAATATTTGTCTGTAAACTAGTTCGATGTTTAAACTATTTTAGTATGGTACTAAGTTGAAACGCCGATTTTCAAATTTTAATCGAATTACTTTTCCTAGCGTTTTAAAATTAAATAAATTAGAGGCTTTGACGGCTCATAGAGAGCCTAAATCTAGTGACTTACAACTCTCAATCATTTCTATGTACTTGTTTTGGTGAAGTGTAGGGGACTCTTTGAGGATTTTTCGATTCCTCGCCGCAAGAGGTGGTACACCTCAAAAACTTTGTTTGCAAAGGCTAAGAATCGAAACCAAGGCACTCTTCTGCATGACAGTCCAATGCACTAAGCATTATGACAAGGCGTACTCTACCATTTAATTAAAGTTAAAATCATCTAATACCAAGCGCACAACTTACAATGTAAAGATGGGTTGAAAAAGTATCTGAGTTAGAAACAAAAATCAATCTTTTTTTACGTTTCTTTATTGAGCTCAAAAGTATTTCGAATAGTTTATTCTTTCGTATGTATACATATGTATATCCCTTATTAAACTTTCAACACAGCCTGAGATACTTGAATAATAATCAAATAAAAAATATATGAAAGTTCTATAAGCTTACCTGCGTCACGTTCATCTATTTTGAAATTATAATATCTGTCTCATTATTCGTCCGGAAACATTCCGAATCCTTCTTAAATCGAAGAGACAATCGTTTCTGAATTTGAAGAAAGAATAAAAGCCGGAGACACGCACACATACGTACGCTTTAAACGTCAAAATTCTTGAAACGTCATTTCTTCTTAATGTTAACGCAAACATTTTATTATCGTCACTTCAAATAATAATTGGTTCGTTCGTTCAGCTTTACTTAGGGTTGACCCAGGTTTTCTTGACAACCCTGAGAGTTGTCAAAAAAACTGGGGTTTTCGGTTTTCAAAAAACACCAAAGGGCTGTCAAGTGTTTTATTGACAATTGAAAGCAAGACAAAATAATTCTGTGCTCTGATAAAACTTTAAATTTGTTATAAATTAGTTTTAAAACTGAACGAAAACAATTTTGCGTTGTTGCTGAATGTTTCATCTGATGAGTACAACAAACATTTAATTGCAGGCACAAGCAATAACATGCAACATGCGAATCGCCAAACGTCAACAAAAGAAATACATATGAAATCTCATATGACTTTTGACAGTTTGATCGTTACCTGAACTCGCTCCAGCAAAATACCTAAGTAGATCTACTTCAGTGCGAGTTCAGGGCGACCCCAGGTCTAAAAAAACACAGAATTTACTCACCAGGGTGACTTCAGGTTTTTCAAAAAACGATTTAGGGCAACCCCAGGGTGACTTCAGGACTCAACGAACAAACCTAATGATTAACTTATATTCAGAAGTTAAAAAATCAAATCATACATGCAATCAAAGTGTGAGCGTTAATTAAATAAAAGATTGTCAAGAAAGTAAGAATTAAAAGCTGAGTTTGTCTTACTATTTTGTCTTCTTCACTTTAACAAAGTTTTTTGTTTTGGACAGCCGTTTACACTTTATTGTTGATCCGAGTAGGTTCATATACTTATATCAAGGGTGTTTTATTCATTGCTGCATAGCCAGCGCAGCATTCAAGTGCGAATCAAACTCACTCCATATGTCAGTTTAAATTTATATTTCAATGTTAATCATTATTTTAGAAAATGTCAAAATCTGATATCAAAACATGTATTCTTTTGGCAAACAAGAAGTGACTTCCTGCTGACTTCAAACTCACGTTGTCGAGAGGTGTAAAAATGCAGCAACGCCTTTGTTGAAATATTCAAAAAATTTTTGAATAATTTATAGATGTTGCTATTTATGCCAAATTCAAATGTGAAATGTCATTTAACTTTCAAATATGAGCAATTGCCAACAATCGCGAAACAAAGTAATTCTAAAATTGATAATTTGAAGTTCTATCACCAGCACTGCTGCCATTTTTTTCACTGGCTTCTTTTTCACCAGCAATCAAATTGTTGTTTCCCAAGGGACGTTTTGCTGCGCTAGCTATGCTGCACTGAATAAAATACACCTATTGACATTTGAAAATTCTCTCCGTTTTAATTTTACTAGAAGTTTTTGAATATAACAATATCATACGAACCCGTCAAGTCACTTCTGTCTATTCTATTTGTTTACATTTTTTGGCGGAAAATTTTAAACAGTATGATACTACTTTAAATTCGTTTACTTTTAAGAAGATTACTAACTCTAATTTTAAACATTTTCTAACTTGTATCGTATTAAGGCTATTTTCTTAATAAATTGCTTCTGAACACATCTAAAGTAATGGCATTTCAGATCTAATTTTATTTATTTACCTTTTCTCCATTTTTGAATAATTTATAGATGATGCTCCAAATGCCAAATTCAAATGTGAAATGTCATTTAACTTTCAAATATGAGCAATTGCCAACAATCGCGAAACAAAATAATTCTAAAATTGAGAATTTGAAGTTCTATCACCAGCACTGCTGCCATTTTTTTCACTGGCTTCTTTTTCACCAGCAATCAAATTGTTGTTTCCCAAGGGACGTTTTGCTGCGCTAGCTATGCTGCACTGAATAAAATACACCTATTGACATTTGAAAATTCTCTCCGTTTTAATTTTACTAGAAGTTTTTGAATATAACAATATCATCCGAACCCGTCAAGTCACTTCTGTCTATTCTATTTGTTTACATTTTTTGGCGGAAAATTTTAAACAGTATGATACTACTTTAAATTCGTTTACTTTAAAGAAGATTACTAACTCTAATTTTAAACATTTTCTAACTTGTATCGTATTAAGGCTATTTTCTTAATAAATTGCTTCTGAACACACCCAAAGTAATGGCATTTCAGATCTGTTTTGATGTTTGGAAATGTCAAAGAGCCATATGAAGTTAGCACAATACTAAAAAAATTAAATAGGTATTCGATAATTTTAACTTTAATAAAAGGGTAGAGAAAGTATGATGCTTTATTGGATTAAAATTTACAAATTTGTCGTTTTAACCTAGTTTCATACTAAAACAGATTTAATATCGTAGTAATTCAACTAAAATTTTGCCAAAATAACACTTGAACATCCATTTTTTGTATTATAGTTTCATCTTTTAGCCACTAGTTACTTATGAAGATGAAAGTGGTATATGTAACTGTTCATAAGTTAAACTTTTTTTTATCAAAACTTTTTAAACCCTTTGTTTTGCTGTTTTTAATTAATTAACTTTAAATCTTTTATCTATGTTTTTCTTAGAAGCAAGCCGCCAGCATACACAATCTTACAACCACAATTTAAAAAGCCAAAACTCGAAATAGGTTTACCAGTTGCCACTGAAACCAAACCAAAAGTTGAAGCACTTGTTGTTGAGAACGGTACAAATATTTTTTATTTCATCATACAAATTAAAGTTTTAATGTTTGCCTTTAACAATAGATGACATAGACGAAGAAGATGATATCGAGCCTGAACCTGAACCTGAACCAGAAAAAGAATACTCCTCTTTGAAAGATATGCTTAATGATGGTGAAGAAGATGACTATTATGGATATGATGAAGACAACTATTGAAATCTCATATGAATTTTTATATTTTAGGGTTATGAATGTTTTATAGTTCTGATTGAGTATGTATGTATGTGCTTGTTTAAGATGTTTTTGTTCTTTTTTTTTCATGTTAAATGCTTAGTTTTATAATATTTTATAATTTAAAGTTTAAAACATACTTGACTTAAAATGTATGTTTATCCATAATTGATATAATTGAGGTATTCGATTGCGTGATCAAATAAATTATGAAATAAAAAATAACGTTACGAACGTACATTTTATTTAAAAAATAGGAATAAAGTGCTTTAGAGAATAATGTAGTTCTCATATTTTCAGTTTGCAATACTCTTATGAAAGTGTGTACGGATGTATATCAATTAGTGGATTATTTAAAGTTGTTTGTTATATTTTTACGTAGCGCCATCTAGTGGTGAACACTAGCATTAAATAATGGTTGTTATATTCACTGGTAAGATTCAATTCATGTACTCGTACCACCACCCAAGTCTCCACTTTGCCAATCCATCCGTTACAAAAACTCCTGAAAGTATGTATCCAACTCTACAATTTTTTTTGACATCGTTGACTTCCCTAACAGATGCTTCAAACTATTAAACAGTGCCGTCAGTATTTAAAATCTATCTAGTATATACAGGGTGATTTGCATAAGGTGTGACAAAAAGCTAGGGCGTGTAGGTTGGACTTAGACAAGAAAAAAATCGTATGGGAGGAGGGGTCTATTTCCCCCCGTTTAGGCGGGAGGGGCAGTGTTGTTCCTCTACGTGTCCACTTTGATTGTCTACATTAATGCGTAGACAATTGTGTCGACAATGTTGACAATGTCGACTATAGTGTCGACAATGTACACAATGAAGACAAAGCATTCCAGCCAATCTGTCATCTGTCATTCTTGATTTCTCAGTCACATTGATTACTTCATTTAATAAAATTTCAGGTGTTGATTTGAGTTTTTATTCAAATATTGCTCGACGAAAAAATAAAGGTTTCGATCAACTAGGTTTTCTTTTAATGAAAAACAATAACAAATATGTAGCATATTGTAGAGTGTGCAACAAAAACCTACAAAATACTGCAGAAAGCCGTCTTCGCAGCCACAGGTAAATAAAAATTTATTAAAAAAAAGCATATTCATATCCTAATAATAATGCCTCCACATTCATTTACGAAAGGAATGCTTGTAAGCAATCCCAATCACCTGCGACATAATCCGGCGATGTCTCTATGATTGTTTTGATTGATGACAATGATTTTGGCTCGAGCTCTGGTTTATTAGACGAAACATAATAAGAAAAATTGAATGTCTACGTTGTCTACATTGTTGACATTGACATGTAGACAATCATGATTTGTATACGTTGAATTGTCTACACGTAGACAATCGTGTAGTCTACATTTTTTGTCTACATGGAACAACACTGGGGAGGGGCAATTTAAGAAAAAAATCACTTAAAACAGAAAAAAAATTATTAAAAAATAACGGTGATACCTAAAGAGTACTGCTATAGCATTTTGAAAAGCCAGAAATACATTCTTTAATTTTGTTTTTAAATAAAGTTGTTCGAGTGAATAGTTTTTGAAAAATTAATTTTCAAAATCAAAATTTTGAAAAAAAAATGAAAATTTTTTTTAAACAATTTTTTTTCAAAATTTTACGTAATTAAGTATTATTTTTTAATTCAATATTCAATGCTCATATTAATTTTTGATCAAACACGAAAAACCGGATGTCAAAATGTTTTGTAGTTTTTGAGAAAATCAAAAATAACAAAAACTACTTTTGTTCTAAGAAAAGCCTTTTATTTTAGTTTTTACGTTTTTGGATTCTTAGGTGAATTTACGATTGAAAGGATTAACTTTCTTTTTACTATTTTTTTAATTATCGTCTTATAAGCATACAATAATGTGTCAAAGTACTGGATTAACCATATTTCACACATTTTTTCATTGAGAACACCTGCGTAAGAGCATTGGTTTAAAATTGACCTGCCACTTTTTTATTATGGTGGGGTCGGCTTGGCTTAGGTGCATTTACGAAAGAAAGAATTAACTTTTTTTGTACAATTTTTTTATTATCAGTCTTATAAGCATACAATAAAGTGACAGAGTACTGGATTAACACATTTTTTCATTGAGAACACCTGCGTGAGAGCATTGGATTAATATTGAGCTCCGAATGTTTTTTAAATAATGCAACGTTACACGCCCTAACTAGTGACAGAAAAATGCAATTGCGAAATAAGAACAAAAATGTTCCTGGATCTTGAAATCAATTAAAATAAGAAATACATGCATATTTAGATAAAATACATAATTACTTTTTATTTAAATTTTTAACTATTTTTTAACTTAAGCTTATTACAAAAAATTTTCGATATGATCCCCATTTTGTAGAAGGCAAAGATTATAGCGCCTTCTTATTGCTGCACATAAATTTATACTTGATAAATTTTCCTGTAATTTGACTCCAGCCACTTCAATCCGTTGTTTCAGTTGTTCCAAAGATTCTATTTCCACTTCATACACATAGTTCTTCATGAATCCCCAAGCATACAAATCTAACGGAAATAAATCTGGCGATCTAGGCGGCCATTCTATTGGACCTCCTCTTCCAATCCAACGGTCACTAAAATGTTCATCAAGCCAGTTCCTTACAGTGCGGCTGTAGTGTGCTGGAGCTCCATCTTGCTGGTAGATTAAATTGTCTGCTATGGCCAAGGGAACGTTGTCATTCAAATCGGGCAGAAGGTCTCGTAGTAACTGCAGATAGGATTCTCCATTTATGACTGAATTCAGGAACCGTGGGTCCAATAACTGTTCGTCCAACAATACCAAGACAAACATTACAGCTAAAGCGGTGTTGAGATTTGGTTTGTTTCTTGTTATGCGGATTGCTGTTACTCCAGTGATGTAAATTGTGGAAATTTGTTACTCCATCTCCGGTAAACTGAGCTTCATCCGTCCAGAATATCCTTCCAAAGTAATTATGTTCAGTTTCATCTCTTAGCAATAATGTTCGACAAAATGCAGTTCTCAGTAACTTGTCGTTTGCGGTTAGCTCCTGAACTGGTGTAGTGTGGTACGGGTGTAAATGCTCGGTATGAAGCACTGCCCATACTCTAGTTTGGGGCAACTGAAGCATAGTTTCTATTCTCCTTGTGCTAAGGGAGGGATTACGTCGGACCATATCCAAAATTCTTTCCTCTATGTGTACTGATGCAGAAGATAAACTTTCTCTCCCTCGGTGCTCCAGTACTCCGTGTTCTCGAAGACGTTGATGGATTCTTGAAAATATCGTATGACTGGGACACCTCCTATTGTGATACATTTCAGCGTAGAGTCTTTGCGCTTCACGACTTCGACCATGAGCCATACCGTAGCAGTAATGCATATCCGTTAATTCGGCACGAGAGTAATTTGACATCGTGATATGTTGACGACTTGACATTCAAATTAGAAATAATTTGTCCAACTCCGTTAGATTTTTATGCTTGGGGATTCATGAAGAACTATGTGTACGAAGCGGAAATAGAATCTTTGGAACAACTGAAACAACGGATTGAAGTGGCTGGAGTCAAATTACAGGAAAATTTATCAAGTATAAATTTATGTGCAGCAATAAGAAGGCGCTATAATCTTTGCCTTCTACAAAATGGGGATCATATCGAAAATTTTTTGTAATAAGCTTAAGTTAAAAAATAGTTAAAAATTTAAATAAACAGTAATTATGTATTTTATCTAAATATGCATGTATTTCTTATTTTAATTGATTTCAAGATTCAGGAACATTTTTGTTCTTATTTCGCAATTGCATTTTTCTGTCACTAGTTAGGGCGTGTAACGTTGCATTATTTAAAAAACATTCGCAGCTCAATATTAATCCAATGCTCTCACGCAGGTGTTCTCAATGAAAAAATGTGTTAATCCAGTACTCTGTCACTTTATTGTATGCTTATAAGACTGATAATAAAAAAATTGTACAAAAAAAGTTAATTCTTTCTTTCGTAAATGCACCTAAGCCAAGCCGACCCCACCATAATAAAAAAGTGGCAGGTCAATTTTAAACCAATGCTCTCACGCAGGTGTTCTCAATGAAAAAATGTGTGAAATATGGTTAATCCAGTACTTTGACACATTATTGTATGCTTATAAGACGATAATTAAAAAAATAGTAAAAAGAAAGTTAATCCTTTCAATCGTAAATTCACCTAAGAATCCAAAAACGTAAAAACTAAAATAAAAGGCTTTTCTTAGAACAAAAGTAGTTTTTGTTTTTTGTTTGTTTTGGCATCCGGTTTTTCGTGTTTGATCAAAAATTAATAAGAGCATTGAATATATATTGAATAAAAAAATAATACTTAATTACGTAAAATGTTGAAAAAAAATTGTTAAAAAAAAATGTTCATTTTTTTTTTCAAAATTTTGATTTTGAAAATTAATTTTTCAAAAACTATTCACTCGAACAACTTTATTTAAAAACAAAATTAAAGAATGTATTTCTGGCTTTTCAAAATGCTATAGCATTACTCTGTAGGTATCACCGTTATTTTTTAATATTTTTTTTTCTGTTTTAAGTGATTTTTTTCTTAAATTGCCCCTCCCGCCTAAACTGGGGGAAAAAGACCCCCCCTCCCATACGATTTTTTTCTTGCCTAAGTCCAACCTACACGCCCTAGCTTTTTGTCAAATCTTATGCAAATCACCCTGTATAATGTTGTCTTACTATCTCATGAAGATCCTTGTTACAATCACAAGCATGGTAAACTCCGTATTCGTTACTTTCTTTGATGTTACTGCCTGTAACACACCAACCGAGTCGAGTTTTGAAAGCAACAGGTTCATCGCATGATCCTTCTCGTAATTTTTGTGCCAGAAACAGCTTTTGATTGTTGATACCAATTAAAATTCCACATTTGGCTTGGTTGTAAGATCTTAGTGGAATAACCTCTTAGGTGTGGTTACTTTTCTGTCAACGCGACCTGATCGATGAACTGTGAAGGCAATGCTAATTTTTTAACAGTGCGCACGTCTCTAAGCCAATATCTTTCAGGTCCAGAGTTATGACAATCACCTGAAATCTCCAAAGGTACAATCTTTGATTACCCTTCCTCATAAATAGCAACCAGTATTTTTGAATTGTGAACTATTTTTTGGCATGAACTGATTTTCTGAGTGTGCATGCAAATGAGATTGACCCTTTTCAATCTTTGTATCAGCAACTGCACATGTCGTAAGCTTAGATGCTGCTTGTGCCATTTTATAAAGCCAGTCACTAAAAGTTGTCAGAGTTTCATTGCCATCAATTTTCATCGCCCAATTCAACTTTAATGTTGCTGGAAGCTTCTCCGCTAATTCCTTAAGTAATGTTCTGTTACTCAGATAGTGAGTCAGACCAGATGCCTCCATCATACAATGCACACTACGAACAGAAAGGGCGAAATATATAAGAGTGTCCAGGCGCTCTGCTTTTGGACCTGGTTCAGTTCTAATTTTCTTCAGAATGTTATCAACTATGTATTCCGGCTGTCTTTACAGCATTCGAAGGGTCTCAATAACTTCAGCAACATTTGAAGGCATCATAAGACGAGAACCAACAGCTTCTAGTGCTCTTCCCCTCAAAGCCCTTTGTAAACGAGATAAATTTTCATGATTTGAAAATCAACAGAGTTTAGTGTCATTTTCAAAAGAACTGATAAAAAGTGACCATTCTTCATGTCGTCCAGAAAACATAGGAAGATCTTTCGCCATCACTTGACGTGCTGCAATCTGTCTTTGATCAAGAAAATCTGACTGTTCAATTAGATTTGATGTTGGCCTCAGTGGCAAATGGCTTTCTTCTGGAGAATCTTCAGGTTTTTCGGTATGACCAAATACATCTTTCGATTTTTCCACCCAGGCTCTAGTTTGACTTAACCGCATACTAATGTTCTCATCTAGTTCGTCTTCTGCTTCAGCTTCCAATGTCATTAATTCAAATTTTCTTTGAATAAACTCCTTTTCTTTCTTTTCGCGCTCCTCAAGGAATTTGTCTTCAATTTTCTTATGTTCCTCCAAACGAAGCAACTCCAATTTAAGTCCTCGACGACTTCTGCTTAAGGATGCAATTGATTTAACATCAGTTTTTGATCGGTTCGAACGCAATTAATAAATTTTTGATCCAGATGTCTTCTTCAAATGTAATATCGCTGATGTCTTTTCAGCCTGTGCCACTGTTTTGTCACTTACCATCGAAGGATTAAGATCCATGCAATCCTTGCAAAACCAATCTCTATTTTCAACTGATGAGTCGAGTTCAGCGCAGCTGAAATGCAACCAATTCTTACATTTGGTACACTCTACCATATCTTCGGCATCATTCCTCCTTTTGCATGCCACACAGTTATACCCATCAGACATCTTTCTCGAAATTGTATACAACGTTCGTATTTTAATTTTTAGAAATATTGCTTAACGATAGTCGAGCCAGACAATTTTTTAAGAAGAATTCGTTCCGTTAGGTTTGAATATAGACAACTTTATTGAAAAAGGTACAAATTAATATCTAATACAAGAAAATTAAAAAGAAAAGAAATTACCTAAAAATTAAAATAGTCTTTTTCTTCTCGACTTCTATCTAGCTCCAGTTTTGCAATAATAATAAATTAATTTGAGAAAATATTTCAGAAAATTATTTGAAATTTAAAACTAAGACATTTTTAATAAAGTTTAGATAATAATAGCAAATAGTTGTTATTTATCAGCAACATATACAATAATATTTCTAAATAAATGTGTACATACATGTGTACCTACACACATTACGTTACTGAATAATAAACAACAGTTAAAACTAAAAACACAACAAACAGATTGCCTAAATTGAATTTCAGGATAAAATTAATCCGTTTATTATAATGTGTCGTTACTTCTTCGAAGTAGATATACTCGTATGTTGGTATTTTCAAACAGTTTCGCGCCAAGTGGGCGACAAATTCACGATACCATCTTTGAGCTATCAGATTTGTTAGGTTGTTGTTTAGGACGTTACCTACAGCGTTGACGTTCTTTCAAAGTCCAAGTCAATGTGTGATGCATTTATATGTAAAATAAAAATTTATACAATTCGATTAAAATGAAAATTCCTTGAGGCATTTATCAATTCACACTACATGAATTTAAAAGTATTTTTTTTGTCTACCTACTGTAAAAGGTGACTTACGTCCAGGTTATGGCTTCTTAATTAAGCAGCTCATCCTCATTCTGGAATATTAATATGTATGTGCAGTACTCACGTGTAACTGACTATTTGAGTTATGAGTCCAGTACAACAACGTTTAATTCGTATTGAACCCCTGGGCTAATGTCCCAAGTCCTCCAAGTTTAAAGTATGTTAATCAAATAAATTTCAGTTTGGTCTATGTTTTGAGTAAAATGGTAATTTTTGGGGTTTCGGTTTTATGACTATTATACGGATTTTTTAATTTTATTTTTATTTTATTGTTCCTTTTTCATATTAAAATTCTGGTAGTGTCGTTTTACTGAAGCTACTGGTCTTCAATGGTAAAGAAAAGTTCTACACATAAGAAAGCTATTTACTATAATTTTTATGCAAATGGTATTTTTAAATGGTATTGAGTAATGCACTAATATCGCACGACGCTGCGGGTTTTCCAAATAAAATAAAGAAATAAAGAAACAAAATGGCGAAATGATAAAAATTGGCGGATGTGTTCATTAAATTAGACATTAGTCTATTTGTAACAAAAATATAATATTTTGGGATCGCAGATAAAGAAGTAGTACCCCTTGGCATAATGGTTAGTGCATTGGACTTTCATGCGAAAGGTCTCGAGTTCGATTCTCAGCCGCTGCAAGAAAGTTTTTTTTTTTCAGGGGTGTACTGCCTCTTGTGAGAAATTGACAAATTCTCCAAGAGTATCTATTGTCATGGAAAGTGCTGCTCACTAGCCGTTCGGAATCGGCAGAAAATTGTAGGTCCCCTCTGTTCCTGGTAAGGTAACACGCACACAGGAATGGTTGAGAGTTGTAAGTCACTAGGTCCCGGTTCACTCCGAGCTGTTGCACCACCAAATTTATTTTATTTATAGAGGGTGATGGCACCAGTAGTCGGCCAGTTAACTTTTTTTTATCTTTGATTAGCGTTTAAAAATCACTTATTTAAGTTTTTGATAGAGTTATCAGTTTTAATGATTAATTGAAATGTGTAGATTGGGAAATTCTAGACGAATTAAGTATATTTACTACATGAAACTAATTATTTACCTTTATGGAGATGAAAGTGTGATTCTTGAGTAGTCGGCCCTTTCAGTTTCAGTAGTCGGCCGCATAGGTATCTAGTAGTCGGCCTCTATTCGACAATTCATATTTTCATACTATTTGCAATAGTAAAAAGTATCTAAGAAGCATTTTAGCATTTAATAACTATCAAAACACAATTTTAATAGAACAGGAACATGTTCGGTAACAATGACCAGCACTCTTTAGTGATTGTTTCACAACACAAACCCACCTTTCCCAGAACACCCTCAACGCTGGAATTCTTCCTGGCTTCCTCGAACCCAGTGCACACTGTTCATGAATTATATGTGTACATTTGTAACGGCAAGCTGACCCTACTCTACGATTGGCGATGTTCGGCCACCCGCTAACGACCAAGAAGTACAGGAACTCTTTGAGATGGGCGGGTCGCAGCGTAGGTTGTCCGGGTAGGGGAGTGCGGCAGGCATGCTTGTAGTTATATGCACGACGCTAGCTCGACGGAGTCGTGGGATCTTACACTTCTACCGGACACCGTTTCAATATACATGCCTGTATAATTGTATAGTCTTGTTTAGATCTGAACCTATTGACGTGGAAATTCATCAAAAAAAAATTAAAGCTTCCGAAAGAATTTCTCTTTAAAATTCTAACTCTTTGATTTGAGAAACCATGAGGTGTAATCAGTTTCTCTCGCGTAACCCTCCCTCAGTCGCATCCTAATTAACTACGACCATCCTTGGCTATCGCCTCGCGAAAATCTTTCTGGCAGTAGCCCCTTATCCAAATGAGAGTGACTTTTTAACCACCACCCTCTTCCAATCGACTATCAACCCTCATTGTACTCCCCCTTATAGCACCGAAAAGTATCAACAGTTATCTCATGTTAGACACTCTCACATCAGAAAAATATGCATGAAAGAAAAATATATCAGATACGAGACGTTCATTTCGTGTATAATAATCTATTTATTTTAATTTCATGATTGTTCATACGGAATAAGAGAACTTGTACTTAAGGCGACATAACTTTACAATTCAACTTAGTTATTAGATATGTATATTTCGTATATCCTTTTTTTTTGTCAAATTAAATTTACTATTTGATTGCGTCAGAGCCGACTTATCGTATTAAAAATATACATATGACTTAAAACTGTTTGCACAAAGAAAAAAAATTAAGCGCGGACTCTAACTCTTTGATAAAATTCAATTTGCGATTCACATTTAAATTTTTTCTCTTTCTCATTATTCAAACTAAGTTATTTCTCATTTAATTCCCTTCTCTTAAACTCTTAAACTTAAATTTACACTATCGAAGCTTTGCTTAATACCTTCTCTGTGACTCACTTCTAAATGTATCTCTAGTTCTAGTAATCAAATCAAATCTAATAATCAAATCAAATCTAATAATCAAATTAAATCTAATAATCAAAATTCCGTTCAAAGGTTTACAGAGTATAATTTCTTTGTTTGGACTCACCGAATTCCTTTAGTATATACATATACATATATATATATATGTATACCTATATGCACGCGACTTTACCAGACACCTGTTCTGTACTTGGTACTGGCTCGTTCCTCCGATGAATGGTGTGCACAGCATACATAGGATGGGACGGCTCGATCTTTGGCTAAACACTGGGATAAAAAAAAACAAAAAAATTATAATCTTGACTCATGAACGGATTTGCGTTAGATAGGAACACTCATACTCATCTTTTGCTGTTCTACCTTGTTTTATTTGACAATGCTTTGTAACTCACCGAGAAGGTTTACATAAGTTTTGAATTATAATTTGATTCCAAAAAAAAATTGAATATTAATAATACGGTTGAACAAAGTATTTTAAGGTTGCTTTCTGAGACTATGGTATGGTGAAGATCACCTCGATGCGGTGGATTGTCGTTGCGCTGAGCTGCGAATGTCTATTTTTGTGGATTTTTCCCTCTTTTTCGATCGCGCTTACCAGTGAGAGATCTAATAGCCTCTCAAGATCCCAAGACTGATTGCGTGCGGGAAGGCGATGATAATTCGTTGCTAACTATTCCTCTCGAGTAGGCACGTTTAACACTTGTTTTTCGTCGTAGAAGTCGTGGGCTTTGGAAACTTCTAGGTTCAGTGCGATTCTTTGGCCTCTCCTAAGTATCCAAAGATCCTCACGAGCAAGTGTAAAGAAACTATATTTGGTTGCTTTTATGTGCAAGCGCAGCACGTGTGCGGATGGTATTTTGAGTGAATGTCTAGTTTCGGCCCGACTTGTTCTCTTCTCGACTGGAGTTCGCAACAAAAAGACCGGTGACCGATCGCTCAACTCTCGTTTTTGGTCTTTTTCTTCAACGTTCACCTACTTCCGCCCATTTTGACGAAAGTCATACAGCTGACCGCTGACAGATTTGATCATGTCGAATTATTTCGACATTACAGGGTGACGCGGTAAAAATTATTGCGAAGGCGGTCACAAGGCGGACTACCTATTATATATATTGATTTTTTTTCTTGTTTCGTTCGTGGGTATATACATATAACTAAATACATAAATATATATATATATATATATATATATATATATATATATATATATTCATGCATATAGGTATATCCGTACATCCGTATGTATATAGATATGTATATTGGGTTTTTGCCATTTCCTTCTCCCTCTACGGGCAGGTCCCCTACAAAACTTTTCAGTTTTGTGAATTCTAATCACAAAAATGAAATGAAACCGGACCGGATATTTCGAGCGCGTATGTGATTTAGGCCTCTATACTAATATAACTTTACGCATAATATTTGTAGTGAATCGCAAGGTCATGTGAGCTACTTTCGTATATCTTTTGCGTGGAATACGCCTAGAACATTACCTCTTTCATCTTCTAATTCATATAAATTTCTTCTAGGTATACTCTTGATAGTAGCTGGGATGAATTTTGAACAAAGTTTTGCATTTCTTTTTTTATTGGCGTCACTTAGAACAAAATTGCGTTTGAACACTAGCTGCCCAACGACGAAGTTTGAGTCCTTACTCCTCGTGTTGTATGACTTTTCATAGATTTTATGTGCCCGCATAAGAGAATCTTTTAAATGTTGGTGTATCATGTTCATTTTACAGACTTTTGGTATGATATCAAATTCTGGATTATTAAGTCCTTTTAGTTTCTTTAAAAGGATGTAATCATGGCCATGATCAATTTTTGCTTGCCCAAACAAGGCTTCATGCGGAGACATTCCAATGGCGGCATGGATAGTCGATCGCAACGCACTAGCTATGGAAGGAATATGTTTATCCCAATTAGATTGGTTAGGCTCTTTGGCTATGTAAGAACGAATGGCGGTTAATATAGAGCGGTTAACTCGCTCGCTAGCGTTAGCCTGTGGCGAGTACGAAGCTGTTTTTACATGTCTTATACCGAATGCCGATAAAAGTTTCTTAAAATCCTTACTAATGAATTGTTTCCCGTTGTCGGAAAGCAGCGACTCCGGTACTCCAAAGAGTGCAAAAACTTGCTCTTCTAGAAAATTCATAGCTGTTTCACTAGTAGCTTTTATAATCGGCTTAATCAACACGAATTTAGTTAATTGATCTAAGCAGATAATCATATAGGCGTTTCCCTTCTTTGATCGGGGGTAAGGCCCGAGAAAATCAATGAAGACATGCTGAAAGGGTCTTTCCACTACAAATGCCTGGCCCATAGAAGGTCTTAGGGATGAATTAGGCGCTTTTGATGTTTTGCATACTCTGCAGTCCGCAATGAACGCTCTAACTTGAGCAGCCATATTGGGCCAGTAAAAGCGGTCGCGAAGGCGATACAGTGTCTTGGCAACTCCCCCATGCGATGCCTTGGGTGGGTCATGAGCCAAATGGATCAAGCGAGACGTCAGCGTAGATGGTATCCACAATTTCCATGTTTGGTCATCTTGTACAGGGTTTCCTGTACTAAACTTGACCTTTTTATAAATAAAACCTTCTGTTACTTGGAGATCGGGTAGTTGGCTTTTATTTTGCTCCACGGTTTCCATTAATCTAACATACTCGTCAGATTTAAAAGACGGATCTGACAGATTGACATGTAGGACGCCGTAGGAGTTCCCTTCCCATGCTGTACCAGAATCAATCTCATCGACGCCATAAACTCGTGAGAGGGCGTCCGGAACCACATTTTGGGAACCCTTCCGATGTTCAATCTCAAATGAAAATCGTTGGAGCTTAAGGCTCCACCTTGCAAGCCGTCCGCTTAAGTCCTTCTGGCTCATGAGCCATTTGAGACTCGCATGGTCCGTTACTATCTTGAACTCCTGTAACTCCACATACGACCTGAATTTCTCCACGCCTAAGACTGCTGCGAGACACTCTAGCTCTGTAACGCTATAGTTGCGTTGAGCAGGGTTGAGCTTATGTGAGTAGTAGTAGATCGGTCTTTCTACACCCTCTTCATCTACCTGGCATAAAACGCAACCTACTCCAGACGTAGAAGCGTCACATAAAATCACAAACGGTTTTGAAAAGTTCGGATTCACTAATGTTGGAGCTGAAATAAGAGCTTGTTTAAGGTTTTCAAAAGCTTCTACCGCTTCTGGTCCGAAAACAAAAGTTTTACCCTTTTTAAGAGTATCGGTTATTGGCGCAGCACGAGCGGCATAGTCTTTTATAAACCTTCTGTACCAGCCAGATAAGCCTAAAAATCGACGAACTTGTCGTGCTGTTTTTGGTAAAGGAAAGTCTTTGATCGCGGAAACTTTATCTGGATCGGTTTGTAGACGCCCCCCTCCTACTATATATCCTAAATATTTAAGATGTTTGAAGCAGAATTTGGACTTATCTAAGTTTATGGTGAGTCCTGCTGTTCGCAAGCACCCAGCCAATTCTTTTAGAATGTCCATATGCTCACTAAACGAACTAGATATTATCAATAGGTCATCTAAGTACACGTATACGTTTTGCCTCAATCTGTGTGGCACTACTTTGTCCATAAGTCGGCAAAGGCGTTGAGCCGCGCCGTGTAAGCCAAAGGGCATTACTACAAATTGATACAGGGGCCTGCCAGGCACTGAAAAAGCAGTCTTTTCCCGCGAGGATTTCTCCAGCGGTATCTGCCAGAAGGCGTGCTTCAGATCCACACTAGAGATATAATGCGTATCTGAAGCTCGACTTAGCAGTCCTTCCATATGATGAAGTGGATAAGCGTCGGTTTTGGAGCATTTATTGACCTTTCGGGAGTCAAGGCACAGACGATTCTTTCCTGGTTTTTGCACCAAGACGATCGGTGAACTCCACGAGCTATTGCTCTCCTCAATAATACCCATCTCCAACATCTTATCCAACTCATCATACATAAGCTTCTGTACCGCTGGAGATACCGGATAATGTCTTTGTTTTATAGGCTCAGCGGTTCCTGTATCGATGTAGTGTTCTTCGAGGTGTGTACGCCCTAACCCACTCTTAGCAAAAGACGGAAACGTATTGATCACTTCTTCGAGTATAGTCAACTCTTCTATGGATAACTCGTGAGCATTTGGATCACTCCGGTCCTGCCGAGTACTGGACGAGATTTCCGAAATCAGTTTAGGTGCTAACTCAAAAAGCTTCCAAAAATTGATCCCCAAGTACAGCTGTTGGTCCAAGGAAGGTACTATATAAAATGTTACCAGTTTAGTTTTGCCTTTGTAAGTAACATCCGTGGATATTTCGCCAATGATAGCCTGTCGGTGACCACCGGCTGTTTTGACCTTTGAGTCGAAATTTTTGTACGAGAGGCCATGCTTTTTTAGCAGCTCTATGCATCCTGACCCCAAGCAACTGATGCTGGCTCCACTGTCCAGTAAACCAAGCATCTGTATGCCGAAAATTTTAATATTCGCATACGGTCGTGGATCGTCGCTATTGCTAAGACAGGCTGCAGAAATTTTCTTATACACGTCAGATTTTTTTTTGAACCGTTCCCTAAGTTTTAAAAGGCGCTTAGAAGGATTGGTGTCAAAAATCCGAGATTTGGCTTCATAATAATTTAAAAGTCTTTCGTGTAGGGATTTAGGTGTTGGTGCAGATGACACCACCTTCTCCTGTTCGTTAGGTCTTTTTAGAATGGATATTTTAGTATTGGTGAAGCTACTATTATCATCATGAGGCGAACTCTGTAAATCAGGGGTTTGAGTGGAACTAATTAAGTTTGTAACGTCAGGTAAGTTATGGCTTGTTAGATTTTTTTCTTTTACTTCCTTTCCGGGTTCTTTGGTTGAGGGCAATGCTCCCCGGCATTTGTATCGCCCCGCTTCCGGTTTCCCGTACATCTCGGACAATTAGGAGATGTAGTATTTTCATATCCGCACTTATAACAGAAAAGGCTTGCTTGTGTGCTTGGACATTCTATATACGAATGACCTTTAACTCTACAATTCCAGCATACGTACGAAGAGGCGTCTCGTTTTGTATGCGGCACTGATAGTGCTTCTAACTCTGATTCTTTAGAATATGATTCCAAGTCCAATTCTAATACTTGTTTACGAAAACTGGTTTGTGGCATTTGTTTGAGTCGGGAAGCGTCTTGCTGGTTAAGATATTTTTCGATCGTTCTACATATATGAACCATTTCTGGCAAGCTGTTCGTACTAAACGTAATGAGCAGTTCTCCTATACGCCGCTTCACATTTTGTTTTAAAAGATCGATTATTTCTCTTGGAGACTTAGGAAGGTATAGCCTAGTATTGAGCTTTTGAATATCGTTGTAAAAATCATCGAAACTCTCGCTAGCTCCTTGACGTCTATCGAACATCCTACGAGACAGTTCGGAGTCTGTCTCCAAACTCCGAAATTATTCAAATAAGGCTATCCGGAGAGTTGACCAGTCGGCATTTGGATGGGCTTTCAAAAACATCCAGTACCAGCTCTCAGCTGCACCGGTAACGAAATGATGAAAATTAAGGAAAATTTCTTGCCAAGAGGCGTTATAACATTCCCTCAGCCTACATAATCGGAAGATAAAATCGTCGATTGTCATCTTTTGACTATCAAATTTGAGTCCCCATTTATGGTAATCTACAGGCTTCCAGGATGATGACGCTTGGGAGTTCCTATGTGGTGGTATTAGGTTAGGAGATTCCGAGTCGAGATTAATATTAAGAGAATTTAAATGATTGACAAAATTTTGAACGTTTTCACTAAACGGTGGGTCAACTTCTTCGTTACGAATGGTTGGAGGACCTTGAGTAGGAGCGGGAATTTGTGTTATCCTCGCTGTTGTGCTCTGTTCATTTTGTCGTCGCGCAACATCATAGTCATCCGACATGTTCCGTGCAGGAGTCGGTGCATTTAAGGCTTCACGTATAGTTGTAGCTACAAGTTCACGAATTACCTCTTTCTCTCTCTCGAATTCTTCTTGCCTTCTGCGCAGATCGGCAGTTCTATTTAGACCAATTGAAGCATTAACTATTGTTTGTATATGCTCCGTTAGGCTATCGTTATTTAATCTTAAATGATTAGTATTGTTCGGTTGTCCATTCACGTTAGAACAGTGTGGTAGATCGTTGCAAGGGGTATTAGTTTGTTGTGAACTCGTTAAATTATTTTCTGTAATTTTGTTTATAATGTTTGGGGTATTCCCTGGGTTTTTATTTTGGGGGTTGTTTTTCTTAGGAGGCATGATTATGCAATAAGAACTTTAAAATTCAATGAAAGAAAAATCAAAATTAAAATTAATTCGGACAATTTATTTGTTTCTAATAAATTCATAAAAGTGCTAGGGTTTGTACAATGAGTAGGTTATCGACGGAAAGCTAAAATCAGAATTGAAAAAAGAGAAACCTTAATCCAGGAAAAAGACTTAATCTATGGTACAACTTAAACGCTATCTCAGAAGAAAAATCGGTTAGCTCTTCTCTTGTATCTGAGGTCGAAAAGTCTTTTCCCATCGATAGTCTTCTTTCAAAAAATTTTTTTTTTTTTTTTTTTTTGAGTCTATAAACCAAATCATGTAAGGTTCAATTCAAGTTGTGAGAAAACGTATTAACATCTTGATACAATCAACCAATCACTGAAACAGAATGGAGGCGCAGCGCGGAGTGGTAGTTCTAGTACAGATTCTCCGGGTCGTCTCCGAAACTCCTTCAGGATGAATAATCATTTATACACAACTACGCACGCAATGGTGAAAATAACGCATCGGACAGAAAGTGGTTTCTGGAACCAATATTCTCGGCCGTCATATTTCAAACCGTAACTGTGTTTGTTTATTTAAAATTATGTACGTTGCTGCAAATAAGGAATATCAATCCAAAATTTGGTCAACGTCACTATCTTAAATTGTTCTATTCGGACTTGCATTATAAATTTAATGTTCAAATGACAATTGTTATAATGGTAACAAGATGGAAAAAAAAATTTCATTTTTAATACCAAGAAGGTAATATTTAATATAAGTTGTTCTACGTTGCCCCACGTTGGGCGCCACCTGTGTAACGGCAAGCTGACCCTACTCTACGATTGGCGATGTTCGGCCACCCGCTAACGACCAAGAAGTACAGGAACTCTTTGAGATGGGCGGGTCGCAGCGTAGGTTGTCCGGGTAGGGGAGTGCGGCAGGCATGCTTGTAGTTATATGCACGACGCTAGCTCGACGGAGTCGTGGGATCTTACACTTCTACCGGACACCGTTTCAATATACATGCCTGTATAATTGTATAGTCTTGTTTAGATCTGAACCTATTGACGTGGAAATTCATCAAAAAAAAATTAAAGCTTCCGAAAGAATTTCTCTTTAAAATTCTAACTCTTTGATTTGAGAAACCATGAGGTGTAATCAGTTTCTCTCGCGTAACCCTCCCTCAGTCGCATCCTAATTAACTACGACCATCCTTGGCTATCGCCTCGCGAAAATCTTTCTGGCAGTAGCCCCTTATCCAAATGAGAGTGACTTTTTAACCACCACCCTCTTCCAATCGACTATCAACCCTCATTGTACTCCCCCTTATAGCACCGAAAAGTATCAACAGTTATCTCATGTTAGACACTCTCACATCAGAAAAATATGCATGAAAGAAAAATATATCAGATACGAGACGTTCATTTCGTGTATAATAATCTATTTATTTTAATTTCATGATTGTTCATACGGAATAAGAGAACTTGTACTTAAGGCGACATAACTTTACAATTCAACTTAGTTATTAGATATGTATATTTCGTATATCCTTTTTTTTTGTCAAATTAAATTTACTATTTGATTGCGTCAGAGCCGACTTATCGTATTAAAAATATACATATGACTTAAAACTGTTTGCACAAAGAAAAAAAATTAAGCGCGGACTCTAACTCTTTGATAAAATTCAATTTGCGATTCACATTTAAATTTTTTCTCTTTCTCATTATTCAAACTAAGTTATTTCTCATTTAATTCCCTTCTCTTAAACTCTTAAACTCTTAAACTTAAATTTACACTATCGAAGCTTTGCTTAATACCTTCTCTGTGACTCACTTCTAAATGTATCTCTAGTTCTAGTAATCAAATCAAATCTAATAATCAAATCAAATCTAATAATCAAATTAAATCTAATAATCAAAATTCCGTTCAAAGGTTTACAGAGTATAATTTCTTTGTTTGGACTCACCGAATTCCTTTAGTATATACATATACATATATATATATATGTATACCTATATGCACGCGACTTTACCAGACACCTGTTCTGTACTTGGTACTGGCTCGTTCCTCCGATGAATGGTGTGCACAGCATACATAGGATGGGACGGCTCGATCTTTGGCTAAACACTGGGATAAAAAAAAACAAAAAAATTATAATCTTGACTCATGAACGGATTTGCGTTAGATAGGAACACTCATACTCATCTTTTGCTGTTCTACCTTGTTTTATTTGACAATGCTTTGTAACTCACCGAGAAGGTTTACATAAGTTTTGAATTATAATTTGATTCCAAAAAAAAATTGAATATTAATAATACGGTTGAACAAAGTATTTTAAGGTTGCTTTCTGAGACTATGGTATGGTGAAGATCACCTCGATGCGGTGGATTGTCGTTGCGCTGAGCTGCGAATGTCTATTTTTGTGGATTTTTCCCTCTTTTTCGATCGCGCTTACCAGTGAGAGATCTAATAGCCTCTCAAGATCCCAAGACTGATTGCGTGCGGGAAGGCGATGATAATTCGTTGCTAACTATTCCTCTCGAGTAGGCACGTTTAACACTTGTTTTTCGTCGTAGAAGTCGTGGGCTTTGGAAACTTCTAGGTTCAGTGCGATTCTTTGGCCTCTCCTAAGTATCCAAAGATCCTCACGAGCAAGTGTAAAGAAACTATATTTGGTTGCTTTTATGTGCAAGCGCAGCACGTGTGCGGATGGTATTTTGAGTGAATGTCTAGTTTCGGCCCGACTTGTTCTCTTCTCGACTGGAGTTCGCAACAAAAAGACCGGTGACCGATCGCTCAACTCTCGTTTTTGGTCTTTTTCTTCAACGTTCACCTACTTCCGCCCATTTTGACGAAAGTCATACAGCTGACCGCTGACAGATTTGATCATGTCGAATTATTTCGACATTACAGGGTGACGCGGTAAAAATTATTGCGAAGGCGGTCACAAGGCGGACTACCTATTATATATATTGATTTTTTTTCTTGTTTCGTTCGTGGGTATATACATATAACTAAATACATAAATATATATATATATATATATATATATATATATATATATATTCATGCATATAGGTATATCCGTACATCCGTATGTATATAGATATGTATATTGGGTTTTTGCCATTTCCTTCTCCCTCTACGGGCAGGTCCCCTACACATTATTGCACAGTGACACGGACCATGAAGCTGTTCAACTGTCGATCAATCTCAACCAACCCGTAAACCTTACAACAGAAGTTCCTGAGAATTTCAGACGGATGGATATTGATATAGACTTCACAGGGACATCGAAGACATCTTAACTCTTATACCTTCAGACAGGAATCTTCTGGATACCCAAATCGATGTGAATTTTAACATGCCTTATCTGATGCCTTGGACAAGCAAAAACAGTCTAGAACGTCAAAGGATAGGTAACAGCACCTTCCCGAGTTCAGAGTCTCTATATGCTCACTGCCAATCAATTTATCAATTAAAAAATCAAGTGACCACAACTCCTAGGCGACACACACCTTAAATTCAATCACTCCACTTAAACTGAAATAATTTTTATATCTTCATTGGTATAAGAAAACATCTCTAGCGGATCCATCAAAGTGAACTGAATACAACCAACAGAAACTATCAGATAGTTTGTAATGAGCTACCGCAAGTCAACATCATGTTCCGGAACTCTATTCATTACCACAATAATATCCAATACCAGAAAAGATTGCAAACCAGGACGTAATGCTTTTAAAACACCAATAGGATCAATAGGAAAACAGCCATAAATACAGGAAACCATCATCAGCAGTGATACTGATGCTACCTCGGCCCAAGACAAGGTGGAAGCGTTCGCCGACTACTTTGAAGGAAACTTCACTCCGTATCCACCTACTGACTCAACTTTCTTACCAGAAGTTGAGACAACAGTTCAACAAACACTTCGACCGATCAATTTTAATATCATCAATCCAGCAAATGATTCCACCGATGTTCCAAATGTATCCAATCTAGAGAAGGTTGTCGAAATCATCGGCAATTCTAGGCCAAAAAAGTCTAATGGGCCAGATGGTGTCTCCTACTACATCCTGAAAAGGTTGCTCATGCAGTAATGACTTTCATCACAACCAGTTTAAACAGCTGCTTGAATTACTGTTACTTCTCCCAGAAGAGAAAAACAGCGAAGATTATTCCAATTCCGAAGGAAGGTGCTTCCAACCTAGTTTCCAAGTACAGGCTGATATCAATTCTCAACAACATCAGCAATTTACTGGAAGACGTAGTCCTCCGAAGACTGAAGAAATTCTGCTGTGAAAATTCCATCATCCCTGATATGCAAATCGGCTTTCGAGAAAAACACTTAACCTTGCCTCAACAATTTGCAGAAATATGGTCCTGAGACTCCCTGACGGATCTACCATAGCAGCAAGAAATATACTGTTAATAACTTAAACTATTAATTCAAGTTTTTTGTTCAGAATTTAATAACACTAGTAAGTTATTTAAGTAAATCTTACATGTGTAATCCTATAGCCTTACATACAAATCATAATAGGCCGACCTAAGAATACTGGTTGTCTATAGTCGGCCACCCCTTCTCCCTTTACGTTAACAGGCGGCCGACTAATGAAACCATGAGATATTTGTTCAAAGTATTTGTGGGAAATAAAAGAGAATACAATTTCCCTTCACTTTGCATACTCAGTTGAAAAAAAACTAAATATGAGTAGTTTTCAGTAGTCGGCCGGGGGGGGGGGCGAGCTAGGAAGAATCGAAAAAAAACTGTCTTCTGAGGGCGGCCCCCCTTGTAGTTAATAACAAAAAAATATTTTTTAAGTTTTTTAGCGAAAATACTCAAATATAAACAATAAACAAACTAAAAATGATCCCATAGTGCACCTACCTTCAATATCTTGCCAATTAAACCTTTTTTAAAAAACTACTTCCACTATTTTTTTTTGTCCGAAAAAGCATAAGAACACAACAAACGAAATCTCGTCGCAAACTCGCATTTTCTACAAGAAAACCAGCAGCTGCAATTGAATGAAATTTTGCACCCAGGAAGAAAAACAGTTAGCCTATTAGAATATAATTTTTGCATGGAAGTTGAACGAAGGCCTTTACTATTACGCTGTACTTTACGACGTAGTGGCCGACTACTGCAGATGGCCGACCTTAGGTGCCATCACCCGATAAAGAAGTTGATATTGATTTCATGATTAATGAATTGGTGAGTAGTGCTCAAGTCAAAATATATTTGTTTTAAAAAAAAAAATTAACTTCTGAAGTTATAAGTCTGTATTCTTACTTATTATTACTAGGATTAAGTTCAATAATGACGGACTTCTTGTTGTAACATCTTCGACCAATTTCTCTACATTCATGCTCCTTCTATTCAGGTGACTCATTTGCGTTACATAACCTAATTCTTCAGAGTTATACTGTTGACGGATATCTTCAGTTATTCACGATTTTATTCGGTCACACAATTCATAGAACTAAAATCCAGATTAGGGGTGGTCAGTGTTTCCCTTCTTCATCATCATTCTCATTGTCGAAAATAACAACACACTTAAACCACTGATAAATTTTGTTCGGTCCTTTGAGCATTCTTTCATTTTTGTATTCTAATACGAATTTAATTTTTGAGTCTCTTCACATAGAATGTTCCCAGTTTGGATACAATTCGAGCATCGAGCAGGTCTATCTCGCTATCTCAATCTTTAGTTTTCTTATGCGATGGGCTCCTCGAGAATTCTATTCTGCTGCGCTTCAATAGAGTCAGAGCGAACGCTACCATTTCAGGAAGGGTGCGCTTTCCAGCAGCTCGAATTGCTCGCTGAAGCTTGATATCAGATGGCTGAAGATTTCATCCCCTGAAGCCCAATATGCCAGATGCCTCAATCGTTCGATGTTTGCTTAGAGCCGTTGCAGAGTTCTTCGTCTTATTAACTCTAGTATTTAGCGGTTTTGTTCGAGAATATTGTTTTCTTGTTTTCATTGGTCAATAAATCGGCACGGCTTCTTTTTACATATGTTTTGCAAAAAATATCTTATTTACCGCTAGAATACTCAAACAGAGTTTCCGACGTTCACATGTTTTGATGAATTTGGTTCAGAGCGCCACCTTTCACCAACTTACTGTCAAATTTGTGTACGATGCAAGTGATTTTGTAAGAAATAGTTGCATCTTCAAATACCCAGAAAAAATGTGCTTTTTTATTGAATTATAGCTATGTAGCTTTTTGGGGTTTTCGATCACTGTATGTCGATCGCACAAAGAAGCTTTTGACATTTCGAAACAAACATCTGCGAGCATGATCAGGCATCGCTTTTCAGTTTTATTATAAACACAATCAGCCTTATTTACTAACTCGTTTTAGCGACGTAGTAAAGTTACTTCGACTTTACAACGCCTCTAGTCCTGAAAACCATATTTATAATGAAAATCCACGAGGAATAGCGGTGGAATAAGCTAAAACTGGTTCATAGGAGGTTTAAGGCCGTTTTAGTATTTATAAATGTCATTTTGAGATGATGTCTTGTGAAATTTTTTTTCGTTTCTTACTAAGACAAAAAAGATAGATATTTTGCATTAATAAATCATTTATATTTTCCAAACGCTCTAACAGTTGTACGGTATTGGGAATGCAATGTGGTTGGTACATTCATTTATTGGATTTGAACTTTATACAATCCAAATTTAAATGTATCCAATTTTTATAAAATGCATACAATGATGCATAAAATGAATAATAATGGAAATCAGCTGGGGTTTGCTTTACGTGTATAATAACCAGAGTTTTAGTTTGGTGACTTTTTTTCCCAGTATATTTGACATAAGGAATAGACTGAGAGCCCACAGCAATTTTTGGGTGTGATTGATAACAAAAAATAATTAGCATAATTAGATAGGCCTTTTATAGTTATTTATAAATTATAAATGTGAACGTCTTGCATACTCTAGTGGGCGCATTAGTGCATTATAGTGCATCAAGTATGTAGTTCTTTCCAAAGTTTAAAAAATTGGGATACAAAATTTGCCATAACTTAAAAATGAAGAGCTAAGTGCCCTGATTGCAAATATCGAGGTCCAAGACGTTTTGAAGGTGGCCTTCTTAGTGCAAGAAGTAGCCTATTCTTATCGCATCTGGCAGGCAGAAGGCTGTCTGTAAAACGTCTTGGGCCTTGATATTTTCAATCAGGGGGCTTAACTCTACATTTTGGCAAAGTTTTTATTACAATTATTTGGACTTGGAAAGAACTACATACTTGATGCACTATTGCTCCCACTATAGTAGGCAAGACTTTCACATTTGTAAATAACTATAAAAGGCCTATCTAATTATGCTAATTATTTTTTGTTATCAATCACACCCAAAAATTGCTGTGGGCTAAGAAAATACAGCCTTGGCCAAAAGTATTAGGCACCCTATATTTTACGCTCTATTCTCTTGGAGAATGAATTGTTCGCGTTGTGCCGTGCAAAATACTAAGATCGGTTTCTGAAGACTGTATCCCATCTAAATCGTACAAAATCCTGCACGAAAAAAGTAACCACGGTAAGAGAATATCGGTTTTTAATACGAACCTCTATAAAAAAAAACCGTAAAAAAACATCAAATGAGCTAGTTGCTGACATAACACAACATTGTGGGAAACAGATTTCGGCTAGAACCGTTAGAAGGAGACTCGGAGAAGTTGGATTGAAAGGTTGCAAGGCGAGGAAAAAGCCATGGCTCTCAGAAAAAAGCAGAAAGTTGCGGCTAGAAGCGGCAAAAAAATACCAAAACCTTACTGAAGAAGATTGGAGTAACGTTTTGTGGTCAGATGAATCAAACTTTGAAGTAAGCATTATAATGAAGCCCCGAACTCGGAAACTTTAAAAACTGTTTTAAATTGCCATCCACTTAGTTATTTTGAGCTTTTGAAAAAGGTTATTTTTTTTTTATTTTTGCAGGTGTTTGGAAACCCTGGTGTAACCTTTGTGAGGCGGCAGTTGGTAAGGAATACAACCCAGAATGTGTAGTTCCAACCGTTAAACACGGAGGAGGAAGCGTTATGATCTGGGGTTGCATGGCTGCGGACGGCGTGGGCAAAATGGTCATTTGTGAGGGTCGCATGGACTCAAAAAAATACATTAATTTGATGGAAAACACGCTGATGGCATCTTTCCAGCATATTTTTGGTGATACAAATATGCGGGGCGTGTTGTTCCAGCAGGACAATGCACCCCGTCACAAGTCCGCCCTCTCAGTGAAGTGGTTTTCTGAAAATGCCATTGACCTGCTTACATGGCCTGCCCAGTCCCCAGATCTGAATCCAATTGAGCATCTATCGGAAATTTTAAAGCGTAAAGTCCGACAATACCCAACAACATCAAAAAAATGCTCAAAACGGTTCTTGAGCAAGAATGGCTCAAATTAAGTTCTGACGAATGCCGCAAGCACGTAAGCTCTATGCCTAAACGAATAGCAGCAGTCATAAAAGCGAGGGGTGGCCATACAAAATATTAAATTTTCTTTAATAAAAAAAAATTTACAACATTTCTGCATACTTGTTTTTTTTTTTAATTTTACTTGGTTTTAAAATTATGGCATCTTTTTGGGGGTGCCTAATACATTTGGCCAAGACTGTATATATTATAAATAAGGATTTGTTTGACGTGGCGTAAACCCGAAGTAAGTGCTTCGGCTCGGTTTAACTATTCCGAGGTTGAACCCAGTATTAGTGAAAAATAATAAATAAGGCTGAATAAGATTATTGTAGTTTGATATTTTGATAGTTTAGAGAGTTTTCCTTATATGAGTGTCCGTGAAATAGTGTCCTTGAAGGAGTGTACCACTTCATTTGAATTATTAAAATTACAAAATGATTTATTTTGTCAGAATTGTGTGTATGATATTAATTACCTACTATTTTTGATCATAATGTAATGGGTGTTTTAAGAAGGTCGGGTAGATTTTGAAATGAAACAAAACAAGCTGTGTGTAAGATATTAGCAAACATTTTCTTTTTATTTGAAAGGCCATTATGTATGGAATATAACATCTTTCTTATGCTCTTATGCTTGCCTGTGATATGTTCACCTTACGGACATCGGTCCATTGCCGTTTACTCCCATAGACTTGCAACTTCAGGTAACCCCACAAGAAAAAGTCTAGAGTGCTCCATTCGCATGACCTTGGTGGCCAATTCACGTTACCTCTGAGAGAGATAACCTTACCTTCAAATCGGTCATGCAGAATTTCAATTGTTGCGTGGTCTGCTCCAACCGCATGTGTCGTCTAGGTCCATATGGTTTAATTTGGGCCATAAGAAATTGGTGTAGCGCTCGTCATTGACGGGGACTCACCAACGTTTTTTTTCGAAAAAACGCCGCCTGAAATCCACACCAAACGGTAAAGGCACCCAATTTTGCTTGTTAATAGCGCCTTTAATCCAAAACTGTGGCCTGTCGTTAGAGATAATTATTTTTGGCAAAAATTAGGTCATCATGAACTTTGAACTTCTATGTCAGCTCAGTTAGATCTTGTACGGATGTAAGCCCAAGTCCCGACGCAAAATTCGCCAAGACTTCAGCCTTCAAAAGACCTAGTTCTTGTGCACGACAAGGAATCGACTTCCTCGGGTACTACTGTACACTTTCTCGGCCAATCTTGCGTTTCTTTGACGTTCGAATGTTGAGTGATTGATTACCGAATCGTTTTTTAAGTTTGGCCACCAAAGAAAAGCCGACTGTGGGGGGCACTACGTCTATCGTAGAATGGACGCAACGCGCTCAACGTTGCCACTGACAAACACACATTTTGATACTAAAGATCTTTTGGATGTGCTGTTCAACCGTGTTATTTACCATTGTGATTTGAGTGAAAAACCACTTCAAATGCGTTTAAGAAAATTTAGTCGCCGCGCCGGCTAAAAAGCAAATAATGTTATTATGCATTTAGCTTACAGCTTAAACTGCACAATAAACTTTTTTCCGTATTTTTCTTCGGTTTTCGTACTTATATATTTTATTTTATTGCAGCCGTTATTTGTATTTTTAGCTGTTATTTGTATTTTTAGTTGTAGTCATGGCCATGGTCTAAAAATAAATGTTTTTCTTTCTAGGCGTACTGCGAGGAAGTGACAAGACAAATCCTCCAGGAACATACTATAAAATTTATTTTTGGAGCAAATTAAATATCTTATAGATACAGGGTGCGGCAATAAAACTTCCTATTTTCAAAACGTAGCACTTTTTAAAGGATCCTCACTATTCCAAAGCTCACGCAATATTGATGGCGACTGAGCTGAAAGAAAATAAAACTTAAGAACAACCGTTTTAGAATTAGACCCTAACCTCCCCGATACAACCTTTACTGACTGAAGGACTTCCTTTAAACTGCCCGTAATATATAGAACATCTGTCAAGTGGAACGTGCAAGGTGCAAGCAAATTGTTATGCTATATGCTAAAATTGTTGTAAAGGAGATCTTCTACGTTCGAGTCCAAATTCCGGATGTATTTTAAAAGGATAATAAGAGACCATTTTTTTACTTTTTATTCAAAAACATGTGACTCCAGCACAGCGTTGTTCCTGGGAAGCAAAATGTTGGGGCCATTTCAACTTTTTTGGGGCCACTTCGTTTTTCCATATTCGATAAAATAATTAAATAATAAAACAGAAGATATTGTTTTATTTGTATTTTTGCATTTTATTCCATTTTTTTTTAAATAACTTAAAATCTATGTTAGACATTTTTTTATCAATTCTGGAGGCGGAATAAAATTACCACAAGTATACATTTTCAGAAACCCTTTAAGGCTCATAAGCGAATTTATTACTTCATAGCTAAGTCTATTGCGATTTTCGGTTTTAATATTAGGTGTGTTTTATTCACTGCTGCATAGCTAGGGCAGCAAAAATTTCCCTCGACAAAGAACAACAATTTGATTTCTGGAGAAAAAGAAGACAGTAAAAAAAGTGACAGTTGTGCTGGTGATAGAACTTTAAATTATTGAAATGAAAATGGCGCTATGCATTACATTTTAGAATTAAACATATATGTACATACATGTTTTGACATCAGATTTTGATATTTTCTATAATAATGGGCAACATTGAAATATAAATTGAAATTGACATATGGAGTGAGTTTGATCGTTTTATTCGCACTTGAATGCTGCGCTGGCTATGCAGCAATGAATAAAACACACCTATTATTAAGAGCTCAAAAAACACGTTCTGCACAGGCACTGTAACGAACTTGATTCTGAAAGAACTTAAATATGAGACAGAGAAAAAGAGAAAGACAGTCCGTATGTGCTACTGTCAGTCGATGTGATGTGTTGAATTTTTCAATGAATGCGTTCAGCCAAATTAGCATATAGATGAGAGTAAATATCGACTACTTGGATATTATCGATTTCTAAAACAAAATTTTGTTTTTTAATGCTGTGAAAAATGGGTTACTTTATTTTGCAAATTTTACAATTTTGGGGCCATTTCATGATGGCCCGGGGCACCGGGCCAAAATAAGAATCTTGGGGCCAAGTGCCCAATTGGGCACTTTAGCACAACGCTGCTCCAGCACCACAAAAAATTATGCTCACCTAGTAAATCAATAACGAAGATTGCGTCCCGTACTGAACAAAAATCAATAGTGCACGTTATCTTGCAGGTTATCAGAGAAAATGACTACTTTTTATAAGAAACCTTAAAAAAAACAGTATTGTAACGTTTTAGGCAAACCTTATAAGTTTATATTACGTTAAAAGTCCACAAGAATTTCAGAATTTAACACAACAGGGTGGGATTGAAGATAAAAAAAAAGTTTTCTAAAACAATTGTATGTAGGTACCTATAGTTTGTAAGCTTTAGTTGTTACCTCCGAAGTTGTAAAAGATCTCACCCTGAAAAACTTGGCCTTAATATCTAAGAGAATGAAAAATTGAATAAACAAGATCATATATAAGTATATTTATATTAATTCCAACAAGCGTAATAATTATAAACCAATAGCTTTAACGACTCAATACCATAAAACATATAAAACATCGCCAAGTGTCAATAATCATAATTTGTGTTGTTACACTTGTTAAAAATAATAAATGCGAATACAAATCAAAAATAAGCACAGAATATGGCACGGTATCGATGCACGTCCTCCCGTTGTTCCTCTTCTTCGTCTGTTCAGATCGTCGTAGTTGTATGGTTGCCGTTCCGTTCGTCGTTATTATTGGAAACACAATTACGCCAAACGCTGAGCTGTCTAATTTGTTGTCTTAAATAAGTTTAACAGCGATGCAACATAAGCCCAAACACGATAGCCTGCCTACCTACTGAAAGCCTTCACGATATGGCGAATGGCGATGATTTGCCGCACTCTTCTTCTACTGCCGTTCGTCCGTCCGTCTGTCCGTTTAATCCAGCACTCAACTACTATACTACGAGCATAACGATGACGATGATGTTCTCTACTGTTGCCCGATCTGGATCTGAATCTGAATCCGAATCTCGAACGTTGCGTGTGCACTTGGTGCAACCGTTTATATAAAATGAATTCAAAAATCATAAATTAACCCTTCTCTGTTGTAGGTTTATCTGGTCCATATCTCCAGGTGAGATCTCTCCCAGAGTGCTGTATCACCACCACCTTGCCAAAGACAACAACAAAAATAAACGAACAAAACAATAACAAATACAACTATACAACAACAAAACGAATGACGATTCTTCTTAAGGAGAAAAACATTTGATCCAACTGCTGTCATCACTTCTGTTGGTCAATGTTGAACAAGGTTTTGAACAGAAGATTTTCTGTGGAAAATCGCACTGTGTTACTGATGCAACACAACACAGGGGCGTATCAAGCCAATATTGCAGCTGAGCTTTTTAAAAAAGTGTGTAGTACATAATTTTTGTAGGAAAACAAGTAGAAATTCTCGACAAAAATCTGCATTAAACGTTTGGAAAGATACTGTACGAGTATTACAATTCAATGATACATAGATTCTAAATGCACCCACCAACAAAAGAACTTGATGCCGAACTATATAAAATGTTTTAAATTACCCATTGCAGAAGTCATTGATTGATTTATGGATAACTTCACGAATGATTTACCAACTCCAAATACTATCGCAAATTGAGAAGTTGTTACTTTTAAATATTTTTGAAGCTGATGGTCTGTCAACTTTTTTATGACTTTGACAATAAATGTTTTGTAGTTAGTTGGGAAAGACTTTGAATGTACTGCCAAAAGCCAATACTTTATAGTCAACGACTTATGAAATTGGTATTACAAAAGCTATATTTAAAGTCTTATGGCCGATTTCATAAACAAACACTAAAAGCACTTTTATCAAAAATCCTCTTAAATTTTATCAGGCTCTTAAAAATTTTTAGTTTCACCAACCTATAAAAGGGACATTTTGGGGAAATTTTTGTTAAAATTGAGTTCTCTTTACATCCCTGGGAAAAATAAATTGCTTTTTTCTTCTTTCTAACAAGCGAAATGTATGAGAAGAAATGAGAAAGCGTTATGTGTTCAAACAAATGCCAAGAAATGAACAAAAAAAAAAATGCACACAATATTTTGAAAGATTCTGATTCTGACATTCTGTGGCATAAAATCGTTGAGTAATAACCACTTAATTTATTTTTTATTGCATTGTTGAGTTTGTTTTGGTTCCAAATGAAGACCAAACATATTCAACACACTCATCCACAGATGCTTTGGAAAGTCGGAACCATATTTTGAAGTCATATAATGTATTTGTGTGAACCGGGAATATTCTTGCTCAGCGAATAACTTTGTGTTGCACTTTATTATTGGATGAAGACGATCAATATTTTTTTCGAAATAAAGAAACAAATAATTTAAATATTTAGTATTAACCTATTCATTTTGTATCTTCAAAAATTGAACACTAAATCCCTACAAAACAATAATTTCAGCTGGAGCTGCTATATCTATAACCAATTGTTGTTATCTACATCTGATGACATTTCAATGACACTTTTAAAATTTAATGAGCCAAAAATGGGCATTTAGTTTATAAGGGTGTTTAAGAGCTTGTTAAATTTAAAAGCACTTGGTGAAACTAAAAAATGCCATTTTAAGGTTTAGAAGCCTGTTAAATGTTTAAAAGTCCTTCGTGAAATCGGCCATTAGTTTCCTAAAAGATTGTGTCAAAATATGCCCTATTACTGCCCAAAGCTTGATCTATTTCATGATTTGCTTGAAGGTTCTGATTAATGCTCATTAAAGTTGAGGTTGGGCTAAGTTCATACGATGACGGCTGTTGGATTCGTTTTTTCCTCCAAAAAGTTTTACCAAAGAAGGGATACCAATCCACACCAAAAAATGACTTTCTCTGGATGCATTGCAATTTAGTGGATCCCGTATGGATTGCACTCGTTCCAAGTTTGTCAATTTTGCTTGTTTACGAATTTACTCAGAAATGATCTTCATCGCTGAATATAAATTTACTACCAAAATGTTGCTCTAAACTGAAGACCCACTTTGTTCAAGCAATTTAATCATTTGCACTTGTTTTTAAACGCTATAACTGGTGGTCCTTCACAATGGTCTCTTAGTAGCCAAATTTGAGACAACCGGATCGGTAATCAATCAGCTAACATTATCTGTCAAAAGAACGCAAGATCGCCCGAGAACATCGATGAGGTTTGTGAAAGTGCATAGCAGAACACGAAGCAGTCGATTTCTTTCCGTGCATTAAACTCGGCTTTTCGCATTGTTCAACTTGGGACTTGGCCCTACATTCGTGCATGATCCAACTTACTCAGGAGCTCAAAGTTCATGACCATAGACAACATCGTTTGTTCACTGGCTGAATTTCGGATCGTTTGTATGAAGACCCCAATTTTGGTCGAAAAATCATCTTTGGCGAACAGGTGCATGTTTGGAGGAATGGCTTTGTTAATAAGCAAAATTGGATATGTGGAAAAACATTCAGACGCGGTTAACCAGATGACAATGCATCCTCAAAAAGTTGCCTTTTGGTGTGGATTTTGGGCCGGCTGCGGCTACATTAGTCCTTATGTCTTAGAAATGACTTTTGGTGAAGCGCTCACCATATGTGGTTTCAACAGGACGGCGCACAGTGGTAAAAATGGCATATTTAGGTGGACATTTGGTTCAAATTTTATGTTAATCAATAGACTAACTGGGCTTCATATTGTTATAAGGAATGATTGACTACTATGAAACCACACCATTTTTTGTTTTTGAGACAGTATAACTTGTAGAACAGCGGTCTTTAATTAGCCATTGGTGAAAAACCAACAATGAAAGAAGTTACAATAAAATTCAGTTTGGTGTTAATTTTTTTTTTTTTTTTTTTTGAAAAGTGTTGGAAATGGTAAGTACCGTATATCTCTATAATATTGCATTTGAGTTTTATATTAACTATTCTTAATTAGCTTAGCAGCTCGATTTGCTTAGCTTTATCTTTAAAAAAAAGTTTACTAAGCTGCAACTTTTTTTTCCACCTAGTTCCGCGTTCCGGTTTTCGCTGTCCGACAGCTTAATGTGTAAAGATAAAATATTGATTGCATTTTCAACCATATACAACCATATGCAATAGATAGGGCGAATTTTCCAGAAAATGACGTTCTCAAGAAAGGAACTTTATGATGTCTGGGTGGAACAATCAGCTAAAAATAAGGATTCTGCTGTACGTCAATATGTGTGATTGGTCAATCTGTTATAAAAGGTATCAATGATGAGCGTGAAAAAGAACTTTTAATAAATTCGGTGAAAATGTTTTTAACTAAACTGCGTGAAAAATGGGTCGTATTTTTTCGTATTTTCTTTGGTTCGTAAGTATGAAAGAAATCTTCCGTTCTGCTCTTTCAATCAAATGTAGTCCTTTCTTCTCGCAATTATGAGCACTTGCTGGTATTGAATATAACTCAACCGTTTCCCTTATATAGACCGAAAACTATTAAAAACTTACTTGAAATGACAAATATTTTTTTAAACCTTCAATGATTCCAGTTATAACGAATGATAAGTCAATGATTCTCCAAAAAACGAGGGGTTGTGTTTTCTTTCCAATCTGTGTTATTGTTTTTTTTATTTCCTTTAAAAGTCTTCATTGGCATAATTCTTACCGGTATGAAATAATACAGGGATAACTCAAATGCTGTTTTCTTAGGCCAGTTGAATTTGTTTTAAGCGATACAATTAAAAAAAAAAAATTTCTAGCTTTAAGATAGTTCTAAGTTTTGAATTTAATAAAAATTAATTTATAAAAAAAACATCAAAAAAAAATGTAGTTTTTATGAAAAGCTTTTAAGTTAACAAAAATTATTATTTTTTTTTGTGGACATTTTCAGTTTTTTGGTGTACATAAACATATAAAAACGTGTGCTGGAAAATTACTTTTTTTTTATTTGAGCTGATAAGGAGAGTACTCGATTTTTAGAAAGAATAAAAATAATGAGAACACATTTTTTTTAGTTAAATTATTTATATTAGGTATTTGATCTTTTCATCCCGATTTTTAGCCTAAATCCTGTTTGGAACCTTTGATTTCTCTAAAATGACGACTCTATTTGAAACTAAAAACAAACACATAAAACTCGACTGTTTTAATTGCAAATAATAATTAAAAAAAAAATATTTTTTAGAAAGATTCTAAAATGAGTTGTGAACCATTTTTTTCAAAACTTAGCAATTAAATATATGAATATTTTACCTTCATTTTACAAAAAAAATTGTCAAAATATCTCAACTCGTTCAAAAGTTATGACCCCATGTCCACCTAAATATGCCATTTTTACCACTGTGCGGCGCACTATGGGTCCAAATGGTGCAATCCATCTCAAAAATCCATAACTTTTTTGTTTCTTAATATTTTTTTTTTTGAAATTTTGCACACTTAGGCTAGGACCGCACTTGCGATTTTTTGTCGAGACGATTAAAAAGTCGTAGTCGCTACAAATTATTGTCATGCACGCACTTGCGATTTTTTTGCCGCGCGATTATTTAATCGCGAAAAATAAAACACACTACTTTTTATGTGAGTGCACCCATTTGCTACAAATAAGTAGCGACAGAAAAATCGCTTGAAAAAATAGAACTTGTTTCATTTTTATAATCCCTACGATTTTGAAGTCGCATGTGCGTGCATTTAAATTTAAGTCCATGTGTCTTACTTTTTGCGACTAAAAAATCGTGGATTAAAAATCGCAAGTGCGTGCATGCCATTTTCTCTTTGCGGCTACGATTTTTAAGTCGTAGTAATTTGAATCGCAAGTGTGGGCATATCCATTTAAGTACATGTGTTTCATTTAAGTTTACGACAATCGCATCGCAAGAAAAATGAAACAAATTGCGACTTTTAGCAAGTGCGTTCATTCTTATTTAAATTAATGTGTTCTATTTTTGCGACTAAGAAATTGTGCGATTGAAATCGCAAGTGCGGTTCTAGCCTTATACTTGTATAACCAAGGATTTAAAAAATTAAAACGTTTTAAATAGAAATAAATTATTTTCTTTTTTTTTTTTAATAAAATAAAATAACAAATTTGTAGATTTTGTTTAATTTATATGGTCAAAATTTATTGGAGCAAGAATTGTTGCAACAATTTGGATGAAATTTGTACAGTTTTTTTCTTTAACCGGTGAAAACATCTGAAAGTAGTTTTTGTGAAATCCGCCCACTACCACGCCCATATTTTTTTGATTTTTGTTATTTTCTTATTTTAAATGACCAGGAAGCCGAACATTTTTGTTTGAGGTTTCTTAAACTTAAGACATCAGATGTATATTTTTTCTGCCCACTTTCACTCCGCTTTTTTTTAACTTTCAGCTTAAAGTTCATTAAAAGCAGGTCTTTTTTTGTTTTATATGTAGAAATAAATTTATGAAAAGTATTATTTTTTAGTAAAATCCGTGAACTGCCACGCCCCTTTCTGGTAAAAAAAAAACGTAATTCAAAAGTACCTTATTACTATAGGTTAGGTATCGATATTAATGTATGTTTAAAAGTTCTTTAGCCTCATCAAACAATTTTTTGGTATTATTTTTTTTTTCTTGGTTTTCCCAGACTAGATATATTTATATGGATTAGATGTATATAATAACGTGTGTAGAAGATCTTCGTTCGTAGCTGATCTTGAACATTTCCTTGCATGATGCAATCTAAACCTTTTATAGTCCTTGTTTCGTGCTTCCTGAGCATCTTACAATAGTTGCCCGAGTTGCAAAATTGCCAAGTGTACCAATTGTATTTGCTAACATAAAATTGAGCTGTCGCAAGGGTATACTAGCCAAATTTTGTGTGATCAATAGGGAGTCCTGAAGACATAGTTTGTAAGATAATATAAAGTTTTTTTTTATTAATTCTTCATCAACACCCGTTATCTCAGCAGAGCCTTGGTAATTTTGAAAAAACCTTCTGGCTGTATTACCATCGTTGCTGTTTCCTGAACCCTGACGAGGCTTGTCTATATGCAACCCGAGGACTTCACGAAATCGGTTTTGCACATTTTGTTTGTCTTCCTTATCTTTTTTTGTTTTCAACCGTCGTTGCAGACCATTTTTCAAATGATAAATTATAATAAATATGAAGTATCATCTCCATAAATCGCATCCATGCATGCAAAGTTGATAGCCCGTATTGGAAAGAATTTTCATTCAAATTTCTTTTTCTTACATTTACGAGTATCAAGTCATTCATCTGGTAAGGAGTTGCGCCACAAACTGAGCAACAAGCTGAAGAAGATGTTTGGGTAAGGACTTGAGCGACCTTCCCATCAATCATCGTCAACAGCAGGTTATGTTCAACTTCCACATTCTGGCCATGTATTGTCAAAGGTGTTGAATTTAACTGGGTTATTTTTGTTTCCATTTCACTTACCACTGAATTGGTTTTTTCCGGAGTTTCCTTAGCGAATTCTATATTGAAATTGGCCTACAGTATCTGACCGAGGAGCATGCTGGATTTTGCCATACCAGAGATTTGCTTTCTTCATCGACAAGCCTTATGGGTACAAGTGAAACAATAAATAAATTTGCATCAGAAACCTGTGTGTTTTCTTCATGCAAAACTTGTTTATATTCACTTTGGCCTGACGATCCATCGCATCCCCACTTGCTATAAAGCTTTAAATGTTTAGAAGTCGTAGAAACCGATTCTATATTTAAAATTCGTCCTACAGTGTGATTTAAAAGACTTTGAAGATCTACTTTCGCACTTACATTTGTGACGATAATGCTAGATGGGGGTGGATAGCATTCAATTTAAGCTTCATTCAAAGTTTTGTAGGAAGGTTTTTATTAGTAAGAGAATTCCGTAAATAAATGTATTGCGTTTTGGAAAGGTCCGTTTCAATATACATACATACTTAATGCTTCTTCCTTCGTATAACGTGATACATCATCTGAATTTCGTAAAAGGTTTTTAAGTACATGTTTCTTTTCCTCTTTGTCCATATTCCTAAGGATAGCTACGATAGAAGCTTCATAATTCTCACCAAGAGAACGTAGTCCTTGTGTATAGGCGTTACATACATATTCCATTCCATGTTCCTGAACCAATTCCATGTTTTTTTTTTTGTATTTTCGGAGCAGTCTTCGCAAGATTTTGAGGGCCTACCACATACGTTCTCCAGATGTTTGTTCAGCTAGAGAGGTCGAAGCATCACACGAATCCAGTATAACTCTGAACTCAGCATTTAGCCAGGATGCGTTCTCGCTTTCAAAACGATCTGTTTTTTTCTGGGCCTTCACCCATCGTTGATTACATTTTGAAATCAATTGTTTTTGAATAATTTTTACTACCGTTTCACCGTCCGATTTCGGTAAATTAAAATTTTGTACCAAGTACTCAAAAATTTCATCAAATTTTTTAACGTTAATAATAAGTTTACACAATTCACGCCGAACGCCCATTGCAAATAAATTCTTTCAATTTGATTTTTTTTTAAATTTAATCCGAATCCTTCAAACGCTTTATTGAGAATAAAAGCGTAGTCATCTCATTACATTATCTATGAATGTTGCCTCTTGATTGATTTATGTTACAACAACAATTTGGCTGTCCCATGCCAGCTCTATTACCTTTTAGACTCTCTTTCACATGCTTTTGTTGTTGCTTTTGGTATTGTTTACGATTCAGTTTCCATATTGTATGCAGTTCTCATCTAAGTGAACTTGTTGAATGCTGCACCCTCATTGATGACATCCACCCGCACTGAACTTGGCCAGTACCTAATTTCCAAACACCTACACACAAATTATACCATTTAATGTAACTTACATGAAGGTTATATGGAGGGCGAAATATATATCTTCACTGGAAGTTTTTAACCGAAAGTTTTGGATGTGTTTTATTTTATGCGATTGCGATTTTTTTTTTGATTTTGAGATTTTAAAGAGTTTACCCATTTTTACAAAGCTAAATTAGCTATAAACATTTTGGTCCTTCGACGCCTATTAAAAGCGAACCATAAACTTTAAATTTATTTAAAAACATTTTGGTTTAAAAGAAAAAGACTGTGTGCCGACATCTTGTCGTTCCTTTGTTAATTTATTAAAAAAGTATAATTTGAATTCAAATTCAAATACAAAACATTTTAAACATTTTTCAAACCATAATTCAGTGGCAAATAAAAGTTTAAAAAACAATATATTTGAATATTTAACAAAATATACATTTAAATTAAATTAAAAATACCAGCGTAGACATCTACTGGCAAGAAGACAGCAAGTGTAGCAAGCCGACGCGCCGCCCAGTACACTGAAAGAAAAACACAGTGAGTACATTTCACAAATTTGTTTATACAATATATTAATATACAAATAAGTTACAATGAATGCTACAAAGCTAGTAAGAACCACCAGCATGCAAATTTCGAAAGATTTCGAAAATTTCAAAAAGACAAAAGACCCCACTCGTAGAACGAAAAACTATGTTTCTACACGCCTCGACACTCTCGAAAGCAATTGGGTGAACATAAACAATCAATATCAAATAGCAGTTTGCAGCGATGATATTAAAGAGGAGGTTTTATCTACGACGGAAGGGCTTTATAATGAAGCAAACGAAGTCTATACACTTTATAGATCTATGCTTTTAGATGAGTTGGACAAGTTTGCAGTGGCAGCTCAAGAAAATCAATTTACTTCGGCTCCGGTGCAACAGTCGGTTCATCAAAAGCCGCATGATGTTCGACTGCCGAAAATTCATCCGCCGACATTCACAGGCGAATACCAGAATTGGCGTTCCTTTCATGACCAATTCGTTTCATTGGTTCATAATAATGCTTCACTGACTAAAATAGAAAAACTACATTATTTAAAGTCAAGTTGCAAAGAAGGTGCAAGCATCTTACTCGAACACATTAGTGTAGATGATGCAAGCTATGATAAAGCCTGGGAGTTGTTAAAGTCGAGGTATGATTTTAAACGAATACTTGTAAATAACGAGCTCAAGTTATTTTATGAGTTGCCAGTCGTTCAGGAAGAGAATTCCAAAGGCATTCGTGAATTATTGGATAACTCCACCAAAATTTTACATGCGCTAACAAACCTCGATTTACCAGTCCAACATTGGGACGCAATAATTATCTTTTTGCTGTTGAAAAAGGTGCCAGCTACGCTACAATCAAAATGGGAAACTACACTAGGAACTAAGAAAGAGATTCCCACATTTAAGGAATTCTCTGATTTTCTAGAAATAAGGTTCCGAACATTAGAGATGGTTGATCAACAACAAAATGTGAAACCATCATCAACTAACAAAAAACAACAAAAGAACGTTTTTCATGTCAATACGGAGACGACAGAAAATTTCACATGTAAGGTATGCCATAGGGGTGCACATTCATTGCGAACATGTTCTAAATTTTTGAAAATGGACGTCAATGCAAGACAACGAGTGGTAAAACAATTTGGAAACTGTTTCAATTGCTTAGCTTACAGCCATCGCACCAATAGTTGCCCAAGCAATAAAACATGCCATTTTTGTCAAAGACCACACAACTCGCTTCTTCATTTTGTCAACGCACACAACTCAAACTTAAACAACACAAATCATCAATCTTATTCATTCAATCAAGCAAACCAATTTCCACACAGTTCAAATAACTCTAATTCATTTTCAAACAACAATAATGCAATCTCTCGATCTCAAGCACCATCACACTCACTCACTCATACACAACAAAATAATAATCAAACCTCTTTCAGTCACTCCAATGCAAATAATCAAAACCGATCACAAACACATCATGTATCAACGGAGTTCAACCCAAATGCGCAATCTTTTCAACCCTATGACATACCGGCTTCAACAGAATCAAACTGTTTTCATCTAAACCAATTTAGAAATACCCAAATTCTACTTGCGACGGCGATTATAAATGTCAAGTCAGCACAAGGAAATTTAATAAAATTAAGAGCGTTAATTGATCCTGGATCACAAGCAACGTTTATCACAGAATCTTCAGCTCAACTTCTGGATCTGAAAAAACATCCCACATCCTTCGACGTTTCGGTCTTAGGACAGAACAAGACCGGAACGTGCCAAAACTATGTGGAATTGAATTTGGGATCAAATTACTCAGATTTCGTTACGTCGACAAGAGGTTATATTTACAAAACTCTGACAGGCCTTCTGCCCAGCCAAGAAGTAATTACAACCAAGTGGAAACATATTCAAGGTTTAAAATTAGCCGATAATACGTTTCATCGACCTTCTCACATCGACATTTTGCTGGGCAATGATGTATACAGCGAAATAATTTTGAACGAGGTTATTCGAGGTGAAGAAGAAATTGCTCCAATAGCTCAAAAAACAGAATTCGGTTGGATAATTTTAGGAAAAGTTCCTCTTGAAAGACGTCGTTCTATACAAGTGTATACACAGTTTGTCGACATAGATACAGAAATGCGAAAGTTTTGGGAAATAGAAGAATCCCCATATAAAAAAGCCGAATCAGAGGAAGATGTCGCGTGCGAGAAGCACTTTTTACAACACGTCAAAAGGTTGCCGGGAGGGCGCTTTGAAGTTGCTTTGCCCTTCAAAGAAAATGAACGTCCAAAACTTATCTCTACACAACAAACTACGTTAAGGATGTTCTACAAGCAAGAACAGAAGTTATTAAGCAACCCAACACTACACAAAGAATATAACAAATGCTTATTAGAATATCTCGACCTCAACCAAATGGAAGAAGTAAACATAAATAAGGACAACACATTCAATTCACCATATCATTACGTGGTACCTCATCATGCTGTCATAAAGGATTCCAGTACGACAACAAAGCTACGTGTAGTCTTCAATGCCGCATTTCAAACCTCGGATGGAAGTTCGTTAAACGATCATCTTTTGACAGGACCTAAGACACAAACAGATATAATAGCAATTGTTTTAAGGTGGAGAACACACAAAATTACCTTTACATCCGACATTGAAAAGATGTACAGGCAAATCCAAGTTCATAAAGATGACGCATACTACCAGCTGCTTTATTGGCGTGAGGATCCAACAACACCAGTTAAACTTTATAAAGTTAAAGTTTTGATGTTTGGTACTGCCCCAGCACCATATTTGGCAAACCGAACTCTCAAGAAGCTTGCCTCTGACGAAGAATCGACATATCCACTAGCCGCCAAAATGATCCGTGAGGATATGTATATCGATGATTTGGTATCAGGGGCAGACTCAGTAGATGAAGCTAAAGAAAAATATCGTCAAATTTCAATGCTATTATCATCTGCTGGGTTTCATCTTCGCAAATGGATGAGCAACGATGAAGAATTTCTTCAGTCCATTCCGGAAGAAGATAGAGAAACCAGTGTATCGTTGATGTTTGGATCTTTGGATCATACGAAGACCCTTGGACTCAGTTGGTTCCCTTCTACTGATTCCTTCTCATTTAAGAAGATCGCCATCGATAATATCGTTACGAAACGAACGATACTTTCAACTATTGCTCGCCTCTTTGATCCGCTAGGATGGATAGCACCCTGTATCATCAAAGCGAAGATTATCATGCAGCAGTTGTGGTTGAGAGGTTTCTCATGGGACGAAACCATTCCAGTGGAACTGCATCAAGAATGGCTCTCTTTCCAAGAAGAGTTAACGATTTTAGAGGAGATTCGACTTCCAAGATGGGTAAATACACAAGGTAGCATCAAACAGCTCGAGCTCCACGGATTCAGCGATGCATCTACCAAGGCATATGGAGCTGTAGTCTACCTTCGAGTTTTGGACAGTAACGACTGCATTCACACTCATTTGCTTATCTCCAAAACAAAGGTTGCTCCAGTTAACACGGTGTCATTACCAAGATTGGAGCTTTGCGGAGCCGTCATGTTAGCAAAGCTGCTCAATTATATCCAATCAATTCTTCCAGGCAAAGCGATCCCAATATTTGCTTGGACTGATTCCACCATCACTCTATGTTGGATAACGGGATTGCCGTCGAGATGGAAGACGTTCATCGCCAATCGAGTTACGGAAGTCCAACGGTTGACGAATGTAAGCATGTGGCGACATATACCTACTAAGTTGAACCCAGCTGATCTCGCATCACGCGGTGTTCTGCCATCTAAAGTGAAGAACAATACCCTATGGTGGAATGGACCGAGCTTTCTTCAAGAGAAATGGGATTTCTCATTACCTGTACAACCCACTCAATTAGAAACCGATGAAGAAAAGAAAGAAATAAAAATTCATGTCGCCATCGAAGAGGCCAATGGCATTTTAGAAGTTATTGGAAAACATTCAAAGCTCATCAAGGCGTTAAGAATTATAGCCCTTGTGAACAGATTCACCTACAACGTAAGAAAAGATAAAGTTTTTAGGTTGACGTCAGTTCTGTCACCCATAGAACTCGATACTGCGTTACGCACATGCCTTAGAAATGTTCAACAATTCATGTTTCCGGACGTCATCAACGAACTTAAAAATACTAAAAGAACTAAACTCAACAAATCCCTCAACCTTTTCATTGATCGATGTGGTATAATAAGAATCGGTGGGAGACTTCAAAATGCAACTCTTACCTATGACCAAAAGCATCCCATCGTGTTGAAACCAGATCATAATTTCTCGAAACTGATTATTGAAGACGCCCATGAGAAAACGCTACACGGTGGAATACACCAAGTAATTGCTTATATCCGAAACCAGTTTTGGATCTTCAATATGAAAAGGACTGTGAAAAAATACTTGAGCAGATGTTTTACTTGTTTTAAAAATCAACCCAAACCAATGCAACAACTAATGGGAAGCCTCCCTGCACCAAGAGTCAATGTGTCTCGACCTTTTACTCACACTGGTGTTGACTATGCGGGACCTATTGAAGTAAAGGCTTGGAAGGGACGATGTTCCAAGAAGTTCAAAGGTTACTTCGCCATTTTTATTTGTCTGTCAACAAAGGCAATTCACCTTGAAGCTGTGACAGATTTAACAACTCAGTCTTTTGTTGCCGCATTCCGAAGATTTACATCTCGCAGAGGAATATGTTCCAACATTTATAGCGATTGCGGTACCAACTTTAAGGGTGCTAACGTGGAACTTCAAAAGATGTTAAAGGCTGCAAAATACGACTATACTGAGATTGCTGATTCATTGAGCAAAGTTGGCACTAAATGGAATTTCATTCCTCCAGCTTCTCCCCACTTTGGTGGCCTATGGGAAGCCGGAGTGAAGTCTGTGAAATACCATTTAAAACGTGTTGCCCGAAACCAAGCTCTGACCTTCGAGGAGCTCAGTACGCTTCTAGCGCAAATAGAAGCTTGTCTTAATTCGAGACCCCTCTGCCCAGTCACAGATAGCTTGGACGATTTTAACGCACTAACACCAGCGCACTTTCTCATTGGCACATCGATGCATATAGTTCCAGAAGCAGACTTAGCAACCGAAAAGATTGGATATCTCGACAGATGGAAACGTCTCCAAGCATCCCTGCAAACCTTCTGGAAAGAATGGAGCGGAGAATATCTGACAAGGCTACAGAACCGACCTAAATGGCTGAAGATTGAAAAACAACCTAAAATCGGAGATTTGGTTTTGTTACGGGACGAAAGACTTCCGCCGTCGAAATGGTCCATGGCAAGAATCATTGAAACTTATCCAGGACAAGATGATTTAATCCGCGTAGTTAAAGTTCGAACTCAAAACAACGAATTCAAAAGGCCCATCACAAAAATCTGTCCACTACCATCCAACACCACCGATTCAGAAGACTCAGTGATTTAAATTATACATCAAATTTTCAAATAAAACTAAATAAAACTTCATTACAGCCCAACATAAATTTCAAAAAAAAATAATGATAATCACATCAAATAAAAATCAAAATCACTCAACACAATCAACAACTCAATCACATGAAAGAATCAAATCAATATTACTCAAACATTCATCCAAAACACTCACTCAAAATCAAACAATATAATAAATTCATTAATTTGTGATTCAAAAATTTACTCATTACGGTTGCGCATACATTCAATCAAATCACATTCAAAACACACTCATAAAACATTCAAAACACACTCATAAAACATTCAAATTATACTCATAAAACATTCAAATCATACTCATAAAACATTCAAATCAACTCATGAAACATTTATTATGCATTCATACACACCCAATACATACAACTCATTCATTCATAAAATCAATCATACAGTCCACCTAAAGAAATACTCATAAGATAAAATAAACTCATCACTCAACATTAAAAAAAAAAAAAAATCTAAATCAAAATCAAAATTCGAAAAATGCATCGCGAAATGATAAACAAAGCTTAATTTGTGATCATCAGTCTCTAGAAACACAAAAAAAAAAAAATGTCATATTCAACTCCAAGGGATACACAAGACACAACCTATGAAGAAATATACATATATATATATATCTTTTAATTCTTTGTACACAACACGACAAACTTAAACACGACAAACTTATCATTAATTCATAAATTATAATATTATATCTAAAATTACAAATCAAATCAGTTCAGTACCCTATCTAGTTTGTTCGATTTGGTTCTTCATACTGATTGCGCCAAAAAAAAAAGGAGATAGGATTTAAAAAAAAAAAAAACTCAATTTATAGACTTTACTTAAAAAATTACCCGGAATTTTGATCATTTGTTCAAGCTGTTAATTATTGGTGACAGTGGGGTTGGAAAGTCATCGTTGCTAATCCGATTTTCAGATGATATATTCTGTGGAAGCTACATAACAACCATTGAACAACGATTGGAGTGGATTTAAAATTCGCACTGTTGTAATCGACGGACAGCGAGTGAAGCTTCAAATCTGGGACACTGCTGAACAGGAAAGGTTTCACACAATCACTAGCACATATCACAGAGGTACACATTGTGTCATCATCGTTTGCGACGGTCGGTGAATCGTTTGCCAATGTCAGACGATGGCTGGATGAAATCAATCAGTAATTACTGTGACGTAGTTAATAAAGTTGGAAATAAAGACGACAAACCAGATCATAAAGTTGTTATAAGCGAGGATACTCAGCGCTTTGCTCGACAATTGGACATTGAATAGTTCGAAACTTCATCAAAGGATAACAACAAAGTAGAGGAGATGTTTTTATCGATCACCGGACGGGTTCTTAATAATCCAACGAGACGACGAGCATAAGGAAGCCAGTTAACAATAAGAGAAGGTGGAGCAGATGCTGCAAGCTTTTGATGGATTGGCTTAATTAAAAAAAAAAAAAAATATAGCATTAATTAAATTTTGTTAAATTCGCTCGTTGCTTGTTTTGTTGGCTCACCATAAAAATAATTACATTTCACTCACAATTTATATCACATAAAATTGTCGTTGCAGTGATACCAATAATAGTATTTCCATTTAACATTAAAACTAAGAAGAATATTTAAAATTTTTTACTATTCAACACAAATAAATAAATAAAAATGCATGTGAGCTTGAAGGCATGTAGAGAAGATAAGATGCGACAATCGGCGAGTTTAATGAAGTCGTTTACTTACCTGCAGCACAATTTCTGAAGACGAATTCAAACAAACTCATTTACTACGTTCATTGGCGGGGGAGAATGTTGAATGCTGCACCCTCATTGATGACATCCACCCGCACTGAACTTGGCCAGTACCTAATTTCCAAACACCTACACACAAATTATACCATTTAATGTAACTTACATGAAGGTTATATGGAGGGCGAAATATATATCTTCACTGGAAGTTTTTAACCGAAAGTTTTGGATGTGTTTTATTTTATGCGATTGCGATTTTTTTTTTGATTTTGAGATTTTAAAGAGTTTACCCATTTTTACAAAGCTAAATTAGCTATAAACAGAACTGTTAACTTTTTGTCTTCTTCTGTTTTGTGTTATTTATGTATATGTACCTACATTTGTATTATATGCAACATACCCCACACGCCCCTTCCCACCGTCAAACGTTTGGCATTTATTTTTATTTAATTATGATTGAAAAAAATATTTTATTCCAAAAATAAAATTTTGATATTTAATAATATTGGAAATAACTGATAAAAACTTATAAATTTTTCACTTATATGATGTTTAGGAAAATGTGTTGGAAATGCTTTAACAGTTATTTTTTTTTTGATCTTTTGACAAAAAATAACATATTTTTTTTTAAATTTTTAGCTGAAAGTAATAAAATAGCGATCTAAAACTTTTCCGAATACACATTTATGTGCATGAATAAAAGTACCACATTTTCGCCAAATTTAAATTTTTTTCATCAATTAACACTAAAGTTCTAAGAATACGAAGTTTTAGTCTAAAAACTTATTTTTCTTTCTCATCATACGTTTTTTCTTCTTAAACAAAAATGCATAAAAATGCGAAAGTTTTATTTTTTCTTCCAAATTTAAAATATTTTTAGAATAAATAACGGCCATTAACTAAACGGAGGCAGCCGGAGCTAATAGAGAAAACTTCAATTGAAAACAAACACATTTAAAAGATCTGCACCTTACTCATTTATTTTTTATTAATTTACTGAACTTAATTAAAAAAATATATAACTGTTTTGTAAAGAAGCTGACTTGGGCTTTTCAAAAAGGTATGATACTTATACATTCTGTCCAGAAAAATACGAAATAATTGACTTAAAACTCTTACTTCTAACTTTAGGTAAATAGAACAAAAGTAAGATACAAAAAAGTTAATGTGTCCTTAAGAACCCTATTTCTAGTATATAATCCCACCATTAGATTTTTCAAACTACGAAATTCACCAAAAACATTTTTGAGATGGATTTCATCATTTGGTCCCATAGTGCGGCGGGCGCTACGTACCACACAACGGACGCCACGATTTTCATTCTGCATGAACGGTATGAGGATAAAATTATATCTCGCGCAAAAATTACGTGAATTGTCTACGAAGTTCATGCAATTTCACCCCGCTAGACTAATTCTTGTGGGGTTTCCTGAAGTCACAGTTCTGTGCGAATTAACCAAAATCAACACCTCCCATCGCTCAAATTCAGCCGGATCTATGCGGAAGAGTCATAGAAAATTATACCACTCGGATTCTTATCATCGTGTCACTTCTCGAAGTCATTGAACATGTAACGAAATTTTAAGATTATTAAAAAAAATTAGAGGTCATGACGGATCATAGAGAGCCTAAGCCTGGTGACCTACAACTCTCAACCATTTCTGTGTGCGTTTTTAGGTGAAATGGAGAAATGGAGGGTAGCTACAATTTTCTGCCGATTCCGAACGGCTAATGAGCAGGATTTTTCATGACAAGAGCTGGACTTGTTAATTCCTCGCAAAAGTTTCTATACTCTGTCCAACAAAAATTGTCAGTACAGGCCTTATGGGAGAGCTTTTTCTAAAGCAGTGGCGCCTGATGCACCCTCACTACAATGCGTTATGAAAAATGCCACTAAAAAAAGAGCAAGCCACTGACTTTTCTTATATATATTGTTATAATTCTTTGGAAAAAGTTGTACACCCCAACACGACCGTCGTATCCCATTGCTGATGAGCAGATGAGATACTGTCAAGAGTGTCAAGTCAAGTTTCACTCAATACGATCGTGCGCTCTTTATCTTTTTTTTTTTTTTTTTTTTTTATATTATACGCGCACTCAAGGGGTTATGACTACCCTTATAATGTTAAATACACAGTGCGAGCAATTAGGAAATTAGGATAGGATTAGAAAGGAGATACCGATGCACATTGGTTTTGAATGTCTGCACATTGAAATGACTGGGAAATACTGAGCCAGGTAAAGCATTCCACATTCGTGTAGTGCGACTAAAAAAAGAATCTCTGTATTTGACAGTACGTCCGAAGTTGGGCTCAAGGGTAAACTGATGGGCATTCCTAGAAGTTCGGGTATTACGGTTGAATTGTTTAAGGGGAGGAATGCATCTGGCTATTTCACTAGAGCACTGTTTATGGAAATAGCGGTAAAATAATGTTAGACATGAAACATTGCGGCGGTGCTCGAGAGATACAAGTGTTTCAGTAAGACAACGGTCGCCTATCATTTTTATAGCTCTCTTTTGAATTCTGTCCAAGAGACTCAAGTGGGTTTTAGGAGCACCTGCCCATATATGGGAATTGTACTCGAGCTTCGGAAGAATAAAGGCTTTATAAATAACAACCAGATCAGAAGGGGTAAAATACTTCTTGCATCGACGGAGAAAACCTAAACACTTAGCAGCGTTTTTGGCAACGTCAAATATGTGATCACTCCACAGAAGATGGTCTGTGATGTACATACCTAGAACTGAAAGCTGATCAGTCTCCTCGATGCAAGTGCCGTTCATAGAAAGTGGCATTGGGGGAGGGTTGCGCTTTAACGACAGTAAACAGCATTGAGTTTTTGAAGCATTAAATTCTACACGGTTTTTGATTCCCCATTGGACAATGCTGTCAAGATCAGAATTTAATGAGCTTAACATACGCTGCCGTTGGAAGTCCACATCCGAAGAACAAGGATGTGAATCTAAAAACGAATATGAAAAGCTGAGGGTACTGTCGTCAGCGAAACAATTAAGTGGATTAGAAGTTTCAGACAAAAGATCATTTATGAATATAAGGAAGAGTGTCGGAGACAAAACGGAGCCCTGTGGCACACCAGCGTTTATTTTGTGGATATCAGATTTGAAACCGTCCAATACTACTTGAAGAGAACGGTCCGAAAGGTAATTTCTAATCCAACGAAGAAGAGATTCGTCGATACCAAATGCACGCATTTTCGATAAGAGAGCTTGATGCCAAACTCTATCAAATGCCTTTGAAATATCAAGTGCAATAATCTTACTTTCTCCAAAACGATGTAAAGATTTGTTCCACTCTTCGGTGAGATATACCATCAGATCACCAGTGGATCTATTGCTACGAAAGCCATACTGCCGGTCATTAAGGAGCTTTCGTTCTTCAAGATATTTCTTAAGCTGAAAATTGATCAGCGTTTCCATGACCTTGGAAAGAAGGGACGTAAGTGCAATTGGCCGATAGTTAGAGGGGGAGGAGGATTCGCCTTTCTTAGGGACTGGCTGGACAAATGCTGTTTTCCATCTACTCGGAAAGAGACCAGAAGAGTAGGACAGATGGAAAAGCTTACGCAGAGGTTTTGCCAGCGTTGAAGAACACCTCTTCAGAACAATAGCAGGGATACTATCCGGGCCAGCGGATTTGTGAATGTCAAGATCTTTTAGTACTCTAGCAACTGCACGAGTGCGAAAGAAGATCCGTCCCATATAATCGTTTACGCTCTCAAGTACAGGAGGAGTCATGTCACTACCTGGAAGCGTCGAATTAACAGCAAACTGTGCTGCAAGCAAATTGGCTTTATCTATCGAACTTACAACAGGAATGTCATTGAAGACGAGCGTTGGAACTGAGGATGACGTAGTGTTTCGTATGTTTTTTACAAATGACCAAAAATTTTTACTACCTTTGGGACATAATAGTATTTTTTGCCGTAATTTTTGATCATGTAAAAATTTAGTTCGTCGGATATGAATGTTACAGGTCTTTCTAGCTTGTTTGTACTTATTCCGGTTTTCCTCAGTGGGATTGGCTTTAAAACAACGGAAACTTACTTCTTTTACCTTGATAGCCTCTTTACAGCTCGAATCAAACCAGGAGTTTTCTTTCGGTTTGATAGATTTTGTCCTATTAGGAATAAAATTTCTCATACCGTAGAGAATCAGATTTGAGACCATATCTGCACTGGAATCTACATCGCTACCGAGGAAGCATAGCGACCAGTTAAATTTCCCGAAGAAATCATTGAGACCGTTCCAGTTGGCTTTCTCGTACAGCCAAACGGTTCTTACAGGGTTTTTTTCTTTAACTGGGGATTGTTGACACGAGAAATTCGCAGATATGACACAATGGTCTGAAGTGCCTAGAGGCGATAAGACATTTATGGTGTATTTATCAGGGTTTGAGGTAAGGAACAAGTCTAGAGTGTTGGCCGTTTGACCTGCAACGTCAGGAATCCGAGTTGGCTCGTCAATAAGCTGGGTCAGATTGTTTAACTCAGCAAAAATCTCGACATACCTTCCTTCGGGTGTTGTCTGACCAGAATAGCGCAGCCACGAAGAATTGTGTACATTGAAATCGCCCGTAACAACGATCTCACTGTGCGGAAAATGGGAAACAATTCTCTGGATAGAGTCGGATAGGGCATCGAATTCATTAGAAGTCGAATTACTATCCAAACTTGGACTGCGATAAATAAAACATGTATGAATGATGCGCCTTTGAACAGTGAATTTGAACCACATATAATTAAAATTTGTATTTGTACAGGGACCATACTGTGGTAGAAGCTGATAGGCAACATCATTACGTACGTATACGGCAAGACCATGGTGAGAAAAGAATAAAGGCACTAAACTATACCCATGTAGGTTAAACTCCGTATGATCGGTGTTTTCACCAACCTGGGTTTCACTTAGCGCCAATATAGCTGGCCTGTTTAAAACAGAGTGAACGTACACAGCACAGAAATTCTTTCGGAGCCCCCGAATGTTACAATACTGGACACAAAACTTACCAGCCATCACAATACACAAACACAAATAAAACCAAAACTAGACAATAATCTATGCTGGTAATTAATTTTGGGCAACAGAAACTTCACATTTGCAATTTACCATTAGTGTTATGCCTAAATGGAAAATCACATTGATCCGCTCCTGTACAACCAAAATCAACTTACCATATAATGTATGCAGTGGCTATACAAAGCAACTGAGAGCGGAGTTAGAACATGGAGAGAGAGGAAGAGGAGAGGAGCACAGATGAAACTGCACTGTCACTGCACTGTATTGATGTTTTTTTTCTTTTTGTATGGGGATATTTAATTTTTTTTTTTATGGTGAACTATTTTTTTGATTTTGTTGATTAGACACGGCGCGGCGCGCTATTTTTTATTTTTTATTTAGGTTATTTTATTTATTGAGTTTGTTTTGTATTTTTTTTTTGTATTACTATTGTTAAAACTAAAAAAACAACACTACGATGCAATGTCTATTGCTTCCTACTCTCCCGCGCGTGCGCTACATCAAAACAGAGTTACCATTATCATTCTCAATTGCAAGGAAGGAGCTTTTTCAGTGGTTTTTATTAAGGAGCTTTTGGGATTTGAAGCTTTTGAGAACACATTTTAAGAAGATGAGTATGTTGAGTGTTGTCGTATTGCTTTTCAACTTAAAAAAAAACGCGCCTATTATCTTACCGCTTGGTGTTGTGGGAAATGGTAAATTGAATATTGTTTTCAGTTGTTTTGAATCGGCAGACGGTGGCCCTACGCGTTTTTTACTCTCATTTTCGGCGATTTATAATGTAAACTACGGAATCCCTGTGAGAGCTTTAAAAGGCGACACACTTATGCATGGCAATGCAACCAGAATGAGAGACAAACGTCCTATCTTCCCTGTACTGACAATTTTTGTTGGACAGAGTATAGCGGCTGAGAATCCAACCCATGACCCTCTGCATTATTAAAGTCCGACGCACTTACCGTTATGCAAAAGGATACTACTAACCCTTAACTAACGAGGAAGGCCTTAAGCTAAGTGTACAGTACACGATTGGTAGATCTTACAATATTGTCAGATCTGTCAGTGAAAAACATGCATACAATGTCTTACAACCGTGTAGTCTTACAATTAATTGTCAGAAAATGTATCTGACAATTAATCGTAGGACGGTAAATTATAAGGTATTTGATAATCGTGTACACAAAAAATGTATTGTCAGGCCTGCAAATTTTTTCGTTGTCTGACATTTTTGACAATGAAGAAATTGTAAGATGTACGTTTTTTAGCATCATAAAATTTCACTGTCAGACAATTTGCAGCCAAGGTTCAAATGAAGCAGTTTCCATTACCAACAAAATTACTTAGTTATGTGTGTACACATTTGGCAGCCAGCTATTTGAAGATAAATTGTCAGCCAACTTCTGACAGTAAGTTGTAAGAGATTGGTAGACTTTCTATAAACCGTGTACACACAACTTAGTTGTTAGCTCGTTGGTAGATAATTATCAGATATTGTCAGGTCTGACAATATTGCAAGATCTACCAATTGTGTACTTACACTTAGCTTTAGATATTAGATAAGTCACGTTGTTGTTTCTGCTCGATTACTCTTCGACCTTTGAAACCATTGATCATTTATCAAAATATAATATGCGTGTGAAACATTTTCGGGTTCAGTTAAATTTTGAGATATTAAAGATCTCTGGGAGAAGTCAAGTAATAGTTTTAGGAAATCAGTTTTGAATCACCTTTGTACAACAAAATTGAGTTCTTCATTTCAATTCGAAAAAGTCTAATTTCAATTCCTAGATTTACTTGTCTGACTTCCAAAAAAGACAGTTGTTTGTGAATACTGCTGATTGGTGAAATTCACTCACACGATATATGTATAAGAACACTGGCTCTGACCTCTGATCACACTTTTTGAAGTGAATTCAAAAATCAGGAAATTAAACCTTCTCTGTTGTAAGTTTATCTTCTCCGTATCCCCAGATGAGATCTCTCCCAGAGTGCTGTATCACCAACACCTTGTCAAAGACAACAACAAAAATAAAAGAACTAAACAATAATATTGGTGAACAACTTTCGTGAAACCTTTATAAATGCATCCAATCTGAATAGCTTTTATGAGTAACGTCATCATTTTTGAACGAATAGTGGGCAAACTTAAAATAAACCGGAATTAAGAAAATGTAAGATAGGTACATTGTCGCTGTCTTTTGCATTAGCAAAAATAAAAGACCTCCCCAAGTTCATCTTAATAATAAGTCCAGCCCTGATTATATGAGTAAACAGTATAGCCTACTATATCTGGATGCTATAGCCTTTAAACGGTTAGACTTGCCAGGTGAAGAAGGAACCCATCAAGTAAGCTCCTCACTCCGTGGGCATTTAAGAGGAACTTGATTACAACAAAAACGCCTGGCCTGGTCCAAAACATTTTAGGTACGTAGTTAGGTTCCTTCGGATGTACACAATCAAACATTGGCTACTTAAAAATAAATAACTAAATGCAATCACATGAATTGGTGGTGGTATAGTGTTTCTTCCGATTTCCTTCTACAAATTCAAAGAAGGAACTCTTGATTCTGTTGCTCCTGCTGCTGTTGGTCACCAGCACCACCATCATCAGCGTGTCCCAAAGCACAGATCGTGATTCCCAAGTTTCCATTTTCATGCCGCCAAGTAGGTATCCTCACATTTGTATGTCGACATTCACATAATTCAAATGGCGAGGGCGCATACAAATTAGTCGTATGCAAAAATATTTTATTATTTGTTCCGCAAAGGCTTATAAGTTTAGGTTTTATGCCTGCGGGTCGTTTATACGTGTGTTCGAAGTTGTAACCTGAAACTCATGGTCTTTGTTGCCAATGTTTCTGTGTTTTACTTCTTTTGGTTTTTATAGATTCCGCCCTTTTTCGTCGACCAAAAACTACACATTTAAAAGTAACAATGTCGGCTGCGGCGGCGGTGCGGCGTTTTAGCTTTTTCGAAGCTTCAAACGATTTGACCGCCAAATGCATTGCTGAATACTAAAGGCCAAAAAACAAATTTCTGTGAATTTGGTCGTTTCAATTTTTTGGCGAATCCGCAATAATAATGCTTTACTTGTGAATTTATAATTAGTTGTTTATTTTTGTGGTAATCTGAGTAAATTTAGCTGATCAGGAGAAAGTTGAGATCCCTCGAAATGATTACTTATCTGAAAATGTTTTTAATTAGCTCGATTTGACTTTCAATTTTAAACTAGCATCATTGAAAGGTTAAGAAAGTCATACAAGTTTTGAATTCTTGTAATCTTCACACTAAAGATTAAATTTTCTCTTTAAAAAGGTATTACTTACAACACGAACAAACTTTTAGAGAAGATGGCGAAATTAGATTAGCGCAGCTTGCAATCCTTGATTGAAATAATACCTAGTGTAGAATTTGCTCTGAGTATAATCTCGTCAATATGTGTGAGAAAGTTGAGCTCTCTGTCACATAAAACACCAAGGACTCGAATTGACTCAGCGGTGGATATCGGTTGTTAATAAAGAAGGTATGGACGGGGAGTAGATTGGATGCATTTTCGTGAAAAAGTGATTTGGAAATATTTAGCTCTAAGCAATTTTTCAGGCACCAGAGAGAGAAGCATTTGAGATCAAGTTGTAGTAGGGTGGCATGGCATGGAAGAAATGGTCTAGAAAAACTTTGTATCGTCGGCGTAGAGTGAAATATGGGAATGTTGAATAACTACCTCAATACCGTTTGTTGGGTTAATCCACTCGTAGTTGGTTTCTTGAAGATCTTGAACCTCTTTAACCGAAAATGACTATACCAGATGTATTTTAACAAATGTTCTTTATTATACATAAATATAGTACATGTGGTAAAGTAGGTTAAAATTCCTAAAAAATATTATTATATTTTACAATTTTTAATTCATATGAATGATAAAAACTTACTTTATGGTATAGAAACCAAGGGATTACAATTAAAATTTTAGATTTTGTTCTGAAGGAACACTTAGGCAACGTATATAGTTTGCGGATATCTTCAGGAAAAGAAATAATATTTTATAAGTAACAATTATATGTAGTAGAATATGTTATTTTAGTTCAGTTAATTCAGAAAAATGTACCAGAAGGGTTTGAATAAGTGCAAAGTAATAGATCTAGTTCAAGTATTGCCAGTGGCGATAACACTACCCCCCAGTATGGCGAGATTCAATTTCGCTGCCTTACTCCTTTCTGGTCGCCACGTCTAGGACTGCAAGTTTAGTTGCTGGTCTTTCTAATATACCGTTAGTTGTTTGGACCTTAGCGCTGCGAACTTGCCCGTCCTTTGCCAGTCGCACTTCGAGGACCTTTCCTCTTGGCCAAACGTTTCGGGGGCATTTAGGGTCAACCACCACAACCAAATCCCCTAAGCACAAAGGTTTTGTTTTTTCGTGCCACTTTGTCCGACGAGTTAGAGATGGGAGATACTCAGAAAGCCATTTTCGCCAGAAGCTATCGGCATATTGTTGTGAAGTGAGCCAACTGCTTCTTAGTATGACTGCATCATCGTTATATGTCGCAACTGGTTTAATGCCATTTGAACTCCCCAGCAAGAAATGATTTGGCGTCAGAGCTTCTGCCAAGTCGTTTTCAAGCGGTACATAAGCCAAAGGCCTGGTGTTAACTATATTTTCCACTTCGATCATCATACTGCGCAGAAGTTCATCGCCAGGAAACCGGATTGGAACAATTTTATACAGCACTGTTTTTATGGAGCGTACCAGACGCTCCCACGCTCCACCCATGTGAGGTGCAGCGGGTGGATTAAAATTCCATTTCGTAGTGGTGGTTGTGAAGTTTCGTATTAAGGCGTTCTCATCGACTTCTTTGAGTGCTTCTCGCAGCTCTCTCTCTGCACCGACAAAATTAGTGCCGTTGTCGCTGAAGAATTCTCTTGGGACACCGCGCCTTGCCATAAAGTTCCTAATAGCTAGTATACATGAGCTAGTATTTAGTGAGTACACAATCTCCACATGAACTGCTCTTATCGTCAAGCACGTAAACAAAGCACCATACCTTTTTTCTGTATGGCGGCCCACGGTGACATTCATGGGTCCGAAAAAGTCTAGCCCTGTAAATGTAAATGGTGCGACGAATGATGCGAGTCTTGCTGGAGGCAGCTTAGCCATTTGTGGGGTGCTTGGAATCGCTTTATCGATCTTACATTTCTGACACTGTTTGATTTCTTTTTTATAGACTGTACGTAAGCGGGCTACATAGAACTTTTGGCGAAGCTCGTTAATCGCAGTTTCGTGATTCAAATGGTGATACAGCCTATGATAGTGCATTAGAATTAAGCGCGTTACGTCACTATCTCTTGGCAAGATTATAGGCCTCTTCTGATTTTCTGGAACACAAGCGTTCTCGATCCTTCCGTCTAATCTAAGCAGATCGTCTTCATCTATGTAGGCAGAAAGCTGATATAATTTGTCTGTCTTTTTTAAAGGCCTCCCAGCTTTTATTTCGCCGATAGATTCAGCATATTCTTCATGCTGTGCTTCTCGATATAGTAAAGCTTCCGCTTTTTGCAGCTCTTCTTGAGTTATCTCACCGCAGGCTAAAGGTTTTCCTTCTTTTTTGCGCTTCAGATTCAGTAAATAACGAAAGATGTACGCCGCAGCTCTCAGTAACCTGTTCCATTTAGAAAATCGTTGCACGTTAAACAAAGGGTTCGCTAGGGAAATATGTAGAATCTGATGTTTCATTTCCATCTTGGTTGTTGTTATATCTTCTTCTTCTTTCGGCCAGTTTGCCTCGCACTGCTGCAAAAAAGGTGGTCCGCTGAACCATCGGCTACTCTGCGCTATATCTGGAGTTTTTGACCACTTTGTTGCTTCATCTGCAACGTTTGACTTACTTGGAACCCAGCGCCACTCCTTTAATTCTGTAGTGTCAAGTATTTCACAAACCCGAAAGCCTACGAACTGATGGTATTGGCGATGGTCAGCCGCCCGCAGCCAACTAAGCACTGTCTTTGAATCCGACCAATAGTAATGTTGACTGAATGTTATTGAATGGCTCTTCACTATATATTTTGCAAACCTGGCTCCGATAACCGCTGCCATAAGTTCCAGGCGGGGAATTGACACAATTTTTAATGGTGCTACCCTGGTTTTTGATCCTATTAAAGAGCACGAGGTTTTCTTTCCATCCGAGAGACGGATGTAGCAGACTGCTGCGTACCCATCTTGACTTGCGTCAACGAACGTGTGTAGTTGTATGTTTATGCCATCATAGTTAGAGAAATTTTGCAAGTAACATCGTGGAATTTTCAGTGTTTGCAAATGGGGAAGAAACTTTACCCAGTGGCTCCACTTTATTATCTGAGCGTTTGAAATCGGCTCGTCCCAGTCAACCGAGCTTCTCCATACTTGCTGAAGTAAAATCTTCAAAAACATGAGAAAATTTCCGATAAGACCCAGGGGGTCGTAAGTGGACATCAATATACGAAGCATCTCCCTTTTGGTGGGTGGCCGTTTACCCAGAAAGATATCATTTTGCAAAACTGATAGAGAAATCTTGAACGTTATCATATCCTCGTTAGGTATCCAGAAAACACCGAGTACCTTTTCCACGGCTGATTCTTCGCTTAGTGCCAGGCTCTTCTCAAACACGCACTGATCTTCTTCGATTGATAAAAGGACTTCGTTGCTGTTTGACGACCACTTTCGTATATTAAAACCGCCCTGTTTGTGTATATACTTGACATCAGCAACCAATTTTATTGCTTCTTCAGTCGTGTCTACTGACTTCAAGAAGTCATCCACGTAGTGATCTTCTTTAATTGCTTTGGCAGCCGCAGGAAACTTTTCTTCGAACTCTGAAGCGTTCAAGTTTTTTACGAATTGGGAGGTGCTGGGGGCACACGACGCTCCGAAGATCATAACGTTCATAACGTATACCTCGGGTGACTTGGTGTCATCGCAGTCTCGCCATAAGAACCTCTGAACGTCTTGATCTTCTGGTTTTATAAAGATCTGATGAAACATTTGCTCTATATCGCCACAAACAGCGATTGATTTCTCTCTAAAGCGGAATAGAATAGCTGGAAGAGATGTAAGTAGGTCGGGCCCTTTAATAAGAAGAGAGTTCAGTGACACGCCTTGCGATTTGGCAGCTGCGTCCCAAACTACGCGCGCTTTACCTGGTTTATTTTTGTTAAAGACTGCGAAGATTGGCAAATACCAGATTTTATTTAGCTTACTTGTCTCCGGTTCGTTTGAGGCCAATTTACGGATATATCCTTTTAACAAATATTCTGCTATGGTTTTCTGAAATACATCCAGCAATTCCGGCTGCAGCTTCAATTTTCTTTCTAGGCAATGAAGCCTGTTTGTTGCCATTGTGAAACTCTCGGGTAGCACAAATTCATCGAATCGCCATAAGAGGCAAGTCTCGAAGTGGTTATCGGCTCGTCTTGTTGTGTACTTTCTTAATAGCATAGTTCCACGCTCCTCTTCAAAAGTTTCTCTTTCGGAAGTTACTACACCTAGATTTTCAATGGAAAATGAAGATTTTACCATATTATGTAGTATTGTATCGTTAGTTACGGCGCACTCACATACTTATATGAAGATTAAAAGACTCTTTACAGTCTTTTCCACCACCGTATATAAGCCACCCCAATTGAGTACGCACGGCCACTGGCTCATATGGTTTGTTTTCGCGAATTTCCTTGGGGATGCCTAAGCTCCAGTTGTTTGCACCTATCAGAAGTCTCGGTGTCGCACGTTTGTAGCTGGAAATGGGCAGGTTTCTTAAATGCTGAAAACTTTTACTAAGTGCTTCGTAGTTCAGAGATTGCATTGGAAGCGATAACTTACGAACTGTGTGCACTTCTAGAGTCGTGTGCTTTCCGTTTAGTCCGGTAATAGTCACTGACAAGCGTTCTGATGTATTTTCCGTTCTTTGAACTTGGCCTGTCCATTTCAGGCACAGTGGATGCGAGATTCCTTTTAATCCTAATTCGGCTGCTAGTTCTTCGTCGCATAAACTTACGGATGAACCCTCGTCTATGAAAGCGTACGTGTGAATGACTTTATTTTTTCCGAGAACTGATATTGGCAAAACTTTAAACAATGTGTTGCAGTTCATTTCACTGTGCGCGTTGACGTTTCTCTCGTCTTTAACTACACAATCTTTTACGTCATGTTTTGTTTTTTCTGGAAAGAAGCGATGAAGTAGAGCATGATGGTTGTATAAGCAGCCATTAACACCACATTTTGTCTCGCTCTGGCATATATAACCATGTGGGAATAAGCATTGTTTACACAGATTATTCTTTCGGACAATATTCCATCGTTCGCTTCGGTCGGCTTTAAGAAAGTATTTGCAATTAGCTACGTTTTTACAGTATGATTTGCAGACGTAACATTTTTTCTGCTGTTCCTCACTGTGTGCATGTATGAAAGCGTTTTTTGTTTTGTTGCGCATGTTGTTTTCTCCGTCATTAGTTGTTGTCACTGTAACACTGCTAGCTGAAAGACCAAAATCAAAAATCCAATTTGAAAATTTTAGTAAATTAGGTCTTTGATTAACTTTCATTAAACCGAGTTTATGCGTTCCCCAGCTGAGTTGATAATGTGCAGGCATTTTTTCTATTAGCTCCTGAAGAAGCGAAGAGTTGTTCAGTTCGTCGTACAATCCACATGCCTCGATGGTGGAAATAAGACTTTTTACGTTAACGGCGAATGTGGTAAATGACTCGAGTTTATTTATATTTATTGGTGGCGTTGATTTAATTCTTGTTTTAATGGACTGTAGAATCTTCTCCGGCTGCCCGAAAAGTAATTTCAAAGTGGAAATTGCAGCTGGAACGCATGAAGGATGGACGAGGATATGTTGAACTGATCGAAGTGCTTCTCCTCTAAGTGACTTTTGCATCCGGAGAAGATTTTCCGCGTCGGTCAACCCGCATATCGTTGTAGACCAGTCAAACGTAGAACTAAAAACTGGCCATTCTTCTGGGTGGCCTGAGAATATAGGCAGTTCTTTTGGAACAGAGTGCCGTGCCTGGATTTGTTCTTTTGTTAGGTTAGGGCAAGATATTTGTGTTGAGGTTACTGTGGCGAACAAGTCTGGATTTAGACTGATGTTAGTCTGTGCCTGTGGCGAAGCAGCAGTTTGTATATTATCGTTTTGTGACTGAGCATGTTCGCCTTGTGGATCCAAGGAATGACCGGTGTATATCAGTGCAGCTGGTACGTTGCGAAATGTTGAATTGTTGTTGCTTGTTCTGTTTCTTGAAAGTATTAGGCTTGCGTTTGTAGCTAACGAAGGGCTATTCATATTGTTCGATGTAATTTCAGAGGCTACCTGTGGATAACGTGATGTAGTTGTTGTTGTTGTTGGTGGATTGACTGATGAGTCTAGAGTTGCCTGTTCCGTTATATGTGGAATTGCTGGCAGTGAAAATCTGACGCTATCACCTCGCAAGAGTAGCTTGTTTGAAGCAATGTCAATTCTTCCTCCATCTGGCATGGATGTCGCCGGTGGATTGTTGTTTATTCCCAAACTGGGAGTAGGAATATTTTGAGGAATTATCGTACTGTTAGGATTCGCAAATTCTTGCTGTTGATCGAGCCAGGCTCTTACCGAGGCAGTGTGGCTACTCTTACTTTCATCTTCCTCGCATTCCTCGACGAGAATTTGGTATTTCTTTTTCAAGAATTCCTTGTTGATTTCTAGCTCGGCTAAAGCTAGTATACGTTCTTCCTCTGCACGTTGTAGGTCTAAAGCAGCTCTACGTGATTGTGAGCTTTTGGATATATTTGAAGCACCACTAGCAAGAGCTTTGGCAGACGCATTGCGATTAGTTGGGCTTGTTAAATGGCAGGACTGACATTGCCAGTCGGTATCGAGTAAAATAGCGTTTACGTTAGTGCAACTTTTGTGAAATTGCTTATGGCACCGGCAACAGCAAATCATTTCAGATATTTGAGGGTTAGCGCAGATTTGACACGTGGACGTGTTATCTGCGGACATCTGAACAATTTGGTCGTTTGATGCTGTGGCATTTTGGGTTTTTAGGGGAGATGGTGGTTGACCCTGAAAGTTAGAAGTGCTCATTTTGTACTTACGGTTTGGTAAGATCACTTCTTATAAAGAACATGTGAAGTTCATAAGTGGGTTGGAGTAATGATCACTTAGATGAATAATTATACTGTCGGGCTGCTGTAGTCGTGAACTGCATAAAGAATTTTAATTTTGTTGGGTTAATCCACTCGTAGTTGGTTTCTTGAAGATCTTGAACCTCTTTAACCGAAAATGACTATACCAGATGTATTTTAACAAATGTTCTTTATTATACATAAATATAGTACATGTGGTAAAGTAGGTTAAAATTCCTAAAAAATATTATTATATTTTACAATTTTTAATTCATATGAATGATAAAAACTTACTTTATGGTATAGAAACCAAGGGATTACAATTAAAATTTTAGATTTTGTTCTGAAGGAACACTTAGGCAACGTATATAGTTTGCGGATATCTTCAGGAAAAGAAATAATATTTTATAAGTAACAATTATATGTAGTAGAATATGTTATTTTAGTTCAGTTAATTCAGAAAAATGTACCAGAAGGGTTTGAATAAGTGCAAAGTAATAGATCTAGTTCAAGTATTGCCAGTGGCGATAACACCGTTAATAGTAACAATAAAGAGAAGAGGTCCTAAGTGGTTGCCTTGTGGGACCCCGGAGGTAGCTTAGAAATCATCAGAGAAGGAAGATATGAATCAAACTTTGTAGTGACGGGGTTTCAGGTAAGAAGAAATCCATCTTAAGAAGATGGGCCGAAGGTTTAACAGTTTGAATAGAATAAGCTTATGTGAGATTTTGTCAAAGGCCTTATTGAATTCGGTTGAGACAACATCGACTTACTTTCCGTTTTCTAAGGCTGAGAGGATAAAGGATACGAATTCAACAAGGTTAATCGTTGTGGACCTACGCTGGACAAAACCCTGTTGTCTAGTTGAAATGAGAGACTTACAACGAAAACTTAAAATATCATACAAAATGCTTTCAAAGATTTTGGGAATATGTAAAAGTTTGGCAGTTAGAGGATAGTTTGTAACTTCACACTTTGAAAGGGGAAGAGAGTGTTGAACTAACGGTAATATAAGCGAATGGAGAACACAATATGGCTTGCTAAAAATATATGATATTTTATTTTTCCAAGTCAGAGTTCGGTTGAAAATAACACCTAGGTTCTTTGCAGTTTCAACGTACTCAATATGAAAAGTATTAAGGTTAATAGAGGAAAAATATGACAGGTCTAACAACACATTATTGTTCGACCAGCGATGGATTTCTTCTAGATCTTCATTTAAACAAGCTGCAGAATGTTCAATAAGCCCCAGTGGACAACTAATGTATAACTGAGCATCATCAGAATATGTATAAGTGAATTGAACAGTTTATTACTATAGAAGTAAGCTCATTGACATAGATTGAGAAAAGTAAATAACCAAGCATAGAACCCTGAGGGACTCCACTAGCGTTTAAAAGAAAATTGGACAGAATTTTATTTAGTCTATCGATTAAATATGAATGAATCAGACGGACCAAACTGAAAGAAAAGTTATACAAATGTTAAAGTTTTTCACAAAGTAGAACGTAAGGAAAGTACGATTTATTATAAATACATAGTTGAATTGGTTCAAAGGTGAAAATCATTTAAAACAGAACAAAATGTTGAAGAAATTCAGACATATATTTTTAAATGGAAAAAGTCTCATTTTAAAATAAATTGATGCCGATATTGAAAAGGATGTACCATAACAGAGACTGAACCATTAAGCTTGTTTCAGCCTAGTTATTTCTAGTTTTACACACTAAATTTGTTCCACTTATGTATGTACGAGTTTGTACAAGGTGCGTTTAATGTTTCAGGTCGATTTTTTTTTAAATAACTTAAAATGAAATACGGTTTTAAAATTTAAATTGTATTGATTGATTATATCCATTGAGATGTTCCCCATTTTCATGTTGGTTTGATTAATGATTAATGAAAACTGCGGTGCTCTTTATATTCATCGGACGAATCTGAAACTTAACGCTTTGTTGATGAAGGGGTTCCAAATTAATGATTCATGCGAATGTTAAATTTTCCTATAACTTGATCTTAGGACTAAAACTTACAGAAATTTTAATTCTTGGCAATAAAACCGCGCTTCGTTTAAAAATATTCACAGCTTTTAAATCCTAATTTTTCTTCAATTTCAATATTTTATGCACAAAATTTAAAAAAAAAAACTTGACTATAGTTTGAAAGATTTTTTTTTTATATCTAACAACAAGGATGCATTTAAGTCCATTAGTCTTTTCATTAATTTATTAGTGATTTTCTGAAAATTATACCATGTGGAAACTTACGAGTATTAGATGATCTTTACAACATTTAAGTCATCTTGAACTTAAAAAAAGTATCAGCTTCCAAAATTTCAATTGACAATTGGCTAAATTACGCTTAATTAACTTTAAGAAATATCAATGGCAAGATGTATCTGATCTTAAAGCCCACATAATTCTATTCGGGATGGAAGAAGGAAAAAAAGACATAAAATGTCCGTTTGATCTCTGAGAATGACACAGTCGTATGGCTTCGGGAAGTTCAGTGATGAGTAACGATTTCGCCGCCAAGAGATGTCTGCAATTGAAAAACGTTTCGAGGGCAAAAGCCAAGTAAAAATGTTGGCTAACTTCTGTTGGTCGCGCAAATGTGGAACTGAAGACCTATACTATGTATAAACAAAAAATATTAAGCAAACATTCTATTTGATATAAATGAAAATATAAAGAAAAATCCATTCCAATTTTTCAATTGGCGCGAGTAAATTTTGGTGACCATGTTGGTTTTGTGACATCTGTCAAATCTTATTTATTATTTAATATTTAACACCAAATCACTATTGCAAGCAAGTCCAAATGATTAAACTTTATTACCAACTAAGGGTTTGTTAGTGCAACCGTGCGTTGCTCTCATTTAATGGTAGACATGATGGCTTTACACAGTCGCCTCTTCAACGTTTGGTGGCCAATTTTGAAACCACAGGTTCGGTCATCATTTCTTTGTCAAAGAAACGCAAGATTGGCCGAGAACATCGCCGCGGTCCATATAAGTGTACATCAGAACCCGAGAGGCATTCGATTCCTCGTAGTTTACAAAAATTCGGCCTTTCTTGGGGAATTTGAATTTGGGGATTTTTGCTTGGCGACTTGGGCCTACATCCGTACAAGATCCAACTGACCCAGGAACTCAAGTTTATGACCATAGAACGCCGCCGATCGTACGCTTACAGTCTTTCGGAGCGTTTAGAAGAGTAACCCAATTTTAGCAGAAAAATAATCTTAAGTAAAAGTTACCGTTTGGTTTGGATTTTGGGCCGGCCGGCGCGCGGCGGCGCACAGTGGTAAAAATGGCATATTTAGGTGGACATGGGCTCATAACTTTTGAACGAGTTGAGATTTTTTGACAATTTTTTTTGTAAAATGAAGGTAAAATATTCATATATTTAATTGCTAAGTTTTGAAAAAAATGGTTCACAAATCATTTTAGAATCTTGTGTTGAAATACAACTTTCTAAAAAATATTTTTTTTTTTTAAATTATTATTTGCAATTAAAACAGTCGAGTTTTATTTGTTTGTTTTTAGTTTCAAATAGAGTCATCATTTTAGAGAAATCAAAGGTTCCAAACAGGATTTAGGCTAAAATCGTGATGAAAAGATCAAATACTTAATAAAAATAATTTAACTAAAAAAATTGTGTTCTCATTATTTTTATTCCAATTTTTGTTCTTTCTAAAAATCGAGTACTCTCCTTATCAGCTCAAATAAAAAAAAGTAATTTTCCAACACACGTTTTTATATGTTTATGTACGCCAAAAAACTGAAAATGTCCACAAAAAAAATAATAATTTTTGTTAACTTAAAAAGCTTTTCATAAAAACTACCTTTTTTTTTTTATTTTTTTATAAATTAATTTTTATTAAATTCAAAACTTAGAACTATCTTAAAGCTAGAAATTTTTGTTTTTAATTGTATCGCTTAAAACAAATTCAACTGGCCTAAGAAAACAGCATTTGAGTTATCCCTGTTTTATTTCATACCGGTACGGATTATGCCAATGAAGACTTTTAAAGGAAATAAAAGTAAACAATAACACAGATTGGAAAGAAAAAACAACCCCTCGTTTTTTGGAGAATCATTCACTTATCATTCGTTATAACTGGAATCATTGAAGGTTTAAAAAAATATTTGGCATTTCAAGTAAGTTTTTAATAGTTTTCGGTTTATATAAGGGAAACGGTTGAGTTATATTCAATATCAGCAAGTGCTCATAATTGCGAGAAGAAAGGACTACATTTGATTGAAAGAGCAGAACGGAAGATTTCTTTCATACTTACGAACCAAAGAAAATACGAAAAAATACGACCCATTTTTCACGCAGTTTAGTTAAAAACATTTTCACCGAATTTATTAAAAGTTCTTTTTCACGCTCATCATTGATACCTTTTATAACAGATTAGTCACTCACAAATTGACGTACAGCAGAATCGTTATTTTTAGCTGATTGTTCCACCCAGACATCATAAAGTTCCTTTCTTGAGTACGTCATTTTCTGGAAAATTCGCCCTATCTATTGCATATGGTTGTATATGGTTGAAAATGCAATCAATATTTTATCTTTACACATTAAGCTGTCGGACAGCGAAAACCGGAACGCGGGACTAGGTGGGAAAAAAAAGTTGCAGCTTAGTAAACTTTTTTTTAAAGATAAAGCTAAGCAAATCGAGCTGCTAAGCTAATTAAGAATAGTTTATATAAAACTCAAATGCAATATTATAGAGATATACGGTACTTACCATTTCCAACACTTTTCAAAAAAAAAAAAAAAAAAATTAACACCAAACTGAATTTTATTGTAACTTTTTTCATTGTTGGTTTTTCACCAATGGCTAATTAAAGACCGCTGTTCTACAAGTTATACTGTCTCAAAAAAAAAAATGGTGTGATTTCATAGTTATCAATCATTCCTTATAACAATATGAAGCCCAGTTAGTCTATTGATTAACATAAAATTTGAACCAAATGTCCACCTAAATATGCCATTTTTACCACTGTGCGGCGTCAATACTTTTTAGAAAACGACGTTGGTGATATGGTCATCGTCAAAGACGAGCGCTACAGAACGATGCTAACCAATTTGTTATGACCCAAATTGAACCATATGGACCTAGACGACAAGCCCAAGCATTTGAACAACGTCATATTTCATACATAATGGCATACATGGGCCTTTCAAATAAAATAAAATGCACAACTGATGGGTCGCACGAACTTGATCTTATGTAAAAGTACGAGTACTTTGGAATTTAAAAATTGTGTATAAAAAATTATAAAACATGGAATTAATAAGATAGTGTTCAAATGCATGAAATTGCCGTCTGATTTCTAGATAGAAAAGCAAACAAAGCTCAACCAACGTTTTATTATTAAAGTAATTTTTATATAAGAAATTTCTTAATATTTTTTCAAGAACGAAAATTTGGGATGTCAATTTTAAGTATTTAGTAATATCGATTTCGGAAAATAATTTCAAAAAAAGAGGCTGGGTGCGACCCACACTGATAACTTCCCATTTGTGGTCTTGAAAACTTTATATTTAGTTTTTTTTTAAATAACCAATATTTTGATGAGGAAATATACTATATGTTAAGGGCCACGTTTTGGCTTGGGTTTCGCCAACCTATTATGCATGAAAAGGAAACTAGAGTACAAATAAAAAAATTTATCAACTGCCATGTTTTCTCATTAAAATAATGTTGCCCCCTGAAATTTGTATTATCCGCCAAAAAAATTATGCTAAGCGACGTTAATAAAGATCTCATTGTCGTGAGCAACAAAAAATTTTGTTAGATGTCACTTAGTTTAACCAAAATTGTCTCTTATCACACTATGATTCAACTAGAACTTTCTTCGTTTTTTTTTCGTTTCCTGAACAATTTTAGAAATGTCGCTTAGTATACATTCTTACGGGAAGGTATCGATGTATAAAACAACATACTTTAGAAGGCACTATCGATGTTCATTCCCAAGAAATTCGACTTGAAATACAATTTTAACTAGTTTTCACTAGAATTTTTAATAGTTTTTTTATTTAAAAAAAAACTATTAATTCAATATTTGTCAACATTTTACCAATTGTACAAAATTATACTATGTATAAAATAAACTAAATTAGAAGTCAATATCACTACTAGTTCTCGAGAAATTTGAGTCGAAAAACAATTTTTACCAATTTTCTATAGTTTTTTATTTTTAAATTAGCTTTTTTGGCCTTTAGTCCACAAAAATTGGCGTTTCGTCCGGGTGATCTCACATGGACTCATCAGTTGACTTGTGAGGACCTTGTCAATAATAGTGCTAAGTCTTCTACTTGGCTGATTTATTTCAGTAGTATATAGAGTTTGTATTATAAAAACCTTCTTTTAAAAAGTTTTTTATTTTTTGTAAAAAAACTGTAAACTGATTTTTTTGAAATTTTCAACAGTTGTCAAACACATTATTTTTCGTAAAATAAAATTATTTTGAGTTTCAAATTGTTTCCCGTTCTTAGAATATCTGGGTTATGAAATTTTTTTTCAGTTTTTTTTATTTAAAAAAATAACGGTATGTTAATTTTTTTTACAAATTCATACCAAATCTGTATGACCTTATAATGAGTACATTAAATTTTGTTAAAATCAATAGCATTATTTTTTCGTGAGATATTTGAAACTAACCAAAATGTTTACATTTTTTTTAAACCGTTATAGTGAAAAAACTACTCACTGAATTTTAATAAACGCCCTTTCAGCCTCTTTCGAAGTTATTATCTATTAAACAAAATTTATTTGAAGTCAATATCTTTACTCGTTCTTGAGATATCGACGACGAAAAATGGTACCAGAACGTACGAACGTATACGCACGTACGAACGTACGAACGTACGAACGTACGAACGTACGAACGTACGAACGTACGTACACACACACACACGGACATCTCTCTAAAAATGATTGATATAGCCTCTAGGGACCTTGAAACGTCGAGAAAGGTCAAAAATTCCATTTTGACAAATCGGACCGATTACAATAACTCCCTATGGGAAGTTAAAAAAAAAATTTTCCCAAAAAACCAAAAAATATTTTTTCGAATATTTTTATATGCTATATTATTTTAAACTTAAAATCTGTAGTTCGATTTTTTTTAAATGCAAACTTTCCCTATATAGTACCTTTAATGCGAGTAAGAATATGATAGATATGTATGTATATAAAAATTTTCGAATTATCGGGAGCCCCCTTATATTGTATATACAAATATTGTCGCATCAGAATAAAATAATTATGGGATGAATGCTCTAAAACTACTGAGGGAGGCTTAAGGTACAAAGACGAAACCTTATACAGACGACTCCATCCCATAAGCCACTGTTTTTTTCACCAGAGATTGCTGCCAGGAGAGTGCAGGAACACATACAAAACCTATGGAAATACTAAATTAAATTAAATGGGGACTGAAGACAATCTGTGAAAACACCAAACATATCTGCTTCCAAACGCCAGTGATTTTCGTTCAAAGACGATCGTTTGTAACACGCATCAGTAATGCGATCAAACTATAGTTTTCAAACAACACTAAAATACTCGTATCATTAAAATCATAAACGAAATGCTTGGAAATTAATTTTTCCAACAAACTGAAATTCAAGAAGCATTCAGACTTGATGTTGAAGAGGGCCAACTAACGGGTGATTTTTTTGAGGTTAGGATTTTCATGCATTAGTATTTGACAGATCACGCGGGATTTCAGACATGGTGTCAAGGAGAAAGATGCTCAGTATGCTTTGACATTTCATCATGAATAGACTTACTAACGAGCAACGCTTGCAAATCATTGAATTTTATTACCAAAATCAGTGTTCGGTTCGAAATGTGTTTCGCGCTTTACGTCCGATTTATGGTCTACATAATCGACCAAGTGAGCAAACAATTAATGCGATTGTGACCAAGTTTCGCACTCAGTTTACTTTATTGGACATTAAACCAACCACACGAATGCGTACAGTGCGTACAGAAGAGAATATTGCGTCTGTTTCTGAGAGTGTTGCTGAAGACCGTGAAATGTCGATTCGTCGCCGTTCGCAGCAATTGGGTTTGTGTTATTCGACCACATGGAAGATTTTACGCAAAGATCTTGGTGTAAAACCGTATAAAATACAGCTCGTGCAAGAACTGAAGCCGAACGATCTGCCACAACGTCGAATTTTCAGTGAATGGGCCCTAGAAAAGTTGGCAGAAAATCCGCTTTTTTATCGAAAAATTTTGTTCAGCGATGAGGCTCATTTCTGGTTGAATGGCTACGTAAATAAGCAAAATTGCCGCATTTGGAGTGAAGAGCAACCAGAAGCCGTTCAAGAACTGCCCATGCATCCCGAAAAATGCACTGTTTGGACCGTATTTTTTCAAAGATGCTGTTGGACGCAACGTTACGGTGAATGGCGATCGCTATCGTTCAATGCTAACAAACTTTTTGTTGCCAAAAATGGAAGAACTGAACTTGGTTGACATGTGGTTTCAACAAGATGGCGCTACATGCCACACAGCTCGCGATTCTATGGCCATTTTGAGGGAAAACTTCGGAGAACAATTCATCTCAAGGAATGGACCGGTAAGTTGGCCACCAAGATCATGCGATTTGACGCCTTTAGACTATTTTTTGTGGGGCTACGTCAAGTCTAAAGTCTACACAAATAAGCCAGCAACTATTCCAGCTTTGGAAGACAACATTTCCGAAGAAATTCGGGCTATTCCGGCCGAAATGCTCGAAAAAGTTACCCAAAATTGGACTTTCCGAATGGACCACCTAAGACGCAGCCGCGGTCAACATTTAAATGAAATTATCTTCAAAAAGTAAATGTCATGGACCAATCTAACGTTTCAAATAAAGAATCGAAGAGATTTTGCAAATTTTATGCGTTTGTTTTTAAAAAAGTTCTCAAGCTCTTAAAAAATCACCCGTTACGAGTATTTCTTGCGCTAGGTCCATCCTCTACTCAGGAGGTGAAATGGACCTACGACTTCTTCATCTGGTATAATACACCAGCTTTAGCAATGAAGAAGATGAAGCATTTTCAAAGAAAGATGTTCCACATTTGTACTAGACTATACCGTAACTCACTGACGAAGAAATGTTTGCCAACTAAGAAACTGTATGAGGAAGCAAAATTAATACCACTGGGCCTACGGAAAAATCGTCACGAACATGGAAGATCATCCCAACTCAGAAGTGCAACAACTCCTTCAGCAACAACCATAGAGCCTATTGACAGGTATTGGCCTGAGACATCACCGACGATCAATTTGAGAAATCATCCATAACGACGACGTACCCATTCACAGAGGGTAAAAAGAACATTCATAAAAAATTATTACACAGCTAAAATTAAAAAAAAAATCATGAATTAAAATAAGAAAACCATTATATAAAGCTAAAAGAACAACTTTGAGCCCCTATTGTTGAGCCATTATTATTTAATTTAGTAACAGCTAACAGGTAAGGTTGAAGTCAAATTATATACAAAATAAATTCAAAAATGAAAATTCTTAATTCTGACTAACGAATATTTCTACAAAAAAAAAAAAATCAAAAAGTGTAAAACAAATCCTGGTTTTAAAAGGTGCTAAGAACGGATTACATCGATTTGGCTTCTACCTAAAACCATTGGTTTATTTTGTACACTTTAAACAAAAAACATGGATCTTCCTTTTGGACTTCATGAGATGTTATTCACTCTCGGTCTCCATTTTGTTCTGGCTTATTTTTTTAAATTTGAAAGTGCAATCTGGATAAAGCGGCTCCGCAAATTGAAATTATCTTCTGGTCTGTAGAAACTAAAACATAATACTTTTCGGAGGTTTTCTAAATAGGTACATTGTATAGAGTCCTCAAAATGCTTCATCTCTTCAAGATGGTCCAATGTTATAGAGCAAAAATTTGCAAGAAAAGTTTATTTAACGTTAACATATATGTAAGTACAAATTACATATAATTTGGAACTAAAAATAAAAAAAAACTCTTCCTCGACAGATTTTGTAGTCATGTCTGCATTGTAAGCAAGTAGGTAATTTAGCATCTTTTCGAAGACAAAGACCATTAAGACTTAAGTTAAGACTATGTTGGCAAACATTTTTACAAAAAGTGACATCGCGCATGCCAAGAAATTGATGTTTGTTTGGCTGGTTCTTTTCCTTTATTTGTGAACAGAATGAACAATTCTGAGGTCAAACGTTGCGACTCAAGACTGTCACAGTTGCCGCGTGCGCACTTCTCAAATTCAAAAACCCTCAAAAGTGCCGCAAATTTACGACCTTACCTCAATTTGGTTGTGCATGGCTCAACGGGGCAGATGACACAAGGATCGGCATTAAATTTTAATTATATTACATTCTGTTGTTGTTGGTTTTTGTTAGTGGCTTTTTGGCCAGAAATGTGTGTTCTACTTCTTGAGAGAGCTTTTCATTTTTTCGTTTATTTATAATTTATTTGTTTTAACTGTCTTCTCTGTTTTTTATATAAAGCATTTGAATACGTTGCAGAGCAGTAATTTTAAAACAAATTCTTTACGTGCACGGAATATTAAATGATGTAGTTGTATACGGTGGTGTGGTTATACCATGCGATGGTTTTCGGCCCGTAAAACTTTAGCTGTCGCAAATTTGTTAGCGCGGGATGAGACTTTGCGTTCAGCACAGATGTGCCGCACTGATCTTGGCTGAGGCATTAGTGATCGTGTTGTAGAAAAAAAAACACGTTTTCTATATTATAAGTATGTTTTCTTAGCATTTTGTTCACTTTTAAACTCAACATTGTGGCATGTGGACACCTAAGATTTGTATCGCAAAATGTTTATGTCAAATTTGATTTTTGTTTGTTTGTCAAAATAGTCACAGTCAGTACATGTAACGACACCTATCTATACATTCGATTTAATACACTCAGAGAAATGTTATGTCTTATCAAAAGCACCAGAATTAAGAACCTATTTAGCACTCAAGAATCGCTTCTTAAATAAGTAAGCCCCGAATTTATTTGTACACAAGCAAAACGAGAACGCAGAAAATGAAAAAATAGAAATTGAGTATGATTTGTCGATGTCTAAAATATGGGTTTATATTGGCAACAATTACAGTAGAACTTGGCTTTAAAAGTATTGTAAATTTCTTGTAAAAATTACTTTACGGATTATTTGTTTAGAAGATACACTTCAGCTGAATCGTTACTGATTCACATAAGTTAACAAAACCCTCAATAATATATTAATGTCTGATCGATTTTGATAATAAGCTCCTGAGGGTCAATTCTCTATCTGTCAAACTGTGAAGTGATACAGTTTTTCCCAACCCCACACACTGTGCGATTTGCAATTTATGAAAAATATTAATAAAATATCAAATTTTTTCAAATATTAAATTTGTTTTCATACTGTAACGACTTTGTGAAAATTCCGAATAAAATATGAAAGTTAAAAATATAATAGGGTCAAGGGCATCAGAAACATCTGGTCCTGAGACTCTCTGTCGAATTACCACCATAGTGGCGAAGCCAAACGTCAAGTACCTGGGAGTGCACTTCAACGAGTTGCTAAGGTTTAACCTGCAATCAAGAAATGTTCTGAAAAAGGCCAGCTGGGCCTTCAGCAGATTGCACCCATTGCTGAAAAGAAGATGAGATCTTAGCCAACCGACAAAGATATTAATCTACAAGCAGCTCGTGCGACCAGTGATCAGCTATTCCTTCACAGTCTGGTTTTCCATCTCGAAGACAGCTATGAAGGAACTTCAACTATTCGAGAGTAAGATACTGAAGATCTGCACTGGACTCTACTTCGACCGTCAACAACAAAAACACTACTGGAACGAGAATCTCTACATAGAAGCGAATTCAATCCCACTATACTCTGTCCAATAAAAATATGCAGTACACGTCTTATGGGAGAGCTTTTTGAAAATCTGTAATTTTTGCACCATACTAAATTGAAAGAACTCCTCCATAAAAAGTGTTTGCGCGCCCGTAAATTTATGATTGCATCTGACGCAGACCCTACGTCCTATTGATCGCACATCTGAGTGTGCACGGAATTGCTGATGCTGTGCGCTGTGGCCTATGGCTGTTGATGATATTCAATTTCAACCCCCATTGAATATCGATGTGCGTTCAGAGTTACCCTTGTTCATTTCGTAACTTGTTCAGTTTTTTTTCCTTGGGTTTCTGTTGAGGTGCTTTTGATTTTAGAGCTTTAAAAAAAGGGTCCATTTAAAATCAACACTACGATAACCCTGTGAGAGCTTTAATGAGGGACAGATTTATGCAATTCACTGTAGCCAGAATGCGAGGCAAACGTCCTATCTTGCCCACACTGCATATTTTTATTGGACAAAGTATAGACAAATATCTAATCTAGTTCATGCAACGAAGAAACTAAAGCCGAACATCATCGACCACCAGAATCTGCTTATGAGAACGATGACCATAGAACAATGACATCCCGAACCGAGGTACCTCAGTGTGATGGAAACTCTGGATGACAACGTAATCATGGACAACGAGGAAGTAGTCTCTTTCTACGCTGACATTGGATCAGACATCAGACTACCACGCTATCATTGCCCACAACCCAATCAAATCACCACTGACAACCGGGAATGAACACCCTGAAGACGATATAGTCAACCGACCTTTTAAATTTAATTTTTTCTTCATGTAAATTTTATATAAGTCACTGTATATACGAGTATTTAGGCCCCCTATGAGCCAACAAATGTGAATTTTTATACACATGTATTATGTTATTAGTTGTAAGCCAAATTGTAAATAGTATGTTCAATAAAACAAAATTGAAATTGAATTGAATTCCGATTGAATATTTGAAACATCAAAGATGGACCCAAGTGAAGGAAATACTGGAAAGATTCAACGTGAGTTACATATAGCTTTGAAAATTTAAAGTAAGATGAAAATATTTTTATTTTAGAATAAGTGTGCGAAACCGCGAAACGGCCATTAAGGACCGGTGCACACATGCGTTCTTTTAACGCGCGGTCCCGCAGCGGTGTCGCCGCGGTGCCGCAACAGTTCAATGCACACATGCGGGTTTTTCTCGCAGAACTCAATCTGCAGTTCGCGGTTTGAGTGCAGCAATGGAGGTTTATAAGGAAAAACCAGTAACTTTCGCATACCCAATGCATACAAACTATCCTTTTGTTGATTATCGGCTTAAAAAAAGGAAGATTTTATGCATCGCTATTTTCGAATGAGTGTTAAATCATTTGGTGAGTTCACAAAATACTTGACTAATATCCACGTAGCTCTTTTTTCGGTCATGGTGTGTGAATCGGAAGCAACACTCCATATTTCTTGAAACTTTTGTTGCTCTTTAATAAATAATTCAATATCCAATTCTTTCATGTTTGACATCTTTCTTTCGAATTTAACTAGCGTCAAAATCACGCATGTGTGCACTGCTCAGTAACAAACAATGTACTCAAAGACTAGGGTTGCCAGATTTTTCTTGCACCTCGGCGGGATAAGTGGCTTAAATAATGAAAAATCCCGGGATTTAATCATATTGCCCGGGACAAAATAAATAAAATGAACGAGTGGGTCGCACGAACTTCCTGTTACGTAAAAGACTAAGAATTTTTAAAATAAATGGCGCAAAATTTTAAACAGTATGGTACTACTTAACAATTTACTAACTCTAAAGTAGTTTACTAACTCATTCTTAATTTTAAACATTTTCTAACTAGTATCGTACTAAAAGAATTTTCTTAGTATATTGCTTCTGAACACACCTAAAACAATGACATTTCGTGTAAAAAAGTAAGTACACGAACCTTTTTTGATGTTTGCAAATGTCAAAGTCATATGAAGCTAGCACGATACTAAAAAAATAAAGTAGGTATTCGATGATTTTAATTTTAATAAAAGGGTAAAGAAACTATGATTTATATTCGATTAAAATTTGCAAATTCATTGTTTTAACCTAGTATCATACTAAACCAGCTTTAGCATCGTACTAATTCAATTAAAATGTTTTTAGAGAAAAATTAATTTTTTAAATGTAAGACAACTCCTAAAACAAGCTCCAACTAGCTAAACACAGGATGCCATGTGATTCAAACAAATATTGATCAATGCAAGAACAAAATTATACTTCTTTGTAGTGGTTTCTTAAAAATATAAGCTTTTATATATCGATACCTTCCCGTAAGAATGTATTAAGCGACAATTTTTTCGAAAATGACTTTTTGGAACTATACTAGAAGTTAAGCGCCACATTTTGGCCTGGGTTGCACTGCCCTATCATGTATGCAAAAGAAACTAGAGAGAAAATAAAATTGTAGTAACCGCCAAGTTTTCTCACTGGAATAATGTTGCTCCCTGAAATTTGTATTATCCGCCAGTAAAATTATGCTAAGCGACATTTTTACAAATATTATTGTCTTAAGCAACCAAACGTCCACGAAAAAAATTTGTTAGATGTCGCTTAGTTTAACCGAAATTTTCGCTTAGCACACTCATCCAAATAGAACTTGATCCATTTTTGTCGCTTATAATACTCCAGATATGGTTGTTTTTGCTTTTAAATATTTGTCTATCAAGTAGGCTACTACTTTTTCCCATTTATTTTGTGTTTTTTGTTGTTGTTATCATAAGCGCCATTTAACATTGTATCAAGCGCCAATGCTTTGACCACGAAAATGTACTAAGCGACAAAAACTTCTTATCTGATTAAAATTTCGATTTTGCAATGATGTCAAGTTTTGTATTGTAAAAATCCCTCTCCAAATCTGTTTCTTCCAATAAAATACACAAAAAATAACTAAATGAGACGTTTTTTTCGTTTCCTGAACAATTTTAAAAATGTCGCTTAATACATTCTTACGGGAAGGTATCGATATGTACAACATTTTTAAATCATTTTTTGGTAACGTCAATTTGAAGTTTTTGATTTTGTTCGAATAAAAATTAAATTAACAAAAAACGATATTGAGCCGTTTTTAAGGTATCGAATTTTCAAAAAAAAAATTTGATTTTTGATCAAAATCGGTCGTACCATTACCATTAACCATTACCTAGCTTTAACTAAATGAAATTAAAAAAAAAAAATATTTATAAAATTTCGAAAAAAAATCGTATCTTTTGAAAAAAATCGTATCTTTTAAAAAAAATCGTCTTTATAAAAAAGAAAAAACAATTGGAGGAAAAATTTTCCATAAACTTGGTGGATATTGCAAGTTTAACGAAAATTGGCCAACTTTGATCAAAATCTCGAGTTCAATTTTTTTACGAATGCATAACTTGCCTTATAGTACCTATAAGTCGCAAGTAAAAATCATATAATGCGTGTAGATCAAAATAAATAAATTCTTTTATTAATTACTAATTAAATGACTTTTTTCTTATTTATCATTTGCAAATATTTTTCTTTTGTCAATTTTAATGACAGATGTCAGTTTACAAAAATAAATTTTTCGTTAAGTTAGGTTTGTTTGATTGCAATTTTAAAAGTAATTTCTTAAGGTTAAATCACAATATAGTGATTATTCCTTATCACTGAAAGATATTTAGGTACATTAGGCATTATTTCTTGAGTTTGAGTCCCAACCCGGGAAAAAAGCTGTCCCGGCGGGACAGATGAATTTATGTTTGAAATCCGGGATGTCCCGGGTAAACCGGGACGTCTGGCAACGCTATCAAAGACGCAACCGCGTCTGCGGTGAAGCAGCGGTCTCGCGGAAACCTGCGAGTCTTTTTACCCGCAAGAATGACGTGCGATGCCGCAGCGTCATCGCACTCGTGTGTGTACTACTCAAATCATTTGTGAGTACTGTAAGATGCAAAGGCGGTGACGCTGCGGTACCGCGCGTCAAAAGAACGCTTGTGTGCACCGGGCCTAAAGAACAACTGGGGTGAATGGAATTCTTCCAATCAAAGAGCTTACCGAACTGGATGGAAGGATAATCGGTAGCGTTACCCCAGAAGCGGTAGAAGGGGTCTCTTCAATGGTCGTTGAGGTTGGCTTCGAACTAGTGGTGGGCGCATTCGAATGATATTGATATGATATCGATTATAATCGATTCAGACAATATCTGGAGATATCTCGATTCTTCGCCCGAATCATTCGAATACTCAAATAATTCGAATGATTTCTCACATCAACTTACTCTAAGCGAAATGAGGACTCGACACTCCTATTCGAGACCGAGAAGCGAATATTGAGCGAAAAGACAGAAAAGAAAAGACACAAAATCGAGAACTCGAGAAGTTGGTTATTTGTGTATTTCGTGTGTGTGGATTCAACAAATTTGGGTTTATATTTATATTCATTTTTGCACTCGATGCATCGTTGAGGGTTAAATATTGAATTTTTAAGGAAGGCCGAGAAGCGAAAACCATTATCTTATTATTTTTTTTTACCTTGAAATTGAGTGTTTGTTTCCTACATTTCTTTACTATGATATTATTTCCAAGACATTCGAATGTTCATTCGATTCTTTAAATCATTCGAATACTCATATCTCGATTCTAAAAATAATTCGATTATGCCCAACACTACTTCTAACCAATCATGGTAAGTACCAAAATCCAATATATTTTGTAATATATGTGCAACTCATATATGTACGAGTACATACGAGTATATGCATGTATTTCCTTCTTTTAAAGATAGAAGCAATTCAAGAACTAAATGTTGAACGGGACCAGTCGGCTGTTTCAGTGGTGTTATGTATGAAAAGAGTAAAATAATGCGTCGTTATTATTAAGTACTTTATTATAACTAAATGTTAAAAGGTATTAATATACAAAATTGCTGCAGGGCCTTCAGTCTGGGTAGAACGACGGAAACTTAATGAATACGGAAGAAACATGCTTTTTTAAAATGACAGCTGATAGAAGATTAAAATGTACGGTCGATGTCGTAGGTCCGTTCATAACTTGTTGTGGACACAACACTGCCGTCGGTCTGTTCATAACTTGTCGTGGACACAACACTCTCCGCCTGGCCAAAAAAAAATAAATTCCATCTCCGTGCTAATCAATTTCATCGAGATAATAATCTCTTAATCTAATAGGTCGTCTAGTTTGCCTTCTTGTGCGTTGTGGTATTTGAATCTCGGGAGGTGGAGGCGCAGCTGCGGTTGCTATTACAGGTGTTTCTGGTACTCGAACCACGGCTTCACAATGGGCTGGTCGAGTCACAATCACATCGTAATCGGCGAATGTAACTGTCCGAGGTTTGTGGACAACTGGCTTCGGGGCTGGAACTGTGCGGTCTACTGGCTTAGGGGCTGGAACAGTGACACGTCTGAGTTGATCAATGTGTCGTTTGAATACATGACCGCTATCTAGCTTGACTGTGTAATGCATTGAACCAAGCTTGTCCACGACTGAGCCAAGTTCCCATGATGGTTTTTTGTTTCGGTAAATTCGGGCTATTACGCGTTCACCCACCTTGAGACTTCGTAGGACACCTTGTATTGGAACAGCTTTTGGTAACTCCTTGGTAGGCCGGATAGCATCCAGACGAATACGTATAATACGGTTCAGGTACAACTCCGCTGGACTCTTTCCACAGGCTAAAGGTGTCGCTCTAAACAATTGCAATATCTGTTGAACTTTATCGATGTGAATTGGATCATTATGCATCTTTTCCAATTTCAGCTTTAAGGTTTGTACGTACCTCTCTGCAAGACCATTAGTTGACGGGTGTCCTGGTGCAGTAAAGATTTGGAAAATTCCCCGTTCCTTGCAAAAAGTTTCAAATACTGGATTTTTGAATATTGTTGCGTTGTCAGAAACCAGAAACTGTGGGTATCCATGAAAAGAAAATATTTCTTCCAATAGCTTCAGGGTTATTGACGTGTCCGGGGCTTTTGAAATTTCTTTTATCTCAGGCCATTTCGATTTTGCATCTACTAATATGAGATAGTATTTGCCATTTTTGGGACCAGCATAATCAATATGCACTCTTGAAAAATTTTCTTTGGGCTCTTCCCAATGGTGTGCCGGTGCCTTAGCTGGAGACTTCTGGTTAAGTGCGCATGATTGACAAGAGCGGACGGTTCGTTCGATGTCCAGGTCGATGTTCGGCCAGTAGCAATATCGTCTCGCTAGCTGTTTCATGCGGACGATGCCCGGGTGTGTAACGTGAAGTTCCTGTAATATTTTTTGTTGCAGTGCTTTGGGGATGCAAACTCTAGAATCTCTAAACAAAATACTGCCTTGTAGGGTATAGTCCTCCAAATGACTTGTGCCGGCTTTGATTTCTTTGATGATCTGTGATAGGGCTGGATCTTGAGGTGTATATTGCTTGATCATCTCACTGGTTACTTGAGCTGTAGATATGAAGCTGAGTGTTTGATTCTGGATCTGGAGAATTTCTTCATCAATAATGTGAACGTCAGTTGGAGACTCTTTATCGACAGGATTTCTAGAGAAATAGTCAGCATTCACGTTTTGGTCACCATTTCGGTGGACTATTTCGTAGTTGAAATTGGATAAGTATGACGCATACCTGAGCAATCTGGCAGCTGTCATGGAAGGTAAATTTTTATTATGATGAAATATTCTTACCAAAGGTTTATTGTCCGTGATAAGCGTAAACTTCCTGCCATACAGGTAAGTGTATAGTCGGTCAAGTGCAAACACAATGGCTAGGGCTTCGCGGTCAATCTGGCTGTAATTCTTCTCTGGTTTTGAAAGGGACCTCGACACGAAACATATTGGCTTCTCGATTTCATCAATGACGTGAGATAGGACTGCGGCTATTCCCACTGGGCTGGCATCACAAGCGACAGTGACTGGCAATGCTGGATCGTATGGTACTAGAGTCTGTTCACTCCCAATATGGTTCTTAAGTCTGATGAACGCGGCTTCACAACTCGCAGACCAGAAAAAATCTGAGTCTTTACAGAGGAGCTCTCGAATGGGCGCTGTGAGTGTTGAATGATTTGGGATGAACTTGCTGTAGTACGTAACTAGACCAAGAAACTGCTTGACTTCCTTCTCATTTGTCGGTCTCGGTGCTTCGAGGATAGCTTTAACTTTTCTCGGATCCTTGTCAATTGTTTTGTAGGATATGATATATCCGAGATATGATATTCTTGTAGCAAAAAATTTACACTTGGCTTTGTTCAGATGGAGATCGTTGTTTTGAAGTCTTTGAAAGCATTTCATGAGATTGTCTTCGCACTCACTAAGTGACTCTCCATGAACGATAATATCGTCAAAATATGACACAACTCCGTTCAAGCCATTTAGAACTTGGTCGAGTATTCTGTGGAATTCACTTGGGGCTGATTTAATGCCAAAACTAAGACGGTTCATTTTGAAGGTGCCCTTGTGTGTTGAAATTGTTTGTATTATCGCACTCATTTCGTCGACTTCTATGTGGAGGTACGCCTTATAGAGGTCAAGCTTACAAAAGAATCTGGAGTTTCTGAGCTTGTTCACCAATTCGTCGATCCGGGGAATTGGGTAGTGCGCGTCTATCAGTTGTTTGTTGACAGCAACTTTGTAGTCAAAGCACAACCTCACATTCCCATCTGCTTTGGGCACGGCTACGATAGGTGAACCCCAATCGCTTTTGTCAATAGGTGTAATTATTCCATCTTTTTCAAGCATAGAAAGCTCATGTTCGACCTTATGTCTGATGGCAAACGGGATCGTACGAGCTTTAATGAATACTGGCCTGGAATTCTTTCTTAATTGTAAGGAGCATTTGACGCCTGGAATTTTCCCTACTGATTGTTCGAATATTTTGGGAAACAGTTTCTCAAATTGTTCGATTGACTTTATCTGGAGTACATCTTGAGTGGTGTTTTTGATGGGCTGGCTGATTTTGTCGATTTCTTGAAGGCTGATATTTAGATGTCGAATCCACGTTCTACCCAGTAAAGGTGAAAATCCATCAGGAACTATGAAAAGTTGTTGAATAGAATCCATATTGTTGTATCTCACCGGTACATTGACGACTCCTAGAGGTGCCACGATTCCTGAGTCATAAGTTCTGAACTTCACAAAGCACTTTTGGAGCTTAGTATTCAATTTTAAGCGTTTGAACTCGTTGTTGGGGAGTAATGTGTAACCGGATCCAGAGTCTACTTCAAATTTCACATTTTTGTTCGCGATGGAAATCTCAATTTCCTATTTCTTTGTGGTTATTTCTGTGGTAAACAAATCAATTATTTCTACTTTGTTGAGATCGTTTTGACCATAAGTTGACGTTGACTGGAAATCTTGAAAATCTGTCACACTTGATATGTTTCTGGAAGCTGACTGGCTTGACGATAATGTAGAATGCTTGTTTTTTACAAGAGTTGAAATGCAGACTTTTGACACATGTCCTTGTTTACGACACGACGAACACTTAAGTTTGTGTGAAGCAGTTTTGCACTCTGAAGATGCATGATTATTTTTGCCACATCTGATGCACAGATCGCTGATGCCGATGTCTTTGAAATCCACACGGTAACTGGACTTTCTGCCATGGGACGCACTTCGGCCTCGTGAATATGCATGGCCTCCGGCTGATTTCTTTGTGTCTGCATGATATCTGGACCTTGAAATTCGATTAATTGACGTAAGCGATGAATTGACTGAGTTGGAAGGGCATTGAGCTACTTCATGAGCATTTAGCTTGGCGGTTTCTGATGCTAAGGCTTTTTGAACGATGGCATTGAATTCTAAGTCTTCCTGTAACATTTGTTCTCTAATGGTGTTGTCTTTGAGACCTCTTATAAATTGGGCTCTTAGGAACAGATTTGCAACAGATTTGCCGCAGGTGCAAATTAGTTTGCAATCAACCGCAAGCTTTTGTAGAGCAGCACTGTATTCTGAGCAAGACTCGTTTGACTGTTGTACCCTCATGAGAAGTCGATGCTGACCCACAAGTTGGTTTACTGGAGGTGCAATGTGAAACTGCAAAGCCTTCACAATCTCGTCATAGGTAGACTCATCGATAGTTTTCGGTGCTATTAAACATTTACATTTGTCGTAGAGGTTAGGACCAATCGAGTTGAGAAACATCCTCTTCCGAATTGACTCGTCGGTAATGCTTTTTAATGCACAATAGTTGTCAAATCTCTCGACGTATTGTTGAAAATTTTCTTGACCCTCATTGAAGGCTTCAAAATTTGCGGCGATGATGGTCATTGAAGTGGCGGGCGCAGCAGCAGCAGCAGCAGGTTGGGGTAGCAGCTCTTTCATTGCCTGGAGGAATTGGCTAAATTGTGCGGCGTCCATATTAGGTATTCCTGTTTAGCCTCGTCGCCAAAATGTTATGTATGAAAAGAGTAAAATAATGCGTCGTTATTATTAAGTACTTTATTATAACTAAATGTTAAAAGGAATTAATATACAAAATTGCTGCAGGGCCTTCAGTCTGGGTAGAACGACGGAAACTTAATGAATACGGAAGAAACATGCTTTTTTAAAATGACAGCTGATAGAAGATTAAAATGGACGGTCGATGTCGTAGGTCCGTTCATAACTTGTTGTGGACACAACACTGCCGTCGGTCTGTTCATAACTTGTCGTGGACACAACAAGTGGGCACCTTACTTCTGGGAATGTTGTAAGAGGTGACTGCAACTCATCAAGCTCCAATACTTTCAACGGTTTAAGGAGAAGGTTCTCTTTCCACTCCAAAAAAGACAGAGAAATTTGATCAGCTCTGACGTAGAGCTGAAAAAAATAGATTTAGCTAATGAAAGAAGGCAACATAATTAAAAACGAAATAAAAGCGACGCTAGTTGAGATGCGTTGTATCTATTCTCTGCCTCTGAATTGGCTTGATGAATAGGAATCATAAGGTAAAGCTGCAAGGCGTAATCACTATCCTCAAGCAGTTAAAAGAAGTGTCGTTCACCTTCGTTGTACAATCTTTTAAGTGTTGTCTTTACTTTTGAACGTCGCAAAAAGTATGCATCGCGCGCTGTTCCTGCGTGTTGTGCGTTAGCGCTAAAAATTATAAAATCAGCTCCACTTACGATTTGAACATTCTTCGAATTGCCGCATTTTCTGCAGTAAAAAACATGTTCGATTTCTCTTCTTGGAACTGACACTTTTATACGTGTTCCATTTACTAAACCTATTACACCGGGAAACCAAATTTTTCATAGAATTTCGCTTAATAGCTGGGAATTCATCTCGAGTGGGAAACTGTACAAATATCTGTGGTCTATTCTGTTGCGAGCAATCGAAATTTCTGTAATAGAACCGCCCACTGATGTTTGAGACAGAGAAGATAAAGAATCTTGGCCAAATGCACGTTGGAAACTGCCGGTGGCAAGAAACCGTAAGGCAAATTTAACTTAAAAATGACATCAAAATGAAATCATTTATCATTTAGTAGATACTGTTTAGTACATGCTTTAACAAATATTTATCAAAATGAGTTCAAGAATCGCATAAGGTATAAGTTCATTAAATGGAAAAATGAAAAATGGCTGTGAAAGATGAAATGATAACTTTTTTATCACTTCATAGTTTGACAGATAGAGAATCAGGCGCGGATACAAGGGGGGGGCAATGGGTGCAATTGCCCCCCCCTGGGCAATTCTTCGTTTCACAATTATTATAAAGTAAATTTTTTTCAATCCCAGCCTTAACCTATAACAACCAACACGCAAACGCTTACGCATCACTTTTCACTTTTCATGTTATTTATGTAGATACCTTTATTCACATTCTTGAAATTGCGTACAAAAAACCATAACACTTTTTTCTTTTTTTCCCAAAGGCAGAATAGAAGTTTGGAGTGCAGCCTGCAACTACGCATTTTAGATATACCTAAGTTCTCTGTATGAAAGTATGTATATGTATGTACTCGTATATGTATATATTTTACGATTCCATAAGTTATTTCCTTTATTTGCGTTCGGCGCCCGCCTGTCGCGTGCGTCGGTCGTTGAAATGCCTATCATGGTTTTATGTTTTTTTTTTTCACTGACTGAAGAATGAACCCTTTTCTCTACCTGCAAGCATTGGGAATAGGAATAGGGATGATGTGTGATGTGTCAACAAAAACAAATTTGACTTTATGATCTAGGAATACTCGTTAATTGCAAAACAAAAGGAGCGCAATAAAACCATAATGTCTTCATTTTCACTGCCTATTATAAATTCCATATTATTTTTTTCAGGCAAAGACAATGGGTTTTTTTATTTTCTTTTGCAAGTCCCAACCACGACCGTTACAAGTAATGAAAATGTGTCTCAAGTTTTAGGTAGAAATAATAAAGAACTCTAAAATAGTTATATGCATCTAATTCAAATTGCAACCTTTCACTTCATATTCTGTTTGCTATTTCTTGTCGACAGTCGACGCGTGTTTGGCTTTTGTGTGTAGTTAATAACAGTGTTTTGTCGCGTGCCGAAAGTGTCAGTATATTCTATAAAATAATATTTGTGCGTAATCAACTGTAAACAAGTGTGCACCTGTACTCGACTTTGTTCTAACTGATTTGCGTGAAAGGTTTTAACCTGAAACATTAGATGTGTTTAAGCTCACGATTTTCATCCCAGAAAATATAATCAAATATAATACTGATGAGTTTGATACCACCGTTAAGTCCCTATTGGATCGCTTTGGAAAACTCCTAAACTTAAATAAAGATGTTGCCCTTTTTTTGCTTAAAGATGAGCTGGTGATGTGGCGCGAAAAATGGGTAAGAGAAAATGAGCAGAAGAACAAGCTTCCCGACACTGCCCTGGATTTAATTGACAAATGCAATAAGGATGTGTTTTGTATTATACATAGTTTCCTTCTTATTCTTGCAACGCTTCCAGTTACAAATTCTTCGGCAGAAAGGTCTTTTTCTTCGTTGCGGCGCCTTAAAACATATTTAAGATCAACAATGGCTGAAAACCGCCTCCGCGGTCTGGCACTCATGCACATCCACAGGCAAATCCCGATCGATGTTGAGAATGTTATTACTAGGTTTTCAAAAACCGGCCACCCAAAAAGATTAGAATTAAGTATTTAAGAACTATGCATATCATGTATAATAATGTATAATGTAATAATGTACTATAATTCCTTTATTTAAATTAATTAATTTATTTATTTTTTTTAATACGTACGAGTTCCTATTTAATACTTTAAGACATGCATACGAGTTCCTATTTAATACTTTAAGACATGTATACGAGTTCCTATTTAATACTTTAAGACATGCATACAGAGCATTATTAAAAGATGCTAAAGTAATGTAAACGAAGATGTTTGATCTACTATTTAAGAGTTATTTACATACGAACTTTATTATGTACCTGCACATGCTTTCCTTCAATTAAATTAAATTAAATTAATTCAATTAAATAAATTGCTATTTTTATATTCGATTGTGTTTATACCTTTTAATATTTTAAGACAGAAATGCAGAAAATCATTAAAAAAGCGTAAGTATTCGATGGACCATTTTTTTTAAAGTTAAGCAAAATATTACGAAAATTGCCCCCCCCTGAACGAAATCCTGGATCCGCGCCTGTAGAGAATTGACCCTCTGGGTAGCAATATTTCACGTATGAATCATTTAAATGATTCATTTGAGTGAATGTAAATTGGAATCTTATATAAACCATTCGCAAATCAATTTAACCGAATAGCAAATCAAAATGGATTTAACCCAAACAAAAATAGATTTAAATGAAACGCAAATCGATTTAAACTAATATAAAAAAAGTTTTAATTGTTAATAGTTTATATTCATTTGGTAACAGTTTAAACCTTTTTGTCTTTTGGTTAAATCTATTCGATCTTAGCTTAAATTGATTTGATATTTGGTTAAATTGATTTGCGAATGGTTTATATAAGATCCCAATTCACATTCAATCAAGTGAATCATTTGATTCATACGTCTTTTCGAAATATTTAAATAAAAGAGAACTATGTATGTAAATACAGAACGAATTGCAAAATTTCAAACTTGCTCTTGCAATTGAAGTCTATAATGTCAAGCGTTTGATTGCATAAAGGTAAATAGGGTTAATAGGACCATCAAATGATTATGAAGAAGCGTGGACAATTAGAATGAATCCCTATACAATTTTGTGATTCAATATTCGAAAATTAAGAAAAAAATATGACAAAATTAAGTTGACAAAATAAATCAATAGTACACAAAGGAAATCTCAGGAACGAAGTATAATAAAAACTCGTTAGAGCCATTTTCGACAAAACTTCAAAAAATCAAAATTGTTTTATGACCTCAAAAGAAAAATCGAGTTACTCCTTTAAGCAATCGAACTCTGAAAATCTCTCTAGCTAATTTAAAACAAATAAGTCTACTCTTTAATGATTTAGCTTGATGTACAGTAGACTTTCAGTCCCACCGACTTGAAAACCGAATAACTTTATGACAAAAACCATATTGTTATAGTTCTCGATTATCTTAACGATAAGTTTAATTTTTTTCCCACACAAATAAAATATACATGAAAAAGTTATATCGATGTTTTATCAACAAAAGCGGGTAGATATTGAAATCGAAAAAAAATGGCCGAGAAGTATTAACAAAATTCTTTTTTATTTGAAAGGCTCATTTATACCATTATGTCACCTCTACTAGAGATAACCTCACCCGCAAATCGTTGATATAGAATGTCAATCGTGTATTCTGTGTGGCACGTAGCATAGTCGTCTAGGTACGTATTATTAAATTGGGCCATACAAAATTAGTTATCTCTCTGTAGCGCTCGTCTTTGACGGCCTCACCGCCTCACCAACATAGTTTTCGAAAAAGTATGGACCAATTGCGCCGCCAGCCCAAAATCCACACCAAACTGTAACTTTCTGAGGATGCATTGTCACCTGGTGAACCTTGGGGAGTTGGTTAGTAGGTTGGTTTCTTCACATATACGCAATTTTTTTGTTCTTGTTAATACAGCCATTCATCTAAAAATGCGCCTTTTAGCTTAAAATCATTTTCAGCCAACACTGGCATCTTTTTCCTAACGCTCCGAAGCTCAGTTCTTGTTTATGGCAAGGAATTGACTGCTTCGGGTTCTGTATACACTTTTACGGACCACGACGATGTTTTCGATCTTGCATTAATATTATTAGCTGATTGATTACCGAATCGGTCCTCTCAAATTTGTCCACCAAACTCATAAGGTGGATTCGGCAGAAAATTGTAGGTCCCTTCCATTAGGATACAATAGATCTAAAGGTCGCATTGAATTTAAACCCCAAATTTGTCACCTCCTTTGAACATCTGAATACCATAATGGGAGGGAAATATATAGTTGGTTAAAGCCGCATTCGTGTAGTGTGGCCAAGGAAACTATCCCTAAATTTCACAGTCCCTCTTGACTACGTCGAAAAAAAATTTCTCAAAAACTTCATGCAAGATTTTGATCATTCCCAAATTTTCTTTCCATTATTCCTTAAATCTAAAATTTGCTCAAAAATTAAATCTCCTCGTAAGATAGGTTTAAGCCGATTTTTCTTAGTGTATTATAGTTATAAACAAGGCCGTTGAATTAATGCATCAACTATTTGGGCTTAGTTTAGCCCGAAGTATCAACTTATCAATGTGCGTACAATTGATATGATCATTTCAATTTCAAATGCAAAACAAGACACCATGATGCTAGTGAGAAAAGTCATTAAATCAATGTCCTGTCGCATTTTATTTAGAAGCCACCCAGGAGCATGAGTTTTCTATGCATTCCTGTACCTGTTACCTGGGGTATAGTATATACCAACACCGTATACACACAGGTGACAGTTTACATGTTTACACTAATAAATTCACTTGGATTGAGTAATGTGTTCAATCAGAAGTACGATTTTGTTGTCACAGCCTTATTATTAATTCAACTCAAATGCAGCCTTCCTGGAATATTATACAGCAACGCTAACACTACGGGCATGTCATGGCCCGGATGAAGAGGTTTTGTCAGTAAAATATTTGATGCGCATTTGTGAAAGTACCTGTGCAAGCATATAGACAGTTTTATTGTCAGGGGTATTTTATTTTGTTCAATTTATCTAATTTAAATGATTAATGACGAATCTAGGCAATTGCCAGTGGAATTAAATTGAAACTCAAGTAAAAATTTTGTTTTTTAATATTTTGTTTTTAAGTGTTTGGGATAAATGTTGTTCATTTATGCGCACGGACAATATATGAGATTTGGCTCCAGTGGAAACTGAAATAGAAAAAAAATAAAAATCTGTCATATGGACTCATATGAAAACAATCAATAAGAAAAAATTAATAAAATTTTATTCATTTTTTTTCATATTTCGGGACTTTTTGATGATCGTGTTGGGTCAACTTTAATAGCGAAATTGCCTCAATTTCAGTTTTGGAAATATCTATGTTAAATGGAAAAAACCTCAAAATAAATATTAAATCAATAAAATCCACTAAGCATTGAAATGAACAAAATGGTTCAAAAATGGTCCTGATCGTAATTATTGAAAAATTGCGAATTTTCGAAATTTAAAAGTATAATTCGGCGGCTGTTAAATATCTTGAAAATCTGAATTAATAATAGTACAAGAGTTAGATTTTTCAAAATTAAAAAGCATAATTCTTTATCAATTTAATCAGACTTTTTAAAATTTAAAAGCATAATTTTTTATCCATTAGCCATTTTTCATGACACTGAAAAATTAAAAGCGTCGATAAAAATGAATTAGCGTAATGGATACAGTTATTGGTACCCACCCCTAAGGAAATTTTCATCTTAAAATGTGAATAACTTTTGCATTTAAAGAGCAGTTGATATATTTTGTATATCAAATTAAAATTTGAATTTTTTTTTCTTAACCTTTATTTTAATAATTTCTCTTTTTTAAAAATAAAATGTTAAAAAAGGTAAATTAGAAAAAACTTTCTTAAAACTACAATTATTGCACCCCAAAAATGAATGAAAAAATATGTTTTTCGTAGCAGATTTATAATTTTAATGTAGATCTAGGAATATTTAACTATATTTGGTACACCCACTTTTTGGGATATTCGTCCATATTTTTATGTGGAGAAGAACTTGCTGCATATCATTTTCGTTGTACTTCTTTGTTTTTCGTTCCATTTTTTTGAAACTGAAAATTGTCACTTGATACAGTTATTGGCGCTCTGCCAATAATTATTATTGGCAGTGCCAATAATTAAAGCCCCATAGAATGAATAATTGGCACCCGCATGCCAATATAATTGAACCCCTTCTTTTTTGTGGAACCAAGTATTGGCACCCCTTTTTCTTAAAATTTAACAATTTGTTTAACAAAAAATTGTTAAAATGCTTAACTTTAATATATTTTTTATAACAAAAACTATAAAATTTTATTAAATATAGGTACCATAAAATAATCAAAAATGAACGCTTACCAAATTCTCTTTCCTTGGCGGGAGCACTCAATGTTTGATCATTTTTCCACAACAATAAAACGTTTTGACTTTTGTACTACTTATAAAAACGAATTAAAGAGAAAATTAATAAAAAAAAAACACAGAATTGTGAGGAATTAGAATTAGCTCGGGTCACTAGATTTTATAAAAACATTTTTTACTGAGGGTGTGCCAATTTGGTCCAAAATAAGAGGGTGCCAATAATTATTGTATCCGTTACGTCACCTGGAGTGATTTAAAGAAAGAGTTGTGAGTTCATTAGCGAAAACCTGCAAATAACATAGAACATAGTTCAGTTAACAAATCTAACGAAAATGATTCGCATATACTTTTAGATTGAAGCATCAAAAGAGCCGAAACAAATAGATATATTAGGCGTGTTTTGTTGAGCTTCTTAATGTACACATTAAGTAATGTTACACATTAAGCTTATATTGCACATGTAAATACAACAACAACAACAAGTTAACAGCACATTCACTCTTCAGTAATTTTAATGTATACATTTAGGTACTTTCCAATGAATTTCTTTTCTTAATATGATAAGTTGGTATCTCCACAAGATTTCCATGAATATGTTCGGTAAGTATGGGTATACTCTAGATAAGATTATTCATGTACTCGTAGTTGGCAAATTTATAATAATAAATTATTTATAAAAAAAAACGAAATAATTATAAATAACATTTACTTTGAAAGTAATCCCCGCACAATTTTTCAATTTTGATATAATCGGAATGTGTAATGATAGCTTATGTTGTCAAATGAACTAGTTCATGAACACATCCTTTTTTATATTTTTTTTGATGATATGGCAATAAGAGGTTACTTACTTCTTCTGGAATTTCTTCCAGATCGTTTTCTTGGACAGTTCTTAATGTGAAATTAGGGCGCTCAACAAAACACACCTATTTAATGTTTTAAGGGTTGCTTCGAAGGAAACAAGAAGTATGAGTTTTCAAAACTAAATTTTATTTTGGTAGGATTGGATGATTTTAAAGTTTAATTGGCGCAAAATTTTGTCAAATTTGTAAATATTAGTTTTAGGTGTTTTCAGAAGCAATTTATTGAAAAAAAAAAAAAAAAAAAATAGCTTAGCACAATACTAGTGACAAAATGTTTTAAATTAAGAAAAAGTTAGTAAGCTATTTCAAAGTTGGAAAATTGTTAAGAAGAATCTAATACGAGTATATTAACATTAGGTTGTTTAAAATCTTGCGCCATTATTATTCTAATCTTGGTTTCGCTATCATAAGACCATAATAAATTTCATTTGTATGTGTGACGCACAATTTTAACAAACAAAATTATCGGTTATGGAGTAACTTTCGTTTGAAACTACTTTAGAAGACAGAACTGCAACCAACTTGAATCACAGTGTAGTGATCGAATTCATTAATCTACCTTTTTGAACCATACATTTTTAAAGCAGACGATAGTACCGTAAGGGTAAATGGAGACAGTAACTTAATGTAGTAAATTACATCAGCCAAATTGTGTGTGTGTATTTACATAATGACTTTGTTTCATAAAAAAATGAATTTTAAATATTTCTATTTGTATAGTTTTAAGAACCCATAATTACTCTTTTTTTTCTTAAAGTTAAGAGTTACCAGGAATAATCGAATGATTTTAAGCATCGAGTCATTACTATTCTAGGAATTGTAATAACTATACTAAATAAAATGGACGACTGGATCGCACGAACTTGCTCTTATGTAAAAGTAGGGGAGAGTGAGTACGAAAGTAACACTTTTTACATATTGTGCCATAAGTTGAAAACTAAAAAACATAACAAAATGAAACAAAGTCTATATTAATAAGTTGATATTTAACTACCATAAAATACTTATTTGGTTTCCAACTTTCTCCTTTCTGAAAAATTAAATTAAAAAGAACCTATAATGCAAATCAGAAAATCATGTTCTATATTGCATTAAGAACAAAATGAACTTCGATTAAGGTGCTTTCACTTAATTTATAATTTATTCTTTCAAGAAATATGAAAAAAAACTCACCAAAGAAAAAAAAATCGTTTGTCATTGAATTTCACGTTTTAAATTTTATTTGGCACAGTTCAGTGTTTTCACATTTGGTTTTTTGTGGGTGCATTCAGGACTTAATTGTGAAGAAATCTGTATTTAAAAATGAATGCATACAGCTCATTTTTTTTCGTAAAAATTGAATGTTACAACCAACCCACTGTTACTTTCGTACTCACTCTTCCCTACTATACAAATTATGTATAAATAAATATGTATAAAACATGGAATTAATAAGATAAAAATGTTTAAATGCATGAAATTGCCATCTGATTTCCAGAAAAGTAAGAATTTATGCAAACAAAGTAAGTAAAGTAATTTTTTATATAAGAAATTAATTTAAAATTTTTCAAGAACAAAATTTGGAATGCCAATTTTAAGTTTTTAGTACTATAGTTTTTGGGAAATAATTTCAAAAAATAATCGTTCACACGTTTTGAAGACATTGATGTTTCAAAAAAAAAATTTATTTTCGGTAGCCAAGAAAAATTTTTTCGAATATTTAGACTGAAGAGGGCTCCTTAAAATCTTTAGAGCCATTAATGCTCGAGAGATTAAAATGTTACTGTTATACTCATATTCATATCAATCATTTAAAAGCTCTTTTTTGGATTATATCCAAGAGACTTAACACTTAAGTGTGTTATTGGAGCATCTGCTCAGATATGGGAATTGTACTCGAGCTTTGGACAAATAATAGCCTAATACATTACAGCCAGATCAGAAGGAGTAAAACATTTTTTCCACTGTTGAAGAAAACCTATACACTTAGCAGCGTTTTTGGCGACTTCGAATATGTGATCGTTCCACACAAGGTGGTCTGTGATGCACATTCAGAGAACTGAGAGCTGCTCGGGTTCCTCAACGCAAGTGCCACTCTTGGATAGCGGGGGGTAAGTTACGCTTTAACCACAGAAGACAGTTTGCGTTTTTGAAGAATTTGACAATGCTATCGAGATTATAATTAAATGAGCTTATCATACGCTGCCATTCTAGATCCACATTCGAAGAACAAGGACATGCATCTGGAAAGGAATATGAGAAGCTGAGGGTACTACAATCAGCAAGACAATTGAATGGATTTAGTTTAAGAATGGAAAGTTTCAGACAAAAGATCATTGATAAATATCAGAAAGAGATTCGGAGACGAAACGGAGCCCTGTGGCACACCAGCATTAATATTATGGACTTCAGATTTAAAACCATCCAGTACACCTTGTGTTGAGCGGTTCGAAATTTAGTTTCTATCGAAGAATAAATTCATCAATACCAAATGCACGCATTTTTGATAAGAGAGCTTGATGCCAATTTCTATCAAATACTTTTGAAATAACAAGGGCAATAATCTTACTTTCTCCAAAATGATGTAAAGATTTGTGCCACTGTTCAGATCACCAATGTCCCTATTGCTACGATAGCCATACTGCCGGTCATTGAGAAACTTTCGGTCTTCAAGATGTTTCTTGAGGTAATAAATATAATGTCAGCGTTTCCATGACCTTGGAAAGAAGGGACTTAAGTGCTTGTTGGAAGGGAAAGAATATTTGACTTTTTTAGGACAGATGAAAAAGCTTACGCAATGGTTTTGCCAGCGTAGAAGAACACCTCTTCAGAACAGGGGGGATACTTTCCGGGCCAGCGGATTTGTGTATATAAATATCGTGATACTGAAAGATCTGTTCCGACTTTACGAGTGCGAAAGAAGATTTGTCCCATATAATCATTAACAGGAGGAATCATGACACTATCAGACCGGTTCGAATTGACAGCAAACTGTGCTACACGCAAATTGGCTTTTCTTTGTGAGCTGACATAAGAAGTGTAACTGAAAACGAGCTTAGGAACCGAAGACGAAGAAGTATTTCATACGTTTTTTACAAATGACCAAACATTTTTAATAGCTTTGGGACATTATAGTATTTTTTTGCCGTTATTTTTGGTCATGCAAGAATTTGGTTCTTTGAATATTATTATTACTATGGTCTTTCTAGCTTTTTTAATTTTATTCCGGTTTTCCTCAGTAGGGCTGGCTTTGCAATATCGAAAACTTACTTCTCGAACTCTAGTAACCCCCTTAAAATCTCTTTCGGTTCGATAGATGTTTCCCTATTCGGGATAAAATTTCTCATTCCGAAAAGAATTAAATTTGTGATCATATATGCACTGGAGTCCACGTGCCTTTCGAGGAAGCATAGCAACCAGTTAAAGTTTCTGAAGAAATCGTTAAGATCGTCCCAGTTGGCCTTCTGGTATTGCCAAACGGTTGGGAATTATTTCTCTAATTGGGTTTTATGGGCATGAAAGATCTGCAGATTTGACACATTGGTCGGGAGTGCCAAATGGTGATAAAAAATTTATAGTGTATAATGGTAAAATATCAAAATGTAATGGCTCTTAAAAAACTCGCGGTTTTCGTGCTTGAAAATTTTCTTCGTCTTCACTTTCATCACTGCTAAAGAACATAATTTTAAATATTTTTACAAACACGTCAACTAAACAATATCTACATTCTAACCAGAAATGAGCCGATATTTCCGCACAATCTTCATCTTATTAGTCTTTCTTCATAAATCAGGCTGAATTCGACCAATGGCATTGATTATAATGGCTTTCAGGGCAGCGGTGGGTTTATAGTTTAATGGCACATACATGTGACTTAAGAGGACCTCCGAAGAAGAAGTCTAATAAGTTCAAATAATTAAATGATAGCCAAATTCATTTAATATGTGAACTTTAAAAATTAATGTATTAATAAATGAATTTGTTACTTACCTACTGATAGCCAATTTGGCAGATTCAACAATATGGCCGCAATCACTTGTCAAAGTTTGAGAAATTTCGATTGAAAAACTCTGTTTTTTAAGTAGGCAGTATAGAATATTAAAAAAAAAGAAAGAATTCTGATGATTTCAGTTACAACAAAAATGTTTGAATACCTTAAAACCATCATTTATATTTATGTTAAGGCACCATCCTATAAACCTTTGTTTAAATTTCCAGAAACAAACAACGTATTCCTTACACTCACAAAGAATTTTAAACAAAGAAAACTTTTCGATTCCTCTTAAAGGATGTTTAAATGGTGTTCAGTTAATTGGCTCTAAAAGGACTTGAGGAAATTAAAATCTACCCAGAACCCAAATACCAAGACACGAGGATGCGTGGACAAAGTTTTCTTTTTGTACAATGAAGAAAAAAACACTCTTCACGAATACCATATACAGGGACTTAGTCAGTATGAAGGGGTAAATGAGGAGGGGTCTATACCTTTTAAATTCAACACCGTTTTGTCGCCAAATGCAAATGAATGCGCTTAAAGGCTACATTGAACATTTAAACTAAAAACATCGATATGTTAGCCGGATTGGTTGCACTAGCCCCAGCACCAGCACCAGCACCAGCACCAGCACCAGCACCAACCATATCGAAACCAAATGGGCAAATAGCACGTTCTGCGCTGATCTGGCGCACATATTATCACATTATTGCGACATTCTGGTGGTTGTGGAGCACCACACGTGATTTATCGGAACCGAAAACTTATAGATACTATACTCTCGTCCAGAGATCTTAAATTATCTGTCGATCGCAGCTCACAAGGACTCGTCGTCGTCGTTGTCGTTGTCGTCCAGTTGAGAGCAAAATTCCGTTGAATTGCATGCTAAAGACACGACGACGCTACATAATGCCCAGGAAGAGATTTTCGCCTTTCGCGCGATTCCATCGAGACTTTCTAGACTCTAAGAGCTAATTCCCATCAGCAACAGGTATCTTTACCAAAATGTATAACGATTCAAAGGTCTTAAAGGAGTGTGCCTGCTTCAAGTATTCGTTCACTGTTTATTTTGTTTTATTAGCCCGAGTTCTCTGTATTGATTTCTCGCACCTCAGCGTGTATCTGAGCCCGCTTTACTGATGTCTCGCACCAAAACTCAATCTTTTTGCGTACCTCCTCAATTTACGGATAGATTGGTGTTGCTTAACATGGTCAGGGGGCTGGACGCACACGAGTGTTACGAATCGAGAATCGGCTGCTCTGGCTCTGTCCCTGATGTTCAAAAGGACCAAGCCACTAATAAAGATCTCAGGTGTGAACATTTTATTTCGCATTTAATTGATGACATTGGTGAGGAATTTTTCGGTGGTATTTTTGGTTTTCGGTTAACAACAACGATGATGCTGTCGAGCAGTTGGTGCTGGGATTTATTTATTTTATTTTAGGCTTATTTTTTGCATCTTGTCGCTCCCTTGTCGTCGAGTCCAGCATTACGAGTATTTCAAGTCGAACGATCTAAATCGCTTAATTTTCTGCTGTTTGCGTCTTCGAAGCCATCTGGCTTAAAAGTCTCGTGAATGTCGGTTGCAGTGTATAATTTTGTATGACAAAACGATAACAAGGCTTTAATTTTGTGAAACAATGAATTTATACGATGTTATGGTCTTATGGATGGTCTTTGGAAATCGAGAAAACAAATGTTTGAAAAATAAGGCGGGGCATACAATGTTAATTCAGATTAAGAATTCCTTTGAGGTTTACAACAAAACTTTTAACTTACGAGTAATTTGCCTTTATATTTGTATCCTATGGCAAATAGAGTAACTTGGGAATGGCGTTCAGTAAATAAATCTATAAATCTTACATCTATATATCTATATAAATAAAAATGAATCGCAAAATCTGTTGCTAAGCGTTAAACTCAAGAACGGCTCGACCAATTCGCCTAATTTTTTTTTTTTTTAATTTTTGTTAAGGTTCATGGAAGGTTCTTATGGAGAGAAAAAACGTTTATTGTGGTTGTGTGAAAGTTAAGTGTTACAAAAAATCGTTTGCTTATTGAAATACACTGACTCAAAAAAAATAAAATAAAACTTTATAGCTAAGGAAATAATTTCTTCATTTAAATAATAATTAATAATTCTACAACAAACAACAAAATTAACGAGAATAAGAGAACTTTAAATAAGGGTAATCTATATACACACAGTCACAAAAGTAAGTAAAAGTAAATTGAATAAGCATATGTTATGAAACATTTGGCGTACATATATTTTTTAGAAAATTTTATCCTCTTTTCGTAAAATCAATTATCAAAACATTTTTTTTAAAAATGGCTTAGATATCAACTTAAAACTAAAACTCTCTCAGAATTTTGATCACAAAAGTAAGTATACACTAATAGAAATTACAACATTTTTAACTTAATATTAGAATTTAGTAACTTGTTGGGTAATCTTTTGATTTAATTACGGCGTTTATTCTCGATGGCATCAACGAAACAAGTTTTTGGGTAACTCTAAGGCTATTTTGTTCCATTCTTTTTGAAGGATCCTTTTAATCTCTACTTTTGATTTTATCTCATGTTTGCGTATTTGACGCTCCAGATGATCCCATAAATGCTCAATAACATTTAAATCTGGCGATTGAGGAGTTGTTTTGACTTGTCTTCGCACATTATATAGCAGCCATTCTCTCACGATTTGCGAAGTATGTTTGGGGTCATTATCTTGTTGAAAGATGAATGACCTCTCACAACCTAGTTTTTGTGCACTTTGATGAAGATTATTTTTTAAGATGTCGAGGTAACCAAAACGATCTATCGTACTCTCAATAAAAACCAGGTTACCCACTCTAGATGCCGCCAAGCACCACCAAACCATAAGGGAACCACCACCATGTTTAACAGTTCCAGTCAGATGGTTAGGATCTAACGCCGTATTAGGTTTTCTTCACACTTTTGCACGTCCATCAGAGCCATGGATGTTGAATTTGCTCTCGTCAGAAAATATAACGGTATTCAGAAAGCCAAATCGGTCTGAATAAGACTTCTGGCAATCAATCAATCCGCTTTTGGTAATTGACCTTGCTAATGAATGGTTTTTTCCTAATAGCACAGCCTTATACCCGACTTCGTAAAGGATGCGGCGTATGGTTTGGATACAGCATGACTTACCTGTCTCTTCTTCTATCTCGTCCTGCAGTTTTGGTGCGCTTATTTTCGCATTTTTCTTTACTTTGCGAATTATTAGCCGCTTCTCATGTTCAGAGAACGTTCGCAGGCGGCTACTGCGAGCCGTGTTCGTAACTGTTCTACATTGTTTCTGCTATTCCAATATTTTTGGACGGTTGCTGGGCTTATATTAACAAGTACAGCTATATTCCGAATCCACTTTCCTTCACTTGAGTAACTTAACTATTAATTTTTGTAAGTCCAAGGAGAGCTCTTTTCCACGTGGTGCCATTTCTAATTTTAAAAGGAATAATTTGAACTGAAATAGGCTAGTCTAGTAGTTTTGCCTTACCTTTTTAATAAAAAAAACAAAAAATCGACTCAAAAGTTTTTATTGATGCAACATCACATAAGAAAAACTGTCTGTATACTAACTTTTGTAACCTATTTTTTTTACCCGTGATTACAAATATTGAGATAGCAAAGAAGTGGATACAAATTGTATCGTTATTTTGCTTAACAGCAGTAATGTGTATGACAAGACACTTGTGCCATATGCAGAGAATAGATATGGATTTGATATTAACGGTATTTTTTCGTCTATTTACGTATTAGCTTGGTTGTATACTTACTTTTGTGACTGTGTGTAAATAAAAACGAAAACCAATTGTGGTTTTATTTGTCGAGTGTGTTTGCTTTTAGAACCATGCCGCCTATTAAACGCGGGCGCAGCAATTTGAGTCGAAGAAATCGAAACGCTAGAAACCACCTTATGTTCAATCAAATCGGACTTCACTGCAACGTGAAGAGCGAAATGAAATTGAAAGGATTAGGATATTACAAACGCGAGCAACGCGTCGTGTTCAAACTGCTTTCACAGTTTTACGAGCGGCTTTCAGTTACGATGTTTCAATTGACTACAGTATGTATTAGGTTCGTTCGTTCAACTTTACCCAGGTTTTGTTGACAACGCTCAGAGTTGTCAACAAAAACTGAGGTTTTCGGTTTTCAAAAAACACCCAAGGGCTGTCAACTGTTTTGTTGACAACTAAAAGACAACAGACAAAATAATTTTGTGCTCTGATAAAACTTTAAATTTGTTATAAATAAGTTTTGAAAATGAACGAAAACAAAAGAAATACATATATGAAATCTCATATGACTTTTGACATTTTGACCATTACCTGAACTTGCCCCAGCAATATACCTCGATCTACTTCAGGGCGAGTTCAGGGCAACCCCAGGTCTCAATAAACACAGAGTTTACTCACCAGGGTGACTTCAGGTTTTTCCAAAAACGATTTAGGGCGACCCCAGGGTGACTTCAGGGCTCAACGAACAAATCTATTATCATGTGCCACCGAATTGTACAAACTGTTTGTCCATGTTGAATGACTTTCATTTAGACATTATTTTATTGACAGATGCTCAAACTAATAAAAAAGTTAGTTCAATGAATTATTACTCCTATCGCCTGATGGTTCATGAAAATGAAGACATCATGTGCTTGATGATGTCGAACAAATTATTATCTCAATTAGGAATGGCCGCGCCTAATCGCCCAATGCACGACGCTTTTAATCAAGAGTTGCATCGTGAAAAACTGTGCGATCTCGATGCTTTAAGGGAATCGGTTCGAATAAATGTTCCGTTGTTGAACAAACAACAAAAGTATGTATTTGATACAATTATGAAAGTTGTAAATGATGGAATTGGAGGATTTTACTTTTTGGATGCTCCTGGTGGTACAGGAAAAACATTTTTAATTGCATTGATTTTAGCAACAATTCGCTTACAGAATGGAATTGCACTCGCACTTTCTTCGTCTGGTATTGCAGCTACATAGTTGGAAGGCGATCGAACAGCCCATTCAGCGCTAAAATTACCATTGAATACTCAAAGCAACGAAACTCCGACTTGCAACATTTCGAAGAACTCTGTAATGGCAAAGGTTTTGCAGCAATGCAAGTTGATAGTATGGGATGAATGCACGATGGCACATAAAAAGTCTTTGGAGGCATTAGACAGAACTCTCAAAGATCCGCGAAGCAATCAAAACCAATTCGGTGGAGTGATGATTTTGTTAGCAGGAGATTTTCGTCAAACATTACCAGTTATTCCACGGTCTACACCAGCAGATGAACTGAATGCATGTTTGAAGTCGTCCATTTTGTGGACAAAAGTTAAGATACTAAATTTGAGCAAGAATATGAGTGTCGAATTGCAAAATGATCGATCTGGAGAAATATTTTCAAAACAACTCATTGACATTGGTAATGGTAAAATCCCTGTAGATGTTATGAAAGGCTGCATTACATTTCCTGTCAATTTTTGTCAGTCTACAGAATCAAAAACTGAGCTTATAGAAAAGGTGTTCCCAAACGTAGCTCAAAATTACAGAGATCATTGTTGGTTGAGTGAACGAGCTATATTAGCTGCCAAAAACACGGATGTAAATGAAATACATTTCAAAATCCAAAATGAAATTTCCGTTGAATTAAGGACATATAAATCAATTGATTGCGCAACTAACCAAGATGATGTCGTCAATTATCAACCAGAATTTTTAAACTCATTGGATTTGCCGGGGTTACCTCCCCATAATCTTCAATTAAAAGTAGGATCGGTGGTCATAATGCTAAGAAATATCAACAAACCGCGACTTTGTAACGGCACACGGTTAGCAGTAAAAATATTAATGAACAATATGATACTCGTAGAAGCAACTACTCTGAGGGGAAAATATAAGGGAGAGGATGTATTGATACTACGCATCCCAATGGTACCAACTGACGTACCGTTTGAATTTAAACGACTGCAATTTCCAGTGCGGCTTGCTTTCGCTATGACTATAAATCAGTCGTTGAGTGTTGGCGGCGTCAATCTGGAAAACCCATGCTTCTCTCATGGACAGTAGTATGTTGCCTGCTCTCGCGTCGGAAAACCGGCTTCATTTATTTTCGCGCCAGGTAATCAAACAAAAAATATTATGTACGATAAGGCATTACATTGAAAATACCAGATTATGACTACTACTACTAAAGTCTTGCAATTGACAAAATAGAATAGGACACTTATAATTGTAAGTAATCGTTGTTTATCATGGAGACATAAATCTATAAATATGAAAAGTGATCACTCCTAAATATGTTTTATTACCTACTGTTGTTGTTGAAAAAAGGGCAGAACAACGTCTGCCGGGGAAGCTAGTAAAATAAATAAATATTCGACTTCTCTGATTATTTGTATTATATATTAAAACTAATATTCTGTAGCTTCCTTGTTTAAAAGTACTTGAGGACATAATCGACTTTGATATTGACAATAGTATAAGCAAGGTCAGCTATGCATTTGGAATGCTTTGTCCAGTGTCGGAAATGCTGTGGCAAATATCTCGATCAGGCTTACAGGGCATATAGTTAATCGCTTTATGTACTTGAAGTGTAGATGAGGCTCATTTTAAGAACTGCTTGTAAACTAACATAAAGATGGCTTTAAGGGTGACCAACTAAAAAAAAAGGAAAATCCTAAAAAGAAGTTGTTATTTTTGAAAAAAAAAAAACAAAATATATTCTTGATTGTTTCAGATCAATGCCTCATTGATGATTCAAATGTTTTTAACTTTCGGTCTTAGATCAGCTTTGGCAATTTATATATCAAGATAAATTTTTTAAAAGTATAAATCAGTTAGTATGATATAGATTTTGTAAAAAAAAACACTTTTAAAGATTTAAGAAAAAAATTGAAAAACACCAAAATATGTATATTTATTAATTTTAATCTAAATGTTGCAGGAGAGATATTTTATTTATAAAAAAATTAGTATAATTATTAGACAATTTTTATGTGCAAAAATTAAGAAAAAGAGTAAACAAAAATAAATTATAGATGCAATTAGGGTTTTAAATAAAACAGCCAAAAATCCAAAACCATATGAACAAGTTACTATGCTGTGAGAGGCCATGAGTTTAATTTTCAGAAATTTCAACTTAGATCATTACTTATGGGACACCCTTTTATATTGATATCGAATTATGTGTTCAGGGAGATTGTACCGTACCATTCAATTTAGGCGACGACGTATTCCAACAGTTTCGTCTATACCCGAAATCGGTGAATTAAACATAGTCTTATCTTAAATTATTATCAATAAAACTGCTGAAGCTGGTAATCTTGAAGGCAAGCTATTCAAAGCTATTACTTAATTATAGAAATATGTAGCAGTTCAGTAGTTCAGATACAAAAAAAAAAAATTTCTTCTAAACTTCAGCATTTCTTACCCGACCCTCAAGAAAGGAGACTGTCAAAACAACGCTGACTACAGAGGTATTAGTCTCCTTAACATCGCCTTCAAAGTATTTTCTATCCTTCCTATTATCAACGACCTGATTGATTCATTTCGTTGTGGTCTTAGGACGGAAAAGGCGTAAATATTCACATTACGGCATATAAACGGGCCAACATCTTTTCACTGGTTTTACCATATCGCTTGTGCATAGTGTAAGAATAGACAATTCACGCTGCTCCATCATGGTGGACAAAAAAGCTAACGATACCTTTATTGTCAAACGATTGAAAGGAGAGTTTAAAGATCTTGAATCAACACTAGAGATACAATCTTTTAAAAATACGCCCAATAACTCGCATTTGTCGACGAATAAAGAATAAAGTCAGGGGCGGTTTTGTGAGTATTGAATTGAAAATTTTTTAGCATACATTTTTAGTTTTGTTGACCGTGTTCGCAAACGTCAATTGCATTTGCAAGAATATTCACTGACGTTGATCAAATAGATTTTATGCAAGCAGGATGATTGCATATTTGACGACAGCAATATTTTCGTCAAAAAGTGAAGATTATTTGACGATCAAATTGACGTTGATTTGACGTTTTCGAAAACAGCCAACTTGATATGCTAAAGTGCAGATATGTATGTAGCTAGTGACGGACCTGGTTCCGAAAATCTTGTTGGTTAAGGATCTAGTTCTCTCCGGTCTGTATTGTTACTCTATAAGTAACTAAAATTATCTCATTATAACGTCGTAAAGCATACAATTTAATACCCTCATCAATTAAAAAAGTTATTTCTCCTATGTTACATTCGCATGTACTTTCAAATATTTCTTTTCGTTTTTATTTGGATATTTTAACGGAGTCATTAATCAGAACCATCTACATATAGGTTACAGTTATGTTAATATAATCATGGTCTTGGGACATTTACAAGAATTCGTAGGACTTTTTTATATTTTTCACTTTTGGTGTCAAAAATCATTGTCTTAACTTTGTGATGTGCTTTTTGCTTTCCAGCCGAGGTTTTGCTCGTCGGTCTTGCCAGGGTCGTCCTGAAGAAAACACGAAACTCCAGATTTCAAGGTCTTCAAACCTTATTACAAAATCTTTATTGGAAATAACTCTTAAATCTATAACATACAATAATCTGCTACTAATATTTCACTTAATTCAGGAACTGGAACGGTTCACGGGCATCAATCTTTCTGGCTTCTAGTCTAGCTGCTCTGCATCAGTTATACTGTTAATGTTCTGGATCTGGTACTTGATTACGGATATTCTGGCTTCTGGTAATTCGGCTACAAACGGGCCCTTTCATTCGGATATCTGGTTTCTGACGGGATCTTTAGGTATAACGCCCCTGGTGGCACTAAACAGCAGGCTAAACGCTCTGGTAGATCAGCAGGTTCAAGGCCCCTGGTGGCACTAAACAGCAGGCTAAACGCTCTGGTAGATCAGCAGGTTCAAGGCCCCTGGTGGCACTAAACAGCAGGCTAAACGCTCTGGTAGATCAGCAGGTTCGAGGCCCCTGGTGGCACTAAACAGCAGGCTAAACGCTCTGGTAGATCAGCAGGTTCAAGGCCCCTGGTGGCACTAAACAGCAGGCTAAACGCTCTGGTAGATCAGCAGGTTCAAGGCCCCTGGTGGCACTAAACAGCAGGCTAAACGCTCTGGTAGATCAGCAGGTTCAAGGCCCCTGGTGGCACTAAACAGCAGGCTAAACGCTCTGGTAGATCAGCAGGTTCGAGGCCCCTGGTGGCACTAAACAGCAGGCTAAACGCTCTGGTAGATCAGCAGGTTCAAGGCCCCTGGTGGCACTAAACAGCAGGCTAAACGCTCTGGTAGATCAGCAGGTTCGAGGCCCCTGGTGGCACTAAACAGCAGGCTAAACGCTCTGGTAGATCGGCAGGTTCAAGGCCCCTGGTGGCACTAAACAGCAGGCTAAACGCTCTGGTAGATCGGCAGGTTCGAGGCCCCTGGTGGCACTAAACAGCAGGCTAAACGCTCTGGTAGATCAGCAGGTTCAAGGCCCCTGGTGGCACTAAACAGCAGGCTAAACGCTCTGGTAGATCGGCAGGTTCGAGGCCCCTGGTGGCACTAAACAGCAGGCTAAACGCTCTGGTAGATCAGCAGGTTCAAGGCCCCTGGTGGCACTAAACAGCAGGCTAAACGCTCTGGTAGATCGGCAGGTTCAAGGCCCCTGGTGGCACTAAACAGCAGGCTAAACGCTCTGGTAGATCAGCAGGTTCAAGGCCCCTGGTGGCACTAAACAGCAGGCTAAACGCTCTGGTAGATCAGCAGGTTCAAGGCCCCTGGTGGCACTAAACAGCAGGCTAAACGCTCTGGTAGATCGGCAGGTTCGAGGCCCCTGGTGGCACTAAACAGCAGGCTAAACGCTCTGGTAGATCAGCAGGTTCAAGGCCCCTGGTGGCACTAAACAGCAGGCTAAACGCTCTGGTAGATCAGCAGGTTCGTGGCCCCTGGTGGCACTAAACAGCAGGCTAAACGCTCTGGTAGATCAGCAGGTTCAAGGCCCCTGGTGGCACTAAACAGCAGGCTAAACGCTCTGGTAGATCAGCAGGTTCAAGGCCCCTGGTGGAACTAAACAGCAGGCTAAACTCTCTGGTAGATCGGCAGGTTCAAGGCCCCTGGTGGCACTAAACAGCAGGCTAAACGCTCTGGTAGATCAGCAGGTTCAAGGCCCCTGGTGGCACTAAACAGCAGGCTAAACGCTCTGGTAGATCGGCAGGTACAAGGCCCCTGGTGGCACTAAACAGCAGGCTAAACGCTCTGGTAGATCTGCAGGTTCAAGGCCCCTGGTGGCACTAAACAGCAGGCTAAACGCTCTGGTAGATCAGCAGGTTCAAGGCCCCTGGTGGCACTAAACAGCAGGCTAAACGCTCTGGTAGATCTGCAGGTTCAAGGCCCCTGGTGGCACTAAACAGCAGGCTAAACGCTCTGGTAGATCTGCAGGTACCGAAGCCCCTGGTGGCAATTAGGACATTAAACTTCGAATTAAGACCCCTTACCGCTGGTGGGGGGAAGCCTTAATAAGAAATAGCTGGACAATCTCACCTACCTAACTTGTCTTCATACGAAACCCCTTACCACTGGTGGGGGGAAGCTCCGCAAAAAGCAAGGGAAGCTAAATGACCAACTCGTCTATACGTCTTGTCTACGACTGGACTTCAAAAGATTTATTCAATCGATCTACTGTGCCGCCTGACTGTATGTATGAGCGAGGTGAGGTGATTTTCGTTCACCCGAGTAGGTCCTCTTGATAGTTTTTCAGTAGAAACTGAATGTGAACTGTATGGGTGGCGAACGAAAAATATTATTGTTTGATTTTTGCGTGACGTCATATGCCTCTGGTGTGTGTGAATCGTATTCGGGCGAAGTGTAACTCTTATTATAATTCTCGGTGTTAATACAGAAGTAGTATAAAGTGGAGCAGCATGGAACGCTTCGTTACATACCCCTCCTCCTTCGGAGACGAGAACCCTCTCGTCTTGAAATTCGCTTCAACTGGAAAACAAAATTAAATTCATTCTTTTTTAAATATTTAACTTACCAATCATAAGAAACTTTAAATTACTTCATAAAAAAAATCAAAATTGTCGGAAACTTAAATCAACTTTAAAACTAGAACTTCAACATTATTTATGCATTATTAACTTAAAAAAAAAGTCTTAATTAAAAAAAATTTTGTCTGGTGAATTTATGGCGAAAAGGTTGCTCTCTTCTTGACGCCATTTTTACGGTGGGTCAGAATGGCTACTCCTGGCTTAATGATTCTGACTTCTACTCTTCCATAGCGCCCTACAATCGTAAACCGTTGGCGTCTATACCGGGGATTGTATATCGGATGTTTCTTGATGGAGATTCCCATGAAAGGGTCATCTTGCGGACGTGGTTTGCTTACTCGTTGCTCGGTCTTACTGGTTCGGAACTTAAGATTCCGTACGGATATTGACGGAATTGAATTATAAATGTAATCATTGGTACGGTGTCTGGCGGCGGTTATCATGTGGCTGGCAGCTGGTGCGAAAAGGACCGATAAAGCGGTCGATGCCTTGGCAGCAGAGGCGGCGGCGGTATTCGGTGTAGTGGCTGGCGGTAAGGTAGTCGTAACGGTAGATGCGGCGGACAGAATGGAAGAATAAGGCCATCTGGTACTAGCGCGTTTCTTGGTGGCCGCGGCGATGGGCATTTGTATCTTGGGTGGTTCATATGAACGTTTGGTTGGGGCAGCGTTATGTGGCTTATGATTAAAGCGCCTTATTCCAACCTTTTTGGGATTGGTAACAGCAGCAGCAGTTGACAGCTCAGCTGCAGAATGGTCCTGAGACGATGTTGTTGGCCTTTTGCGTGGCCCAACTGTTCTCCCTTGGCTAGACCTCACTCCAGGACGCATTTTTGCTGGTCGCGTAGGTTGCCTGTTCCATGGCTGATCGGTATTTTTGCTGTTTGACTGCTCCATTTGAGTTGTTGATTGCTCGGCGGTTGTGAACTTACTTTTGGCTAGCTTGCCTCCGTCGTTCTTTTTATTTTCCGGTACGGCTAATCCTTTAAGATCTTTTAAGTTTGATCGAACTTTACTGCTTCTCATTAATCTTTTCGGCACCACGATACTGGTAGAGTCATATGAGGTGACTTCGCACGGGTCATCATAGCGACGTGCTAATATTGTACTGGGCGGACGGTCGAGCTTTTGGATATCGATATCAAGCATTCCGCCAAGGAATTCTTCTCGTTTCCGTTCTCCTCTTACTAGACGAAGTTGGTTCCGGTATTGTTCTTGAACGTTACTTATCAGAGGAATTTCTTTACCACGTAGAGTCATCTTGAAATTCGCACTTGATAGCAGGTCTACGCCAATAACCATATCCTCGGTGAGTTGACTCATGTACGTTAGTTCACCCTGAAGTGGCTCATCATTGATGTACAAAATCAAATTATAGTGTTCTCGGCTAGCTACAGGTTTTCCATTTGCTAGCTGCGTGAACTGTCTGTGATATTGGATTGGTACTTTGTTTCTATGTAAAATTCGGCGGGTCTTTGCATTAATGAAAGACTTGGTAGCTCCGGTATCCAATAATGCCATAACAGTTTGATCATAAATTGTTACTGGTATGAAACATCTGGGATCTTTTCTTGGTTTCAACACCTCTGGCGGTGGCCGTTGCTTAAAAGCTTGTACTTCGGCTTCCTGGTACTGGTTTGGTTTTCCTAGTAGTGGTTCTACATTATCGCTTCTTAAATCTTCTGGTTCTTTTATAGCTGGTCTGGTGTGTCTGGACTTTCTTTTCTTTTCTTGTCGTATCGGTAGTTCACTTAGCGAGTTCAGTATAGATGCTTGATGTGGGTGACAGGTACAATCATCGGTCAGGCGGCCATCTTCACCGCAGAAGGAACAAAACAGCCGGAAAGGACGACGGCAGTTACTCTTCGTATGCCCACGCTGCTTGCAGTTCCAGCAGTGGGTTGCTCGATCATACTGAATGGTGGGTACGGCGGGTCGGTCAAAACTACTTCGGTTAAATGATACTCTCGGCGGCGGCGGTATGGGACGGTTATTATTAAACGACCGCTGGTTTGTTGTGGATATTGCGTTTACCCCTGGGTTCGGTCGTGATGCAGGTTGGCGTTGATTCCGGTCTTGGCCCTGTATGTACTCGTACTCTTCGGCTAACTTCATCAGTTCGTCTAAATTCTGGAAGTCTCGTCGCTTGATGTACAAGTGGTATTCTGGACGAAGGCTATCATATATTCGGTCGACACTTTCCGAAAGATTCATACGGGGGTGCTGGTGTATAAGGTATTGAGTTGCCTGTATAAACTCTTTAGCTTTCTCTCGGGTACCTTGTTTTCTCCGCATGATCTCGTCCTCTAATTTATAAATAAAACGGACTGGCAGGTAATGTTCCAGGAAACATGTGCGAAAATCTTTCCATGTTCTAAGTCTGTCTCGATTTAATCTATACCACTCTAAGGCTGTTCCTCTGAGGATTTCTGGAAGGGCTTTTAGCAAATCGTCTGGACGGATGTCGTAGCACTCGGTCAGCTCCTCAACTCTCTCCATAAATGCTAACGCATTTCCCGAAGAATCAAATTTTAACCCCCACTTCCTTACCGTATTCATGACCTCGGCATCGTGACTAGGAGTGAATCTGGCGACTGGTCCACTTGCAGTTTGAACTTCAGGCTGTCGACTGCGAACGGTGGTAGCATCTGGGATAACGGCGGGGTGTGATTCGAGAGGCTTAGAATATATCTGACTAGGGCCGGCCATGTTTGGAACTGGACGGGGTGGAACTTGGAAAACGATTTCCGTGTAGTTTGGAGATTTCGGTATGTCAATATCTTCGGTCCCTTTCGAACTATATGGTGCTGGAACTATGTTGTCTTCTTCCTTGTATTCTCGGTCAGTAGTAGTTTTTACAATTTCCTCACATAAATTTTGTGTGGATTTTCGTTGTCGGGCTTCTTTAATATAAGCGCTGAAGCGGGCTCTCAACGCGGTGATCGAACCGTCTGTCTCTATTCCTAGCTGGCTCATTCGCTCCATTAACTCTTGTTTCCTTAAGAGATATATGGCTCCTAGGCTAGCGAAACAATCGAATTCCTCTTCGTTATCAGACATTTTGAACTGGTTCTTGTCGGGCGGCGGCGGCGGTTGTATGTTATAGTTTGAGTTTTTCAGATTTTGTTCCTTACGGGGTTGGACCTTATAGGTCCCTGCTCGGGCGCCAATTTGTGATGTGCTTTTTGCTTTCCAGCCGAGGTTTTGCTCGTCGGTCTTGCCAGGGTCGTCCTGAAGAAAACACGAAACTCCAGATTTCAAGGTCTTCAAACCTTATTACAAAATCTTTATTGGAAATAACTCTTAAATCTATAACATACAATAATCTGCTACTAATATTTCACTTAATTCAGGAACTGGAACGGTTCACGGGCATCAATCTTTCTGGCTTCTAGTCTAGCTGCTCTGCATCAGTTATACTGTTAATGTTCTGGATCTGGTACTTGATTACGGATATTCTGGCTTCTGGTAATTCGGCTACAAACGGGCCCTTTCATTCGGATATCTGGTTTCTGACGGGATCTTTAGGTATAACGCCCCTGGTGGCACTAAACAGCAGGCTAAACGCTCTGGTAGATCAGCAGGTTCAAGGCCCCTGGTGGCACTAAACAGCAGGCTAAACGCTCTGGTAGATCAGCAGGTTCAAGGCCCCTGGTGGCACTAAACAGCAGGCTAAACGCTCTGGTAGATCAGCAGGTTCGAGGCCCCTGGTGGCACTAAACAGCAGGCTAAACGCTCTGGTAGATCAGCAGGTTCAAGGCCCCTGGTGGCACTAAACAGCAGGCTAAACGCTCTGGTAGATCAGCAGGTTCGAGGCCCCTGGTGGCACTAAACAGCAGGCTAAACGCTCTGGTAGATCGGCAGGTTCAAGGCCCCTGGTGGCACTAAACAGCAGGCTAAACGCTCTGGTAGATCGGCAGGTTCGAGGCCCCTGGTGGCACTAAACAGCAGGCTAAACGCTCTGGTAGATCAGCAGGTTCAAGGCCCCTGGTGGCACTAAACAGCAGGCTAAACGCTCTGGTAGATCGGCAGGTTCGAGGCCCCTGGTGGCACTAAACAGCAGGCTAAACGCTCTGGTAGATCAGCAGGTTCAAGGCCCCTGGTGGCACTAAACAGCAGGCTAAACGCTCTGGTAGATCGGCAGGTTCAAGGCCCCTGGTGGCACTAAACAGCAGGCTAAACGCTCTGGTAGATCAGCAGGTTCAAGGCCCCTGGTGGCACTAAACAGCAGGCTAAACGCTCTGGTAGATCAGCAGGTTCAAGGCCCCTGGTGGCACTAAACAGCAGGCTAAACGCTCTGGTAGATCGGCAGGTTCGAGGCCCCTGGTGGCACTAAACAGCAGGCTAAACGCTCTGGTAGATCAGCAGGTTCAAGGCCCCTGGTGGCACTAAACAGCAGGCTAAACGCTCTGGTAGATCAGCAGGTTCAAGGCCCCTGGTGGCACTAAACAGCAGGCTAAACGCTCTGGTAGATCGGCAGGTTCAAGGCCCCTGGTGGCACTAAACAGCAGGCTAAACGCTCTGGTAGATCAGCAGGTTCAAGGCCCCTGGTGGCACTAAACAGCAGGCTAAACGCTCTGGTAGATCGGCAGGTACAAGGCCCCTGGTGGCACTAAACAGCAGGCTAAACGCTCTGGTAGATCTGCAGGTTCAAGGCCCCTGGTGGCACTAAACAGCAGGCTAAACGCTCTGGTAGATCAGCAGGTTCAAGGCCCCTGGTGGCACTAAACAGCAGGCTAAACGCTCTGGTAGATCTGCAGGTTCAAGGCCCCTGGTGGCACTAAACAGCAGGCTAAACGCTCTGGTAGATCTGCAGGTACCGAAGCCCCTGGTGGCAATTAGGACATTAAACTTCGAATTAAGACCCCTTACCGCTGGTGGGGGGAAGCCTTAATAAGAAATAGCTGGACAATCTCACCTACCTAACTTGTCTTCATACGAAACCCCTTACCACTGGTGGGGGGAAGCTCCGCAAAAAGCAAGGGAAGCTAAATGACCAACTCGTCTATACGTCTTGTCTACGACTGGACTTCAAAAGATTTATTCAATCGATCTACTGTGCCGCCTGACTGTATGTATGAGCGAGGTGAGGTGATTTTCGTTCACCCGAGTAGGTCCTCTTGATAGTTTTTCAGTAGAAACTGAATGTGAACTGTATGGGTGGCGAACGAAAAATATTATTGTTTGATTTTTGCGTGACGTCATATGCCTCTGGTGTGTGTGAATCGTATTCGGGCGAAGTGTAACTCTTATTATAATTCTCGGTGTTAATACAGAAGTAGTATAAAGTGGAGCAGCATGGAACGCTTCGTTACAACTTTTGTCGATGCACTTTCACTTTAGGGTGATTCCATTATAGCGGGTGCAACATTTAGACTCATTTGAAGTACATTTAATAATAAAATAAGCAAAATATTTAATGACATTATTACTTGAAGGGATACATTTTCACCTATTTATTTTTAATCCATTTAGAATTCTGAAATATAATAAATAATTTGGCAGAAGAATTGTTTCAAAGTGCGATCGCGGGTGCAACAGAATTGGCCCGACTTTTCTAGATCATAGTACAAAAACACACAAATTCTGTTAATTGTGAAACATTTATCATGCTATTTTTACATACTTATATTGAACGACGTTGATTTAATCAACTAAATAAATAAAAATATAAAGATAGAAAACAAAAGTAAGCAACGAAATATTAACTTTTAAATCAATCGCGGGTGCAACATCAAATTATCGCGGGTGCAACGCGTCGAACTTAAATTAGTAAACTGATTTAAAAAACTGGAAAAAATATAAAATAAGGCACATATGTAACAAGTCAGTAACCTTCTCTATTAATTATAATTTTGTTTTTTTCAAATACTTCAATATTTTTTCGATATATGTATGTTAGAAGTACTCCATCTTTATCGATATCGGTTAAGGATAACCCCACAGCCTACCTGTACAAGAACGTACAAACCTGGGGAAATAACTTTTGGCAATACTGCTGCTGTAAAAACAGAACGGTATTTTAGAGCATGGATCTAGTGGTAATATAGGTGGTTCAAAAGACCCTGTTGGAGATTTAGAATTTAATGCTTCGTCTTCTGACTCGATAAAAACATCGAAAACTTAACTTCATGAATGCTCATGGTCATTGTGCTCTTCTCGATTCTTAACTTCCGACTTAATCGATTTTACATCTTTTATACCCGGCACTTGTCTGCTAATATTATCCCTTTTATAGAAATCACCTGTCATCCTTCAGTTTTTTAGGCATTGCTTTGGTGGAATCAGTTTTTTTTTTAGATACATTTTTTAACACTTCAACTACGTTAGTGGGACTCCTTGGGCGATTACGTTTCACTTGTGCGACTTTTTCAGTCTACAGGGACTGATGTAATGACTGCCTGCCTTTTTTTTTTTTGTTGCCTGCATTTTTTCGTTTTGTCTGATTCTGGTCAGAATTTCAAAATTTGTATCTGCCTTAATTTTCTCTTTCAATACATCTCTCCACATTAAATCAAGAGTCCTTTTTCTGCATGAAGCTCATCGTTTTTGTTAAGTTTTTGTCAATTTTCTGTAAAGCAGTCTTTTTCTTGTTTCATTTCCATTTAACCATTTATTTTTATACATAAAAGAACAAATTTTATTATATTATATAATTAAAAAAATAACTTGAACAGTAGAAATTATTATTCAAAGCATATTTTATTAATGAAATATAATAAATCACGTTATAATGTTAGTAGTGAATAAGTTGCACTCGCGATCTTAATATTGCGATCGCGGGTGCAACCAATTTAAATCAACGTTTTCTGTCGTTCAACGTACAATATATTCCTAATAACGACTGATTTAATTTTAGTTTTGTTTTCTTCTTACTTTTTGAAAGTTTCAAAACGCTAGCACTTTATTTCTGCCAAAAAAGTAAACTTTTATATCTTTTATGTGGCGGGTGCAACAAACTTACAATGGCTATTTGCAATCAATAATGCTAAAAATATAATAACAAATTCGTACATGTTTTTATGCAAACCATTAAATGGCTTGTTGCTTCATATGTCTATTGAGTAAAGCATAACTTAAAACTGTCGGAAATAGCTATTTTGAGCTTATGTTACCAGTTATAATAATTGCAGTTCGTACCGACTCTTCTTATGATAATGTTCCCAAGCGCAAAAAAAAATGTTCTCTATAAGTTAGGTCTCATTTTTTGGTTTTATTATTAAATATAGTATTTCTACTTTGAATATTTATCAAAAAAAGTAAAAAATATTGTAATTCAAAAATTGGTGTCAAAAATCGTCTATAGCGGAATTGCCCTTTAATATCTCATCTCTTATACAAAGTTTTACTTTTTAAATAACTCAACAACTATCAAATACTAATTTAATTCTCATTTTTTATAAACTAAAGGGAAAACTTCATGAGATTTCAATGAATAATCCAACTCATTTCGATTTCATCCGTTTTACAGTTGAAGCGTTACTAAGCTTCATTAAGTAAAAGTATATAATATATGAAATTATAAGATTCGGTATAGTATATAGGTAAAAATAATCTTAAAGTGTTAAACATGCACTAAGCTCATTCTATAAGAGCCTCCCTTTAATCCATTTAAAGTTACACTTCACATCCCTAATTACGTCTTTAATGTAATTAAATTAGCCAAAGAACTTTACCTTTTCAATTTTTTCCTCATTTTAATTGCAATTAAAATAGCAAAAAACGCATTAACAAACAAAAAAAATAATGACTAGAAAAATAAAAATGAAAAAAAAAAACAAACCGTCAGATAAAATGTATCGAATTATCCATAAGGCAAACTTACTGCATGCACATCGCGTATCTCTAGAATTATCACTTTCCAACTGATTCCCTGCGCGACTGTCAAGATTTCTTATCACTTTGATTGACGACTCACCACAGCTGAAGTGAAGAAGAGGCACTCTACCTATAGTGCCAAAGCGCGGAGGTAGTCAATTCAGCTCCAGCTAAGCACAAAAGTACGAAATGCCAACATATATAAACGAATTCCTCAGCCCATTAATGGAGGACTACATTACAGCTCCTTCCCTTTTAGCCTCACGAAAGTGTTCTTTCCCCACCAAAAACATTGTGGTAAGGTAACCCACAGTTTTGATTTATTCATAGAGCACGCAGATACACTACCAAGTACCAATCCCAACAAAGTACAGAAGCCAATAAGTAGGTGTTTGGCGCGTTCAACTTCTGCAAAACAACATTGCGTGAGAACTCGACTTGATGTTCGCAGATGCGGGAATAAAGAAATGGCCAAAACCGAAACCAGGAGCGCCCCCCCATTAAAATCCAAAATCGGGCATACAAGACGAAGAAGGATTCCCGCCAATGAAGAGTAATAAAATGCAATTTCCTTCAAATTTATATAAATTGACAACAATTGAATCGATCGGAGAATCGGAAGGACGACAGACAGTGGGGCAGACTATATGGTACAGTTTGAGAAAAATAAAATTATTGGAAAGTTTTTATGAGTTGGAAATATTTTAGAACGCATGAGACTAAATATGAATAGATTTTAATTCTTTTCCTATACGTGAGACTCAAGAAATAGAAGTCTGTAAATAGCCGATTGTTTAAATTGACTGGATTTTTTGAATGTCCAAATTTTCACATGAACACCTCATTTGTCAAAAAAATACATTTCGTTGGCAGTTAAAAGATTTTTATATAGGTATAAGAAAAACGTCCAAAGAATCTATAAATCGAGGCATGAACGTTTGATAGTCAGAAATTCCGAAACATACGTTAGAAAATTATTTCGCAAGAAATTAGGTAAAATTTTATTCGAATACATTTCATAGTGTCAGAAAATAAATTAAAAATAAAATTAGCCATATTTATTAATTCAACTAATTTGATTGAATCTTTCAGTCGAAATAAATTTATTAAAAAATAGTGGTTTATGATATTTATCTTCGAGTGTTAAGTTAGTTTAATTTAAATATAATGGCGCAAAATTTTAAACATTTAAAACCTACTCTAAATCAATTTTAGAATGGGAGTCGACTCTAAATATTGAGTATAAAACGAGAACCGACTTTTTGTTAATTTTAAAGGACATAAACTATACTTTAACGTTAAAGAGCTCGTCTTACTTTAACAGCAGCAAATAGCTAGTTTATTAAAAGATAAAGTATACTTTATCCATATTGACAATGGTCATTTCATACCAAAGCAAATCGAAGAAAAAATGTTTACTGATGTTTTATTCGAATTTTTAAAGATGTTTTTTGTAAATTAACTTATAAATTCGAAATAATCGTACGAAAGTGCTCTACGATGAACAAATCTGTAAAAACAAATGTATGTAGGTACATACATATCTTACGTATGCACGCGCGCCGCCGCCGCCAGCTGAGACGAGTATAGCTATATGAATCTGCACCTTGCAACAACAAATTGAGTTTTTATGCTGTGAATTTGCGATTTATACTTTATTTCCATCTAAAATAATGTAAATAACTTATAAACAATCAAAATCTGTACCGAGGTAGTATATAAAATGTACTTTTTTCGGCGAAAAATTATTGGTTTAAAGTTGTCTGTTCTTTTTACTTTTTTTTTTTGTTTTTTGTAGTTGTGTGAGTTATGTATCTGTCAAATTAAGGGTTGTTCAAGGCAAATTGTAAAACCCACATCAGTTAAAAGAGTTGTCTAACGAGTTTAAAATTATGCAAAAGTTAGACGAAGTCTCCAAGCTAAACGACTGCGTTAAGTAGAGTCGCTTTTATTCCTTAAACGAGAACTGTTTAAAATTTTGCGCCAATGAATTGAATATACAGTGGACTCTCGCTAACTTGAACATACGATAAAGAAATTCTAAAGAGGCGCCAAGAATTTAACAAGAAAACTAAAAAAAATGCCTCAAAGATAAACGAAGATCCAAAAATAAAAACGAATACTAATACTCAAGCGACGAGTAAAACTGACAGGAAATATAGTAAAGTTACTATACCCTCAGAAAACATAAAAATAACAAAGACGAACATAAAACCGAAAAAGACGTACGCTCAAGTCACAGCGCCTGAGAAACTTAAAATTAATAAACCTGACTCCGTTCAAAATGTGTTGTCCCTTATAATTGAACGGTTAGAAGAACAAGGGAGAATTAATACAATTATTTTTGAGAAACTGGACAAATTTGAGTCGGCGGCTCTTAAAACACCAAATTTATTGTAAACATGGATCAGTCGTCAGAAAAACTGAAAATAATAACATGGAACGCGAACGGACTTACTCCAAAAATTGAAGAACTAGAAACAGTTCTTCTTAATGAAAAAATAGATATTTGTTTGATCTCTGAAACTCATTTGAAAAAAGACTCGAATTTAAGTATCAAAGGTTATTCGGCTTACCACGCATGTCATCCATCCGAAAGAGCAAGAGGTGGTTCTTCCGTATTTATCAGAGAAAACATCAATCATTCGTTTGAGATGAATATCGAGCTCGATGCAATGCAAGTAACTTCTATTATTTTAAAAGTTAGACACGTTCTTTTTAACATTGCGTCTATTTACTGTCCTCCTCGGTCCAAGATAGACAAACAGGAGTTTAAAGAACTCTTCAATGCATTAGGTCCAACATTTATTATTGGCGGCGACTTCAATTCAAAACATACATTTTGGGGATCACGATGCATCTCGACGAAGGGTAGACAACTCTACAAAGCGGGTACTGAATGTAACGTCGAATTTTTCTCTTCAGGAAAACCAACGTATTGGCCAACCGATTCAGCAAAAACTCCCGACCTTTTCGACTTTTTCATTGCAAGAGGAATTAACAGAAAATATGTGAAAGTAGATGATAACGTCGATTTTTCTAGGGATCACTCGGCCGTAATCCTAACAATAAGCAGTAACGTAATCGAAAAAGAAAAGCCCCTGTCTTTAACAAATAATAACACAAATTGGGACAAATTCAAAGAAGATTGCGAAAACAGTATTATACTGAACGTCTCCCTGCAAACTCCGTTTGAGTTAGAAGATGAAACCGACAAATTTATAAATATTATCCAAAAAGCAGCTTGGGATAATACACCGGTCTGTAGTAAAAAGTCAAGGCAATACGAAGAAAAAATTCCAGCAGATATAAAAGAATTGATTCGCGAAAAACGAAAAGCTCGAAAAACATGGCAGCACTCACGTGCTCCTCAGCATAAATGTGTAGTCAACTTTTTAACAAACAAAATCAAAAACTTGTTACGAGATTTTAAAAACAGAAAGAATTCTTCCTATCTTGAAAGCCTCACAGCAGACAAAAAAACGAATTATTCTCTTTGGAAGAAGTTAAAAGGTATTAAAAAGCCTCAAAAAATGTCGGCACCGATTCGAAAAAATAATTCTGAATGGGCAAAAACTGATCAGGAAAAGGCGGATTTATTTGCTGAGTACCTCGAGGAAACGTTCAAACCATTCGATGGTCAAGAGTTTCCGACAAATGAAGGAGAGTTTCAACCAAGGCCGGACAGTTTATCTATAAGAAACATCACTTTGACTGAACTTATCCAGGAAATAAAACGGCAGAAAAATAATAAAGCTCCTGGTTACGACCTTATTAACAGTCGTGTCCTCAAAGAGTTGCCTAAAAAAGCAATGGTTAAGCTTTTACAGCTCATTAACGCTGCTTTAAGACTTGCGTACGTACCTTCGCAGTGGAAAGTCGCCGAAGTTATAATGATCCCCAAACCGGGTAAGCCACCGAATGAGAAAAAATCGTACAGACCAATTTCTCTCTTGCCTACAACATCTAAAATATTTGAAAAATTGCTTCTTAAACGACTGTTACCATTCATTGCAGATAAACGTTTAATTCCCGAACACCAATTCGGTTTCCGGAAAAAACACTCGACAATCGATCAGGTTTTTCAGATAACTTGTGAAATTGAAAAAGCATTTGAAGAAAAGAAGATTTGCTCAACTGCATTTCTTGATGTTTCCCAAGCTTTCGACAAAGTCTGGCATGACGGGCTTAGATATAAATTAAAAGTCTTTCCAGAGCAAATATATAACCTTCTTGAATCGTACCTAGAAAATAGAATCTTTCGAGTTAAGCAAGGAACGGAGTATTCTGAGTTTAAGGAAATTAACGCTGGCGTGCCCCAGGGTAGCGTCCTTGGACCGATTCTATTTGTTCTCTATACTCGCGATATACCCCAAACAGAAGGTACAACTTTAGCCACTTTTGCAGATGATACAGCCGTACTCGCAATATCAGATTCAATAGAAACGGCGACCTCTAAGCTTCAAATGGCATTAAATAGCATTTCAGATTGGACAAGGAAATGGCGAATTGAACTTAACGAAGCGAAATCCACGCACATAAATTTTACGTATAAAAACGTAAACACCTTACCCATCTATATTAATTCCATGCAAATTCCATATACAAATGAAGCAAAGTATCTAGGTATGACTCTAGACGCGAAACTTAAATGGAAGGCTCATGTTAAAAAGAAACGCGATGAACTCGAAAATAAACTCCGCGAATTGACATGGCTTATTGGAAGATATTCCAATCTAAGCGTGTATAACAAGCTGCTTATTTATAAGCAAGTACTGAAACCAGTTTGGACGTACGGTATACAACTTTGGGGTTGTACCAACGAAAGAAATATACAAATTTTACAAACATACCAAAACAAAGTACTTAAGACAATAGTTAATGCTCCATGGTATGTAAGAAATAGCAACTTACATAGAGACTTAAATATAGAAAGTGTAGAAAACGAAATTAAAAAATTTGCCACAGAACTAAGATCACGACTTAGAGATCATAGAAACAACGAAATCCGACAATCGCTTAGCGAGACGAACGTTTTTCGGCGATTGCACCGAACAAGACCTCTTGATCTAGCGCAACAAAATTAATTTCTCCACTCGAATCTTGTGGAACTTTCAGGTCCTCCCGTTGGGGAGCTTCCTGACAAAATGCGAACGAAACTGCTGCCAAAACTACTTGTTAAGCTCGACTTAGTTGTAGTATCTCTATAGAAGATAAGGGAGGTGTTTTTTTTTAGTCAGTAAAAATCTGACACTACTATAAGCATCGGGCTTATAGTGTCTTCCTGAAGATTTCTCACCTTCCTACGCAAAAAAAAAAAAAAAAAAAAATACGATAACTTAAACAATCCAATAACTTGAACATTCTGTTTTCTCTGGGTTGGTTATGATATTCTGCTTTTTATAATACCATTTTTTAAAATCCCGTTTTTATAATCCTGTTTCTTATAATCCCGCTTTTTTATAATCCCGCTTTTTATAATCCCGCTTTTTAAAATCGCGTCTCTCATAATCCCGTTTTTTATAATCCCTTTTCTTATCACGACGTATAAGCAGTATGGTATGTAAGGGGGGCATGCTGCCCCCCTGCTTGGGCACGCTATAGGATTTGGGGTAGGTGCAAGGTTGGGTATATGCAAAGTTTCTTTAGCATTTAAAGAATCTGGAAAATAACCAACATAAAATTAATAAGTTCAAGCTACGTATTCTAAAAAGACAGGATAAGCGGTATAAGACGGGATTTTAAAAAGCGGAATTATAATAGAACGGGATTTTGAATAAACGGGATTTTAAAAAGCGGTATTTTAAAAAAACGGTATTATAGAAGACGGTATTTTAAAACTTTTTTTGCGAGATTTTTGAAAAACCGGATTATAAAAACGGGATTGCGTTACGCTCCCGTTTTCTCTTTTATGTATTCTCTAGCTTGAACAGTCAATTTTTAAGACGCTTTTCCTTGAACCTTTTTATTGCTGAATCTATAAGTTGAATACTCAAGACATTTGAAACTTTTTAACTTGAACAACTAAATTTTATATCAACAGAAGTTTGAATTTCTTAATTGTAGGTTATTGCATTTGTAATCTGTTTTTGTTATTGTGTATGTTTCTAATGATTTATTAATTTTCCAGTAAATTTTGAGCAAGCAAGAACGTTTAAAAAAAAAATCTCCAGTAAATTTTTTGCAAGCGTTTGAAGTGCGTGTTTGTTTAAAAATTCAAAATGGGTTTCAAAAAATAAAAAATATAATAATAAATTGAATACATATTATAAAAACGAACACTTTTAATTTTTTCAATAACTTGAACATTCCAATAACCTAAACAGGCCTCGTTTCGTTTGTGTTGAGGTTAGCGAGATTCCACTGTATGTATATCACCTAAACAACGTAGAAAATCTATAAGGTGGAGTCAAAAATTCAATATAATTTCGCATTTCAAAATGTTAAAGTTGATAAAATGTTTATGAATAATGAATAATATTTTACTTTCTTGCTATAACTTTCCTCCCAAAATTGTTGCGGTCTTGCAGTAGCCTTAACAACAGAAATACTTTAAGGCCTGCAAAACAAGTCATTTAAAAACTTAAAACTTGAGTTTCAAAGCACTACTCTTCAATGTAAGGATTTCCAAAATATAATGCAAGAAATTGGGTTCGAAATTAATGGAAACAATAATAAACATATCCATTTAAAATGATTTGCTTAGAAATATTAAATAGAAAACATAAACAGAAAGAGGAATCAACAAAAAAACAAGCAATAACTATTCAAAACGATAATAACTGTCAAACTCAAACAAATCTGTCAAACCAAATTTCAGAAGAAAATACATTTTTTGATTACGGAATCCCTTGATTTCGGCGCTCAAATACTGATTCAATGAAATTTGACAGTTAGTAGTCTGATACATAGGAGTTACAGTAATCATACATATGTATATGTATGTATGCATATAGTAACGTTTAAATAATGTTCGTAGATATTGAAAAATTTGACACTTTGTGGTTTCATAACAGATAGGAGGAAAACTATATTTTGACGTATACAAAATATTTAAATCTAATTATACGAGATGGGTCAATAAGTCCCTGAAAATAAAGACAAATGGTGCCACCACCAACATTTTGTTTAGCAAAAAGCATTTTTCAAAATAACGCCCCCATTTTGTCAGACAGATCTCTCAAACAGTTTTGTTGTGGCATAGATGCCTATGAGCATTTTCGATAAAATGGAAAAAAGTGATTTTCGAGTGCTCATTAAATACTATTTTTTACGAGAAAAAGACATCAAGCCAAACAAAAGCTTGACCACTGGTTTACTTAATTTCAGAGAGGTCGTTCCAGCACAAGTAACGTCGAACTTCTGGGCACCCAATCGAGGTGACTTTAGCAGGCGAAATAATATAGGGCTTGATAATGGACGATCGGCGACTGAAGGTGCTCGAGCTTGAAGTGGCCACAGGATTATCACACGATTTTGATTTTACATGAATATTTGGACGTAAAAAAGATTTCGGCAAGATAGGTTGCGGGTTTGCTCACAATCGAAAACAAACGCAATCGTTTGACATCTTCGAAAGAGTGTTTGGCGATGTTCAAGAAATATTCTACCAAATTTTAAGAGAGACCAATGAGCAGTCAAAACAATGGTCTTCTTCTAGGAAATCAAAGCTGAAGAAGTCCAAGATGGCGTTATCGAAAAGCAAGTTCATGGCGACAGTTTTTGGGAATTGCGCGATATTATTCACATCCATATGTTTGTATTAGTCTCGAAAGGGTAGAAATATTACCGGCGGCTATAACGCAGAGCTGCAAAGAAGGTCAACGCATCGGCACATGACGCTCAAGTTCGTAGTCGCAACGCAATGCCAAAATTGCATGAGTTAGGTTACGAACACCTCCATCATCCAGCATACACTCCAGATTTAGCCTCCTCCGACTATTTCTTTTTTCAAAGCATGAAGAAACAGCTCGGAGATCATCTTTGAAAAAAATTGCTTATTTTGAGAGTCTCAAGAATTCGTATTATTTTAAGGGCATAAAAAAACTGGGAGAAACGTTGGATAAAATGTATCCAGCTAATAGGAGACTTTGGAATTTCTGCCGAAAAGAGCGTTCCTTATTTAATTTGCGGGGAGTTATTGTACCACCTTCTATCATTGCAATTCCATTGATAATATAGCCATCGTGCAATTTAATTGAACAGGGTGTGCGGAGTGGAATATATTTAAACCTCCGGTTGTTATTGCCAGGTTGTCATATCTTAGACACCCATAGTGCCATATAGATATTTTTTAAATCTCAAGAAGCGTGAATCAAAATTCTTTACTTGTGTGTTGAAAATAAAAATGGCCATTTTTTTAGAAGAAGCGAACGTCGATAGGGTTACCGGTCCAGGTATTATAATTACTATACGGAAGCTGTTACAAGTGCAGTCAATGTTGCCCTTTTAGATAAGGATCCTTCGCTGGTGGTCAAACTTGAGACAGGTCTTGAAAACTAAATTTGCCGCCAATAGCTGAACTTCTTAATTGGACTAAGAATTTCTGACATAACATATTTTTACACGTTTCACATTTCATATTCATATAGCAAAGATATACATTCTCACCAGAATTGGAGCCCATATCCATAGCTGGGCATTAACTCGTTAATCCGTTAATCGTTAATTAACGAAGTTAAAATTTTGATTAACGGATTAACTTTTAAGTTAACTTTTAAAAATGTTAACGGACACGTTAAATCCGTTAATCCACATTAAGTCCGTTAATCGTTAATCCAATGCCTACTATTTACCGCGCGGCGCGAAAAACAGGTTTAGACAAGTATGAGACAAGTGCCGTCCGGCGCGCGCCTGCCGCGGGTGAAACAAAAACAGCTAGGTAAGTATTATATTTTGACGGCGCGTGCGAGTGCGAAAACTGCGAAGAGATTCGTTTCGTTTGATCATTTCATTATGCCGGTCGTCCACTATGTGCGCGATAAGTTCAACCAACTTCGTTCAACTTTTTATTCAACTCTTTGATCAACTGCGTTTTCGATATTGTTGCTCAACCCGTTGATGAACGAGTTGATACCTTCGTAAACCAAGGATCACCCGTTGGGGAACGCGTTGAACGCACCACGATAAAAAAAAACAAACGTCAAACCTGAAATAATTTTGACTTCAGTTCAGTACATACATTGTCGACGCATGCCTTCGCTTTAAAATATTCTTAAATTTATTTTTATATTAAAAACAGATTGTTATCAAATAATTTTCTATAAAATAATCTTGGTAATTTTTATATATAATTAAATTTCATATATATTTTTGTTAATACAAAACGCATGTACATATTTATTTTTAGGTACTGATGATGAGGCAAATAAGTCCTCGAAATATACATATACATATAAAAATTAAATAAAAAATGCGTTTTTAATTGAATCAAATGAAGAAAAACAAAAGCTAAAATAAAATTCTTAAATTTGTTCCGTATGAGTATGATTTCCTCTAAGAAAAAAAAGTGGCTGCCGTATTAATAATATTAGAAAATGAACGACAAAGGAAGAAAAACCAGCCAAGACGATTCTGGGTAGATGATTTTTTCTTGAGTCGCCAAGAAAATTGTTTTTTTTTTTTTTCAATGAAATATATGAGAAATTAAAATCAATTGATCCCACCGCGCCCGTGAATTCGAATTCAAAGTTTAGGCAATTGCATTTTCGAGGAAATTTGAGACCAAGCCAATTCCCTGGCATCTCAATCGCTGAAATCATTTGAAAAATTAATTAATTAATTAATTCCGTGGCAAGTTGCAACAACTGCATGTTCATGGCAACGCAATAGTTTAACCACGTAGACACATTTCACTGCAGCCAAGAGTAAAAAAAATATAAAAAATGCAAATTTTATCACATGTTAACGGATTAACGATTAACGTTAACTTGCGTTAATTTTTCCGAAATTTAACGCTTTAACGTTTAACGAAGCTAACTTTTTTAGTAGCGGATTAACGATTAACGAAGTTAACTGTTTGATTAACGGTGCCCAGCTATGCCCATATCTGCCTATATACGTTTAGTGCACTGATATGTCAGAAGGAAATATACCTATGGGATGGTGGTTATATTAAAATCAACTCGTCTCTGGGAAAAGTCCCGGGTGTATTTATATGTTCTTCAATAGAGCTCCGGGATCTTAGCACAAATGTTAAATATTCAAACAAAGTAAATAAGTATACTAAAGTTTAAAAAAATTTGTGATCTGTAAAAATGTATTAATGCAAAAAACCCATCATGCGAGAAAACTATCATGGGAGAAACTTGTCATCCAAAAAATATATTATGGGAGACAATGATGGTATCTTCATTTAAATTTGGAGGTGATTACTTTATTGGTTGAATTTCAATTTTGATCTTTTTCTATCCCACTGTACGGCAGTCAATAGAGCGGGTGAACACGGGACTGGAAGCAAACGGATTGACTACTGGTCCACAATTTAAATACAGAAAATTGGATAATTTCCCGTGACAATCAGAATTCTCGTTCCCTTTTGGATTGACTACGATTGATATATGTTTACGCGGACTTCAACTGGTGGCCACCACCACGGTCTTTCCCAATCGGTTCAGTTCTTGGAGGCTTCTGAGATTTTCAGGCGAAAATCGTGTATATCCCGCTGTATCTGCAACAACTTTAAGTAACAGCCACCTCAGACACACTCCTCCACTATATTATGTTTGTGGATAAAAGGCAACAAAGTGGGTACAAAAAACTGTTTCACTTCTGAGCTGTTGGCTGGACTGGTCCTCTGGCATGTTTTACATATGTCTGCACCTTTGGGCCAAGAGGACAATAACTTAAATAATTCCAACAGCATATCTGCTTGTCTCCTTGCGGTCGTTGTCGTCTTCGTCTTTTGGCTGTGTCGTCTTCGTCGTCCGCGTTCGCATCCTCGTCGTGTATTATTATATTGAAGTCTCCTCTCCGGGGCTGCTGTGCATTGCTATGGTGGGGATGGGGATTCTTCTTCTTCGATGATCGCCATGATCGCCGAAAACGTGATAGGACCACACTGGTTCAATTACGAAAACAAAAGAAGTGTCGCCCTGATCGCTGTCAGCTTTTGTCTTTTGTTTGCCATCGAAAAACTATTCGAAGATTCGTATTATTATTGTTGTCATTTGCATACTCCTGCGGGACGCGCAATATAAATAAATATAGCGCGTTGCTGCTCCTTGCTGATTTTGGTTCTGGTCTTGTGCTGCCTGCTCTGATGATGGTCTTCGTATTATTTTCTGAGCCACATTGCAGCATCATGATCCAGCACAAAATTGGGCTCCTCGCATTTTGTATGCTTTTGCGAATCATCAGAGTGTTTGCATTTATAGAACCGCACGGAGCTAGAGAATTGGTATTGTTAGTGCACAAAAATTCCTGGGCGCCTGCTTTAGCTTTATCCTTTCCCAGGGAGCTGGAATACATTCGTTTTGGCAGTTCATATAAATGTGCAGCTAAACAAATGAGCCAACTTACAAAAATATACTATAAGGCTCCCCTTAGTTGGAGGTTCGTGATTCCTGGTAATCGAGAGAGAAAAAAGTTTCCTTAATTGATTGGGGATTGCTGGAATATGGGGGTCCTTTTCTATACTTCCATACTTCGAGCAGGCGGATTGCTTTTTTCAAAGTCTGGTAAACATATTGTGGAAGCTTCATTTGCATAAATTGTGTTTTTTGCTTTAATTTTAATTAGTTTCACGTTGATGTTCTGTTAATCTTGTATATAACTATAGGTGAACAATGATTCGATTCGATGCGTTGACTAGGTATATATTATGTTTTAAAAGGCCACTGAAGTAATGATTATCTTATCATATTTAACTTACGATTTATCAATTTAGGTGTAAAATTATATAGGGCAAGCTTTAAATTCGAAAAATGATAGAACGTGACAAAAACTGACACCAGCAATTATTTCAGTTAAGGGCCTTAAGGTTTTAAACAGATTCCCCAGAGGGAAAATTTGGTTTTTGTTAAGCCAGGAACCTGTATAAAAACGTTCTTAAAACAATCCACGAACATATGGGACCAGCATTAACGGCAAAAAGTCAACTTGAACTAGAACATATATTGCAAACGAGTTAAGTGGAGCTATAAATAAGGCATATGAGCTCCATTGCTTCATTTAAAATCGTTAAAAAGCAAGGGGCTGCGCCATGGTGGAGCAAAATTATTTCTAAAGTAAGATCCAATGTAAAAAAATAAATCTCTTCATAGCTAGAGTGGAATAATTACTCTATAGAGCTAAGAAAATACAACAGGGAAATAAGAAAACCCAAAAGGAATAGATACATGGTTTTCTGTGAAGGCCATTCCTCTACCCCTGTAGTTACTAGTCTGTACGAAACTCTAGCAAAAGAGAAGGCAATTTCTTTGTTGGTACTTCGAAAACCTTATGGAAGAGCCATGGAGAATAAGGAACACGGTTCCACTCTGCTACTACATAGTCACTTTCCGGGAAGCCTCCCAATAGTTGCGAACAATAGAGAGAATACATCTCAAACCAAACCGATAAGACTAGAAGAGAGCTTAAACTATCTGCTCAGGATAATGAATTGCATGGGCACATAGTACATTTCAATCCTTTAAATCACCAGGTGTGGATGGTATTTTCCCAGTCCTTTTACTGAAACCAAACATCCAAAGTTATTCAAGCTGATAAATTTAACAACTTTTTTATTGAAGACTCTGGAGAGAGTAATTGATATCTTCATTATTTTGGAAGTACAGTAAAACCCGCTTAAGATAAACGGCAAAATGTCACAGTCTTTCTTTCACTTAAGTGGGTTTTTCACTTAAACGAACCCCGTTTAAGTGAAAAATAATTTCACTTAAACGGAGTTCGGATAAGTGAAAAAAAAAATTTCACTTAAGCGGATTTAAAAATTCCATTAAGAGGAGATTTAATGCTAGAAACAATATTGTTCTTATCTTTTGGACTTGCCTTGAAAGAAGTTAAATAAAACAACGATTAAATAACACAAAAATAATTTATTGAAAAACGAAAACTAGCAAATTTTTGTTCTGTTCGATTCAATTTTTTTTTCACTTAAGAGAGTTTTTTTCAATAAAAAATATTAAAAATTAACTGAAAATATGTTTCAGTTATCCGGGTTTTTCGCTTAAGCGAGTTTCACTTAAGCGGAGTGTTTTAAGGGAAATTGGTCGGAAAATACTTGGGGATGAAAAAAGTGTTTCAGGTAAGCCGGTTTTTCTCTTAAGCGGGTTTTACTGTATTAATAAAAATGCCTCTTAACAACAGTCAGCATACCTATAGGGTGGGAAGATCTATTTAGACCGTCCTTTTTGAGCTAAAAAACACTGTACAAATAACGTTATATGCTTAAAAAGGCCTTTTTGACAATACCTCTCAACAGCCATATTCAAAGCACTTGAAAGGAACCAGGTGGATAAGTCAAATGCTAGCACAGAGAACAGGGGAAGCATACACAGGACAAAATGTTCAGAAACTCATCACAACAAGAGACTGTCATCAGTGGAGTCTAGTTATGGATGAATTGCTAGGAAGTCTAACTTCTCAAGACATACGATATATCGGTGTTACTGATGACATCGTTATAACAGCCGCAGGGAACTTGGAAGAAACTCTCTGTGATAAAATCTACATATGCTAGGAAACGGTGTGAACATTCACGACATTTACCAAGAAACCACTTCTGCCACACATGATACCTATAAGATTAATTCGCGAAGAAATCGGCACCAAGAAGGAGGTAAAATATCAAACTCTTCAGTATCGAGCTTACTAGTTTTTAGAACATCTCAAGGAATAAGTGACCAGAACTAAACTTTTTCTGTCGATACGGCAGGCCACAAATTGTCCAGGCGGAAGTAAGTGCCATAAAAAAATGTGCCCAAAGTAATCTCGAAAGAAATAACGCAACCGAAGTAAGTTTCCAATGTTATAAAGCCAACCAACCCTACTAAGGAAAACCAGAATAAGTTCGAAATATTCGACGAACAAAATTTTTGGGTCACCAACAATTAAAAATACTACAATGTTTCAAAGGTAGTAAAAATTTTAGGTAGTTTCTGAAAAAAAAATACGAAATACTTTTTCGCCTTCGGTTCCAACGCTCGTCTTCAATGACACTCCCTATGTCAACTCGCCAGAGAAAGCGAATTTGCTTGCGGGACAGTTTGCTATCAATTCGACACTGCCTAAAAGTGTCATGACTCCTCCTGTATTTGAGAGCTTAAACTATTTTATGGGACAAATCTTCTTTCGCACTCGCTCAGTTGCAAGAGTACTGAAAGATCTCAATGTACACAAACTCGCTGGCCCGGTTAGTAACCTTCCCGTTGTTTAGAAGAGGTGATCTTCAACGCTGGCAATACCATTGCGTAAGCTTCTCATCTGTCCTACTCTACAGGTCCCTTTCCGAGTGGATGGAAAACAGAATTTGTCCAGCCTGTCCCTAAAAAAGGTGATCTTCTTTCCCTCCCAACTATCCTCCAATTGCACTTATTTCTCTACTTTCCAAGGCCATTAAAACGCTGATAAAATATCAGCTCAAGGAACACCTTAAAGAACGAAGCTTCTCATTGACCGGAAGTATGGCTTTCGTAGCACTAGTTCCACTCGTGATCTGAACAGTGGCACAAATCGTTACATCGTTTTGGAGAAAGTAGAGATCATTGCACTTGATATTTCAAAAGCATTTGATAGAGTTTCGCATTAAGCTCTCCAATCGAAAATGCGTGCATTTCGCTCTATCTCATATTTATGAGTGATATTTTGTCTGAAAATTCTAATCCATTGTTTTGTTTTGTGGCGGCAGTGGTCTCAGCTTCTCATATTCGTTTCCAGGTTCGCGTCCTTGTCCTTCATATGTGGATCCTAAATGGCAGCATATGCAAGCTCATTAAATTCTAATTTCAATTGCATTGTCAAATGTTGAACCATTCACCACGTAGACTTTTAATGCTTCAAAAACTCAATTTAGTATCGAGTCGTTGAAGCGGAACCAACACTACATGTCATTATCCATGAGCATTGAGGAAACCGAACAGCTTTCAGTTCTGGATAAGTATATCACAGACCACCTTGTGTGGAATGAACACAATGTCGAATATGTCGTCGCCAGAAACGCTTCTAAGTGCTTAAGTTTCCTTCGACGATGGAAAAAATTCTTCACCCCTTCTGATCTGCCTTTAATCTCTAAAGGTTATATTCGACCAAGACTTGACTACAAATTGCATATTTGAGCAGATTCTCCTATAACCTACTTGCGCCTCTATAATACGTGATTGTCATTTGAAAATAATCTCATTGTTTATGTTTATAGTTGTTCTAAAAAAAACTGATCATTTGCAATCAATAAAGTCCCAGGACATATTTTCACCCATTTTACGAATTAAATTCAATCAACACTATTCTACAACACTTTACTACGGAATATAAAAATCTCTCCTTTCTATCTTCTACTGTTCCTGAACAGTGAACGAACTATTTTACAGAAGTGTTAAATGAGTAATAAGGTGGAGTTTGTTTTTAAAGGATTTCGACAGTATATTCGAGACCTGTTTGATTTTAATGAAATTTTGGACATTTTGATTTGACATTGTGAAAAGGTGAGTATTTCCCAAATATTTTCCACATCGATTGTATTTTATATTCTAAAGTTAGAAAATTTGAATTCTTTTGAAGATAAATTATAGATTTTCCGAAATAAAAAAAAAAGAATAATCCTTTTCAAATAAAAAAAAAAAAACAAAATCGTGAACACAAACTGGCCACCATTAAGCTAATTACTATGTATACTCTGCCGATTTCGAATCATTACCGAAGCAAGACCGAACATAAATTTGGAACAATATTCCCCGGAGGTCAAATACTTATTTAATTTTTGGGCGATCAGCCGTTAAGTTTCATTAAACTTCCTTCTTCTTATTAAAAACGGACTGCTTAATGCCAAACAACTTTGCAAAAAGAGAACACAACATATTTTGCGATTCATAAGATTAACAATCGATGCAATTAATGCAGCGAAAAAATCGAACGGAAAATACTGATCTCCGGAAGCGTTGTTGCGGTGCGTTGTTGCTCCGATACACACTCTGTCTGAAGTCAGGCGATGCTCTGTTGCACCACATTGATTGGACAGCGCAGCGCAGCGTACTCAGATAGTCGAACTCACTGCTAATTTCCAGTGTATATCTGATTTAATCTGAATTCAGATAAGAAGATTCTTTTGGGCAGGGACCTTGGTAATGTGCGAGCAAATTTACTTTAAACTTTAAGGTAAATATCGATACAACAATGGGGCATTGATAATAAGATGGTTCGTTCATGCGCCGCTGCATGAAGGTACATACATATATGAGTTCCGGAGGGCTATAATAAGGATAGGTGGAATATCGTTACAGATTTATCTTTGAATATAAATCGTTGTAAATTTGTGCTCTTGCAAATCTGAATAAATTGCTTTGACACCCTTTATGTAAGAAACTTACAATAACAATCGTTATCGATTACTTTTTTTTGTTTTTTAAATATGACAAAAAAACTTAATCTATAAGAAATGTTCGTCAAATTAACAAAGATATCAATATCATGGCTACCACATTCGTAGGTTTGTACCAACACAATTTGTTTAGATGAAGAATGTTTAGAGACTTTTATGGTTAGTTTTGAAGCGGTGGTGACAAAAAGGGTTACACAAAATAACTCTAACTATAATTTAAATATAAAACTGGGTTAATTGGATAAGTTTGCACTATTTCTGTTTCCAGGACCAGACTATAGAACTTTTCCAAAAATTGTTTGATGCCATTAATTGGAATTCGATTTCAAATCATTGTTCTATGGGGTCAGGCTTTCGAGATTTTCTTATGTTAAAATGCAGTATTTCAGTTTCTGGTTTTTCCCTTCAGGATTTATTTGTTTTTTGTTTTTTTTTAATATTTGTATTCGACTCGTCGAAATCCTTATAAGTCTTGTATAATAGCATGGGCGCAAAATTTTCAATGGTTTAGTAATTTGTTAAGACAATTTTATTAAGTCACTATGGATTTTACTTAGGGAACTTATGGAACTAAATCCATATGAAATCTGTCATTTTCCTAAAAAAAAAATCTCTTGGTAATTTTTTTTGAAATAGTTAAATTGTGTTTTTTTATGATTCGTGAGCTTATTGTTTTTAAAAGTAAATAAAAATATAGATATAAAGTGTTTTAGAAGACGAAGATTTTGATATATGTATATACATATGTAGATTTCAACTATGTATATCTATAGCTTGAAACCTTGAAGACAAGACAGGAATTCTTCGAATAATACGGATTGAGACACAAGTTGATGTAGTAAAGAACTATAATTAATCGTTATTATTGTTATTAAATAAAACAAATTAACAAATTAAAACATAACAATAATAATAATATAGATTTACCTAAATCAACAATTATGTCGGCTTTGAGATCTATGATCCAACTTATCAGACTATTCAAGAACAATTGAAAAATAATATAAAATAATAAAATATTAATATTTAAAAGTAAGATCAATTATACTTGATCTAAATATATCGAGTATTTCTAACAAAGTGAGGAGACGAGGTGAGGCAAAAGTAGTCATGCTGGTGGCTAAGTTTGGGTGATAGATAGCAACAAACTTACATATATATGTTTGAACACTCAGCTTTAAGCAGTAAAATGTGGTATTTTAAGTCCCGAGCAAATCCTATTGAGGAGCGATGGACGATGGAAAATTTTACTTCAGGTTTTACCAGATAATAGTTCGGTTCTTTGTTGAAAACCTAAACATCCAAGGCTGAATTACAAGCTTTGGGCTTCCGATTTCTCCAGAATTTTAAGTACTATTTACATTACACATTTTTGGGAGAAATATCCATGAGGCTGATGCTGGTAAGTATATTTCGTAGTCTATATGTGCAACAACTAACTTTTGTATAGGAGCATTTCAGGGAATGGTCCAGTTAACAGTGGGGAAAATAATAAGGGTATTCATGTAAACGCGGAAATCTCTGATAAACCTCGGAGACCAGATAATTTTATCTCCGCAGAAACGAGCTGCCAAAATGTTTATGGGAAAAACTTTCTGCATATCTGATAAAATTATCTCATGAACTTGATGCGGAAATTGAAGAAATAAACCTGATAAACTAAAGAAATATCGATTGTGACTTTTAATTTGACATTTCACAAAAGTGTTAAGTCATTTAAAGCAATTTGTTCATACAATTTAAAAAAAATCTTTTTTTGCTTATTTTTGGCATTTTTCAATCAACAGAATCACCTTTTAAGTTAAAGTATCGAATGAAATGCATTTTTGATAAACAGTTTTTATGAGTTGATTTTGACGTTTGCAAAAGCTGAATATTTCCCACACTTGCGCCAGTATTTTTTAGGGGGTGTTCATGAAAACTGGTTGCGGAAATTTATATCTTTCAGCAGAAAATTATCTCGTTGCATGAATAACCCTTAATATAAAACATTTCGAAAAAGGTTGTCACAAATAAACAAATAACAAAATTAATTGTAGGTTGTCACTATGACTTCTGAGTTTCCGACATTTTAAATTATTAGGTCCGTTCCCAGATTTAATTTTGTTAATTTTCACGAGCTGTCATGATTTAAATGTATTCAGATGCACCGTTTTTAATAAAAGGGAATTAGTATTTGACTAGTTAGTAAGACCAAAAAAAAAGGTTTAAAATTTTCTAAGAGTTAGTAAATTACTAAACGCTTAACAAATTGCTAACTAGTAAAATGCTTAACCCTTAATAGTAGGTTGTTTAACATTTTGCCCATAGTTTTCAGGAATTTAGTCTACGATTTTTCGGTAAGAAAAGTTTGCAAAGATAAAATACGAATTTAGGAACGAAAGATTGGTATTCCCAAAGAGTCCCCAAAGAAAAATGAGAGCAAAAAATTAAAAACTTATTATTAACTTGTTCTTGCACTTTGTACTGAATTGTCTTTAAAAATGACAATTTTACATATTATGGCTACTTTGAATTGAAATAATTATGGCTATATCTACTAAAAATTAATAGTTTCAACATTTGAAAAAAAAATCAGTTAAAAGTTTTCAAAAATTACAGTTTGAAGAGTTTAAACACTCTGCATTGTTGTCTAAAATTCTTTAGGCTACTAGATTTAGAGTACAGTAACATTCTCCTTAGAAAGGAAATCATTCATTCCGAAAGGTGTGGTACTGACATTTTTTTTCAGCTCAGTCACTATTGTGCGTTAGAACAGTGAGAAGCTTTCTTCTTTCATCCATAAGTTCTATGAAATAGGCCTACATTTTTTTAAAAGAAAGGAATGTTATCGGGTGTCCCTTATATTAATTGGTTTTGTGACGTTGCTCAAAAAACCCCAAACTTCGTACTCCATATTTCAAGACGATTTTTAGCTTGCACCATCATTGAGTTCATACCACAGTGATCAGTGTTATTTAATAATTTATTTTTGATTGTTGTGATAGGATGGAGTTCGAAGTATTTTGAATTTCGGTTTAAAAGTTATATTAAAGAAAGTGTAACATTGTTAGTAGTATGCCTTGGGATAATGATTGGTGTGTTGAATTGGCTTAGTAGATGTCTGAGTTTGATTCCCGGCTATAGGGGTACTGCCTCTTGCAAAGAAGTGAAAAATCCAACCAAGAGTATCTCTTGTCTGGAAAAGAGCTTTTCATCTTCGTTAAGAATTGGTAAAAAATTGAAGTTCATCCCAATTTCTGTCGACAACGAGCTAATGTGCATTCAATATATTTGTTTAATTCAAAATATTTTTTTTCTATGCTGTTATTTGTTTGTTTTTTTTTTAATGTTTATAGCCCTATACTGCAATGATTTAAACATTTATAAATGGTCACATTGGTCATAAGCTTAAATTTATTTGACATCTGAAGTTTCTTAGACGAATATATATGACAAAGTGAGTGTTTTGGTGAAACTTTTAATTAGCGCAGCGATTAAAAGTGTTTAAGTTCAATGCCTTGTTTATTACATTAAAAATGTTGGATAAAGCGCTGCGCCGTCTAAAGCTTTCAGCGTTTCCTCTGATTGCTGACCTAAATTGTATTAATTTTTACTTGCGATATATAGGTACTATAGGGCAAGTTCTGCATTTGGAAAAAAATCGAACTCGAGATTTTGATCAAAGTTGACATTACGATGATAGCGAAGACGAAAAAAGTGGTTCCGGCAATTTCGTCTGTCTGTCTGTATGTCTGTATGTCTGTACCTCGAACTACAGCCCAAACTACTTGAGATATTTTCTTCAAACTCGGTACTTAAGGGTCTTCGGTGATTCCCTAGAGGAAAAATTGAAATTTTTTTTTAGTTCCAAAACTAACGCTACCCCATACACCCGTAATGCAAAATCTTATCTATCACAATAACGGCTCTAACGATTTTCATAAAAATAAAATGCACGACTGGGTCGCACGAACTTGCTCCTATGTAATAGACTAGGAATTTTAAAAACGAATGTTATTAGAAAAAACTGTTCATAAGGATAAAATTATCATCATTTTTAAAAATTTTTTAGTAGTAAGAGACAAAAACAGAATACTATGCCAAAATATGAATTTATGGAAGAACAAAAATTATAAGTCGTTGTAGTGGTTCTTTAATAAAATAAGGTTTTATACATAAAATTTTTAAAATATAAAAAAAAACTTCGTATACGTCAACTTTAGGTTTTTATTATTGTACGAATGAAAATTATATTTCCAAAAAAAATATTAACCCATTTTTCAGATATCGAATTTTCCAAAAAAAAAAATGATTTTTTTTTAATTCAAAAAATATTTATTTTTCAAAGTTTTGAAATGTGATGTTTCTTAAAGTTTTTAGAAGCATCTCTATAAAAAATTTCATTAAAATCCGAAATTCAAAATTTTAATAAATCGTTCTGTGGTACAGTCACTAATGTCTTGTTTTCAAAATTTTTTATATTAACTTATAGACCATAAAAATTAATCGAAAGAAAAAAAATTAAGCAAAATTCTCGGAACCGTTTTCGAGAAAAATACGATTTTCGAAAACCATTTTTTAACATTTGCATGGAGGGTACCGTTATTTTAAGGTATAATAATTTTTTTTCTCGTATCTTGTAGATTATTTTAAGAAACTTTTATTTACCAAGTTTTGAAAAAATCGAGCATGGGCTTTTCGAAATATTGAGTTTTCAAAAAAAAACAATAATATTGAAACTGCAGATGAGCCTTAATATATAAAAAATTATTAAAATCGGTTATACCGTTTTTGAGAAAATCAAAAACCAAAAAAAAAAAAATGGTTCCAAGGAGGGTACCAGAAATAATAATTTTTTGGAATTTTTTTTTCATTCATTACCTAGGTTTAACTAAATTAAATTTTATGAATTTTTTCTTAAAAAATCTGTGGGACAGTTTTTGAGAAAAAAAAAATATTTATAAAATTTCGAACAAAAATTCGTATGGCAGGTACCGTTATTTTTTGTCTTAAAAAATCAAATCAAAAAACATCGGGGGGAAAAAAAAATAAAACCCATATCTACCAAGTTTAAAGAAAATCGTCCGAGCCGCTTAGCTGTAGTCGAAGAGACAGAATTGTAAGACCCACTTTTTGGTCTTCGCTATTATCGTAATGTCAACTTTGATCAAAATCTCGAGTTCGATTTTTTTTCCGAATGCATAACTTGCCTTATAGTACCTATAAGTCGCAAGTAAAAATCAAGTGTGATACTATGCACAAAGACTATATTTTGGTAAAAAAAATAATTTGGGGGAAATGTTATTAGGGGTACCTGTCATAGAACCGATTTTTTGATTTTCGAATTTCTCACCAACGGCTCTAACGATTTTAACCAAAATTTGTATGCAGGAGCTCCTTTGGATTTGAAAAAATATAAACTAAAATTTTTTTCCCAAAAATAGTTTTTGGATTTTTAAAAAAATAATACAATTTTTTCTTTTGAAAATTCAATATTTTCAAAACCGATACACGACTAAATTTTTAAATTACGTTTTAAAATGAATTTTATTAAATACTAACCTTATTTCTTTCAATCTCGGTAGTTAAGGGTCTTCGGTGATTTCCTAGAGAAAAAATTGAATTTTTTTTTAGCTCCAAAACTAACGGTACCTCGGTACTCGAAAACGGCTCTAACGATTTTGATAAAAAAAAATTAGGTGTGATATTAAGGACATGAACTACATTTTGGTCAAAAAAAAATTTGGCGCAAAACGTTATTCACGGTACCTATCATAGAACGGTTTTTTTGATTTTCGACTTTCTCATTAACGGCTCTAATGATTTTAACTAAAAATTTTCAGCAGGAGTCCCCTTAAGCTTAAAATAATATTGTATATAAAAATATTCGAAAGAATATTTGTTGGGTTCTTTTGAAAAAAAAAAATTGAAAAATCAATATCTTCAAAACCTATGAACGATTATTTTTTGAAACTATTTCCTAAAATCAATATTATTAAATACTTAAAATTCGCATCCCACATTTTGTTCTTGAAAAAATTTAAAGAAATTTCTTACATAAAAAATATATTTAACGATTTTTTAAAGTTTGTTTGCATAAATTCATACTTTTTTAGAAATCAGACGGCAATTTTATGCATTTGAACATTATTATCTCATTAAATCCATGTTTTATATTTATAAAATGTATCTTAAATTCCAAAGTACTTTTACATAAGAGCAAGTTCGTGCGATCCAGTCGTGCATTTTATTTGTTTTGTTGTTGTTTGTGTTGTAAAATTTGCGGACCTATCTGTTCACTGTTTCAAAAATCATGGCTAATATTCCATTCAATTATACTACAGAGCTTGAAAAAAATAATATAATTTTTATTTAAATAATCTAAAATCTCAACTCCCATAATGGCCTAGAAACTCTTTTTGTTTTTGAAAATCACTTGACTTTCAAAATATTTTCTTTAGTAACGTTTTCGTTGATATTTCGTGGATACTTATTAATCACGCAATTCGTTAAAAAAGCTTTGCAAAAGTTCCTTCATATAGATTCTCATTTTTAAAAATAATATTTTACATAAAACGAGCGTTAGCGGTATGATTTCTAAAATAATTTGGTTAGTTCTTGTTGATTCTCATTATTTTACTATGAGTAAATTTGAAATGTCTGATTACAAGCAAAACCTTTCGTGAAGTGAATTTAGCTAAGAGGTATAATTTGTTGACAAAGCTGTGGAAGTGAGTTATTCGAGAATAAATTCATATACAAAATATAAATTCATATACAAATGCACTATAAGAATATTAAAGTTTTAAACTCCGAACGTTCAATTCAAAATTGTGAGAATTCTAGATATTGGTGATGTGAAATTTGTTGCTTTTGGGATTCTAACTTTTTGCCATTCGAGAGTGATTGAAATGATGAATGGTTTATTTTGATTAATCAAAAATTGTTGGAATTGAACATAAAAATTTAAATTTTCCCAAACAAACTAAAAACAGTTCGAGCCCGTAATACAGTTTTATCCATAGTAAGAGCTAAGCCCTGAACATTTTCTAATTTTTTGTTTGGTCTAACCTGAAAATTGATTTGCCTTTACTTTTTTTTAGAAATAACATAGAACATAGTAGATTTATATTTATGTTTTATAATTGTTTGAATATCAACTCTATGGTCTTTGAGTTTATAATTTCTTATTTGATAGTTTTCTTTTAATTCTGTTTATCTTGTCATTATAAAATCGAAATCTCCAGCTTTAGATTGGTATCATAGATTGTGATCGTACCCATTAATTAAGAAGCCTTTAAGTTGAAGAAATAAGTTGTGATTTGCATATAAATATAAACTATTTTCAATTGAAGCTAATTTGAATAAAATATTGTGAAGCAATATACATTTTCAATACGATTCAAATTTAAAATTATTTGAGTATCTACATTCAGAAAAATGATCATAAAATGATTTGGAAATATTTTTAGAAATTCGAAAATAGTAAACTAAAGTTATGTCCTTATAACCTTCTATCCTCGGGTCAACTAACATTTCATTCACCCTAAAGTCATAATACAACAACAAGTGCTTTCAAGTAAGATATCATTAAGTGCGATTAGTTTGTAGAAAAAGTTAAAAAAGTTGGGTGTTTGCCCAAGCATCGACCAATCCACAAAGATTGATCATCGGACCTTATATCTTTAGAAATGAGAAAGGAGTACTATCAACGTGTGTCGATGGTCTTGGGTACAGAGGTAACCGAATTTCTGTGGCCAGAGCTCTACAACAGCGATGTATCCGAGCTGTGCTTCCAACAAGACGGTGGCGCTAACTACCTTACAAGAAACGCAACGTTCGACGTTGTGAAGAAGAAATTTGGTTAAACACGGCGAGCGCTCATTAATTGGCCGCCGCAATCATGCGACTTGGCACCACTGGATTCCTTGTTCTTTTCAACCTTTGTCGAGTGCAGTCGCATTTTCTTTTCGCTCCACAATTACTTTTTTTAACCTTTTCACTGTGCCCAAGTAAACAGTTAACAAAAAATAAAAAAAAATAAAAAAACCTATCAATATACTCGCAGCGCGTGTGATATATTTAACCGACCCACTTTACTGCCCATCGCTGTTTCCCATTTCACCAGCATTTTGTGTGTGATATACCTACCCGACCCACTTTACTGCCCATCGCTGTTTCCCATTACACCAGCATTGTGTAATAACAAGTTTAAAAAAAAAAAAAATATAAAAACAACAAACAAAAAAACAACAAACAAAAAACCAAAAACCAAAACAAAAAAAAACCAAACAAAATAATTTTTAACTATGTCAGATAAGTGCGGTAACCCCATTTGTGCAAATACCGAATCCAGTGTCGAATGGATAAATTGTGTCGGTATTTGCGGCAAATTTTTCCACCCCTCATGTGTCGGCCTAGGTAAAAGACCACTTGCCTATCTTAAAGATTTTAAGAAAAATTTCCTGTTCTACTGCGACGAATGCAGAGACATTTCCATCTCTCACGTCTTGCTTGCGATAAAATGCTTAAGTGACCAAACTGCCATTAGCCATACCGAATGCGTAAACAATATTAATAATCTCTCCAAAAAATTTGATATTGTCTTAAAAAGTGTTGACGAGCTCCACCAACAGTGTCAATTAAATACCTCTGAGTGCCACTCAAAGTTTTAAGAGGTTGACAGGCGCTTAATTTCTATCAATAAATCTTCGGAATCGGTTAATGACTCATTGGTTCTACTTAACAATAGTTTATCAGCGAACTTAAATTCCCTTAAATCTGACCTCGAGTTACACTTTCAAAGTAACTCCTCAAAAACAGTTTCTCCCTTCTCCCCGCCAGACCAGCCCTTGCCCATCCAGACATACGATGATCTATTTTCTATTAAGACGATGTTATCCAGAGTCTCTGCCGAGCTCATCTCTATCGGATATGACGTTACCAGTAATAGTCAACGGATGATAGAAATCCAGCGGGATATGACACGGCTAAATAATAACTCGCGTGAGCTACGGCTGCAGTTATACGACATGATAGATGAGTCAAAAAATCCTACTCCTGATACTGTAATGGTGTACAACAACCTATCGGTGTCGGATGAAATTTTAAGCTCCGAAACAAATAACGATCCTCCTGCACTCACCCAAATTGCTGTTCAACCGCAAATCAAACCAACCACGCCTTCTTCACCCTCCAACGATCTGCCTGTGTCACCACCCAACGATCTACCGTCATCTTCAACTATCATCAAATTCGGTCACTGTTGGACCCTATCCGATTGGAACAAAAGACTAAGCAAGCTGGAATCTGCTAACAACACCTACTTTTGCCTGAAGAACACTCCCTACTTTGCCAACAAATCCTGGATCTACTCGTATTTTAGACAAAAGTTCTCTATCATTCCGAATGTTTGTCATCAAGTCTCACCGAAATGCTTCAAAATCCAGTTTCCTTCAAAGTACAACTGGATTTTCTATAAACCCTATGGACTTCAACTCGACAACATGATGCTAATTAAATGGAAAAACCTAACAAAATTTAATTCCTACTTAAAAAACAAATCCAAACCATCCCTCAAGCACAAATCTCCTCAGTTTCCAGATAACCCTTCAAAAAGACGTGTTCATGGTAACTTTAACAATACCACTTATCGTCCAATTAATAAATCTGCTAATTTTCCCAGACCTGACCCTAACTGGAGCTTTAAGACAAAACTTTTTCCTAGTTTTAACCACCCCTCCATGCGACAGAAACTGCCTAGTGTCCCTATTCCTTCTAAGCCTCAAGCTCGCCGGGTTTCCTTTAATCTTACACCCACTACTTTCCCAACTCCAACTCAATCGCCTACAGTAAACTCTATTCCACATTTTGACCTCAGTTCTGGAGCCAAATATCCTAATTTTCAAAGCTCTCATATACTCAACCCCTCTCCAGCATCTTTACCAAATAATAATACTGCTCCTTGCCAAATTAACTCTTCTCCCAACACATTTTCAACCCCTACCCACATTCCCTCCCCATCGCCACCTAACTTCGTCTCTTCTTCGCCTATGCCCACCCAATCTTTTATCGACCCCCTTCTGCCCCCAGCTGTAAAATTGACACAGCAAACAGTAGATTCCAACGAAAGTCGTTATGCTCTCTCTAGACTAAGAGATAAGAAAACTTATGAGAATATCCGCATTTTCTTAGCTTATCTCCACGATAAATCAGACTCAGTCTGCTACGAAGGGAAAACAAAAACAAGTGTAATGATCTCCATCCAACAAGAAGGTCTATATACTAATGTTAATAGCCTGAAAAACCTCTACATTAGATATCACGAGTTTTTCAATATGTCCCCCCAAAAAGTAGAGAATGATCTCGACGCTTTTGGTAAGTATATTCATTCCAAGCGGATATCTTACCTTCAGCGCAGCAGAGCTGACCATGATAGGTTTTTTCGTCCCTAATTCAACCCAGACCTCACCTATTCCAGCCAATTCCAATCTCCCTCTTACCTTCTATTATCAAAACGTAAGAGGACTCCGTTCAAAAACTCAAGCTGTTTATCAGAAAACTCATTCCCTACCTTTTGAAATTTACGCTCTAACTGAAACTAATCTGATTCCTAGCATTAAAAACCAAGAATTGTTCCCATCTTCTTTTAATGTTTACCGCGACGATGACCTTAGCCAACATACTGAATCTCCTAGTCGTGGCGTGCTTATAGCTGTCCAAAACTCAATTGACTCTTGCCTTATCGCATCATCTTCTTCCCCGTACCTAGATTATATTTCTATAAAGATAACACTTTCACGTAAGTCGCTTTACGTTATCTGTTGTTACATACTGCCATTTCAACCCATTGAATCATATGAACTTACCATTAAAACAGTTGATCAAATTCTAGAAATTTGTGATCCTGGTGACGAAATCTTTCTTTTCGGTGACTTTAACCTTCCCCATCTTAAATGGATTTTATCAGACGATGAATCTTTCTATATTGCTTGTAACCCCACTTCTGCTAAGGAATGCCTGTTCCTAGATCGCTTGACAGATTCTAGCCTTTGCCAAGTAAATGGCGTCTCGAATTTCATGGGTAGGCATCTTGACCTCTTTTTCACTACAGATTCTACAAACTCTTCTGTTTCACTTAGTCAACTTTCCTTATCTACCATCGATAACTACCATCCTCCCCTTCTTCTCTCATTCTTTCACAATTGCCCTCCAGTACGCACCCCCTCGGTAGACATATCGTCTTATAATTTTCATAAAGCTAATTTTCGTCAAATTAATCAATATCTAAATGATATTTCCTTCAACTTTGATAATCTGGCCTTAAAAGATGCTCTAGCAAAATTTTATGGAGAAATTTTGTATTCTATCTCTCTATTTGTACCATTTACACGACGCAAAACTTCGTCTACCAGCCCACCTTGGTATAATCGAAGGCTCCGTTCTCTTAGAAACAAAAGAAACAAACTATGGTCAACTTTTCTTCGCACGCAAACTCCTACAGATTATTCTAACTATCTCGGTACGTATCTCCAATTTAATGAGCTTTCCAACTCATTATACTTGCGTTACTTAATTATGATGCAAGCCAACCTTATTAATGATCCTAAATCCTTTTACCAATTCGTCAATCATAAAAGAAAATCCGATGGGTACCCAACTTCTCTCTCCTTCAATAATATAACATCAAATGATCCACAAACTATTGCCAACTTCTTTGCCTCGTTTTTCAAACAATCTTTCACGGATGATACCTTTGAACCTGACTCTGCCTTTTTTAATTATTTACCAAGTTTTTCGCTTGGGCCATTTCTCCCACCTACTATCGATCCAATTATTGTGGAAAATAAGTTAAATCAGCTTAATGATGACTTCTCTCCTGGTCCAGATGGACTCCCAGCTATTCTCCTAAAGAAATGTTCATCATCACTTTCCCTTCCTCTATCGAAAATCTTCAATCTTTCCCTTTCTCAAGGTGAATTCCCTGAGATATGGAAGAGTTCCTTTATAATTCCAATACACAAAAAGGGTCCAAGAGGCGATGTCATCAATTATCGTCCTATCGCCAAACTCTCATGTATCCCCAAACTCTTTGAAAGCATACTTCATGAAATTTTAAGCTTTCACTGTAAATCCCTCATTTCTCCCATACAACATGGCTTTCTTAAATGTAGATCAACTACCACTAATCTTGTTGAATTTGTGTCATTTACCCTCTCTGCCTTAGAGAATGGTAAAGATGTCGATGTCATTTCCACTGATTTTAGTAAAGCCTTCGATAAAATCTCCCATAAACTTATCCATTTCAAACTATCCACCTTCGGTTTCGAACCCATTCTTTTAAAATGGATTTCTTCCTATCTGGAAAACCGTTACTACAGTGTTCGTTTTAGATCCACTTCCTCTTATCCTTTCTTAGCCACGTCCGGAGTCCCTCAAGGCAGCCACTTAGGGCCTCTCCTTTTTATTCTTACTATTAATGATATTGAATTGGTCATCAAACATTCCCATATATCTCTTTATGCCGACGACACTAAATTTTTCAAAATCATTTCTTCTGCACAGGACTCTACTCTTATCCAAATTGATCTCAATAATTTTTCAGTTTGGTGTCTCAAAAACTGCTTAGACTTAAACATCACTAAATGCCACTCAATCACCTTTTCACGAAAACGTTTAAAATCTACTCCCCGTATCTATTTTCTTCATAATCAACCCCTATCTATTGTTAACTCGATACGTGATCTCGGCATATTATGTGATCAGGAGCTTAACTTCATCTCCCATTATGACGACATAATTCTCAAGGCCAATTCCGCACTTGGTTTCGTCAAACGATGGTCCAAGGAATTCTCCAACCCATATGTGACCCGATCCCTCTATGTTACCTTTGTCCGCCCCCTGCTTGAATACGCCTGTCAGGTGTGGTCCCCCTACCAACAAGTCCACATCGCCAGAATTGAGAGTATCCAACGTCGATTCCTTCACTTTGCTCTTCGAGGACTTTCCTGGAACAATCCCCTAATCCTACCTCCTTACCTAGATCGCCTTAAACTAATTAACCTAAATTCTCTAGAAGAACGAAGAAAAACTTATGAAATTCTCTTCATTCATAGTCTTCTTACAGGTTCTATTGACTGTATAACTCTTTATAACTCCATCTTCCTTAATACCAACCCCCGCAACATACGAAATCCCCTTCTCTTTTATATACCCACCCACCGTACGTCTTATGGCTCTAATGAACCAGTCTCACGTATGCTAAGGAATGTCAACTCAAACCCAATAACCTTCGACTTTAACCTTAGTACCCCTTGCCTAAAACTCCGTCTCTTGAATCAATTCCCCCACTAACCAAAATTCGTAGCTATAAGTTTTCTTAGTTTTAAGTTAGATTAAGCTATAGCTTGTATTAAGCCTAATAAATGGGGGTATTGCCCCCACCAAAATTAGCTCGATAATGAATATAGCTTAAAAATAAAGTCCAAATCAATTTTTATCTTATACCGTTGTTTTATTTGAATTTCGTGCGTTCTTTTCAAAGTTATGAATATCTTTTTGTAAAGATTATTTAGAAAGATAAAATTGACGAAATTAAAAATTATAGAATTTTTCAATAACTTCTTTTTTATGCCTAATTTTTGATTTTACAAATAGACATTCCACTGCAATTTTTTTTTAATGAAATTGACTTAAAATTTAATAAAAAAAAAATAAGGGACAAGGTGTGTCTTTACAAACTTAATTATAAGGTGTTCGAAAAAATCTCACGCAATTGTACTTGCGTTATAGGTACTATAGGGCAAGTTCTGCATTTGGAAACAAAATCGAACTCGAGATTTTGATCAAAAAAGTTGACATTACGATGATAGCGAAGACGAATAAAGTGGGTCTGACAATTCCGTCTGTCTGTATGTCTGTACCTCGAACTACAGCCTTAACCAATCTTTTCTTTTCTTTCAATCTCGGTAGTTAAGAGTTTTCGGTGATTCCCTAGAGGAGAAACTGAATTTTTTTTTTATCTCTGAGACTAACGGTACACCCCATACACCCGTAATGCAAAATCTTATTTATCTCGAAAACGGCTCTAATGATTTTGATAAGAAAAATTAAGTGTGATATTATGGACATAGACTATATTTTGGTCAAAAAAAATTTGGGGGGAAATGTTATTAGGGGTACCTGTCCTAGAACCGTTTTTCTGATTTTCAAATTTCTCACCAACGGCTCTAACGATTTTAACCAAAATTTTTATGCAGGGTTTTTAAGGGTTTGGCCGTGGCACGATGGTTGTGTGCTCGCCTGTCAACCTCATCATCACAGGTTCGATCCCTGCCGTCGTCTATGTCGTTTTAATTCCATTAAAACCTTCTAAAATTGTCATCCATGGGTTGCTGGTTTACTCATTACATGTTGTTCAGGCATAACACTAACAACATGTAATTGAGTTAAACTAGTATGCCCAACAAGGATGAACATGAATAAAAAATAATGTGAATTATAAACGACATAGAAATAAGACACGGCATTTCTCCGCTTTAGCAAAAGCCGCCATCCCCGGAGATAAAAATATCTGAGACAACCACCAACAGTCTCAGAACATCGTGCCACACATCTTTCCTATCCTTCTTTCTCTTCTTAACTTCACGCCCGCGCTGTGTTGAAACATTTAAAGGGTAATCATAATCCCTTGAGCGCGGGTAGATTATAAAAAAAAAAAAAACCTTTTTTTTTTCCGAAAATTCAATATCAGGAAAACCGATTCACAATTAAATTTTTAAATTACGTTTTAAATTGTATTTTATTAAATACTAACAATTTGCATATGAATTTTTCTTATGAAAATTTTAAGGAAAATTTAGTACAAAAAAAAAATGTTTCAGTGTGTCTGTATGTCTGTACCTCTCACTACAGCCTAAACCACTGGACCTATTTCTTTCAATCTCGGTAGTTAAGGGTCTTCGGTGATTCCCTAGAGGATTCCCCCTATACCCTGTAATGCAAAATATTATTTATCTCAAAAACGGCTATAACGATTTTGATAAGAAAAATTGAGTGTGATATTATGGATATGGACTACGTTTTGGTCAAAAAAATTTTGGGGCAAAATGTTATTAATGGTACCTGTCATAGAACCGCTTTTTTGATTTTCGACTTTCTCATTAACGACTCTAAGGATTTTTTTTTTGAAAAATCAATATCTTCAAAGCCTATGAACAATTATTTTTTGAAATTATTTCCTGAAATCAATATTATTAAATAATTAAAATTCGGATCCCACCTTTTTTCTTGAAAAATCTTAAAGATATTTCTTATATAAAAAATGTATTTAATAATAAAACGATTTTTTAAAGTTTGTTTGCATAAATTCATACTTTTCTAGAAATCCGACGGCAATTTTATGCATTTGGACATTATTGTCTCATTAAATACATGTTTCATATTTATAAATTGTATGTATTTTAAATTCCAAAGTACTTTTACATAAGAGCAAGTTCGTGCGATCCAGTCATGCATTTTATTTATTTCTATTTAAATTAAGGACTGGGGATTCAGCGAAGATTTTATAATCTTATTTATTCGATAGATCGTACTCGGTAGTTTTCAATGGTTGCCAATCAAAGAGTCTTGAGGTTAATTTTGGAATAGCACAGCGTAGTCATATAGGCCTAGCTCTTTTTATTATATTTACTATGTTTACTGTGTTGATGCATTTAAAATTCTGAATTCTCATTATGTTGACCATGTTACAACTTTTAAAAACTATTACAATTAAACGTAATTGTTAAGAGTTAAAGTAAAAACTTAATTCGTCTTAATATTAACTATTTATTTCTAAATATCGATAAATGTAAAATTATTATTACGAGAAAACTTTTTGTTATTTCGATCAACTATTTATATACTCGTAACAGTGTATTATTACCACAAAAGTTTGCGTACAGCGATAAAATATCAGAAAGGGGAGGCATTGCTCACGAACGGTAAGTGACAAATTTTCTTTTTCAGTATACATATTTCAATCGAAAAATTTTCAAAGGACATTAAAGTCATAAGAAAAGTTCAATATATTTATTTTTATCTATACAAATAACAAAGAAAAAAAAACGTTGGTAAATTTGTTGCACAAAACTTTGAGTACAGTTATAAGACTAATGAAAAAAGTAAAACAAAATTAACACAAAAATATTTTGTTTGATATTTTTTCATTCTTATTACTGCGCTTTAACGGTTTTGCATGTATGCAACAAGTTTGTCTGTGTAAGATCTACTTTAATTGAGGCTATCAGTGCAATAGTGGCGTAACCCACTTTTTTTCAAAAATGAGTTTTTCATAAAAATGGGTCCCTTAATATATATATTTTAATACAAAAATTGTTTTAGGCAGCTATATACACTCAAAACTAGATGGCACTCAAAAAGGTGTTATTGCATTTTATAATTTGATCATAGTTTGAGTGCAATAGTGGCGTAACCTTTATACTTCACTTAGAAAAAAATTATTATGTATTCTGACCAATGTGGGAGCCAAAATATAAATATAAAACTGTTGTGCCAATTTTTGGTATCCCATCCCAATTTTATGGTTGAAGAAATCGACCATAAATTTTTAGTTAGTGGCCATTCCTATTTGCCATATGGCCAAGATTTTGGTATAATAGAAAAGAATAAAAAAAAATTATAAAAATATCTTCGTCCCAGATGATGTTAACGTCATTTCCTCGGCCAGAAAGAGAAACCCATTTAAAATTGTGAAAATGACTTCATATAATTTTTTTTCCACAATATTTATCGAAAAAAATATCACAAATAGGAAACTGTGCATTTCAAATTCCAAGGTTGAACGGCTTAAAATTCAGCGGTCTTCCAAAAAAGTAAGCCATTATTTTCAATTTTTATAAATACTCTAATGATATTGATGTTTTACTCGAAGAGGTAAATGTAAAAAAGAGACAATCCGTTAATATAAAAAACTCAACCAGCTTGAACAACCTAAAATAGACGATAACAAAAGAAAGACTTAATTGAACTGTTTCAATTTATACCACCAATCCATCACTTTTTTATAGTAATTTAAAAACACCAACAAGTGTTCCAATCGAAATATTTGAAGATTTATCAGACGAGGAGTAAAATCATTAAGAAACAAATAAAAATGTACATATAATTTTTTTTTGTTAAAATATGAACTATGAGAGAAATAAAATAAAATATAATTAGTTTGGCGTAACCTATCTTTTTTCTTTATTTTTACAGAAAACCATGAATGCGATAGTGGCTTAACCCACTTTTTTTTCAAAAATGAAGTTTATTTTTTAAAAAAACCTTGCCTTACAAAATATGCCTTTTTTCAAACTCTTCCACGTTTTTAGATAAATCAAAAATGTCAAAGGAAAAATACAAAAAATGTTTAAAGGAAACCTGTTTCTTAAATCTCTCGTAGCTCTAAAGTGAATTTTATGGGTTACGCCACTATTGCACTGACAGCCTCAATTATTTCTTAAAGCGTCTTTTAACTGGACCTTATTTCGCATATCGTGGGTGCGTATTTTTCTTTTAAGTACATTCCACACTTGCTCTTTAGGGTTGATGTCTCGGCTGTGTAGTGGAGTTCGTAGTAGGTATGGGGTATTTTATAAAATCCACATACGCTTGTTATTGTGTGGTACAGTACCTCGGTACTTGTTTTCAAGTTTCTTTTGAGGATATCAATGTAGACAAATTGATTCATAATTCCTTCGATTATTTGCAGCTCATCTACAGCGTGCCTTGCGGTGCATCTTCCACATCTACTAATCTCACTATTTTATGCAATAATGTTATAAGAGGATTCGAAAGAAGTACAGACTGGTACAAAATATCTACAGACTTTACAAAAGCTTTCTGTTCTTACCAAACTGATCGAACGCAATATTTAAAGATATACAGATTTGTTTTCAAATGTATAACTGTGACCTCGGGAATCCCCCAAGGAAACCACATCGGTCCTTTATTCTTTAATTTATTCATTAATGATATTCGAGATATTTTTTAGTTTTCCATTAGCAACCTGTTATACGCTGGTGATGTTAACATTTTAAAAATAATTAAATCTTTAAACGACTGTCACCATCTTCAAAAATATTTACTTGAACTAGCTTTATGGTGCGAAAATCTTGAAAAGCGCTCTCAGAGCTAATCTTAAGGTCGTTTATTGAAAAACACGTTCTAGAAGCGCGTTTAGAGAAAATATGGAGTTCACTTGCAGCTAATTCAATGAGTTTGAGAGAACTTTTGAGCTCGTTAATAGTGTTTGTAAGTATATTTTGTCAATTTATAAATAAAATAAATAAATTTGGTGGTGCACCAGTTTGAAGTGAACCAGGGCCTATTGACTTACAACTCTCAACCATTCCTGTGTGCGTGTTACCAGGAAAGGAGAGGACCTTAAATTTTGTGCCGACTCCGGACGGCTAATGAGCAGCACTTTCCATGACAAGAGATATACTCTTAGATGATTTGTCAATTCCTCGCAAGAGGCAGTACACCCCTGAAAAACTTTTTGACAGCGACTGAGAATCGAACTCGAGACCTTCCGCATGACAGTAGTACAACCATTATGCCAAGTGGTACTACTGGTTTGTCAGTTAAAAGCTTTAATTCAATTTACAAATTATTATTTGTATTAGTAAATTATCTCAGCATCAAAATTATTTGTCTCAGAACTTCTTTTTATTTAGGTACATAGAACAATGAGTCTTGATTAAAATCTATAATACGTTCAACGTGGGGTGCTTTCTAAGTGCAATTTAATTTTTATCAGAAATGTTGATATTGTACTTCGAAATATTGTTTTTACAAGCTTAATTAGAATATTGATATGCTTGAGCTAAGAAGAATATATTTTTCAATTATGATGGTAAAAGATATTATTGATAGCCACGTTCTTTTCTCCTTGCTATATTCTTCGTACCAGTTTCCCCCTACGAGATACTTTTGCAAGAAGCAATTACTGTAGAAATCCGAGAAACCATCAATGTGGTTGTAAGATTGATTGATGTTTATATGCCCAGTCCAAGAGATACTTAAAAAAAATGTTATGATGATTTTTTTGCTATAATAAATCATATGCAAATATGTATTTATAAATTAATGATTCTTTTATCTAATTTTTAGTTATTATTATATTAAAATTCTATATGTATAGGGTATGTATTTGTAATATTTTTTTTATATTACCTATATTATTCATTTAGTACCTTTATAGTAATCTTAAAGATAATTTCCCAAGTTGATGATATAAATAAATTTGTATGTGTGGAAATTTTTGATTTTTTAACTTTTTTTTACACATCAACTATCGATAACTATTGTTAAAAATAGAACGAACTACCATGCCAGCAGAAAGTTATTATGTCATATAAATTGCACTCATTTAAAACTGATAAATAACAAGTTTATCGTTTAGCTTAATTTTATCATTATATATATCTTCCTTGTTTCAATGCATTTTTAAGGAGGTCAAATAATTACGTGAGAACCTATCTCGTTAATTTAACAGAGTTCTAGCAAATAAATTAAATAATTCTTGTCTGAGCAATAGCTGCTGATATATTTTTTTAAATTAGATATATCAAAAGTGCAAAGAAAAAAGGCAACAAATAGGTCCATATATGCAAAATAAACAAACACACGGACAAAATTTACATATGCCAGTTTTTTTCACTTTGATCATGTTATTTTATTATCAGGAACAGATCGTAACTCTACGAGTATCATGTGCATAATAAAGCTATTTTAAGAATTTCGATATATTTCATTTACTAACAGGTTGGTTTAAATTAATCCTAGTTGCGTTTTTCCGAATTACCTATATATTTTTAATATTTAATTCAAACTACCTAAAACATTAAAAACAAATAATTTTGAATAAAATGCAAGCATATAAAGATTAATAGTATTAGATAACCCCCTTTCGAAGCCGCATTTAATAATGCGAAACACTTCAGTTTTCACATACCTACCATACATAAGATTACATACATATGTATATGCATCTCATTTCAGTGTTAAAGTGATTGAGATTTTCATTATGGGAGTGTTGCCCGTAATAAAAATTTAATACTCATAACTAGCATGCAACAAAAGTCCATACTTCCATCGGCTTTTTATAAGAGTTTTTAACTGATGGTGTGTAGGAGTGCACTGGCTATCAACAAGCCAACATCCATCCCAAGGTTGGCAGTGGAGCGCCCTGATTGGTCAAGGCGGAGCATCTCACCGTTTTTCATCTCCCAAATAAATTATAATTTCTACCTGTCTGGCATTGGCTTGGCGTTGGCGCGAACACGAACGCGAGGTGCAACGCCAACGATATCGCGCAGTCTCTCTGGTTGATTTCTTCCATCCGCTCACGCTGATCCATGTTGGATCTGGGATAAAGTTGAGACGAGACCAAGAGATGCTAAGATGCTGTGGTGAGCGCCTCTCTTAGTGGTAGATACATAGTGCTGCCTTCCACACAGCTGCACACACCACACAACCACGATCATGGCCCCATCGCAATGCTTGCCGCACACACATATCGCAACATCATCGAAATCCCGAAACAAAATGAGGCATTTCTTCCGCCTATGTCTTGATGCCATCCCATATCCCAGTAACTATCCCAGCTCCCAGCTGCTACGACTGCGATGCTGCACATCCTTCCCTTCTGAGTTGGATGCACCATCCGGAATCGAGATGTAAAGTTGTTCGATGATCCTAAGAGCAGCAAGAAGATTCCAAAGTTCATGTTGCTTGCATTGTAAAGTGGTGGTTACGATTGGCCCTGGCTTCCTTCCCCCTTTTCCGTTTGACAAGGAAGGCGTGTAAAGAAGTTGTGAGCCAACTTGAATTCCTTTTGGCTGTCGTCGCTGCGCCGTTGTCGTCTCCTTAGCCCCAGCCTTAAAACCAAGTTATCTGCTCCCCGGCTTAGGAGCAACATTTTGCCTCTCGAATCGGTTTTCGAATAAGATGTGGAAAATGGAATTATGCGATTTGGAGTCCTGATACGCGGAGGGTCCATAATACTCCATATGCAGCAGCATCATCAGGCTGGGGCAATAGTTTTGGATACTTGTTCACATGGCTGCTCGAGATATTATAATGTAACTGTGTACCAAGTTGCATGTGCATGAGGCCATAGCGCTAGAGAGCTTTTCCATCTTCCAACATCACAGATGCATTTTTGGTAAAAAAAAAAAAAACAAAAACACAACAGCTGCAACCAATATCATTGATGGCGGTTCTGTGCTAGTGTATGGATTGGGTTCATTGGCGTAGGAATTTTGTTCAATTAAGGGGACAGATGTTTTAGTTTTCGGACAAAACAGACAAAAGACTCATATTTAATTTTGCTTATTTTTTGTATGTTGCACAAACGAAAAAATAAACTTGAAAATCTAATCAAAGTTACAATTTCACTTAATTTCTTTATGGATACGAGTATCTTGAATTTATGATTTCTTTTTCAAAACTTTATTTCTTTTATGGAGTGTTTTTTTTCGTAAAAACAAAACTAAAATGCCATCTTTTCGCACACAGTTTGTGTTCCTGACCATTACTTCAATGTCTAAAAAAAGCAGATGCTCTATTTGGGTAAGTCCCTAAGCCAATAATGAAATAATCTACCAAAATATGGTAGGAATTTTTTCATATGAAATAAACCCTCAAAATTTAGGATTTATTTCATGGGTTTTTGGGGACTTATTTCATATTTAAAATTAAAAATTCATTTGAATATTTTCAAAAGTTTTTAGTTTTAAAAATATTATATTATATTATTTGACTTTTTGATGAGCCACAAATTTTGTCTGGCTCCCGGAAATTTCGCCAGAAGAATTTCCACCAGAATTAATTTCTGGAAAAAACCCCAGAAAATGTTGTTTGCTCAAAATTGGAAAAAGGGCCAGAAATTTTTTGGAAAATAAGCCAGAAATTTTGGAAATCGGGCCAACTGGGTATGGAAAAAAGCAAGATTTTGGAAAAAAGACCAGAACATTTTTTTTATTTTTAAAGAAGACACTTTAAATGTGAGGAAGTAAAAAGAAACAAATAACAGCCACCTGGTCTGGCGCTCTACAGCACTCAACTCGCGGGGGGCCGACATTCCGGGTTTTATGGGGCAACAGTACATTGAGTGGCCCGCTTCGCGGGTTTTCAGTATCTTAACTCCCTTTTCCCTCCCTGACACTGACACCCGCTCACGCAACTCCGTTGCTCCGCTAAGGGTGTGATCAGTCGCCAGGTTGGCGCCTGAAGCAACAGTTTTCTTGGGCAATGGTACATAACTGTGAGTTGTTTATTCCTTCTGGCTTTTTAAAAAAAAGGAAAAAAACGCCAGAAATTTGATTTCTGCTGTTTTTTCTTAACTTTATTTTCTGGCCTTTTTCCATTTCTAAAAATGAAAAAAACGCCAGAATTTTTTTCGGAAAAAATGCCTGAAATTCAGGAAAGATTGCCATAAAAGTCTACGCTGCTTTCCTATAGGAAAAAAGGCCAGAATTTGTATGAACAAAATTTTAGCGTTTTTTCCAATAAGAAACTGGCGTAATTTCCCCTGGTTTAATTTTCAGAAGCCGTCTTGTGTTTTGCTCTGTGTAAACTCAATTTCGAAATCTCAACTTTCTTAAGATGTTAAATAAGGAGCACACTTTGAAGTAACACAAGTCGACATAAGGACGAATTCTCAAAACCACTACACATATCATAATCTTAGTTCAAAATTTATTAATTACAAAGTCCCGGCATTCTAGGGACTTTAAATAAAGAAAAAAGTCAAATATAATCCAATGGGAAAGCGGTCACTTAACTTTAAAAATTTTAACGAAATCGATTCAAAGACTTTTGAGCCTACCTATAATCCAAATCCAATCCAATTACCGTAAGCATGAGTCAGGGTACAAAAAAGTAAGGCTTTTCTTAAATCCTCCATGTATGATATACAAATATCATCTAAGAAACAGACATCTAGGGAGGCACTTCTTCAACGACTTAGAGGAGCTCTCTGACATTCCAAGCAAAATCATATTAAAATTCGTTAATGATACCAAATGGCTTGAGAATTCCTGATCCATGAAAACCGCCTTCTACTACAGTACGACAGTGTAGTACGAACGTAAATGACAACGACGTACGTGTTTCTTGTGAGAGCGGCACCAACGGAGAATGGGCACCTCGCCTATACACCTGCGGTTGCCAATCCTACGTTAAGCATGAGCATCAGTAGGTCGATGGGGTCACATCTACCTAAGATTGGTAAAATCCTCTTTGGTTTGGTAGCAACCTCTTCGACTTAACTAACGAACAAACAAACGAATATATACACCAAAACTGACTTTTCAAACTCATCTACCAGGCGTTGCAAGGAGCCACATGCTCCTACGGGTCTGGTGGGGGGAATGATTTCTCAAGTGGAGGTAAAGGAAAGGAATATCCCCGAGAAGTACATTTCAGGCTAAAGCTTGCTGTAACCATACCCTTAACGGGCTTGATGGACATAGGATTATCATAGGTTTCAATAAAAAGGGTCACAAACCCGAGGGTATCACAATGGATCTACATTGATCTAAGTGTGACAGTAATAAGATCAACTGTCAGCCCACTTACCTAACCTAACCATGATATACAAATTGGAGAAAGGCTCTTACTATAGAACGGTTTGTTCTTAGAATATACCCAAGAATTACGTCCTAAAATACTATGCACGAATTAAGGGACACCCTGTAAAATATCTTACAACAAAGAACCAGGTGGAAAAATTAGTAATCTGAACAAAATCGTCCAATCCTACTATCGGATAAAAATAGTAATTAAAGCCTAGTACTCAGTTCAAGTGAAAATGAAAATTTCATATAAAAGTGACTGCTGGTTCACTGGCATGAAATCCGCAACGAGAGGTGAGTACTAAAATGTGGATTGGAAAAACAAATATGTTCCACAACTTTTTCCACGCTATGATTTTCATTTCTCAATGTAAAACCATCAGGAAAAAGTTTAAGGCATCGTGGAAAACTGTGACATTTGTCAGTTGATTTGAATATTTTGTTTCAAAACAAAAAATTGAAAATTTATAAACAGAAAGAACGAATCAGTTTAAAAATAATTGTCCTTTTTTTTCATTCAAAGTGGGTATCAAAAATTCACGTGGAAAAGTTTATTCTATTTTCATTTTTATTCTTCGCGTGTAATTTGGAACGTATTTATTTTTCATTTCACGCTAGGTGAGTACTAGACTTAAACCAAAAAACTATACTGAAATCGTTCATTGAACACAATATTGAGTGAAAAAGCAGTTGAACGATAAAAGTATATTGAAAACGTTCAAAGAAAATATCGAATGAAAAACTATAGAATTAATATACGTTTAGCTACTATTGAATAAGTCGATAGTTTCCATTAGTAGTTCATTGTGAAGATCGCTTGGTACATAGTGAACCAGTTTAAATAAAAATCAAAATTTACTCTCTTCCATGATGTATTTAAAATTTTTCTTTGAAATATAAAGTTCCAAAACCAAATAAAATTAACCCAATAGTTAAAAAAAGCTTCATTATCTTTTTATTTACAAATTGACTTAAACTTTCATCAAAATTTGATTCACGAACTCAATTTCTTATCAATAAAAAAAGAAGCTGCATCCAATAGCTTTTACGTTTCCTTTAACGTTTGATACTGAATTTTTACAAAAAATTTTATATCAAGAAGAATTCTGTTGTCTTTAAGGCATAGTGTATGTACGAGCATATTATCTAGAAAACATAAAAAAAGTCGCTGAACTGTCAAAATCTACCCGTGCTTATTGAAAACCCTTAATATTTTCATATGCTCCAAGAAGTGAACCCAATATGAACATTAGCGCATACTTTTGATGTGTAAACATCTTTGCCGGTGGTAATGTGAATCGAAAACGTGAGTAAAACTTATACGTTCCGTGTAACCCGTTACGGTTACACGTTCAACCTACCTTACCGACGATTGCATTTAACACCATGTTTGCATTGGAAATATTGCGTTATTACGACATCGTGTTTACATTGGAAACTTTGAGTACTGAAATCTCGATTTTATTACTTTCCATTGCTCGCTAGAACTTAATTCAATCCCTTAACATTTCTTCACCTCTCGACCAATATGTTAAAAAGACGAAAGGCAAATCAATTCGTGTAAAATTTCATAGCGAGTTCATTTAATGTCTTAAAAATATCCACTTCACGTTAGTGATGAACGATAACATTTTATTTTATGTTCGCAAAAAATGCATTTTCAGAGTTGACCTTTAAAAATCCAAAAAATGTTGTTCAGGGCAATCAGTTGATATCTGCAACGAAATATTCTCGATACGTCAAAATTTAATTTGTCTCTTATTTGTCATACCATATAATTATTTTAATAATCGAATTAAATATTCTTTATTATATCAAAATATAGGTACTTTTAGCATTCACTATATCAAAATATAGATCGTTCTCAATCTGTCAAGCCATGAACTGGATGATGACTACAGCTAGGCGCGCACATTAAATTTTTAGTTTCGCAACTGCTTGGTTCGAGCAACTAAAAAGTTTGTGCTTTGACACAAACTAAAACATTGCCTAAAATGAGTTCGCTATTTTGTGTAACATATAATTATATGCACCTGCGCGGACATTCAACCAAATAGTTCATCTGTTTTTTATAAGCAACCAAACAGTTGTGCAACTAAAAATTGAATGCGTATATCCGGCATAAGTGAAAGGGATAAATTGTGGGAAAAACAATGGCATTCTAACACGCCGTCTCCACTAGCGATAAATCCATCGCAATCGCAGTAGCCAAAGAACTGTCAATTTTTTTTTGGCTGGGCATTTCATCGCATACTTTTTTAGTATAGTGAATAATTTTAATGGATCAAATAACAAAGGCTTTCAAATTAGGAATTAATATAAATGAGTTCTATGGACAATTTTAAATCAGACCTTTTTTAAACTTGGAAGAAAAACGTAAATCTCAAGCAAAAGCTTTCTTCGCACGCAAAACTCAAACTCACTCAAATAAAATTTCGGTACGCCAGAACAATATGACAGTTCTCCTTGCGATAAAGCAAGCGATGAATGGTATGCGATGAGAGCATACTTTCTATCGCAAGCTATGGAAATATAGGTGCGATGGTGGTCTCTACTTGCGATAATGAACGCATGCTTTAAAGCATGCTCTGGATTCTTCGCTAGTGGAGAACGCATGTAAAGTCACAAACTGGTACGATTGCATTGTATGATTATTAGGTACGTTAGATAACACAAATATTCGGCACTCGGACGAACGTTGATGTTTACACATCTTAACCGCGAGTCCTGGCACTCGCACTTTTTTTTTTTGTCTTAAGTTTTAATAAAAGCAAGCAACATACTTAAAGCTAGAATAACAATTAAAATCTTAAAAGTAAATTAAAACTAAGGAGCCAGATCATAAGGACATAACTAACTAATCAGCTGTTAGATTGCCTTAGCATTCTAGTCATCGGCTCATTCTCGCCGTGTTCAGTTCAATGGAACGGAGTACTTAAAAGTGGTATGGTTCTTAAATGACGTTGGCTTACGTTCCATTTAATTTTTTTTAAAGGCTTAACAAGTGATACCAGAAGTAAAGAGCTAGGGTATAAAAATAATTTCTGCATTATCGCAACGTCGGCGTGGAATCGGTCATCCCAACTAAGGCCACCTAACAGCAAACACATATCGTAAAAATCTACGATAAACCATCGCAATACGTTGAATATGAATCTGATGGTATGGTGACCAGACATGGGAGGCATATATTCTAAAAAGGATCTTACAAAGGTGATATAATGGGGACTTGGTGACGTGGGGATTTGAAAATAATTTTCACTAGCTTTTAACGAACCCAAGTGTGGAATTAGCTCTGTTGATAATACTGCTAATATGTTCACGAAAGCTAAGTTGACAGTCGCGAATAATACCTTCAAAGTTCACGAATGAAAGTGCCGATGGAATTTGGCAAGAGCGAGAGTAAGTAATGGTTTGAAATTTGCTTACATTAATCTCAAGAAAGTTATGTTGACACCAGATAAAGAAGTTATTAAAGTCTACTTGTAGCGATTGTGCACCTCTGAAATGGATACAATTTGTTTTGAGATGCGCATATCATCAGCGTAGATCTCAAAGTCAGATCCTGTAAGAATAAGTTCAACATCATTGATAGTTACTAGGAAAATCATGGACCCTAGGTGACTTCCTTGCGGGACACCTGAATTTAAACATATAGGCTTGCAATGGTTGAGATGTGACTGTTGAATTATACTTTCAAAAAGTTTAGGTATGCAGCGGAGTTTGGCGATGGGCGTGCCTTTATTTAGTTATATCATTCTTAAATCCTTTTTGTGTACAGGGATGATGAACGAGTCTTCCATTGTATAGGAAGTACAAATTAAGAGTTAATTGCTAAAGAGCGGTGTGAGGTTGGGCAAGTTTAGAGACACATTTCGTATGGACTATAGGAGAAATCTGATCGGGTTCGGAAGAATGTGGAAGAATAACCATCAGATTTCTTTTTTGAATTTATAAATTGAAATGTTTGGGATTCGAAATAAGATCGGCTTGGGTTTGAATGACGTGACTGGAGTAGAGAGATTCACACAAGTTGGAGAAATTATTATGCATAGAGACATAATTCAAAAAATCTTGATTAGACCTCGACCTCAGATATTTAGTCCAAAGTTTATTTCTTTGTGAAGTGATTTTATTCCACCTGCTACGGTTAAATTAGATCAGACCAAAAACATAAATTTTAAAAAATAGAGCCAAGTTCTTCAATACAAAAACCTTTGTGTAATAAGTCAGCCGTGAAAAGTACTGAGATCTAAAAGTGCGCCAAGTTCTTACTTCATGAAGGTTTAATACCGAATATTTAAAGTAGAATAATGTTGAAACAGCTACAATGTAATAGAGAAATTTTATTATTTAATGATTACTGACTAAAATTTTATGGGTTCACTGGTCAAGTTTTTAAAACCTTTCGAATTGGGTATAAAAAAAAACTTGTCAAGTAAACCCATCAAATTTTAGTCAGTAATCATTAAATAATAAAATTTCTCTATTACATTGTAGCTGTTTCAATATTATTCTACTTTAAATATTCGGTATTAAACCTTCATGAAGTAAGAACTTGGCGCACTTTTAGATCTCAGTACTTTTCACGGCTGACTTATTACACAAAGGTTTTTGTATAGAAGAACTTGGCTCTATTTTTTAACATTTATGTTTTTGGTCTGATATCACTCCTTTTTGCAAAGATTTTAATGTTTTGCTATGTAAAAATCTCGAAAGATACGGAAAAATAGAAGGGTGGACTCTACCTTATAAAATCAACTTAGTTCATAGCTTCCTATTTTTTTTTGGTATATTTTCTTTTTGTTATTGGTTGTTTTGATTTGCGCTTCAATTGTTTCTTCTTGTCCTGGCAAGATACCTAACACTAACATACCTACTTTAATGTTAAATACTAGTACCTACATCCGCTCAAAACCATACAAAATCAATAATTGTTGAGGATGCAATGATGTTTTTATTGCAATCTTAACTCCTTTTTTTAAATGAAGGTAGACCACCAATTAACAGCCTAATTGGTGGTTTTATTGTAGTTCACATCACAGTTAAGAGTTTTTTTTTATGTAAACTCATAATTTTTTCAGTTATGCAAATGTTTTCTTTTTTCATTCATGTTAACATAATCTGGTTCTAAGAAAAGTTATGAAATTTCAAAATGCATGTATAGTTTCAAAATGACAATAAAAAGACACTTCGAATGAAAAATCTTAGATTTTCTATTTTTCGCTTTGAATGTACATTAAGCGCTACCCTACCACCAAACTTCATCATTCTACAGCAGCCGGAAGTGCTCCATATAAATCAAACTTTTTCTCGGAAAGTGGGTGGCTACCACGCCCCCTTATTGGAAAACCTCAATTTTTATTCTTGGTCCTTTATATGCAATTTGAGCCCGATCGTTCTATCAAATTTCATTGTTCTACTGCAATCGGAAGTGTTATATATAATTTGCATATCAGTTCTGAGGAAGTGGGTGGATAACACGCCCCTGAATGGAAAACCTCAAATTTTATATTTTTTTCTTTGTATGCAATTTAAGCCCTACCACTTTACCAGATTTCATCGTTTTCCAAAAGTCGGAAGTGGAAGTGGGTGTATTCCACGCCCCCTGAATGGAAAACCTCAATTTTTATTATTGGTCCTTTATATACAATTTAAGCCCTACCGTTCTACCCAATTTCATTGTTCTACTGCAATCGGAAGTTTGCCATATATAATTTACATCAGTTCTGAAGAAGTGGGCGGATACCACGCCGTTTTATAGCAGTCGAAAGTGCTCCATTCAACCAACACCAATTTGGAGAAAGTGGGCGGATACCACGCCCCCTGAATGGAAAACCTCGATTTTTATTCTTGGTCCCTTATATGCAATTTAAGCCCTACGGTTCTACCAAATTTCATTGTTCTACTGCAATCGGAAGGGCGCCATGTATAATTTACATCAGTTCTGAGAAAGTGGGCGGATACCACGCCCCTAAATGGAAAATTTCAAATTTTATACTTTTTTTTTTGTATGCAATTTAAGTCCTACCACTTTACCAAATTTCATCGTTTTATAGCAGTCGGAAGTGCTCCATTCAACCAACACCAATTCGGTGAAAGTGGGTGGATACCACGCCCCCTGAATGGAAAACCTCGATTTTTATTTTTGTTCCTTTATATGAAATTTAAGCCCTACCGCTCTACCAAATTTCATTGTTCTACTGCAATCGGAAGTTTGCCATATATAATTTACATCAGTTCTGAGGAAGTGGGCGGATACCACGCTCCTTGAAAGGAAAACTTTGGTGTTTATTTTTGGTTCTTTATTATGCAATATAAGCCCTACCGGTTCACCAAATTTCATCGTTTTATAGCAGTCGGAAGTGCTCCATAATACGATGTCGGGAAGTGCTCCAAAATTCGGAGAAAGTGGGCGGATACCACGCCCCTGAATGAAAAATTTCAAATTTTCGACTTTTTCCTCTGCTTGCATGACAAGACCTACCGTTGTGCAAAATTACAAAATTCTACGATGTCGGGAAGTGCTCCATAATTTTGATGATCAGTCAGTCAGTCAGTTACGGTTTTTGTGATTTTTGAGGCCTTATATCTCAGGAACTGCTTATGCTAGAAAATTGAAATTTGGTGAGCCGCCTGTGCCTGACTAACTTAGCAAGTATTCGGAGTTTTAAGTTTCTGACTTCATTGGTACTGAAGATAGGGAGGGGTCAAAAGTCGCCTGAGTTTGTTCCTGTAAAAAGGGTGTAGTGCCAGAACTTGGCTGGGCACTACCGTGACCTTTGATTATTGTAGTTTCTATTTTGTTTTATTAATAGAGTAATGGATTAATAATGGAATCCATAATCTAATATTTTATAAAATTATATCCAATAAAACTCATTCACAATTTAGTCTAAATTGTTGATGCACTTGCGAGGATCTTGGTTCTAAGGCATGGTTCGAAATAACCTAAATTAAAGTGGATATACATAGTTTCATGCAGAGTGGTGAAAATCCATTTTATGAAAACTTAATATATTACCAGAAGTTTGAATCAAAAATTGAACAAGAAGCAGTAAGTTATCACAGTTGCTTAAAACAAACAAAATTCAAGCTTATCTTGATTGATTCGAGTTCATATCTATTATTTTAGATTAAAGGAGAAATCTAAGAAATATAATAATTAAAAAAATGGGTAACATTCTTTTTGTACTTATACATCTTGAAGTAGACTAGATGGGAGTTTTTAACCCCTTCGAAAGAATTCTGCAACTGCACTGCTATTTACTGGTCCTATTGCTTATAATAATATGTATATGTTGTTAGGCAAAGCTGTTGATGATGGCAATGACGATGATGAAGTTTTGTTTTGCAAAAACAAGAGGGAACATCGCATTCGACCAACGATGACGATGAATGGCGCGGCGGCGGCGACCGCAATTTTTACAAGTACAGTCCTTGTCAGGCATAGATGAAGCTGCAGAGATCACAATAATTTCTCTGGAAATCAAAGATCGTGCACAATTACTCTGTGGTCTTTGGGGCTCTGTAATAAAATGCCATAATATCAAGAGTGGAACTGTGCGCAATGATGCTGTTGCTGCGCACATAGCTCTTGAAATGGTGACTTTTTTCCGTCTCGTTTCGTCAGTTAGTCTAAGGGACATATTTATTGGTCGTCCGGCAAATAAACACATCAGAAATTCAATTAAAATTGACAGTTGGTCAAGATTGATGTTTTTTTCGTTATTTGAATAAATTGCTGACATTTCAGCTAAATATGCATCCAATCCAAGTCAATGCAGGTATAGCAGCAGCAGCAGCAGCGACAATGGATCAATATTGGTTGCTGTGCTGTTACATCTGCTTGAATGAATATTAAATCTGTTAATTTTCAATCTAACCTCAAAGTGCGTATTTTGATACAAATATCGATCTTCAAAGACCTTTGGATTAACAAATGGTTAAAATAAGGTCATAAATATTGCTAAAGATTCATAAACTTGTGCTTTTAGCCAAGAAACAATTAGAAATTTTTTTTAATTGAAATCATGAACGAGACCTGGGATATGCCATATAATGGCAGTTATGAATTGTAATCGCTATTTAAAGTATGTGCGATTGGGTGACAAAAATAGAATACCCGAAGTACGCCCACCGGCGGCGGCGGAGGGTATTGATCCTGTTGGGCCGCATAAAACTATTAAAATAATAACTTTTTAAATGGCATGTTTTTAGTAATTTCAAGGCTTCAATGGTCTAAAACTTGGGTATAATTTCAATATATGGACAGTTTCTCTTGTTACTCACTTAAGTTTGCTAAAAAAAAGATAGGTGAGAACTAAAGGGAAACCTTTATATCTCTTGGGAGCATAGTCGTAACGTTTCTTGTCTATCATTATTATAAAGTAATTTTCACAAATAGTGTTCTAATGAAGTTTATTTATTTATTCAATAATCTACGAGTTTTAAGCTCAACAGATTGCAATTCAATTAATTTAATTTTAAAGCTAACTTTAAATATCAATTAATTGAAGCTAGCTATCATAGATATAACAAATCATAAAAATTTCACATCATTTTTAAATTATCTCTAGAGTATGCCAGATCAATATGACCAATAATTTTATTGAACTCCCTAACTGACTTTTAAATTGGTTCGTTCATACCATACTTGAGCGGGCTGCAAACCCTAAAGCTTTTGCCTGGCTATAGAATTTCGATACAAATTCGAGTTCCAGATGATATCTGCATATTCGAGGTAAGATCTTACTATGGAGGTATATAAAGAGGCAAGAGTGTTAGGATCGGAGAAATCAGTTGAATTTTTTTTATAAATCCTTACATTGAGTTCACTTTAGCGACAATATGCGGAGCAAATGAAAATTTAGAGTTAAAAGTAAGACCAAAATCTTTGACTTTAATAGTTCTCTCGATGTGACTGCAATCTGGATCTAAAGAGTATGGAAACTCGTACACAAACTGTTTTCGAGAAATAGATATCACAAAGCATTTTTGAACATTCAAGTGGTTAAGTCTACACGAAAAAGATAAATTATCGAGATTTATTTAAAGCTTGAAGCAATTATCACCGCTCTTGTTTATAGAAATATTTGGAAATCATCAGCCTATGTCTATGAGAAATTGAATCCTACCAGCTAAGAAGAAGTAAATCTACTGAAGTAACCTTACGAATAAGTTGTGGAAAACTGAATCGATAGCCGTGCTGAAATCCGTAAAAATAGCATCGACTTGCTTTCGATAGTATCCACAAGAAATAGTTTTTCCGAGACAAATCCATACTGGGCGTCACTTTTATATGTCTTTCGTAAGAAAATCCAGCTTATTTTTTACTAAACTTACTAAAAGTGTAGGAATTATTGATTTCTTGCAACTTCCCCTATAATTTTCAACATTGTTTTTTGAGCCCGATTTAGAAATTGCGATCAAAAAAGATTTCCATTCATCCAAAAATACTCTGAATGACAATGACAGATTCAAAATATTTAGCAGAGGTAGGCAAAGCGAATTTGCACATCTTTTTCAGATTGGGGCAGGGATACCATCAACACCAGGCTTGGTAGTTGGTTAAATACCTTGTAATACTTTTAAAATTAAGTAAATCCAACTTTATAGACCCTATATCAATATTTGCTGGATTTCCAAGTGTGATAATAAGGTTTTCATATGAGTTATATTATTCGCCATTGAAATTCAAAGAACTCGGAACACAGGCGAATTATTTCCGGTCATGTTTTAAGTTAAACTCAACATTCATGACAAAATTTATGTGCGAGAATTTACTGAAAATAATAAATTTCTTCTGTAGTTTACAAAATTGTATTTTGTCATCCAAATTCTTTGATTTATTTAAGAACTTTGCATAGGATTTTTTTTTTTTAGAATTTTAAGATGTGTCGACCTTTGCTATACCAAAGAGGCTTGGAAACATTCTTATTTGTGTTATTAAATAGAAAGAATTTTTCAAAATATATGAAAATTGATTAAACATATTTTTAAATTTAAATTAAAAAAATCAGTTTTTCAATCAACCGTTCCGGCCTAATTTTTTTAAGTAATAATAATAATAGCATTTATTTCATCAAACTGAGTATAAACTCTTACAGACTAATTACAATATTGATTTAAATAGATAATATAAAATAAATTAGTTAATTTTAGAAAGCATAATGTTTAATAATTACTCTGATAAATAAATAAATAAATAAACATAAATGGAAAATGAAAACATAAATAAAAGTAAAAAATAATAACATTTGAGTGGATCTTTCAGATGATTGTTTTCTTAAAACTTAGACTAGAAATATTATCAAATATGTCTATAACACCAATTACAGAATTTGTTTCGCTTATACATCGTACAAATGTTTCATTGCGCAAATAATTTCTCCTATATACATTGGGCCTTACCAATAAACAAATTTAGAAATGACTTTAATATTAGAGCGAAATGAACCATTATTTAGTGGACTCCATATGACTGACCATACATATGCTACATTTTATTTTTTATGTTCCGTATAATAAATGGTTCATAATTTAGAGTTCACTTAAATATTAAGTTCATATCATGTATGGCTAACTATAAAGAGCTCATTACATAATAGTTCAATTCACTGAAATATTATAAAGTCGGCTCTTGATTTGATTTTATTGGTAAGGCCCATTTTCACGGAAATGAAAATTTGCACGAAGACTTCTCAAAGGAGCAAAAAAATGAATACGCTCTAAAAGTTGAGGACAATTAACATGGTTACTGACAAGGTTATTAATAAACATTACACTAAATTGAATCAAGCGATTGAAAATTGAAAAGCAGATACTTATAGCTCAGTATGCTGGAAAATAGCAACTTGGTAATTCGTTTTTGAACTCTTTCAATTCTTATAGCATGTGTCGCATAACAATATTCAAGAATCAATCTTACTAGCGAAATATATAAAATTTTAAAGGTAAAAGGATCTGTGAAATCTTTTGTATTTCTTCGTATAAATCCTAGTAATCTGTTTACTTTATTAGCAATATAGTCAATATGACATGAAAACGAAAACTGACTGTCTAACATAATACCCAGATCTTTCTTAACAAAAACCCTTTCTAAAATGATGTTGTTAATTGTAGACTCAACAATTATTGGATTGGATATTCTGTGGCATGTAAGACTTTGACACTTTTTAACATTAATTTACAGTTGATTTTCATTACATCGCACCATTTCGCTTATGCATGAAGGTCATCTTGAAGCAGCAGACAATCATTTGGTGTTTCAATGGATCGAAAGATTTTCAAGTCATCAGGGTACATAAGATGCCTAGAGAATCTCAGGCGAGATGGAATATCATTGATAAAAAGAATGAACATCAGTGGACCTAAGTGACTTCCTTGGGGAACCCCAGAAGTTACATCGATCTTTCTAGACGTTTTAGATCCAATTTTTAGAAATTGGGTTCGATCCTTCAAACAAGAATTTAATAAAAATTGGGTGAAAAACTAAGTCATTAAGCTTGAAAATAAGAATTTCATGATTAACTCTATCAAATGCCTTAGAAAAAGTGGTGAAAATAATGTCAGTCTGTAATGAATTACTAATATCATTAATAACATCATTAGACAACACTGTAAGATTTGTAACAGTGGACTTACCCTTAACAAATCCGTGTTGTGAATCTTAAATTTTATTTTTTATCATAAAATTAAGTCTTTTACTGACAAGCATTTCGAAGAGTTTAGGATTCAGAGAAAGCTTGCATATCGGTCTATAATTTATCACATTTTGCTTTGATCCAGATTTGTGTATTGGAGTAATGAAAGAAATTTTCCAAAGCTCCAAAAATTTCCCAACATTCAAAGATTGATGGAAAATCAAACAAAGTGGAAGAGCTATAGAACTTATCAATCATCAACCTCAATGAAATTAATCTTTGGAGAGTTGAACAGTTTTGAATTAATTTTTAAATAATTAAATAAATAAAGTTAAATGTATATTTCCTTATGATGAATTGTAATATTTAACAAAGTTAAAGAAACAATTTCAAGAACTATAGCCTTGAATTCTTTATGTAGTATAAATATACGATCAAGAATCTTGTTTAAATTATTAACAACATTATGAACTTGGTAGAAATAAAAAGCAAATAGATGATCAATAAAAATTACTCAATATCTCTTTTTAAGTTTCAAGATACATATGAGCATATTCAGAATTTATACCAGATAAATTAAAGTCACAAACTACAAAACTACTGCACACTAGTTATTATATATTACATATATTAACGTTCTATAAATGTTTTTCATAGAGATCAATAATTGCTTTAAGGCGGAATATAAATAATAACAACGTACTATCAAGTTTAGATATTCATTCTTTATCCGTACCACACGAATGTGGAATGCCTTGCCTGGCTCTGTTTTTCCCTCCACTTGCAATATTCAGAACTTGAAAACTAATGTGCACATTTACGAGTACATCCAACTAAATCCTTTCCTATTTCCTTGAAGCTCGCGCTGTGTTAATCGTCTTAAGGGTAGTATGAACCCCTTTAGTGGCATCATATTATTAAAAAAAAACATTTTACATATTTGTCAGAATATTGGCAATTTGTGGCAAGCAATATATTTAACGTCAAGTGCTGACACAGTGAAAGTAATTACGAGTTTCTATATAATTTGGAATTAATAATTATTTTGATGCATTAAGAGCCAGTTTTTCATGGCGGGATCATCCAAGCTAAAAAAATAAAATAGGTATTTGATGGTTTTAACTTTAATAAAAATGTAGAGAAAGTATGACGCTTTATTGGATTAAAATTAGAAAAATCGTCATTTTAACTTAGTTTCCTTAGTTTCCTTATATTCATTATAGGTACAAATTTCAATTTCTTGACAAGAAGATTCTTGTCATTGACAAGACACTGATAATTTGATCATTTTCGATAGTAAATCTACTAATTAACCAAAATTTTCAATAAATATTTCAAACTTCTAGCCTTACAATCGGGGATGATCCACGCCCGAAAATTCGTTTAAGGGTAAGAGTGTCCTTTGAAAAAATAGGTTAGAATTTTGTGCAAAACTGTATAGCTTTCACAATTTTCCGAATATTTAAATGAAATAAACCTTTTTCGATTGTAAATTTGTTGCTTGCAATATTTTTGTAGCTTAGAAAAAAATTAAAAAAATGTGTGTGCCTCAAAACCGTCAGACAAATGAAAAAATCATAAGATTTAATACGATGATTACGCCAACCAATGGGAAATTCATTAAATATAACTTTTTTATGTTTTTATATTTTCTTTGAAGAGACAATATATTTGAAGACGTCACCGCGGTTTTTATTTTTGATATTCTTTTTTATATTTATCTCCAAGAAAATACAAAACTATGAAAAATAAAGGAAATTTACAAAGTGAAGTGAATGCACTACAATACATACGAGTAACTTCTAAAGTTATAAAGGTTACGAAATAAAATTAACATAAATTCTTTTCATCCACATAGCAACAGCTACCATTTTTCTGTTCTTCGACAAACATCTCTAAAGTCCTTGAATATTATTTTCAATTTATGAAAGTGGTATATAAGTAGATCTGATTACATTTATAAGTGCATCCCAATTAACACCTAATTTAACCAAGTCTCAATTCAGATAACTACTCGTATATTATGTATTTTTCCACTTGCACCCTAACAACAATCAAAATAATCATTTTTTAAGTGTTACCCATAAAGAATCTATTTATATTTATTTTTTTTTTTTACAAAATATTCAAAAATCGGGATACCCTTTATTATCTCACTTAATCTGAAACTGTGCTTTCCTTCATTATGCCCAGACACAAAACTAGGTAAAAAGTGTGTTTTGCGCCATGGGACTAAATAATGTTAATTTTATAGATATGAAAATAATTTTGCTACAAAACTACGATGTTTATCTATGAGGTATTTTGTTCGCTTCGTTAATAATTTTGTTTTGTGTTTTTCTGCTCTTTTTTGTTGTTATTGTTGTTGTATTTTTGTTTGTTATTTTAATTCGGTAGGTTGGTTGGCTTTGTTAACTATTTATAGCTTCTAGAAGATCATTGCGCAAAATTTACCAAAAAAGTTAACATATTTTTTTTTCAAACACCGATGTTCATACTCGTACTACGCCAGCTAAGTTTGATAGTCCCAGAGGTAGCAATGAAAATACTAACCACAGCTAACATTGTATGACATAAAATGGTTAAAGTCAGATTCTGGCAATGGCAGGATATTGTCAGTAATATCTTAGTTTCAAAACAATTTTTATTGAATTATATATTGTAAAAATTACGCGAAACAGAAAAATTCTATGTTCCGATTGCGAGAAAAATACGATTTCCAAAAAATACTTTTCAGCCAATTGTATGGCAGGTACTGTTTTTTAGACAAATTGAAAATTTTTAATTCCTGCATCTTGTAGATAGCATTAAAAAAAATTATAGATGTCAAGTTTCAAAAAAAAAAAAATAATGAAACTTTTATCTAGCTTAACTAAATGAAATTTTTGGAAGTTTTTCTAAAAAAATCTGTCGCACCATTTTTAATTTCGAAACTACCTATACAACCTACTTAACAATGAACTAAAAAAAATATTTAGTGAATTCAAAAATGATCCACTTGATAGATTCCTGAAAAGTTTGACGCCTGGTTCTTCAACAGCATTCTCCTTTTTGTTTAGATTAAAAATTTTATTTTTCAATTTGTTTTATATACAATTTGACTTAAAACTAACTTATTACTAAATTAAATTATGTTAGCTCAACAATAGGGGCCGACCGTTCTTCATTTGGCTTTACATAATGCTATTTCCTTACAATATCATAAAAACTATTAATGTTTTCTTAATCTAATTCATGATTTTTTTAATATTAACTAAATAATATTTTTTGATGAGTGGGCGTTTTATCCACTGTAGTATTGATTGTTGTTCTTCTCGTAAGAGGGTGCGCGTTGTCGTTATGGATGATGTCTTCAAATTAATTGTCAGTGATGGCTCGGCTGTATAGATACTTGTCACTAGGCTCTAGTTCATGCTGGAGAAGTTGTTGCACTTCTGTGTTGGGATGAACTTCCAGGTTCCTGATGATTTTTCCGGAGAGCTGCATTAAATACTTGTCCAGTGGTATTAACTTTGCTTCTTTATACAGATTCCTTGTTGGTATATATTTCTTCGTCAGTGGGTTACGGTACAGTCCAGTGCAAATGCGGAGCATCTTTCTTTCAAAAACCTTCATCTTTTTCATTGCTGTAGGAGAAATAGTAAACCAGAAAGGAAAACGGGTCGGATAAGTTGTTTGTAAACAAGCAGCTTGGTTTTCTTACTTAGTCCATTTCGCAGAAAGCAGACCGTCAAAAAACGGCGTCAATAAAATCTCAAGATGGAAATTGGATCGGAAACCCAAAACAGAAGATTGACATTTTTACTAAACATCTTGCGAATGTCTTTAAACCATTCTCAGCTAATATATCTACAGATGACTTACAGTCTTTTGATAGAAGCAACAAATTTGAAATTCTCACTAGCGCGCTCAAAGAATTAAGAAGCATGTGTTAACATAAACTACGAGTATCTACCAAAAAAAAATAACCAGGTTACGATCTAACAACTGCTCAGATTTTAAAAGAAATACCTTCAATAGCCTTCAGAAAACTTCAATTTAAAATAAGCGCATGCCTTTAGCTTAGATATATATGTATGCCACATCATCGGGAAATTGCATAAGTAATTGTTATACCTAAGCAAGGTAAGTCACCAACAGAAGTAACATCTTACAGACCTATATCGCTTATAAGATAATGATGGACAAAGTTTTCGGGAAACTGCTCCTGAAAAGGCTTAGCAAAATAATAGAAGAAAGAAGACTAATCGAATTACGGATGTTGTAGAAAAAGCAGTTGAGGAAAAATAAGTAAGTTCATTGTTCAGCTCTATTCTTTATTTATTAAGGTTTGGCATTCGGGACTTGAGTACAAAGTGCAGACAGTACTATGAAATACGAACCAACTCGGTACGTACAAAATTACCCGGAACTAAGGAAAATTGAAGTCGGAGTACCCCAAGGAAGTGACCTAGGACCAACTCTGTATATGTTATATACTATTGGTATTCTAGTTGACATCAACGCTATCATCACATCAAAAATAAAAGCGAAGAACTAAACTTATAGTACAAACAAATGTATAATGGTTAATAGGACAGAACTCTGGCCTATCTATCCAGAAAAAAATAATTTTATACAAGCAAATGCTGAAACCCGCTTGGACGTATGGTATCCAGCTGGTATCCAGCTGTAGAAGCTGTACACAGAAAACAAATGCTGAACCCATTCCAAAACAAAGTCTGGAATTTTTGGAATAATAAATGCCTCTTAGTATCTACATAAAAAACAGCGATCTGCGTCGTGACCTTAAAATAGAAATCACAGATATTGTTAACAATATCAGCGACTGCGAAGTTTCATAGCAACTCCGAGCTGGAAACCGTCTTAAATGTAAAAACAATGACTCATAAGAACCCAGTCTCATGAGCTGACGGTCTAAGAGCTATGGGAAAGTATTGAAAGTTTAAACTTCCCCCAAATTGACTTTAAATTAAGAAAGAAAAATAATTTTTCGATCTTTCATAGATTGATCCTGATTAATATTTTCAAAAGAGCATCGAGTTATTATAGCCTTGTTTTATTGGTTAGTGAATACGCTACATCGCAAAATTTAACATGGAAAACAACAACAAACGATTAGTGAATAAAAATAGGCTATTAATTGAAAAGAATATTTTAGTGAAGATGGAGTTTCGGATGTTGAAATGTAGAAGGTGTTTAGGTGGTGTCCGAAAAAATATATGTTGGCATGCTTGAGGGTGTGTTCATTGGTATTTATTTTGTTATACTTTGGCTTTACTAGTCCGAAGTGTGATCGCTCCGCGATTTACAGAACAAATATTTTTTTTCAAATACAAAATTTTAATTTATACCATAATTCCAGTTTTACACTGCTGCCATTAATTTTGTCAGAAAATATTGAATTAGTTTACACGAAGGCGAATAGTTTCTATAGGTATGTTTTATCAGTACACTGGTATTTGTTCAGAGATTTTGTGTAACTGCGGCATTATCCTGAATTTATGACAACGGAAAAATTTGCACAAAAATTTAGTTGAATTAATGTTGTTAAAGCTGTTTTAGTATAAAACTAGATTAAGACAATAAATTTATTAAAGTTTTATTTTTTAGTTATAGTTCACAAACGTCAAAATAGGTCTGTTTACTTAGTTTTTAGCACGAACTGTCATTGTTTTAGGTGTGCTCAGAAGCAATTTATTAAAACAAATTGTAGTACGATATTAGTTAGATGTTTAAAATTGAGAATAAGTTAGAAAACTACTTTAAACTTAGGAAAGCATTATACTATTAACTTAATAATAGGCTGTTTAAAATCTCCAACAATCAAATTCATCAGTATAAGGGAAATAAAATAATTTTTTCCTTTTTACAAATGTAAAAAATACCAAATACAATAGCAGCAATGAGGGATACGAGAACATTTTGAGTAGATTGTAGAAAAAAGATATATTTTCGCACTTTTGTAAGTAATAATGCAAAATGTATTAGTGATAAAAACTCTTAATCAACTCGATCTGCATTTTCATGAATATTTCAACTCCAGCTTATAAACAAGAAACAAACCTTTCGAACACATCCGTGTAAGTAAATTCAACAAGTAGGAAGGTTTTGGCACATAATACACTGATACCAGTCTTGGGAGATTATTAAGAGTGAGTTGTGTATGTATAGTGAGGAGTGTATAAAGCGTTTTTTTGGTGCTTGTAAGCGCAATACTAGATATAGATTACCAATAAGACACGCCTTATATTATTAGACAAATGTGAAATTAAAACTTTTATTCATCGGTTCGGAAGTAAACCAACACATCCCAACAAACTTTATTATTCAGGAGAAATACATGATTAAATACATCTTCCAACTTTTAAAATAAGAAACCGACATAAGCGTTCTGAATGTTCTAAATATTGGTCAAACTTGTTAACTTCAAAAACACACTTATATTGCCTTGGGCCGGTTTTATTTTGAACCGACCATCTAAGCAACACCGTTTCTGAAAGTCCATCCAATTTTAAATTAAATTTTTACCCTTGATTTAAGAACACTATAGCCAAAATGCAACACTACCTACCAGACTCTAAATTTCATCTGTGTGAGGTGAAAAGATAAACGGCCCTAGCTTTTGGGTTATGATAGTATGCAAAGCAGGCAAGCTATAGTTTACGGTGTCGGTTCTGCATTTTTAAGGGTACTTAACCTACACTTGAGTAAGCTTTGGAGCTAATTGCGGGGGCATTCATCTCTTTTGTGTGTATCTGTTTTTTTTTTTAGGTATATATACTCGTATATATTGCATAATTGTTTTACTGCTTTGCTGCTGTGAATCTATTTGTTCTACTAAGCGAAATTGTCTCAACCGTTAAATTAAGGTTCCTATAGCCTAATGGTGATTTTAGGTTTTTAAGCGGAACTTTATTTGGGGATAATTATACATTTAGAACGGGAAGTCAAATGCGTAAAAGCGTATTTTAATGCAACATTTGCGCGCCAACTACCAACTACGCCACTTGATTTAAGGTTGAGTAATTTAATGCGTATTTGATTGGTTTAATTGCGTTTATTATATTTCAATTTGAAATGAATCTCTTCTGTATAGATGTGTTCGAATTTTTTATTTTTTTTAGCAACACAATAAATTATTATAGGGTGGTCAATTGTTCGTTTTTGTTTCAAATAAGTCTCATTTTGTCTCTTAAGTGACCAAATAAAGTACAATGTCATAGAACTCAGAAAACAGATACATATTTTAGATTGGTTAGGAACCTACATCTTTCATATATGTATGTGCATGCATACATAGGTATACATTACTTATAACTTATAACTAAAATATTCAAATTCAAAAGCTTTTTCTATCCTAGGGTATCTCCACTGAAAATATTCGTTTCAGACCAACTATGCATTTTTGAGGATCTGTACAAAAAATATAGAGTTTGTTATGAACAATATTTTTTTAAATTTAAGTTTCCACGCTTGAACATAAGATTCATTCTAAGAACATAATCCATTATATAAACATATACACATATTCACAAAAAATTTTAAAGAATAAGTTGTTTTTAGTAAATAAATTTTGTCTAAGCCTTTATAAATTATGTAATTTCAAAAACTCGCATAATATAACAACTGACCTAAAAGCAAAGGTACAGAGGAGATCAGGTTTAAATTATAATTTGAAGGTCACGCAACAACGAACATTGATCTTTGTATATAAGATAAGACGATAAGAGTCCGTCCTTAATGCGTTGACGTGTAATCTGTGTCAACGCTTCTAGCTTTAACTCTGATATAAAATCCAGATGCTCTTTCCATTCTTTTCAGGAATACTGTACAGGTATCTGATTTATATAAAGAGTAAGGGTGGGAAGATGTTTAACTGCCATTTTGTATGGAACATGACATCGATCAAATGCTTCCCTCAGCTTCTTACGGTGGCACAAATTCAAGTGGTCCAATTTTCAATGACTCTTCTCTTAATTTGCTACCCTTTGTTATGTTCATTTTATGGGCATCGTTCGATTGTATTTTATTCGCATATATACCTACGACTTCAGGGAACCTAGCAAGAAAAAGTCTATTGGCTTAAAATCGTATGAACTTGGTAGACAATTCAGTTCACCTATGCGAGGGATAACCTCACCCTCAAATCTTTCATGCACATATCGTCTAGGTCCATGATTTATAATATGGGCCATAAGATCTTGTTTATCGTAGTTCTATAGCGCTCGTGTCCAAACTGTAACTTTTTGAGGATGCATTTCCAACTGAGAACCTCGTGTGGTTTGACGTTGCAATTTTGCATGTTAGCTCAGACATTCATCCAAAAATGCGCCTCGTCGCTAAAGATGATTTTTTGTCCAAAATTTGGGTCCTCTTTCAAACACTCCGAAGCCTAGTCTTCGAGCGAACAGCGCTGTCTTTGATCACTAACTTTAAGCTCCTGAATCATTTTGTACGTGTGTAGACCGAAGTCCCGTCGTAAGATTCACAAAGTGCAAGTCTGCGAAAGGCCGAGTTCTTGTGGACGGCAAGGAATCGACAGCTATACTCCTTTACGGACCGCGGAGATGTTCAAAGCCGATCATGCGTATCTTTGACATATGAATGTTGGATGATTGATTACCCAACTGATAATTTCAAATTTGGCCACCAAACGGTGAAGAGTCCACTGTGAAAGGCCTCCACGTATACTGTAACATAGGCGCACCGCGAGCATTTTTATAATAAAGTTTTATTATTTGAACTTCTTATTCAATCGTGGTACTTGCAATGGTGATAAGACATCAGTAATTGAGCAATAAACAACAGATTTGATAGATGTCACCGAAACAAGAAACAAACATGGCCGCGGCTGCAGGCAGCCATAATCTACCGGAGCCAACTGAAATACGGTTTCCCTATCTGGATTAAAAAACATCCGAAAAATAATATATATGTAAATTGTATTTTTTACCAATTGAGTACATTGAGGTTATATTTCATTAGAAGTGGTTAAGTACGGTGTCCTTCTTGTAGTAATTTTCAAAATTAAAATGAGAAGAGACTTAGATACTCAGGTGATAGAAGCTATCAGGTTGAGAGAAGTAAGTTTCCGCTCCTACAATGCCACCCAACTGAGGAAATTCAAAAAAAGCATACACAAATCAGAAACAATTGAAACGCTACATACTATAAAAAGTGCCAAATTCTAATATGACCAGAAATTAAGGTAAAAAATCTTGCAATTTCTCAAAGGCAGTAGAGATCTTGATATACGCAAATCCGCTAATCTTGATAGTATAACCCTAAAGAGGTGTTCTTGATCGCTGGAAAACCATCTTGTAAGACTTGCCATCGCTCCTACTGCTCTCGAATCTTCCCTAGAAGATAGAAAACAGCATTCATCCGGCCTGTTCCTAAGAAGCCGACATTTCCTCCACCTCCTCTTATCGACAAATTGCACTTACGTCCCTTTTTTCCAAGGTCATGAAATTGCTGGTCAATCATCATCTTAACAAATATCTAAAAGATAGCAAGCCTGGCAATGCAGCTTTTGCAGAAATTGTTCCACTGATGATCTGATGGCATATCTCACCGAGACGAGTGGAACAGATCTTAATATTGTTTTGGAGAAAGAAAGATTATTGCGCTTGATATTTTTTTAAGGCATTTGATAAACTTTTGTACCAGGCTCTTTTATCGAAAATGCATACGTTTGGTATCAATGAAACTCTTATTCTTTGGATTAGCAATTAACTTCTAGATCGTTCAAAACGTGTTGTATTACACGGTTTCAAGTCTGATCCTCACAAAATAAATGCTGGTGTTCCCCAAGCCCCCTTTTATCTCCAACTCTCGTCCTCATTTTTATAAATGATCTCTTGCCTGAAACTTCTATAATCTAGTTCATTGTTTTGTGGACGACTCTATACCCTCAGCTTCTCATACTTATTCTCAAATTCATGCCCAACTGATAAGCTTATTAAACTCCGATCTTTACAGTTCAATGCTTTGAAACCTCAATGCTGTATATTGTCTTTAAAGCAAAATGTACCCCTTATGACATTGTAATTGAATGGCACTTGCATCGAAGAAGCCGAAAAGCTATCAATACTTGGTATGTGTGTCAACGACAATCTTCGTTGGAATGATCACATTCTCGAGACCGCCAAAAACGCTGCTAAAATCTTAGGATTTCTATATCGATGTAAGACATTTTTCACCACCTTCTGATCTGCCTTCATGTTGGGGCATGTATAGCCAAAATTTCCGCTTCTCCATGCTTGCTCATCAGTTCACCCTTGAACCTTATTTTGGACGTACCATCAAATTAGAGATTCATTTTTAAGATACACAATACGATTATGAAATAATATACTCGGCACGATTTACCCTTGCCATTTCAATTTGCCAACAATCAAGACCAATGTTCATCGACACCTCCTTTCTCGCCCCCTCTAATTTCCCCAGCGTCCGTGCAATGTATATTTATAAGTGTGGCCTCTGTCAAATCGAGAAAACCATGTTCGGAAATCGCTCGTGCAAACTTTTCATTTTGGCACAGGCTGTGTGGTCCGTATCGCCGGCCGTCCTGTTGAAACCACGTGTTGTGGTGTCCATACAATCCAATTTGGGGCAAAAAAAAATTGGTTATCATCGACCAATAGCGCTCACCGTCGACGGTGGTGGTCTGGCCAACGTGCGTGCGTCGTTCCCTAAGAAATATGAACCGATGATGCCACCAACTAAAACCCTCACAAAACAGTGACTTTCTCTGGATATATTGCAATTTGCTATAGGTATCTCGTGTTGATTGTGATCGTCTCAAATTCTACAATTTTCCAGAAATGAGTCTCGTCGCTAAATATGATTTGTCCACCGAAATTAGATTCAACTTCCAACTGCTCGAGAGCCCTGCGATCTGCGATCGCTAGTTTTGAGCACCTGGGTCATTTCAAGTTTGTACGGGTGTAGGCCCAAGTCATGACGCGAAATTCGCTAAGTTGTGGCATGAGAAAGATCGTGTTCTTTTGCGCGGCGCTGAATCAAATTGCTGGGATTCTTCAAACACTTCCCATAGAAGACAAAGGCGAAATTTTCGGCAGATCAATGAAACGAACGACTCGAATTTATTTAACATGTGAATAGTTCTCTCGGAATGACGATTAAGTCGACTGTAAAATGGGACGAAATGTTGTTCGAACATTTAATTATTTGCTCATATTGTTGAATGCTGAACCTCTCCACGTTGATTAAGCAAGATAAGCTTAATAAATAACAGCCAAATTGACAGATAAAGCTTCAACAATAAGGCCGCAATCACTTATCAAAGAAATCCCTATTGGAAAACTCTTATATCATATTCATGTCGTTTCAACATTTTTATAACAAACATCAAAAAATAGGTGAATTTTCTGCACCCCACATGGAATTTAAAAAGGCGATGAGATAATTTTTCCACCGGCACTCTTTAAGTATCAATACAAAATTCGGGTTTCCACTCTCAGTTAAAAACAAAGGCGCAAAATTTTAAACAGCCTATTATTGAGGTATAAGTATGATACGAGTACTACTTAACAATTTGCTAACTTTATAGTAGTTTACTAACTCATTCTTAATTTTGAACATTTTTTAACTAGTATCGTACTAAAAGAATTTTCTTAATAAATTGCTTCTGAACACACCTAAAACAATGACATTTCGTGCAAAAAGTAGGTACACGAATCTTTTTTGATGTTTGCAAATGTCAAAGAGTCATATGAAGCTAGCACGATACTAAAAAAATAAAATAGGTATTCGATGATTTTAACTTTAGTAAAAGGGTAGAGAAAGTATGATGCTTAATTCGATTAAAATTTGCAAATTCGTTGTTTTAATCTAGTATCATACTAAAACAGCTTTAGCAGCGTACTAATTCAATTAAAATTTTGCGGCAAACATTCTAAACAAAATGTTGAATTTCGGGTGCCATAAAACAGCTCTTTCGGTCTCAGTCACAGTTTTCAATAGTTTTTTCGATTTCGCAGTATATATAAAAATTATATAAATGAAGACTTTTAGAAGATTTTTGAAGTCGAAACTTGTCAAATATTTATTAAACACGTATGCATTTAAGTATTATGTATGTGTACATATGTACATAGCTATCTATAAACTGGTATTGGTCATATTGTTATATTTCAGAGCCACATCTAGGTTTCATGGCGCCTCAAGCCCTTGAGCTACTGTTTACATCTCGCCTTTTATTCATTTGTATGTATGGCTACTCGAAGTTAGTCACACACCGGATATGTAATTGAATCTAGTTTTTAAGATTCAAATTGCATTTAGCTACTCTCGTAACCTCAACCGATTGCTGAGCTTCAATTAACTTTTCTGTGAACATTTTTACTATAATTACATTATATTACATTCTGCGACATAATTGACTATACACTGCACTTTGAAGAAGCTGTAGTTTTGTTGCTGTTGTTATTTTCGTTATAATTGTTCGTTTGCAACTAGCGAAAGTCCCTTCAACCCCAACAAAGGTTGTTTATAACGTTGCAGTTAAGGGCCACGTACCTATGTGACGAATTTTTGAGGAAATTTCTACCTTTTGGTGCGCGCAAATGACAACAGGAAAAAAGGAACAACCGAGTCGGCCGTATTTTGTCCACCTTGGCAAGTGAGACGACAACTAAAATACGGCTACGACATACGAACAACGACGACGGACGGACGGTTGAGGCAGCAATTAAAACACCGCGAGTAGCCAAGTATAAAGATTTAGATAAGCCTCTCGATAGAATGCTGTTGTCTGTCTCTGGGTGTCGTTGCAAGTTGCATGTGTTAAATACAGACATTTTCAAAATTCGAACACTGCAAGCAAAGGGCGCAAATAAATAATAAGTTGAGTATAGGTACCCCGAGATACGAAACCAAAGAGTTGGTGTTGGTGGGTTTTGAGGACACACAAACGACGACAGCGACGGACGGACATGGTATATGACCCGCTCACCGAGAGTATCTCTAAGGGCCGACCAGGGGCGGAAGAGTGAATTTTAACTCAATTCAGCTGGCAATCGAATTGTTTTGTGAGGATTTTTATTTTGAATATGTACTTGCACTACAGGCAACAATGACACGTTTAACTGTTTTCTTCTTCTTCTTATTTAGAAAAATAAATGCAGTTCCCTCACTTCCTGTCTTTGCAGTTCTTCCCAACCAATTATTAACATGACAGTATTGCGTTTGAATTATTGAATACCACTTGTAATTCTTTTAATTTCTTTTGATGAAAATAGCAAAAAATTCTACATGCTGGAAATAATTATTGTTCATTCAATTTTTTTTATCATGATTCAAATAGTTTAATTGATTTGACTAACTGAGGTTGAGGCAGAAATTTGATACTTATATTATAATTAAGATAATAATGTTAATGTCACTTTGTCTCTGGAAAATTTTAAGGCAACCTGTTGTGTCCGAACACTTGCCGTATCAGAATGAAGATCGATCTACAATATCAATACTTCATTTACAAATGATATAGGGTTACCAGATAAATATACGATAAAAAATAAATTACGTTATAACCATCTAGTGGTTTCTTTTTAAATCATAGATTATTTTGACACTGACAGCTGTTTCTCGCTCGAAATCTTGACAGAAAGACAGTACCATACCCCGCGGAACAAACAGTGGCCGAAATGGTTCGTGAGATTGGTAAGGTGGTATTGGTACAGGCTAGAATGTGGCTGCTGTAGCTGAGAATGGAAGACTCAATTCACGAATACCATTCGCCATTGATCGCAACATTTCACGAACTTGTCTGAGGAGAATTGTGCATAAAGATCTCAGATTATTTGCTTACAAGATCCAATTCACTCAGCACTTGAAGGCGAACGACTATCCGCTTCTTTATCGGTTTGCAGTTTCGGCCTTACCAGCTTGAATGGACAACGATTTTGGGCGAAAAATAATCTTTTATGCCGAGTCGCATTTTCATCTCGGCGGCTACGTTAACGAACATAATTGTCGAATCTGCAGCTCGGAAAACCTGCACGCTATTGTCCAGAAGCCAATGCATCCATAAATAGTGACAGTTTGGTGCGGATTGTGGAGTGGTGGCATCATTGGACCATTTTTCTTTGAAAATGATGCTGGGAACAACGTTTAGATCAACGGTGGCCGTGACAGAGCCATATTTACCTACTTTTTTTTTACTGAAATTGTAGACATGGATTTGGAAGACCTCTGGTTCATGCAGGATGTCGCGCTATGCCATAATCGATCTTTTGCGCACCAATTTCTCAAATCGTGTTATCAGCCGTCTTGGCAATGTCAATTGGCCCCCTCGGAGATGCGATTTGACCTCTTTGGACTTTTTTTTGTCGGGAACCGTGAAGAACCGATGTTATGCCAACAATCCGGAAACGATTCAAGCACTTAAGGCCAAAATAAGTCAAGCAATCCGTGAGCTACAGCCTAAGACCATCATAATAAGGTATTGGAAAATTGGAGTGACAGGATACGCTACTGGTGAAGCCAGCCGAGGCAGCCACTTGAGAGATGTTGTATTCCATAATCAATGGGAATGTTTGCTCTTACTAATAAAGCTAGAATACATGAAATAAAATTAAATTTTGTCTATTGTTTTACATTTTTAAAAAGAAACTTTTATTTGTGGAATCGCACATCATTCTTGGACAACTAGGTTGGAGTGATACAAGTGTTCGGTCCAGTTTTTGGCAATTCAAGACGCTATTTCGGCAATAGCGTATCGAATGTTGGCCTCAATCACGTCCAAAGTGGTTGGCTTGTTAGCTTAGATAAGAGGACTAAGCGTAGCAATAGTTTCGGCCAATTTATGAACCTTCAACGTGAGAAAAACCGGTCGCCAAATTTGTCCTTCAGAACTTGGAGCACTGCGTCGCTAGTATTACATGCAGCTCCTTCTATTTGGAGCCACAGCACAAATATATCTATGTTGTCGTGATCTGGCCACAAAAAGTCGGCTTACGGCTTCCTCGTTTCGAAAGAAATAAGGTCCAATGATAGCACCATGCCATAAGTCGCATCAATATTTGTGCATGCATTTCTGAAACGCTTGTGGATTGTGTTCGCTCCAATAATGCCAATTTTGCTTGATGACATACATAGCTGCTAAGTTAAAAATGGGCCTCGTCGGAGAAGATGAATATTTGCCCGAAATCACGAGGCTTACTATGGTCGTATGAGACAGCGGTCGTGTCATTAATAACTTTGACAGCAGCTGAAAAATAACAATTGCTAACTATCAAGTTATCCTATAGCTGAAACAAAGACAATTATTTTGAACAACATAGTTTTTGCAAATTTGTAATATTTTTGTCGGTTGACTATGAAAATTGACTTAAAATGGAGATTTTTTTTAATAAAACAACAATTCTGGAGATTAAAGAATATATATCGCATACCGGTTATTAAACTTTTTTTTGTTTAGTCTGTTCGCTCAAAAAATTTTGCATCTAAACAATTGCGTTGCTCTGATATTTTGAAGCAATGGCATAAGAAGGAATGAAGGCTTTTTACGAGTAAGTAACTAATTTCATGTGTACATTTTAAATGGGATCTAACCTCATCCTTCTCAGGTAAAATGTTGAAACAGTATTGAGGATTGTAGCTAACGTAAAATTTTCTCAGGACACTCGTTGCTAATAAATACTTCACTTCACAATGACATATGAGTGATTGCCATAAGGGCACTGGCATCAAGGTGGAGATGACACGTAGTCTTAATTCATAAGGTACTTTTTCAGTTCACCGAAAGAATAATGCCAGTAAGTTCTATGTTCTCCTTGAAAATAGTGAAGTTTATGACGCTGTGTTTTTTTTTTAATTAAAGACGAATTAAAAAAAAACAAATGAGGTTTTGTTCCTAGTTTAATTGTTTTTTGTTTACAAAAATCGAGTAATTCAACCGCGAGAGCTCAAAATACTCAAATTAAGCCAAAATGTTTTGATATAACAATGTATGTATTAAACATCAACATTTTTCCGAAATCAATATTTTTTTAAAACAAGTATTTAAAGTTCTTAAATTGCAATTTTGTGTTTTCCTAAGAAATTACATTTTCATTTTCTGAAGGCTAAAAATAACAGCATACGAGCCCTACAAAATTTGTTAGCCATTTAGTAAAGTCATGTTTTTCTCAAAAACTCGCTTACAGATTCTTATACAAAAAAAAAAATAGCAGTAGGTTAGGCGTACTAAATCTTATTTTCAAGAAGCATAAGATCCTTACAGATCTTATATTATCTTTGTATATATAACCTGTAGTATTATCATGGAACGTGATTTTGGGGCACCAACGCTATCCTGGTGGTGGCGCTGAAATTAGCGCAAGATTTTACAGTGAAGGGTAGGATAAGATACAAAACAAGTAGTAAAAGAGAGAATATTTTATTACTAAATTTTAGCAGAGACAAATCTAACAAGTACTACTGCTATTCTTAAGATGTCACCCCAGTCGTTCGTCTTCATGAGAGTACTATAAACTTTATATGCAAAGATATTATTAAGCTATGCCAATACGATTAGAGAAGAACAGCAACGGCCTTAAGCACAAAATTATGTCATCCAATTTCTTCTAAAACAGAAGGTAAAATCGAGATCAATATATTCTCCACAAAACATATCGAGCAGAGTGGCGCAGTGGAAGCGTGCTGGGCCCATAACCCAGAGGTCCGTGGATCGAAACCATGTTCTGCTAGAAGGACTTGACTTTTATTAGGTTTAAGGATATTTTTAATGAAAAATTTACTGTCAGTGTTAATATTGGAAAACATATACCTTTTTTTAAATATTTGAATGTGATTTTTTAATTCTTATTGTTTTAAGTTTGATTGAAGGTGATTCTGTTGTTTTGAAACTCTGATAGGTTTTCAAATATTTTATTAAGGTGATACAGCGGTTCGTTTTATTTGACACTCCTTACAGAATTTTTTTTATTTAAATATGTTAAGAAAAAAAAATTTGGTACTCCAATTTTAAGTTTTCGATAAAGTGCTGATAAAAAACTTAGCTCGAAGAAAATTATAATTTCTTAATGCAAATTTTTTTTTTTTTTTTGGTTCTAATATGCGTTATTATTTATAGATACTTTTAAAGGACTTCTCTAAAAATAATTTAATTTTAATTGTTCCAACTTAATCCTAAACGCAATTTATTGAGTTTAAAAAATAATTTGTTGTCTGTTTCTGAGGAAAAAAGGACTTTTTTAATGGCTTACATGAACTGTATGGTGGATACCGTTTTCTGGCCTTACGAAACAAAAAAAAAACCGTTGGGGTTAGTAATAAAAAAAATCGCTTTTGAATTTTAGAATTAATATAAGTTGTAAGGCCAAAGTGCATTACTACAGAGTGGATCAAATAAAACCAACCTAAGTTCAACACGTGTTTCTATTGTAATAATTATTTTTTATTTTCAATTAAATTTACTTATATTATAATTAAATTTTATGGAAATTAAGGCGGAATATATATTAAATATGATATCGAATAAATATCCACTGCGAACTAGTATTTCGTGTCGTATTTTCTGCTTTAGATGTTTGACAGTCTCTGGTTTTTTAACATATGTGTTTTAAATATGTGTATAACAAAAATCTGGTGAACAAGGTGGCCAAGGGAAATCGTTTTTTTTTTTTCTTAAATCAAACGTTCACCAAAAATTTTACGCAGCAAGTCCATAACATGCCAATCGCGCAGTCACTTCATCTTTTTGGAACCACAAATAAGCAGGGTTGCAAAAGCTTAAGTCACTTGTGAGCTTAAGCTTGGCTTTAATTCACAAGCTAGTGAGTGACTTGTGAATTAAAAAAAATATAATTCAGCAGCTACGAACTGACTTATGAATTAAAAAAAATTAATTCACAAGTCAGTTGGTGACTTTAAAAAAATTTTAATTCCCAAGCTACTAAGTGACTTAGGAATTAAAAAAATTCAAGTCATGAGCAAGTAAGTGACTTATGAATTAAAAAAAATTCAAATCATCAGCAAGTAAGTGACTTATGAATTAAAAAAATTTAATTCAAAACCAACTTAGTGACTTATGAATTAAAAAAAATTTAATTCATAAGTTAATGGATAAATGCTGATTAGAAAAATTATGAAATAGATAATTTATAAGCTAGCGTGATAATCTTATGATTTAAAAACTAGATTTGAAAGCTTTCGTTAATAATTAAATAATTATGTAGTCAAAACAAGCTTAAAAATTTCCAATCTACCAACTAACTTATGAATTAAATTTTTTTTAATTCACAAGTCACCAACTGACTTGTGAATTAAATTTTTTTTAATTCATAAGTCACTTACTCCCTGATGACTTGATTTTTTTTAATTCACAAGTCACTTAGTAGGTGGTGAATTAAATTTTTTTTAATTCATAAGTCACTTTGTTGCTCATGACTTAAATTTTTTTTAATTCATAAGTCACTTACTCCCTGATGACTTAATTTTTTTTAATTCATAAGTCACTTGGTAGGTAGTGAATAAAATTTTTTTTAATTCATAAGTCACTTAGTAGCTTAGGATTTAAATTTTTTTTAATTCATAAGTCACTTTGGGGGTTGTGAATTATTTTTTTTTAATTCATAAGTCACCAAATATCTTATGAATTAATTTTTTTTAATTCACAAGTCATCTATAGACTTATGACTTAAGGATTTTTTAATTCAAAAATTCGCAACCCTGCAAATAAGGACGCTGCTTTGCTTGTGGCAGCAATAAGTTTTCGATCATTATTCTGTAAGAAGCTCCGAAAATCGTTTTTAGCTTTTCATTCCCATACTAGGAAAAATTTTAGCCCAATGTGCAAAATGCTCTGATTTAACTACTGAAACCAATCTATAAACCTGTTTTAATTTATATGGAATACATAAAGTTATACCTATGAACTTATGAACCTATCTGAAGAAGAGTTTAGTCACACCCAAAACGTTACAAATCAAAAAATAAAAGCAATCAGTAATTAACCTTGAGCCCAATTCAATTTCAATTTTGTTTTATTGAACATACTATTTACAATTTGGCTTACAACTAATAAGATACTACATATGCATGAAAATTTACATTTGTTGGCTCATAGGGGGCCTAACTATATACAGTGACTTAAGTTTAATTATTTTTATATAAAATTTACATGACAAAAAAAAATTAAATTTAAAATGTTGGCTTACTGTATTGTCCTCAGGGTGTTCATTCCTGGTTGTCAGTGTAAACCTTGAGCCCATTTTAGGACAATTATCATTCTTGCCTTACTTACTATAAGTTAGTTCACTAGGCAAATTTAAATTTATTTTAATTTCAATTGGAATAAATTTGCATATGAATTCGAAAACCATACATACATATATAATTACTTAGGTCAACCTGATAAAAAAAAAACATTCTCATAAGGACACCAAATTATTAGAAAACAACACACTATATCATATCAAGCAGAGTGGCGCAGTGGAAGCGTGCTGGGCCCATAACCCAGAGGTCCGTGGATCGAAACCATGTTCTGCTAAGGACGATCATTTTTTATATTTTGTAAGATGATTCATTTCGTTGGTTTATTGCAAAAAGTCACTAAGTACAATTTGCTGGATTTAAATCTTATAAAGCAAAGTTTTGAAATTTCATCACAGTTATCATTAAAAACATCAAAAAGACACAAACTCTATAAATTATCAAAAAACAATTCCAATAACTGCTCAGTTCTATGATTGAACAGAGGAAAAAATTATCTATCTTGAATATCTCAAATTTATTAAAATACTAAGTATAGTGACTTTTTCTTGTATAAATACAAATAAAACTATACATGTTTTTAAAGCAATTGAGTACACTAAGAGGAATAGTTATGTAATCGGAATAGAAATGTAATATATGTATGTATGCATGTACTGAAGTTAGAATGGAATTATCTTAAAAGTTCTATATCCCGGGTTCAATTGACGTGTACTGGTTACATTTCAATCCATGTACCGAATACAAACCGAACCACCATTGATATGAACTGACTCAGTCAATATTATGTATGTAGTTACTCAAAAAGAAATTTTATCATGTCCAATTGTATTGGACCAAATATAAGCCAAATGTAATAACTTTATGTAATAAGTTCATATAACTGTTTATGTAATACATCACAGCTAATTAATGTTTGTAGTGAGTATAAATTTCAGCTTATAATAATCTGTGCATAAGAAACCTATGCGATGAGTACATACATTATTTCGTTAGTGTAATTATTAACCAAACCCGATTCTTTCTAATTGCAACTAAATACTAGAAAAATACTGGCATTTTGGCATTTTTAAGTCTCAGTATCAAAATACAGTAGTACAAGTACAAGTCCCGGTACTGGTATTGGTACATGTAATTGAAATTTTACAGCTCTGTATTTAACCTATACTTTCTGCTTAAGTATGTCCATAATATAAATACAAAAATGATTCATATCCATTTAAATATTGAACAAATTTAACCCATTAAAGGCCAAGGACCTTAAAAATAGAGATAAATAAAAAATCTTTGAAATGCTGTTTATTGAGGTTTATATTTGAACAAAAATACAATTTTAAAAAAAAAAAATTTCAAGTTTGGTAATTAGAGGGGTGTACTCAATTGAGTACACTGGCCAGATATGGGTACATTCTCTTAATAATTATGAAAAATTTTAAAGCATTCTTTTTCGATGCAAAGAGTGGTTTGACACCGTTCACAAATCTATCGAACCCTGCTGTGACAAATGTGGCACCGTAGTTGATTTTTTATTTTTTAGAGGAAATGTTCTCCGTTGCTGCGAACAACAATTTCTAGTACATTTGGCTTATTTGGAGCTTTTTTTGACGACTCGGAGCGTAAATAAGTTCTTCCTATGGTCCTAACAAATGAAAGGAGATTCCGGTTTTCTTTGTTTTTCAGACAATGGAGTTCCCAAGCATTCACCACCATTGAGTTTAGCATGTGTGTGAATAATGGCCACCACAATTTTTTACCCTTTATTTTAATGAGGTAGTTGTTCTCAAATTGGTCATGAAAGTCGACACCACCCATGCCTTTGTTGTATCAACTAGAGACTTTTGTTGAGGAATGACAACTATTTCTTTTTTTGTTGATGAACATCTCTTGACTTTGCAACGGTTACAGCAGCATTATCTTTCCAACGAGCTAACAAGATATTATTATTTTTGCCAAATTTGTGATGAAAGCAACCAAAATTTGCTTTCATTACCGTTTTCATGGATTTTAGTGGACATTTTTCGTTCTATTGTTCCGAATCGTACCTGTTGCACTAAATCCTTTATGCGTAAGGTAGCCATAAGGTCATGGCTGGTCATTGAATATCAACAACTGGTAGAATAACCACTATATCTATTGCATTTCCATCATCTGGAATATCTTCAAGAGCCATGTAGAGGTTGGGAAAACGCCTGCCATAAAAGCTACTTCAGTTTATAGTTGAAAAAGACATTTCTCTGCAAATCCAGTGAGAAAAAAATTTAACATGGTTTTGGCCAGTGTACTCAATTGAGTACACCACTTTTATTCACGACCTACCATGCAGAAGAAAAAAATGTTTGGTTGTAATTTATACGCAATGTTTTTCTAGATACAAAATCTAAAGAATAGAATCCATTATTCAAATGTTATTCAAAAAATTAAATTTTTACTAACATTTTACTCTCGCAAAGTCACCAAATTGCTTCAAACAAGAAATGCTCGACACAAAAGTTCATGAAAAACCTTGAAAATGCTTTTCAATCTCGACAAATTCACTGCCAGTATCAAAGCACATGTCAATAATTGCTTTCCAATCGAAAGAAATTAAAATCAAAGCCCACTTTAAAAAAAAAAATCCAGTTGAAATTTAACAAAATACTGTACTCAATTGAGTACAGTGGCAGCTAATGGGTTAAAGTCTTTTACTAATGAAAATTAGGGACCACTTATGGCTATCATTGGGTATTTTAATTTCAAACATTGTGACATCTAAATAAACGCAAAGCCTATGACTTGACTTCAAAAATTATTTTAGTCAAAAGAATATCATTCTTCTATATAAAACATATATACATTATACATATAACGATTCCATATGCTTACTAAACGAATTCTCCAGTAAGCAGTTCTCAATAAAAAGCTTTTTGGTAAAGATTGGTTTAATCTCGCTTCCAACTGGGGTAAAATGATTAATTTGGTGAATTAAGAATTCCGACAACAGAAAAAGGTACTAGTATTTTCACGAGGTGATTTCGCTAACAGATGAAAATGAGAGATACTCTGCAATCGAAAAGGCGCAATCTTCGACTGAAAGAAAATTTTATACCAAGTGCTTATCTGTTTATGTACTCTTAATCTGAATGACGGCAATTTATTCAACAATTTCTACTCTAACAAGCACAGTTTTCAAAATAAGAAGAGACAAGAGAGCTTATAAAATGAAATTACCTACCAAACCGATGTAAATATAACTAGGTCTTTTAGGCTTCCCAACTTTGCTAATGTTTTTAAGCTGAGTAAGGCTGAGTCAGGCGGCTGTTCAATCCATTATTCTAGTACATCATTCTCCCAGAAATGCTGGAATGAATTGCTATCCTCAATATTAACCTCAATAGGCGCGTTTTATTATCTAAGGATCTATGTGGATCCGGATCTGGATTAATTTTTAACATGTATTACAAAAACAATTTGGGATCCTGTTCTCTATCTGGATCTATTTTAAAGATCCAGAAATTAGTTCTTTTTCTGGCGAGTAGATTGCTGTTTATGGTAAGGTAGTATAAACTATACAGTGTAAAGAAATAAAATGCACGACTGGGTCGCACGAACTTGCTCCTATGTAATAGACTAGGAATTTTAAAAACGGATGTTATTAAAGAACACTGTTCAGAATGCAGAATATGAATTTATGCAGGAACAAAAATTATAAGTCGTTGTAGTGGTTCCTTAAAAAAAATAAGCTTTTATGTACAAAATTTTTAAAACATTTTTAAGAAAAAATTTTGGTACGCCAACCTTAAGTTTTTATTATTGTACGAATAAAAGTCTTATTTTCAAAAAAAAATACTAAGCCGTTCTTGAGATATCGAATTTTTCAAAAAAAAAAAAAATTACCTACTTTTTTTTCTAAAAATTGAAAAAATATTTTTTCTTAAGTTTTTAAATGCAATGTTTTTTAAACTTTTTAGGAGCTTCTTTATAAAAAATTTCGTTAAAATCCGTTATGCCGATAATGAGAAATTCAAAATTCGAAAAAATCGTTCTATGGTAGGTACAATCAGTAATATCTAGATTTCAAATTTTTTTTATTAAATTATAGATCGTAAAGATTAATCAAAAGAAAAAATATTTTAGCAAAATTCTCGGAATCGTTTTCAAGAAAAATACGATTTTCGAAAACCATTTTTTTAAAATTTGTATGGAAGGTACCGTTAGTTTTAGATAAAACAAGATTTTTTTTCTCAAATCTTGTAGATTATGTTAAGAAACTTTTTTTTATCAAGTTTGAAAAAAATCGAGCATGGGGTTTTCGAAATATTGAGTTTCCAAAAAAAAATTTTGATTTTTTTTTTAAATCTAAAAATTAAAAAATTGAAAATTTGAATATGTAATAATATTCAACCTTTGGAGCAGCTTTGGCATAAAGAAAATGATTTAAATCGGCTGTACCGTTTTCGAGAAAATCAAAAACAAAAGAAATGGACCCAGGGGGGCTACCAAAAATAACAATTTTTTGGAAAATTTTTTTTCAACCATTAGCTAGTTTTAACCAAATGAAATTTTTCAAAGTTTTTTTAAAAAAATTTGTGGCACAGTTTTTGAGAAAAAAAAATATTTATAAAATTTCAAAAAAATCGTATGGCAGGTAGCGTTATTTTTGGTCGAAAAAAAAACAGAAAAATACGTTCGGGGGAAAAAATTAAAACCCATATCTACCAAGTTTGAAGAAAATCGGCCGAGCCGTTTAGGCTGTAGTCGAAACGACAGACAGACAGACAGAAAGAATTGCGAGACCCACTTTTTTGGTCTTCGCTATCATCGTAATGTCAACTTTGATTAAAATCTCGAGTTCGATTTTTTTTAGGAATGCATAACTTGCCTTATAGTATGTACCTATAAGTCGCAAGTAAAAAGACAAGACACGTTTGAAAATCAACAATCATAAGTAGAAGAGAGATGAGCATACAACACAACTGTCACTATATGATCCGTATCGTTTTATTTTCGAGGGTTAATAGTCCAGTCATTTTAGGTTTTATCTGCGGCAAAATTCCTAGTGAGCTGAATTTTTGTATACACCTTTATTACGGCATTGTAATGAAGATGTGAAAAATCGACATTAAAATCGTGCCGGCTAAAAAAAGTTATAGGGGTCAAAAGGTCACAAACATCAGTTTTTCGCAAATATCTCGCGATCTATTGCTCAGAGGTCAATAAAGGTCATTATAAAAATTGTTTGTCGTGAAATTATCTACAAAAAATGTCTCTTCCATTTTTCTGTCAAATTAGCCGTTTTCGGAGTAGAGCGCTGAGAAAGCGAATATATTATGACGATGCACTCGTTTCCTCACCACCTTCGAGGTAGAAAGCAGGGCGCGTTTTTTAATAGTTTCTTATCTAAATTATGCAAACTCTGTGCTATGAGATGAATATAAGAGCTTAATAATATCGATTCATCTCATGAAACTTCTTCGAGGATATTTTGAAAGCAGGGAAAATAATAAAAACTGTTTGTTTGTAAAGAATCTGACCACAAACGAAGTTTTGCGAGGAAGCCTCTGATTTTATCTTTTGCAGTTATAATGCTTTCTTCTCTTCCTTGGAGGCTCTTATTCAATATATTTAAGTGGTTGAAAAGATCAGCAAGAAATGATAATTTTAAGAGCCAGGTGGGAACAGAAAAATGATCCGAATTTCCAGATTTTGAATCTTGTAAGAACATCAATAATTCGGCTTTCAATTCCAGAATTCGTGTCGATACATTTCCTTTTGACAGCCATCTGACCTCTGTGTGAAAAAGGAGATTTTGATGGAGTGAACCCATTTCATCACATATGATCCTAAACAACCGACTTTGCAAGGCCTTGCCTTTAATAGAGTTCACAACTCTAATCACATCTTTAAGCACATCATTTAATACAGAAGGTAACACTTTGGATGCCAGAACTTGTCGATGAAGAAAGCAGTGTGTCCATAAAACGTTTGGCATTATTAATTTTAATTTTGCAATCTTTGCTTTTGACCATCAAAGCCCTATCACCATCACTACAAATAGCAAAACATTTTGTCCAATCAATCGTAGTCGCAAGAGCTTTCTAAAAATATATCGTACAAACACTGGCCAGTAGAGTATTAGCAGGAAGAGTTGCAAAATAAAATGTCTTCTTCAATGTTTTCCTCTGCTTCAAAACGAACAAATACCACAACCTGTCCACAGTCTGAAACATCAGTAGATTCATCCAGTTGCAAGGCAAAATGTGGATGCTCCTTTTATTTTTCAATTAATTGTTCTTGAATGTCAACGGCCATATCACTTATTTATTCTTCGCTCAATTGTATTGTCAGAAAGTGGTATATTTTTAAGTTTAGCTGCCTCCTGTTTGTGCAACCATATCAAAGGCCGCAGGTAAAATAAATTTTCGTTCGAAAAATTCTAACGGCTTATCTGCTTTCAGTTTCATACTTTCGGCAGATAAAACTTCACAACAAAGAACACATTTAGGCTTATTACGAGTATTTAAAGCTGTGAAACCATATTTAGGATATTTTACGTCATAAAGTCTATTTTTTTTAGTTGCTTCCTCCGCTTCCAATTGCACCAGATGTGCAAGGCTGCAACGCGTCATTTGAGAAACTTGTCCATAATCACTCGTAAACAACACAACACTTAATTTTTAAATAAATACTTACTCTCAGTTGAAAAAAATTAAATAACAATTCTGATGCGCACTTAAGAATTCAAAAAATGGAAAATTACTCCAAGACCTGTTACAATTTTTTTTTGGCAATACGGGCGAAAATTTCATCGCGAATAAATAAAATCTTGTATAATTAGACCGGGCTTGGAAGGGGTTCAGTGTATGTAGTTTTTTAAATAACTGACACATTATAATGGGGGGGTCGCCAAAATTTTGTTACTAGCAAAGGGGTCGCATACTCAAAAAGTTTGAAAAACACTGGTGTAGATGATATCGGATGAGTGTTTTGTGTTGAGTGTGTGTTCCAAATTCAGGATGATTGTGCAAAAGCAAACAAACAATAAGAGAAATCAAAACCTACTAAATCCCTTCTTCTTTTTGACCTCAATCCCAATTGAATGACTCCGTGAGAATATCAACGATTTCCCATATCAATTCTATCCATAGATTCACACGCATTTTGGCATCAAAATGGCGCACTTCAGCGGAAATATTCTTGTAGAAGAGGAGTTGTTAAACTATTTTAATTGTGCGAATTAAATTTGCCTCAAAAACGATGTGCTAAGAGAAAAAAATCAACAAATACCTAAAGCATAAAATTCCTTTTTTACTTGCTATTTTCTTTAAACTATTAATTTAAAAGTTCCAAACTAATTTTCTATTTTCTTTAACCTTAGCTTAAAGTTAAAAATTTTGCCTTCTATTTTGTTTTACCTAAACTGAAAGTTCCAAGCCTATAAGCTTTTTTGTTTCAACTGGATTTAAAGTTAAATAATTTATTTCTTATTTGATTTAATTAAATTAAAAATGATAGCTATAATTGGGCCCAAATTGAATTAACTATAAATGTTTCTCTAAATCTCTAGGAATAAATTAATTCTAATTCTGTTAAGCTCAGTAAAATAGTGTACAAAAGAATCTAATTTGAATAAAGTGCTTTTTAAAAAATATAAACTAATAAATTACATATCTCTGGTTGACCCTAAAACTATATTTTGTTCTCGATTACGAAAACGTAAAAACTAATTAAAACGCCATTAGACATAGTAATCAGATAAGAACCGTTCGCTTTTATATGACTAAATACTCATGTTTTATGTATGTGTTGTATATTATTCATTATGTATCATGCATATATACTAATCATACAAAACGGCCTTCGAAATGAAAATTTCATTTAAATGAAAAAGAACGAATTCCCCTTGGTACACTCTTTGATGAGAACATACTTTTTTATTCAATGAAATAATAATGCATAATAATGACGTGGGAGACACGTAGTCGTCGGCGTAGGGGCAGGTGCGAAATGTTGCAGGGGCAGACTTAAAATTCTGTTCTACTGACCACGAATGGTTTGTGGGTCCTTCGACCTCAATAAAATGCAAAACAACAATATTATTCTCCCTTAAGATTCCCAATAATGCAAAGTAAGAATGTTTTTTGGGTGAGTTTCAGTGTTGTCGGAATGGCTACTATAGTAACATTTGGCTCCTTTACTGCGGGAAGGGCTACTGTGCTCCCCATGAATAAAAAAGGCTCCTGCCTCCCATCTTGAGGCTCTGACTATAGTAATATATATTAGTTTTTTGCACATAGTCCTAAACGAACACTGGAACTTGAATAGTTTCAAAAATATTTTTCAGTTGAGGTGCATAAAATTCTTAAAATGTCATCAACTAGGTGGATTTCGTTGGAGAGCGTTATCTCAAGAATTCTTGAACAATGGGTTCCTCTGCAACATTTTTTCATTACTTACGAGTTAGAAAGCAATATGAATTTGGCCCATAATATCTTCTCAGAGCTTACGGAAATAAATAAAACATATTTAAGTTTCTTGGGTTACGTTTTGAATATAACAAAAAAAATAAACAGAATTTCAAGCGGAGGTCCCAAAAAAGCATACCTTGCTCCAAACTGTAAGAATGTATTTAAAAACCCTTCTTCAAAATTTTGTCAACCCAGAATATATACATAGATGATTTAGAGCTACATAAAATCGATTTCTCCAACGATAATATTTTTTTAAATCTTAATTACGTTTAATTTGATGATAATGTTTTAGTGGCAATACAAGGTATTGACCCCAAGAACCTAGCACCAAGTTTAGTCCCAATTCAATTTCAATTTTGTTTTATTGAACATACTATTTACAATTTGGCTTACAACTAATAAGATACTACATATGCATGAAAGTTTACATTTGTTGGCTCATAGGGGGCCTAACTATAAGTATACAGTGATTTAAGTTTAATTATTTTTATATAAAATTTACATGACAAAAAAAAAATTAAATTTAAAATGTTGGTTGACTGTATTGTCCTCAGGGTGTTCATTCCTGGTTGTCAGTGGTGATTTTTGTGAGTGTGGGCAGGGATGGCGTTTTAGCCGCGGTGGTAGGCTGACCCAATGTCAGCGTAGAACGAGACTACTTCCTCGTTGTCCATGATTACGTTGTCATGCAGAGTTTCCATCACACTGAGGTATACCTCGGCTCGGGATGTAGTTGTTCTGTGGTCATCCTTCTCATAAGCTGATTCGGGTGGTCGATGATGTTCCTCATTAATTTCTTCGTTGAATGAACTAGATATTTGTCCAGTGGGATTAAATTCGCTTCTGTGTAGAGATGCTCGTTCCTGAAGTGCTTCTGTCGTTGACGGTCTAAGTAGAGTCCAGTGCACATCCTCAGTATCTTCCTTCCTTGATGACGTTATTTCTAAATTTAGCGGATGACTCAGAGTCTGAAAATCTAGATGAGGAATGGCGACTATTTCTTAATCAAACTTCTATGCCAAAGGACTTAGACTTTGAAGATTTTTACCGAACACTAAAAATGCCTTAAATAAGACTATGTTTCCTTGTAAGTATAAAAAAATTTGTGAGAACAATAATTGTTTTTCCACACAGTAGTGCGACTATGGAAAGAAAGTTTCAGATGTTAGTCTAACAAAAGGCAAAAAGTGAAACCGCCTTCATGTTAAAACAGTGAATGCTATTTTAACGGCAAAAGATCTTTTGAATAATAACTCATGCGAAAAGTGGGAACCGTCTAAAAGTTTGATTGAGAAGTAAAAAAAAAGAGGTCTGGACTCAAAGAAATAATAATGTATGTATACTTATTTTTATATATACAACGTTCCAATTCGGAGTAAAAAGAAAGGTAGGCCTAAACACTCCTGGTACAAACAAATGCAAAAACACCAGCATTCAGTTGGCCTCAGAAATGGAACAATACAAAACCGGGAGGCTTGCCGCCGATTTCTGAGGTCAACCCGGCGAACCCCACAGGCGGATCACTAGTGTGAAGCAGATACGTGGGAGAGTTATGATCCCCTCGACATCGAGATCATAACAGCGCCGAAACAAAGGAAGAAGAAGAAGAAGATACTTATTTTTATATTATATAAGTTACATATTTGTTTTTAAAAAAACCTACTTTTAATATTTTTAATTAATTTCTTAATAATGATCAATTTTCAGTTATTTACTTTCCTATTTAAAATAAGGCTTCTTTTGAGGCTATATTTATATAGATATATAACTTCAGATATGAATTGCTTTTTGTTTTGTTTAGTCCAATAGAACGTTACGTGCATGTGTCCTTCTTAGGGTGTGTTCACAACGGAGCTGCGATAAACGTTTCGAGTAGCAATGTGACTAAAGCTTTGAGATTTTTACATTGATTGTTGTTGTTCGAAGCGCTGCTCCGTTGCGAGCACACATAGGAAAATCAATGTAAAGATTTCTCAGCTCTGATCAAATCGCAGCTTGAATCGTTTATCGCAGTTCCGTTGTGAACACACCCTTAGACATTTTTGTGTGTAGGTATGAATAAAAATATCAATAGAAAAAAAATATTTTTGTTTCTTTTCATTTGTGACCGCATCTACTATTTGATGAAATATCCCGAATTTTAACGTGGCTCCTCAATGCTCCCCTAATTTTATGAAAAGTGCTACTCTCGGAATTTTTGAAACGACAACACTGGTGAGTTTACTCAATTGTATTTAAATTTTACAACTTTTTATGCGTTGCATGTAACGAGGACTACTGTATTTCATCGTCGCTTTTGGGTGTTGGACATTGTTAAAAAACCGCAAATTAGCGATCTGTCGAAATGTGGGCCAACACAAGTCAAATCCATCATGGTTACTCAAGTAAGATATAACATTCATTGTTTAAGGGGTTGTTTTTTTATTTTATTCTGGAAAGAAAACAGATGCAAAGTTGTATATTTTCTGGTTTTGGCCTTAGCGTCTTGGAAGTTCGGTGTTTATTTGACAGTTAAGCATTTTTGACAATTTGATAGCTGAACAATGTAACTTATATAGATATGCCAATTGGAAATGTGTAAGTTTTTCAAAACAACAACATTTTCCAGTAATTTTGTTCAACACTTGCCGCCCATTTCTCCAAAATCTCGTGAAGAAAAAAAAAGATGCAACAGTAGTACAAAATATAAACGTTCCCATTTTTAAAACCCTTTTATTTAAGAATAGATCCTTAAGTGGGCTTCATGCAAATAAAGGACATATTATTAATTAAAATAAAATGCACGACTGGGACGCACGAACTTGCTTTTATGTAAAAGTACTTTGGAATTTAAGATACATTTTATAAATATAAAACAAACTTTAAAAAATCGTTTTATTCTTAAATTCATTTTTTATACTTATACGAAATTTCCTTAAATTGGTCAAGAAAAAAATGTGGGATGCATATTTTAAGTATTTAATAATATTGATTTTAGGAAATAATTTCAAAAAATAAACGTTCATAGGTTTTGAAGATATTGATTTTTCAAAAATTTTTTTTTTCAAAAAAAAAACCAACAAATATTTTTCCGAATACTTTTATATACAATATTATTTTAAACTTAATGGGACTCCTGCTGAAAATTGTTGGTTATAATCCTTAGTGCCTTTAATGAGAAAGTCGGAAATCAAACAAACGGTTCTATGACAGGTACCGTTAATAACATTTTGCCCCAAAATTGTTTTTACCAAAATGTAGTCCATATATATATTATCATATCTAATTTGTTTGATCAAAATCGTTAGAGCCGTTTTCGAGATAAATAAGATTAAGCATTACAGGTGTATGGGGGGTACCGTTAGTTTTGGAGCTAAAATATAAATTTCAATTTCTCCTCTAGGGAATCACCGAAGACCCTTAACTACCGAGATAGAAAGAAATAGGTCCAGCGGCTTAGGCTGTAGTGAGAGGTACTGACTACTAACATACAGACACACTGAAACATGTTTTTTGTGTACTAAATTTTCCTTAAAAGTTTTATAAAAAAAATTAATATGCAAATTGTTAGTATTTAATAAAATACATATTAAAACGTAAATTAAAAATTTAATCGTGTATCGGTTTTCAAGATATTGAATTTTAAAAAAAAAAAAAAAAACTATTATTTTTTTAAAAATCCAAAAATTATTTTTTCGAAAAATTTTGTAGTTTATATTTTTTAAAATGCAAAGTATCTCCTGTATAAAAATTTTGGTTAAAATCGTGAGAGCCATTGGTGAGAAATTCAAAAATAAAAAAAAAACGGTTCTATGACAGGTACCCCTAATGATATTTCCCCCCAAATTTTGTCTGACCAAAATATAGTTTATGTCTATAATATCACACTTAATTTTTTTTTATCAAAATCGTTAGAGCCGTTTTCGAGATAAATAAGATTATGCATTATGGGTGCATGGGGGGTACCGTTTTTTTTAGAGCTAAGAAAAAATTTCAATTTCTCCTCTAGGGAATCACCGAAGACCCCTTAAGTACCGAGTTTGAAGAAAATACCTCCAGTAGTTTGGGCTGTAGTTCGAGGTACAGACATATAGACATACAGACAGTCAGACGGAATTGCCGGACCCACTTTTTTCGTCTTCACTATCATCGTAATGTCAACTCTGATCAAAATCTCGAGTTCGATTTTTTTTTCCAAATGCAGAACTTGCCCTATAGTACCTATATCGCAAGTAAAAATTATAAGTCGCTGCTGTGGTTTCTTAATAAATAAACTTTTATATAAAAAATTTTTAGAACATTTTTAAGAAAAAACTTTGGTACGCCAACTTAAAGTTTTGATTATTAATGAATAAAAATTAAATTTCCAAAAAATTACTGAGCCGTTTTTGATATACAGAGCTTTAGCATAAAAATGATCAATATCGATGGTACTGGTTTTTGAGAAAATAAAAAAAAAAGAAATGGGTACCATTAATAACTATTCGGAAAAATCTAATCTCTATCTATCTAATATCTGTGGAACAGCTTTGGGGAAAAAAATATTTATAAAATTCCAGACAGACAGAATTGTGAATCCCACTTTTTGGTCTTTGCTGCTATTGCTATCGTAATGTTAACTTTGATCAAAATCTCGAGTTCGATTTTTTTACGATTGCATGACTTGCCTATAAGGTGCAAGTAAAAAAGGTCAGAAAAACAGGAAACATTTTTTATTAAAGAGTTAAGCACATTTTATTTTACAAAAAATTATTGTTTTAGACAAAAGTTTGAACTTTTAAGAATTTGTTGATAATTAATTGACGAAATAATTTAAAATTTGACAAAAGCTTAACAACTTAGGTACTCGTACCTACATTATGCATAAAAATGGGCATTGACGAACTTTCAAAAGATTAATTTCTTATTTTTAGAAAAAAAAAAATAATTAAAAAATTGTATGTGTCAACAAGTAAGAAACTAATTGTTGAAATATTTGCGATTTGTACCAAAGCTAAAATCTTTTCATTAATTATTAAATATATATAAATCCAAGTTTTAAAATTTGAAAGTAAAGTGGATGTGTTGGTTGGATTTCCAACATACATATACTGCGCTCCAACAGGTTAGCACACCCCCTAAAAGCTTTATATAATTGATGATCTTGTGGTTGTTGTTAATATGCTGCTACTTTTTTATGTTCTTTTTGAAGTGTAAGCTTACATTGTTTACATTGGGAATATGACAAGCTTACTATATAGTGTTTACATTGGAGACTTTGAGTGCTGGAATATTAGTACATTCTATTTACTACTCATTGCTAGCTGGAACTGAATATATTCACTCTCCCAACATTTTTTCACCTCTCGAGCAATATGTCAAAAAGACGTAAGACAAGACAACTGTTTTAAACAAATTCACGTTAGTGATGGACGATTACATTTTATTTTATGCTCCGAAAAAATGCATTTTCAGAGTTGACATTTAAAAATCCCAAAAATGTTGTTCAGGGCAATCAGTTGACATCTGCAACGAAATTTCATTTGTCCCTTATCTGCCATACCATATACATAATTATTTTAATTATCGAATTAATTATTCTATAATATGTATATCAAAATATAGATCGTTTTCCATCTGTCAAGCCATTAACTGGATGACGACTACGACCTCAATAGATTACAAAATTTAGTTTTTCGTTTAAATTTTTCACAATGCAAGAAGATACTAATTCCTTGATTTAAGCATTCATTCGTGGCCAGTAATACAACATTCTTGCACGCACAAAAGTTTGTGGTTGATGTAACCAAATAGATATTTTCCGTTGCAATACAGATGGTATGACCAATCTATAATTCAATGGTAACAATCAGTTTGCTTTATATGCATTTCCGATTTGAATTTAAAAAAATGTTAATTTTGTTCCGTGAAACAAACGGACTTTGTTAATGAATGAACGACTCCCAAAAATCCTTCTATTTCGGATATTTCTGGGGGTTGTGCTCTTGATAAGCAATCAGCCACTAGCATTTCCTTCCCCGTTTATAAAAAATGGTCATCTGTGGATATTTTAGAAGAAAAATGAATATGCGTTGAAGACGTGTTGTTACATCATCGATGTTATGGCTTCACCAATGTTTCCAGTGGTGTATAATCACTTTCAACTGTAAAATCACATCCATATAAGAATATATGAAAATTTTGACATGCAAAAACAATGGCTAACAGTTCCTTTTCAATTTGGGCCCAGTTTTGTTCGCTTTTACTCAGCGTTCGAGAAGCAAACGCTACAGGGTTCCCCTTTTGAACTATGACACAACCCAGCCCATCTTTAGATGCATCTGTTTGTATGGTTACTGGATGTTTTGGATCATAGATGGTCAAAACTGGCTTCGCAGTAACAGAATCTATGTTTGGTTTGACGTGAGCACCTATCCTTACGACTTTATCCCACCGAGAGCCTACCCTCATCGGAGTCAGATTGAGCCCTGACCATTAGCCCCGAGTCAGCCAAAGTCAACTCAGTAGCAAAGCTATGATATCATGTTGCAGCATGTGCACACCTCTTGCTTAAAGGCGATGTCTATCTAACACCCCTTGAATCCAAGCAAGCTTGAAAACCATGTGTCACTGCATTCGGAATAAACCACGCCACCACGATACTCCCACAAGGGCTCCGAAGTTACAAGGCGCAACAACTTTTGAAATTCCTTGTTGAGTTTTCCAGTCCACTTGAAATCAATATCATTTCTTGTTCAAATTCGCAATTCCGCCATTTCCTTTGACAAATTTGGAATAAATCTCGCTAGATATTTTAGCAAACCCATACATCTTAAGACATCTGCTTTGTTTTCAGGAGTTTTTATTTTCAAAATAGCATCCCGATACTCAGCTTTGATAAGTGATAAGTCGATAAGTGATATCCACATTTCTGTGTAATATTTCCGGATACGTTAAAAATTAATACATATTCGGGATCACTACCAAAGCGATAGTATAAGTATTTTACTTTGCAAGATGGCGTCCACACTAGAATATTTCTATATATTTTCAAATGAATGATGAAGGTCAGCTCTCTATCGCTTCAGATGGTTCGAACGTTTAAGTTGAAAATGGCGTATTTTTTTAATTTTCAAAATCATTTTTTGAGTTCACAACTTTTAGAAAACCGCAGTGACAATATTTGACGAGTGTGTATTTATTTTGCGATTTCAGTATGCATTAATTGTCCTTGTTCTTTTGGAATTGCACGTAAAATATATAAATATGTACGTACATACATAAATATATAGTAAATTTTTTAAACCAAAGAAACACTGATTCCCCTATTTAAATAGCATCATCATACTCAATTGGTTTTTGACTTCAGCAAAATGATTTTGTGTTTCTTTATTTTTTTTTCCTTTTTCAATTTCTGTTCGACATAATCCGAGGGTAACCAGATTAGCTGGATTAATGAATTGCATTTCGATCTAAGCCTGACCGTGATATATTGGCAGGCCGTCAAACATTGAATGCGGTTGACGATTGTGGCCGCTTGAATTATTGCCTTTTGTTGTGGCATTTTTGCGATTGCTTCACGTCAGATTCATCCCTGATGCTTGTGCTGTGCTGTGCTGCGCTGCGAGCGGAAGTATCTGTATCCATATCCATTCTACCTGAATAATCTTTAGTTTTGTATTTTTTTTTATTCGGCTTTCTTTTATTTTTCTTTTTATTTATTATACCTTAAATCGATAGGTATTTATTTTTCAATTTCAATTCAAAAATGACATTGCACTTCATCGAACTAAGCTGTTTTTCTTTTTATATATTTGCTAATACCAATGATCCGATTTAAGGGACTCTTGTGGAAAATTATTTGATCAACTGTGGGTTAGAATTGGTCATATTGCTGGGGATTTTTATTTAGAATTCATTTGCAATAGTCTCAAATAGAATTTCCAAATAACAACATATTTTTCTAGTATCTACTGTCGGTTGCAGGATGCTAGAATTTGGTTTTTATTCATATCTTACAAGTATCATAAGAATATATATTTTTCGTGATTCTAAATATACTAGCGCAAAATTTTAATTGAATTAGTACGATGCTATAGCTGTTTTAGTATGATACTAGGTTAAAACAACGAATTTGCAAATTTTAATCGAATATAGCATGATACTTTCTCTACCCTTTTATTAAAGTTAAAATCATCGATTACCTACTTTATTTTTTTAGTATCGTGCTAGCTTCATATGACTCTTTGACATGCAAACACCAAAAAAGGTTCGTGTACTTACTTTTTACACGAATTTGGTCATTGGTTTAGGTGTGTTGAGAAGCAATTTATTAAGAAAATTCTTTTAGTACGATACTATGTAGTTAGAAAATGTTTAAAATTAAGAACAAGTTATTAAACTACTATAAAGTTAGAAAATTGTTAAGTGGTATCATACTAAAACTTTAATAATAGGCTGTTTAAAATTTTACGGCAATATCTTTCATTTTTATAAAAGATGGGTCAAATACAAGTTTATTTTTAAAAATGCAATAAAATAAGCAACATTATATGTTTTCCTTGTATTATGGCTTTACTAAAAAGAGCAAACATCCCCATTAATTATGGAACAGAACGTTCAAGGGACTGGGTCTTCTGGCTTCGTAGTAGCGCATTCTATCACTCCAAGCGAATAATCCGAGATATGGGTGCAGAATTCTCCTCAGGCTATAGTGCGTGAAATGTTGAGCTGTTGAGATCGATGGCGAGTTGATTTTGATGAATTGAGTCTCACACTCTTGGCTTCAGCAGCCACATTGTCGTCTGTGCGCACCGTACGACGACGACGGGACCATAAGTGTTGTCCACTAAACATACCAGCCTCACGATCTTTTTCACAAATTTTCGTACAGCAAGCGGTCAAAAATTCTTTTCAAAAACGCACTGTTTGGGCTACGCAGCACTCATTTTGGAAATAAGTTTTCCATATTTCCCAAAGTTGTTCAAAGGTAAAGCAAATCATTTCGTTTCGCGGAGCTATATAATACTGACTTTCTGTCAAGATTTCGAGCAGGAAACAGCTGTCAGTATCAAAATAATCTAAGATCTAAGAAGAAACCCTTTAAATACCCAGCCGTTACAGTTATTATTTTTGCATTTTTCTTTTGATTAAGTAGTCAAATACTTGTTGCTTATTATCCAATTGATAAGTCTTTAAAATACAAGACTTACTCAACATTTGTATTTATTAAATTTAAATTGATTTGAATGGTGGTTGTTCATGCTAATAACAGTAAATCATAATTATTATCTGGTGATAATCAAATATGGATTTAACTCAATGTGGACAGGTAGGCCCTTAAGAGATTGAAGGAGCAAACAAATATCACTTCTTCATAAAAATTGTTATAATACCTTTCTTTTAGATACATTTTCTTCTCCACTTTTTAATGTACATTACTGATATCTGAATTCTGAATTCCGTTTCGTGAAAAACGATAAACTTATGGATATGGGGTTAAAGAGTGCAACTCCTTTCTCCATAATATAGTAAGTCATATCTATCACAATTCAAATTCAAAATTGTATATAACAAGCAGAGTGGCGCTGTGGAAGCGTGCTGGGCCCATAACCCAGAGGTCCGTGGATCGAAACCATGTTCTGTTAATTAAGTTGATATATATTTTTATATTTTTTAAGGTTTCAAAATTGAGAATGCATATTTTTAGTCTAGTCAATGAAGATTTTTTTTTTCAAACTTTTAAATCCAGCACCGATTTTAATGATTTTTGTTTGAAAAATGTTTATTCTTTTTAGGTATTATTTGAATTCAAAAATGTTCTGGAAGGGGCTCGTAAGTCGTAATCATTTATATTTTTAAAATTACAAAAAATATTTGTATAACAAAAACAATTCGGCTTCCAAAAATCTGTAAATATACATATTATGTAATTATGTATTTCAAAATTCTGGATTTGGAAATTCTGTATTCCGAAATTCATGAATGATAAAAGAAAAATTGTTTTGATAATGCAAATAAAATGCACGAATAGATCGCACGAACCTGCTCTTATGTTTAAAATACTTAGTTTTTTTTTTTTATTGTAAGTTATTTCTGAAAAATGTTCAGAAGCACGAAATTTGTTTTTAAGACGCTAAACAATTTTCTTAGAAGTTGAAGCTCTAGGCAAATATGAATTTATACAAGAATAGCAATTTTAAATCGTTGAAATAAGTTTACATACCTACATCAGATTTTTAAGAAAACCTTTTTCGATAAAAATACGATTTTAAAAAGCAATTTTTAAATATTTGTATAGTGGGGGTCGTTCTTTGCCGATATTGTTCATACATCATGCAGATGGAATGATCAAAAAACATAATTTCGAGAAAAACTTCTTTACAGAGTTAAGCAACAAAAAAGATTGGGTAGGAGAAGAATCAAACCACCCCCTCGAAACAAATATCATCAAGTTGTACACTGATGAATCGAAAACTAGCGAAGGGACCTCTGCAGAAATCCTTGGCCCAAGTACGAAAGTATGGAAGTATGGTAAGTTCCATACCGATGGAGCGGAGGTAAACGCCATAGAGAAATGCGTGGATCCAAATCTCGAAAATCGTAACAAGAATATTGCCATCATGCCAGATAGTCAACCGGCACTCAAGGCACTAAATCCATATACCATCTACTCAAGTTGGTGTGGGAGGGCATAAGAGTCTTAATGAACTTGGCAAATAGAACAGGGTCACACTTCACTGAGTACCTGATCCCGTGGGTGTTCATGGAAACGAAAAGGCAGACTCCTTAGCAAAAATAGGTGCATCAACCCCCTTAATAGGGCCAGAGCCCTATCGCGGAATAGGAGACAATGTTATCAAAAACAAAATTAAACAAGAAGATGAGGAATTCCGATCCAGGAATTGGAAATAACTCCCAAAGCTGAGGCAGGCGAAAGTACTACTAGGCAGTTACAATCAGAAACGTTTCGAAGACTGCATTCACTTAAGTAGGAATAACCTAAGAATAATAACAGGTATCCTAGCCGAACACTGCAATCTAAGATGACACCTTAGTTTACTTGGTATGGTAAGCAGTGCCACATGTAGATTCTGCAACATCCATGAGGAAACACCGGACTACATACTAGGAAGTTGTTTTCCACTCATGCACCAAAGGAAAAACCATCAGGGACAGTACCAGCTGGAAGAGAGCGACCTATCCTCTCTGAATGTGCCCCAAATACTAAGATTCCTAAAAGCAATAGATTTGAAGAACTGTAGAATGAGCGAGCTCATTCATTTTCATTCATTAACACCCCTATTACGGTTTGCGAATCGAACGTTCGAGGTGAGATTTTTTCATTAGCGAACTACACATTAGACATACTACGCTTGGCGAACTTTACAATTCGAGTTCAAAATTTGATTGTTTATTAAAAATATCAAATATATGACATTTAAGACGAATCAAAGGTTCTCGATTCGCCAACCGTAATACTAATTTCGCACACTCACATGTTTATTTGTTCGACTCGCCAGCCGTAATAAGGGGGTAACTGGAGGCACAATAAAGCTCCAGGTCACAGTGCAATACTGATATTGATTGTGAAGATTCAAAAAAAAATTGAGTATGGAAATTTTTAAATACACAATACAATTTAAGTTTTTAAAGAGCTTTAGCATAAAAAAATTGATCAAAATCAGTTGAACTGTTTTTGAGAAAATGGAACTCAAAAGAAGGGTTCTGTGGGAAGTACCAATAATACCAACCATTAAAAAGATGTTATTAAATGAACGTTTTTGACTTTTTATTAAATCTCTAGACCATATATCGAGAAAAAAATGATTTTCTACTTACTAAGTTTAAGGAAAATCAGCCAAACCGTAGGGTCTAATCGAACAGATAGATAGACAAAATTGGGAGGCTCAATTTTTAAGTCTTTGATTCTTCTTACGAATCGATAACTTGCCATACTAAGGTACCAATTGCGAACTTATTAGTATAAGGGACCAAGGACCCAAAATAAAGTCGAGTCGTTTCACAGGCGAATACAAGTTTTGGGATAAAGAAGTAAAGCCGGAATACATAAGCTTATTGATGATATAAGAAAGGAACTTATTTGGTAAAAAAACAAGTATATATGGTTCAGAAACATGAGATTTTTCCTAAAATTCGAAAAACGATATTTAAAACTGACAAAAAAAAATAAAACGTAAAGTTAAAAAGAAGAGGATTAAGTCACATCGAATATTTAAAGATGTTGACCAAGTGTCTCCATCTGAATCGAGTTCATTTACATATACATTTAGCGACACGGAAACTCGGTCACATGTTTGTTAATGATTCGATTTAAGAAAAGCTAAAAATACGTATTTTACTTAACGCTCAGTTTTATAAGACTCGCGATAGTTTAAAAGAACAGCCACAGAAATGTGTGCAATACTATGGAATGAGTATTGAATGCTTCAAGAATCCACTGCAACTAGTTGGACCCAGAATTGTGTATAAAACACAAACTTGAGGAACCATCATCATTTTCTATTGTATAGTGACCAAGCACCAAATTTGAAACTTGATATTTATCTGTACCAAATGCATATACTCACACTAAAAGTAGTGGCGCAAAATTTTAAACAGCCTATTATTAAGGTATTAGTACTATACTACTTAACAATTGGCTAACTTTATATTAGTTTACTTACTCATTCTTAATTTTAAACATTTTCTAACTAGTATCGTACTAAAAGAATTTTCTTAATAAATTGCTTCTGAACACACCTAAAACAATGACATTTCGTGTAAAAAAGTAAGTACACGAACCTTTTTTGATGTTTGCAAATGTTAAAGAGTCATATGAAGCTAGCAAGATACTAAAAAAATAAAGTAGGTATTCGATGATGCTATAGAGAAAGTATGATGCTATATTCGATTAAAATTTGCAAATTCGTTGTTTTAACCTAGTATCATACTAAAACAGCTATAACATAGTACTAATTCAATTAAAATTTTGCGCCAGTGTGTTTTATTTTTTTGCGATTAAGTAATTGCGCGGCAAGAAAATCACAAGTTAGTGCATGATAATAATTTGTGGCCACAAAAAATCGTGCGTTCTTAGCCTTAAATAATTAAATAAATTCACTAATAAATATTTACAAACTTTAAAAAAAAGTAGAACACAAATACATAGTAATTTTCGATTTTCTCAGAAGCAAATATGTTTTTTTTATAAATCGACTAGAAGTTGTTAAGAGGATTGAATATAAAATAAAATGCACGACTGGGTCGCACGAACTTGCTCCTTTGTAATAGACTAGGAATTTTAAAAACGAATGTTTTAAGAGAAAACTGTTCATATGGATAAAATTATTTTTTTAAATTCTTTTAGCAGCAAGAGATAAAAACAAAATGTTATGAAAATTATGCAAGAACAAAAATCGTTGCAAAATTTTTAAAACATTTTTAAGAAAAAAATTTGATACGCCAACTTTAAGTTTTCATTATTGTGCAAATTAAAATTAGATTTTCAAAAAAAAAAAATATTAAGCCGTTTTTAAGATGTCGAATTTTCCAAAAAAATGACTTTTTTTCCCAAAAATTCAAAAAAATACTTTTTTAAAGGTTTGAAATGCAATGTTTTTTAAACTTTTTAGAAGCATTTCTATAAAAAAAATCATCAAAATCGGTTATGTCGATAGTGAGAAATTCAAAATTAGAAAAGATGGTTCTATTGCGAAGGTACAAACAACTGTAATATCTTAATTTCAATTTTTTTTATTAAATTAAAAATCATAAAAATTTATTGAGGGAAAAAATTTTTTTATCAAAATTCTAGGCGCCGTTTTTGAGAAAAATGCGATTTTTGAAAAACATTTTTTAACTTCTGTATGTTAGGTACCTACCTTAATTTTAAGGTAAAATACATTTTTTTTCTTTTTTTTTCTCACATCTTGTAGATTATATTCAAAAACTTTTATATGTCAAGTTTAAAGAAAATCTATCGTGGGGTTTCCGAAATATTAATCCAAAAGTTTTTTTTCGAAAATTTGAAAACATAATACTATTCAAATTTTTCGGGGGAGCTTTAGCAAAAAAAATTATCAAAATCGGTGGTTTCGTTTTTGAGAAAATCAAAAACAAAAAAAAAATGGTTTCATTTTTTTCAACCATTACCTAGTGTTTAGGGGCAAGATGTACCCACTAAATAAATTTTAATATAATAATGATGTTTAGGGGCAAGATGTACCCACTAAATAATTTATAATATAAAATTTAATTATTTTACAATTGAGATCCTCAGTACGTTAAGGTGTCGTACTATATTTAAAAGAAAGAAAAAATGCGCTTTTTTACCACGTTATAAATTAAACCAACCACTTTATTACAATTTCAAAAAGAAAGTGATACATTTATAGGTGTATGAAAACTTTATACCTCGGTGTTTAATTTACATAAACAAAACAGCTGTGAAGTTATATAATTCAAAGGTTATTAACCTTTGCAGACTGGAAAGATATTCTTTAAATTTACATAATAATTTCAATAATGTTTCAATGTATTTGTTTCCATGTTCTGCAAAGTGTAACAGATATAATTACGACAATCATATTGTTTAGCTCCTTTAATTAGTTAAACATATTATTAAATGTTGAAACAAATGGAGTTCATATTTATTTAGTTTAAAGAGAAAGGGAGAAGAAAAAACTTAATTTGCAGACTGCATACATTTTGCACATTTGACAGTTCCAGTTTGATTGTTTGTCGGCGCGTTTCCTTCGCTAGTGAAATTTTCAAGTTAAAGTTTTAGTTTTAATTTTTAGTTTAAAAAATTGCTTAAAAATGAAAAGTGGTTTATTAATTGAATTAAATATTGAAGGAAAAAATACAATTGACTGGGTGCTGAGAATGTACAGCCAAATGTATGGCAAAAAATACAATGCATCTCAACACCTCAGTCAAATGCATGTTTCCCGCCATTTCTTCAAATGTGTCAAATGTGCAAATTAAGAAAATAATTATTTTAAAATTCAAATTAATTTAAAAAGTGATTGATTATAAAAGTGGTTGATTATAAAAAATGTTGGGAAGCAACACCTAGCTTTAACTAAAATAAATTTTTATTTTTTAAATCTGTCGAACAGTTTTTGAAAAAAAAAATATTTATAAAATTTCGAAAAAAATTCGTTTGGCAGGTAACGTTATTTTTGGTCTTAAAAAAGAAAAAACGTGTGGGAGGGAAATTTAAAAATATAGCTGCGAGCCCCTTCGACAACTTTTCTGAATCCATGCAAGGGGCGTTTTATGTTTGGGGTCGATGTTTTTTTTTCAATATTATTTGAATGAAATGCAATTTTACAATTTATATTTAATTGACTAATTATAAAGACTCTAACATTACAATGGAATATGATGTTGCACAAATGACCTACTTTGGCCGGAGCGCAGAGGCGAGCCATTTTAAACAAATTTCGCAGACTTCCGTTGTAATTTCAGCAATTTTGTTTCCAACGTTATTATTAAGCATCCATGTAGTGGTTGGGAGAATTTGGGAGGCGTCAAATTAGACATCACAACTTTTTGACATTATCAACTCCAAAAAAGTCACGTTATTTTTGATGCACTTTAAAATTTGCCATTTGCAAGGGGGAGCTCTTGCCCTGACAGAACTGTTCTTTTATGAAGGTAAGGGAAATAATTTGCTATATGGCTCTTAACCGGCTGATCCACGATTGCCTTTGGATTCCCAGTGTGTTTCAACGTTGCACTATCCTAAATTAAGAATATTCGGGCGTTAAAAATGCATTGTTTTAGACGCTATGCCAGAATTCTAGAGTTAGAGTACCTACACCTATGTATATTTTTTTCAAAGGTGATTGGGGAATACATTTGAAGAATAACAGCTTAATGTTTGCGGCTTATTACTCTTACGACGAATATTAATAGAGCATGCTTCTAAGCGACTCTAATATACATACATATATACGATAGAGTACAGTAGAAGAAAAACGAATTCGACTTCTTTATAGTCCAGACGTGATTGCGCCTCCGCGAAAGTAGACTTCGGTTCAAAAAGAATGTGTTCTATTGGAAAAAGAGGTAGGGTCTAGCAGAAGAATCAGTGCGGTAGGTTAAGCACTAAATGTTCTTCTGATAATTAAAAGTTAACAATAAATAAATCCCTCGACATTCTCAAGGAAATGTAATTTAATTTTAAAATATCCCCATCATGCATATAAATTGCTTTTTCTAGAACGAAATTGAGAAATTTCATCGGACAGTTTTTCCCAAAATCGAAATTTAAATTTTATTAAGAAAGAAAGTCCGTATATTGACTTAAGGTACTAGTACGGTCTAGAAATCACAAAAAACGCACGATTTTGGGCAATTTTTCTCGGAAACTTTATAAGATAATAACATAATTTTTTTTTTAAATAATGAATACATGTGTCAAGAGTACAAAAAAAATTTGTTTGTCGAATTTCGGCCGAATTATAGAGGACGCCAACGCCGACTCTTCAAAAAACACATTTGCCCATGGCGGACAGTTAATCTCCGGATCTACTGAACCGATTTTCAAAAAACTTGTTGCAACTAGATTGGTTTTATGTTTTCTAAGACAATTTACCACAATTTGACCAAAAAGTTATGAATGAAAAAAATGGCGACCCAAAAATGGCCAAAAAAATTGCCAAATTTTTTTTTTTTTTTTCAAAGCTCGAGATTTTTTTTTTGTTTTGACTTTTCAAGCAAATTGTGGTCATTGTCTCGTAAGAAACCTTCCTTTAAATAACCCATTTTGTTTTTTTTGTTTCAGTCCAGCCAATCCTGAGATTAACTGTCCGCCATGAAGCAATGTATTTTTTGATAAGTCGTCTTTGGGCCTTCTATAATTCGGCCAAAATTCTAAAATTTAAAAAAAAAAAAAATTTATTGTACTCTTGACGCATGTATTCATTATTTTAAAAAAAAAATTATGTTATTACCTAATAAGGTTTCCGAGAAAAAAATTCCCAAAAATCGTGCGTTTTTTGGCGTTCTAGACCGTACTAGTACCTTAAAAACTAAGAACTCATAAAATTCAATTGATTGGCTGAATCAAAAATGAAGTTAAATGAAGTGCGTTGTATCGTCAAGTTGTATGTTTCTAAGAGATAAGCCGTAGAAGGACTAAGCCTAGTATTTTATTTTTATTATTAGATTACGAGTATAGTCCTGTAGCCAATTCGATTTTACGGCGCATTTTATCAACATTGGTCACCTTTTCGAATTCATTAAATGTGTCCATTGTCCTTGCCGTTTTTCAACTTCCGTTATTTACTAACCAGTCTTAATGGGTTCGATTTATTTTTATAGTTCCCTTAAAAAAAAAAAACAGATTCACATATAGGAATAATCCGTTTTGAGATTTTCGTCCTTTTTTCGTAAATCCACTTATTTCACACTAGATTTGACAATTACGATCAATATAACAACACAAACGCCCGCACTCGCACCCTTATCCTGGCTTCCTTTTTATTTCTTCGTTCTTCTTTTGAGAGGGTATAGGCAAATCTTTACTGTTCGATACAGATGCGGCAGTAAAAACGATATAAGCTAAGTCAAGTGGACGAATTGTCATTCTTAACTTCGCACTACTATCTTCGCCACTTTCTAGTTGCAGTCAATTTATGTCCAATGTCCAAGTGAAATCCTTGGAACGGAGGAAGGGTTGAATTTAGCTTTGCAAAGCTATTTTATATGACGTGCTTAGATGGCCAATACGAAAAGTTGATATTTTATTGAGCTGGATTAAAGAGATATAGAAAATGGAATGTCCAGTTTTCTTGCATCCCAAAGATAGTCCGAAAAGATGAAGAGTTTCCAATAAATCTCCCATTCTATAGCTCAACCCACGATTTGGGAAGGGCATTTTTATAAAACTCTGTTGTGTATATCCTTACCTAATTGAATTTTCTCCGCCCGCCAAATGATAAGTTAAGTCGGTTGTATCCTCAAAAAAAGAATAACAAACTGTGCCTAACCAAGTGTGTGTCAATGCATTGGAACAGATAGTATAAAGTTATGTCCTGGTGATTTTGTGAAACACTCGTCAAATTGTTTAAGGAAATTCTCTTGTCAATCGAATGTGATGTAGGATGATTTTCAATTCTGGAAAAGGTGCATCGCATCCTTGAGAGAGGATAATAATGGTTTTTATTATGACATTCGATTCGTCTGCCTTATTTCACTTTTATCGTTTGTATTTTTGTATTTTTTTTTGTTTATGGAGAAGCTAACGAATTATTTGTAACTGACACGTGGTGGGGTGCCACCAACGATTCACCTGTCGATGACCGTGCGCCACGATTGCCATCGGCACCTAATATGCAAGGTGTTAACTCGGGATCGAGAGAGAATAAAGGAAGGAGGAAAACCACTAGAATACCTACGCAAAGTGTTCATTGAAAAAGAAGTTTTGGCCCTGGATTAAGGTTTTCTTTAGTTGGTTTCAGTTTCGTTAGCGGCGGGAAAAGTCGTTTACAGGTGGTGCAATCATTGTTCAGGTTACTGGACACAAAAACGGGGGAGTCTTTGGAATCAATTAATGTTAATTTTATAGAACACACAAAATTGCAAGGCTTATTTCAGTGGTTTCTTTAGTTGGTGGATATTTACATGAATATAACAGAGAATCAGTTTTATTTAAGACATAGGGTTTAAGGCTTTAGGATTTTTTTAAAGAAGAAATTCACACGAGTAATCTTTTTTCTCGAGAAATCATTTTTTTTTCCTGATTTATGTGTATTAAAGTTGAGGCTTTCATTTACAAATATCAAAGAATGGTATTTTTAAGACCTTTTAAAATGTGATCTCCATATGTTGTATTTTACTGGTATGCATCTTCCTTGGTCATTGCTTGCATTTGTGTTGTTACATCCACAAAATTTTGGATAGAGGGTTTTGGTAATATTTTATCAGACCAAAAACATAAATGTTAAAAAAAGAGCCAAGTTCTTCTATACAAAAACCTTTGTGTAATAAGTCAGCCGTGAAAAGTACTGAGATCTAAAAGTGCGCCAAGTTCTTACTTCATGAAGGTTTAATACCGAATATTTAAAGTAGAATAATATTGAAACAGCTACAATGTAATAGAGAAATTTTATTATTTAATGACTACTGACTAAAATTTGATGGGCTTACTTGGCAAGTTTTTTTCTTATGCCCAATTCAAAAGGTTTTGAAAACTTGACCAGTAAGCCCATCAAATTTTAGTTTATGTTTTCTTCTTCATTCATGTTAACATAACATAGAGTACCAAATCGAGCACTCTAGTTCTAAGAAAAGTTATGAAATTTCAAAATGCATGTATAGTTTCAAAATGACAATAAAAAGACACTTCGAATGAAAAATCTTAGATTTTCTCTATTTCGATTTGAATGTACATTAAGCTTTACCCTTCCACCAAACTTCATCATTCTACAGCAGTCGGAAGTGCTCCATATAAATCAAACTTTTTCTCGGAAAGTGGGCGAATACCACGCCCCCTGAATGGAAAACCTCAATTTTTATTGTTGGTCCTTTATATACAAGTTGAGCCCGATCGTTCTATTAAATTTTATATTTTTTTCTTTGTATGCAATTTAAGCCCTGCCACTTTACCAAATTTCGTCATCTTACAGCAATCGGAAGGGCTCCATTCAACCAATACTAATTTGGAGAAAGTGGGCGAATACCACGCCCCCTGAAAGGAAAACTTTGGTGTTTATTTTTGGTTCTTTATATGCAATATAAGCCCTACCGGTTCACCAAATTTCATCGTTTTACAGCAGTCGGAAGTGCTCCATAATCCGATGTCGGGAAGTGCTAAAATACGGAGAAAGTGGGCGGATACCACGCCCCCTGAATGGAAAATTTCAAATTTTCGAATTTTTCCTCTGCTTGCATGGCAAGACCTACCTTCGTGCAAAATTACAAGATTCTACGATGTCGGGAAGTGCTCCATAATTTTGATGATCTGTCAGTCAGTCAGTCAGTCAGTTACGGTTTTTGTGATTTTTGAGGCCTTATAACGGGTGATTTTTTAAGAGCTTGAGAACTTTTTTAAAAAAAAAAACGCATAAAATTTGCAAAATCTCATCGATTCTTTATTTGAAACGTTAGATTGGTCCATGACATTTACTTTTTGAAGATAATTTCATTTAAATGTTGACCGCGGCTGCGTCTTAGGTGGTCCATTCGGAAAGTCCAATTTTGGGTAACTTTTTCGAGCATTTCGGCCGGAATAGCCCGAATTTCTTCGGAAATGTTGTCTTCCAAAGCTGGAATAGTTGCTGGCTTATTTGTGTAGACTTTAGACTTGACGTAGCCCCACAAAAAATAGTCTAAAGGCGTCAAATCGCATGATCTTGGTGGCCAACTTACCGGTCCATTCCTTGAGATGAATTGTTCTCCGAAGTTTTCCCTCAAAATGGCCATAGAATCGCGAGCTGTGTGGCATGTAGCGCCATCTTGTTGAAACCACATGTCAACCAAGTTCAGTTCTTCCATTTTTGGCAACAAAAAGTTTGTTAGCATTGAACGATAGCGATCGCCATTCACCGTAACGTTGCGTCCAACAGCATCTTTGAAAAAATACGGTCCAATGATTCCACCAGCGTACAAACCACACCAAACAGTGCATTTTTCGGGATGCATGGGCAGTTCTTGAACGGCTTCTGGTTGCTCTTCACTCCAAATGCGGCAATTTTGCTTATTTACGTAGCCATTCAACCAGAAATGAGCCTCATCGCTGAACAAAATTTGTCGATAAAAAAGCGGATTTTCTGCCAACTTTTCTAGGGCCCATTCACTGAAAATTCGACGTTGTGGCAGATCGTTCGGCTTCAGTTCTTGCACGAGCTGTATTTTATACGGTTTTACACCAAGATCTTTGCGTAAAATCTTCCATGTGGTCGAATAACACAAACCCAATTGCTGCGAACGGCGACGAATCGACATTTCACGGTCTTCAGCAACACTCTCAGAAACAGACGCAATATTCTCTTCTGTACGCACTGTACGCATTCGTGTGGTTGGTTTAATGTCCAATAAAGTAAACTGAGTGCGAAACTTGGTGACAATCGCATTAATTGTTTGCTCACTTGGTCGATTATGTAGACCATAAATCGGACGTAAAGCGCGAAACACATTTCGAACCGAACACTGATTTTGGTAATAAAATTCAATGATTTGCAAGCGTTGCTCGTTAGTAAGTCTATTCATGATGAAATGTCAAAGCATACTGAGCATCTTTCTCTTTGACACCATGTCTGAAATCCCGCGTGATCTGTCAAATACTAATGCATGAAAATCCTAACCTCAAAAAAATCACCCGTTATCTCAGGAACGGCTTATGCTAGAAAATTGAAATTTGGTGAGGCGCCTGTGCTTAACTACCTTAGCAAATATTCGGAGTTTTAAGTTTCTGACTTCATTGCTACTGAAGATAGGGAGGGGTCAAAAATCGCCTGAGTTTGTTCCTGTAAAAAGGGTGTAGTGCCAGAACTTGGCTGGGCACTACCGTGCCCTTTGATCTGAAACAGTTATAAAAATAGTTGGCTTTTGGATAATGCAACATTCACAGACGTGGCACGACCGATCCTCACATACAGTTCGATTGTGTGGTCCGCGCTTAACAAAGCGATAAACTCAAGAACTCACAAAGAACTGCTAGGTTGGGCACCAATGGGGCCAAAGATCTTATCCAGCTGATAACTGACAGATTATCTTCTATCTTGCAGCGCAGTGAAACTAAAGGATTCGAAATCTTGCTGAACGTCATGTTCACTCCTTAAGTGAGCATCAGTAACGATTTCAAGATTATGCTCTCATCCGCAGAAAGTATTGGGTTCCGGATCGTAGTGGCATTGATGAGACTGGTCCCCCAGACAAGCTGGCCAAGCAAAGCTCGCCTGTGGAAAGAGTCAGTTTTTTGCTCGTAGTTAATGATTTTCAATTTTTCTTAACGAATCAAACAGCAGGTGAAACGGTTTAACTAACTGCATTGTATCTAAAAAGATTTGATCCGGCCACTGCCCATTATGGAAGCATGCAGCGAAACTAGGCATTCCCTTCAAAACTACTTGTCTTGGCCAGCAGGAAAAGGAAACAATCATTCACTTCTTTTGAAAATACTCTACTCTGGCCAAAATAGGAGCACAATTATTCGGAAAAGCTCCTTGGAAGACATTAACAAATTTTCGGAAATGAAGATGATTCAAAGAAGACTTGAACTATTTTCTCAGCGCGACAGAATGATTATAGGATGAACTTCCCTTATTTCTGTGACCTATCCACCGTCTGATTCCTTAGACCGCGAGCTAGCTTTGACTGACGTGTATGGTGGAAAGTGTCTGGATGATTAATTGATGGGATTAGTTACTGCTTCAGCACCAGTGGAAAAGCTTCCTTGTTTGGCACAGTCTATAGTTTCGGATGTGTGTGATGGTCCGGTTGACTAAGTGATTCAATTCCTGATGATTGTACTAAAGCAAAGAGAAATCATCCCACAGTAACAAGACACATCAAAACCTACTTCACCCTTTCTTGTTTAAAACTCAATCCTGACTGGACTTATGATATACTAAAATTATCAAAATTAAGTTTACTCACGAATTGAGCAAATTTTTGTAGACCCATAATCTAAAGAAATAAAAATCTACCAAAACTCAGTCAATCCTTACGAGTTTCTTGCAATTGTCTATTAATTTTTTAGACATTTCTTATCGGCAAATATAACAAAGATAAGAGCAACATAATGCATGAGCCGGAAGTCAGAATGTACGATCTATAGGTACTCCACTATGAAACAAATCTATTTTTTGAAAATAGAATATTAACAAAAAAAATACAATCTAATTGGTCTACCAGAAGTTTATCTAAAAATAAAATGCACGACCGGGTCGCACAAGAACCAAGAATAAGAATTTTAAAAATGAATGTTGGTAGAGAAAAATGCTCATAACCATAGAATAAAAATATATTTCCAAAAAAATATTTAGCCGTTTTTAAAATACCGAGTTTTCCAAAAATAAAAATAGATTTTTTTCAAAAAATATTTTTTTTAAGTTTTGAAATGCAATATTTTTTAAACTTTTTAGAAGCTTCTTTATAAAAAATTTCATTAAAATCCGTTATGCCTGCCGATAGTGAGAAATTCAGAATTTGAAAATAACGGTTCTATGGGTATAGTCAGTAATATCCTAATATCATTTTTTTTATTAAATTAAAGATCGTAAGAATTAATCCAGGGTTGCGAATTTTTAAATTAAAAAAATCATAAGTCATAAGTCTGTAGATGATTTGTGAATGAAAACAATTTAATTCATAAGTAAGTTAGCGACTTATGATTTAAAAAAAATTTAGTTCATAAGCTACTAAGTGACTTATGAATTAAAAAAAATTAATTCACTACCTATAACTGACTTATGAATTAAAAAAAAATAATTCACTACTTATAAGTGACTTATGAATTAAAAAAGAATTAATTCACTACCTATAAGTGACTTATGAATTAAAAAAAAATAATTCACTACCTATAAATGACTTATGAATTAAAAAAAATTAATTCACTGCCTATAAGTGACTTATGAATTTAAAAAAATTTAATTCATAAGCTAGTTGGTAAATTTAAATGTTTAAGCTTGTTTTGACTACATAATTATTTAATTATTAACGAAGGTCGATTTCAAACTTTTGTGTGTCATAAAATTATCACGCAAGCTTATAAACCTTCCAAATAATAATTTTTTTATCCATTAGCTTATGAATTAAATCTTTTTTAATTCATAAGTCACTAGGTAACTTTTAAATTAATTTTTTTTAATTCTTAAGTCACTTACTTGCTCATGACTTAAATTTTTTTAATTCATAAGTCACTTGGTAGGTCTCGAATTATTTTTTTTAAATCATATGTAAGTCACTTACTGGCTCATTACTTAAATTTTTTTTAATTCATAAGTCACTTAATAGGTTCTGGATTAATTTTTTTTCTTAATTCATAAGTCACCCACTAGCTTGTGAATTAAGACCAGGCTTAAGCTAAACCCTGAATTAATCGAAAGAATTTTTTTTTTTCAAAATTCTCCGTGCCGTTTTCGAGAAAAATAACATTTTCGAAAACCATTTGTTAACATTTGCGTGGTGAGTACCGTTATTTTTTGGTAAAACTAATTTTTTTTCTCACATCTTGTAGATTATATTAAGAAACTTTTATTTATCAATTTAAAAAAGAAAGTTGATAATTGAGTTTTGAAAAAAAAAATGTTGAATTTTTCTTAAAAACTCGAAAAAATTCTTTGACAATTTTACATAAACTTTACACAATAATATTTAAACGTTTGGAAGGCTTTAGCATACAAAAATTATAAAAAACGGTTGTACCGTTTTTGGCAAAATAAAAAAAAAATGCTTCCAAGGAGGGTACCATTAATAACCATTTTTCGGAAAATTGTTTTCAATTTGTTTTGAATTTTGTTTTCCAAGCTTTAACTTAATTAAATTTTTTGAATTTGTTTTTTTTGTTTTTAATTTTGTGGAGCAGTTTTTGCAAAAATAAATAAAAATGTTTATAAAATGTGGAAAGAAATTCGCATTATTATTTTTTGGTGTGGGGGAAATATTTAAAAACTATATCTACCAAGTTTAACCGAAAATCGGCCAAGCAGCTTGGGCTGGACAGACAGACGCAATGTTTTTGCCAGCGTTGAAGAACACCTCTTCAGAACAATGGGAGGGATAATACCCATGCCAGCGGATTTCTGCACAACTAGATCTTTCAGTGCTCTTCCAATTACTACAATACTAATTCGAAAGAAGATTTGTCCCATAAGATTGTTTGCGCTCTCAAGTACCGGAGGCCAAATTTACAAATGACCAAACATTTTTACTAGTTTTGGTGCATTGCAATATTTTCTGCCTTTATTGTTGGTCATGCAAAATTTGCTTCATCGATTATGATCATTCCAGGTCTTTATCTTTTTGAACCTATTCCAGTTTTTCTTAAAAGGGTTGTACTTTATAATATCGGAAACTTACTTCTTTGATCCTAAAAAACACTTTACAGCTCAAATCAAACCAAGAATTCTGCTTAGGTTTGGAATATTCCTCCCCATTCACGTTAAAATGCCTGAAACTTCCGAAAAGAATTACATTTGTAGGCATATCTGCACTGGATTCCACGCCATTCTCGAGGAAGCAGTTGAAGTTCCTGAAGAAATCTTTAAGACCGTTGCATTTGGCTTTCTCGTATTGGTTCTCTTTGTAATTTTTTTTTTCCAACTGGGTTTGGTGATATGAGAAATTTGCAGATATGACACAATAGTCTGATGTGCCTTGAGGTGATAATACACTTACAGTAAAATTATCATCTATATACCATTGTCATAGGTAAGAAATAAGTCTAAGGTTTTGGTGGATTGGGCAGCAACGTCAACAAATTGAGTAGGCTCGAGAACGAGCTGAGTAAGTTTCGAGGAAAATGGACTTTGGGATCTTTCATTTAACGACGGCAAATACTGTTAACTACTTGTTGTATTAATATATATGCCAGGCTCTTTTTTCGGAGGATTGTAGTAAATATTCTAGGTCAATTTCTAGTATTCAAGGATTCTGTAGAGTTATCTTCCATGAATATTGCATAACTAATAATTCCTGGAACAACTGGATTAAATTTGAAGAAGATTCCTGCTGATCTAAGCTCCTCATGGTTATTGGATTGAGGATTAACCACACTGAAGATAAATATCTGAGCTTACAACTTCAGCTTTGTATGCCTCCAAATGCGTCTCTTAGCATTGTAGTGAATTGTGTTTTCGGTACGAAGACGTAGCCAAGCCATTGGGGCATCGATGGGTTTTGTTTAAGTTTTAACTAGTTTTTGTTTAAGATGAAACGAGTTGTGAACAGATATTTCACCTGGGCTTGGTAAAGATTGAAAAAAAGGGTTCTTACAACAAATTGTTCTTGAAAACGCGTTTCAAGGGCAAACTTATAAATTATTTTCTCTTTACATCGCATTTTTATGATATCTATTATCAAAGCTGTTTAATACAATCCTGCCAAATAATCTATTTAGTCAAACACTTGAGTCCTTTTGATTTAAATTATTGAAAAAAAAATCGAAACAACCAATTACCATTCAAGCTTCAATGAGAGTTAACCAATTACAGAATCTATAAATATCAGATTATCGTATACAACCATCCACTTCAAACCTTCTGTCAGAGAACTGCTTAGATCATGCATGTAACGTATCTTCAAATGGAATAAGCATAAGGGAAGATCTTATGCCTCGCAAATTAAAAACTGCAATCAATATTTTTTTTATAGACTATAAGGATGCCCATATTTATCCCCCGAACAAGCATTTACGATTGCATGCATTTGCTCAGTATGTCCAATGCCCAATGCCTATAACTAGTCAAGCCCAGCCAGCTAGAACACACAAACCTTGAAGTGCAATGTGCAATCCTATCTGCGTAGAAATAATATAAACAAATGAGGTTCATTTAAATGGAAAAGAGGAAGCAATCGTATTTGGCCTCGGATTCAGATTCAGCCCCAACTCCCAGCTCCACCAGCGCAGCGATGCACATTTACGGAATAATGATATTCTTCTAATATTTCTTAGCGTTTTATCTAATTTTGCAATCAATCTGTCATGGTTTCGTTTCTTTAACTAATATTGTTATAGTCCCGAGTGCAATTTTGCGCATTTATGTACATTTTTCGTGTATTGAAAAAGCAAATGAGGGTTTTTCTTGTGAAGGCATATAGATATGTAAATAATTCGAAGGTTCGTTTTTGATTTTACTTTACAATCTTACATCTTTATTTAGTTTTTTTAAAAATCTTAATTTTTTTTAAATTTTATGTATGTTTGAATTTTGGATGTAAAACTAATATATAAATAAGCAAAACAGATAGTAGAAAAACAGGTCCTAGTGACTTACAAATCTCAACTTTACCATTCCTGTGTACGTATTTTGAACATGAATGGAAGGAGCCTACAATTTTGTGACAAGCCCAAGCGGCTAATATGAGAAGTACTTTTTCATTCGAAGAGATAATCACGGAGGATTTAATACTTCCTTGAAACTGGCAACATCTTTTCAAGAACATTTCAGGTGAATGTGGTTGAGTTGGAAGGTCCAACTCACTCACCATTTCGCTAATGACTGAAACTTGTATATATAGTATATATATGTATATGTTATTAGTAATATAATGCACTATATACAGAAGGTATACAAAATTTCATTAAAATCCGCTATGCCAATAATGAAAAAACTCAAAATTCGAAATAATTATTTTGTGGTAGATACAGTCAGTAATATCCTAATTTTAACATATTTAGACACTTATTTCGTGCGCAAAATTTTGACAGATAAGTTATATACAGTTGGAAGAGAAATTTTGATTTTTAACCTGGAGCAGCACACCTACCTCTCATAATGCCTAACATCATTTTAGCTTGACTAAATTTTGGAGAAAATTTTGTATGGCAGATAAAATTTAAAGCGATCTGCGTACTAGGTTCGAAGAAACATTCAGGCGTTAAGATTGAACAAATAATCATTTAAATCAAAGGGCACGGTAGTGCCCAGCCAAGTTCTGGCACTACACCCTTTTTACAGGAACAAACTCAGGCGAATTTTGACCCCTTCCTATATTCAGTACCAATGAAGTCATGTACTTAAAACTCCGAATATTTGCTTAGCTAGTCACCAAATATCAATTTTCTAGCATAAGCGGTTCCTGAGATAAAAGGCCTCAAAAATCACAAAATTATGGAGCACTTATTAAACCTTCATGAAGTAAGAACTTGGCGTACTTTTAGATCTCAGTACTTTTCACGTACTTTCACTTTTGTATTAAAAAAACCTCCATAATTAGTGGTTTGATTATAGTTCACATCACAGTTAAGAGTTTTTTTTTATGTAAACTCATAATTTTTTCAGGTATGCAAATGTTTTCTTTTTTCATTCATGTTAACATAACATAGACTACCAAATCGAGCACTCTAGTTCTCAGAAAAGTCATGAATTTGATTTTCTATTTTTTGCTTTGAATGTACATTAAGCTATATCGCTCTACCAAATTTCATAATTCTACAGCAATCGGAAGTACTTACTTACTTAAGTTGGCGCTATTGTCCGGGGTGGACCAGGGCGTCAACCAACAAGCTTCTCCAGCTAGCTCGGTCCCTAGCTAGCTGTCTCCAGTTTCGCACGCCAAGTTGGTTGAGGTCCTCCCCCACTTGTGTGCGCCACCTGAGTCGCGGTCTTCCTCTACTTCGCCGTCCCTCGGGGTTTGATTCGAAGACTTTCCGGGCCGGAGCGCTCTCATCCACCTTCGACAAATTCCATGTCTCTGCACCATAGACAAGGACCGGGATGATAAGGGTCTTATAGAGGGACACTTTAGTTGCTCGAGAGAGGACTTTGCTACTCAATTGCCTTCTTAGTCCAAAGAAACAGCGATTGGCAAGAGTTATTCTCCGTTTGATTTCAGCACTGGTGTTGTTTTCAGAGTTTATAGCGGCGCCTCTATACTCTGTCCAACAAAAATTGTCAGTACAGGCCTTATGGGAGAGCTTTTTCTAAAGCAGTGGCGCCTGACTACAATGCGTTAGGAAAAATGCCACTAAAAAAGAGCAAGCTACTGACTTTTCTTATGGAATTGTTGTTGTAATTCTTTGCAAAAAGTTGTATACCCCAACATGACCGTCGTATCCCACTGCTGATGAGATATGAGATACTGACTAGAGTGTCGAGTTCGAGTGTCACTCAATACGATCGTGTCGTGCGCTCTTTATCTACATCAAAACAGAGTTACCATTATCATTCTCAATTGCAAGCAAGGAGCTTTTTCAGTGGTTTTTATTAAGGAGCTTTTGGGATTTGAAGCTTTTGAGAACACATTTTAAGAAGATGAGTATGTTGAGTGTTGTCGTATTGCTTTTCAACTTAAAAAAAAACTCGCCTATTATCTTATTACCGCTTGGTGTTGTGGGAAAAGGTAAATTGAATATTGTTTTCAGTCGTTTTGAATCGGCAGACGGTAGCCCTTCGCGTTTCTTACGCTCATTTGCGGCGATTTATAATGTAAACTACGGAATCCCTGTGAGAGCTTTAAAAGGCGACACACTTATGCATGGCAATGCAACCAGAATGAGAGACAAACGTCCTATCTTCCCTGTACTGACAATTTTTGTTGGACAGAGTATAGTACTTTAGGCTGTAGATCGAAGTACAGACATATAGACATACAGACATTAAAACATAGAGACATACACACCGACGAAATTTCTAGACCTACTTTTTTTGTGTTCTCTATCATCGTAATGTCAACTTTGATCAAAATTTTGAGTTCGATTTTTTTCCAAATGTATAACTTGCATTATAGAGCCTATCGCAAGCAAAGATAAATAAAAATGATGGATAACAGAAATAAAAATGCTTAAATTTATCTATTATAATAGATAACACAGGTACTCCATTCGCGCCAAAAAATGTGTAATGGTTATTGGCGGGTATTTTAAAAAGGTAATTAAAAAAACTAAGTATACGAATCGGTGTTAGATTCGGTTAAAAGTAGAGAGATTTCTGAACTGGACAAGATGCGAAACTGCGTTTTGCAATTCTTCCGTCTAATGGGACCAATTTTCCGTATTTCATGTTCATTCCTTAATAGAACCGTCCTTTCGGACTGAAAGTAGCACTTAACTCTTATTTCCTACCAGAATTATTCGCAGGTTACTAAGGAGCTCGGAAAATCTTGCAGCAAACGCCGCGCCGGAAGCTTTGCGGAACCTCGGTCCACACTAGACTAACGGTAACGCTGAAATCAACCTTTTTTTCACTCACTTCTTCCCAATAGACCGAGAGCCCACAGCAATTTTTGGGTGTGATTGATAACAAAAAATAAGTAGCATAATTAGATAGGCCTTTAGTAGTTATTTACAAATGTGAAAAGCTTGCATACTCTAGTCTACAATCTCTAACAACCTGAAAAGTCTTTACAATTCATATTAGAAACTACGTACGTAACACACGGTAAAAAAACTATCACGTCAATTTTCACTTTAGGTAAAGAAACTATGATGATGATGTCTCAGGAACTTAGGGGGCCATAACATGGGTTGTATCGATCTATTTCCTTTATTTCTTTTGGGTATGAATTTAAGCGTAAATATTCTGATTTTGTGTTGGGTATTTAATTAAATGTTAAAAAGCTTGGAATTCTTTCAGAAACTAAAATAAGAAAGTATTCGAATTAAAATTTAGAAAGTCATGCCAACACATGACGAAATTTTCGAATTCAAATTGCTGTTCCCTAAAAATTCCACACGATGCCTACGTATATACAAACATACATGAAGGTGTTCAGGTGTACTTGTTTTAAAATTTAGTTCTTTCCTTCTTTTCTTTCTTTTAAAGTTAACTCAGAAAATGACAAAACACCGAGAAGTGATATTTAAAAAAAAAAAAGTCCCCCGCCCCAGCAAAAGATCGCAGACAATTTTGCAAGACACCGAGGAGACTTCAGAAAAGAAGAAAACTTAAAACAAAACTCGCCATAATCAAGTTGGCGTTCTGCGCATACCTGATGTAGAAGTAGATTCAATGTCCATCTGGCTGAACCGAAGCAACTGCTGCAGCCAGGTTCCATGTTTCATCATTCGAACTCAGAAGACGCAAACACACCATCACAGAGACGATCATCACGAAGACGAACCAAACGAAGAGGATGCGCACAAGGTCCTCCGTGGAATTCCTTTTTAAAAGCAAAAATTATTATACACACGGAACGAAGAAGCTACTCCAGAAATATGGCACAGGTATCCATTGCATGGTCCGTGTTTTGGTGTAACGCCTGTCCAATGACCACGCAAAGTCAATAATTCGGTTTTTCAGCTTTTGTCTTTGTCATATTTCATTTTTTCACATGCGTTTCAGCGAATTCTCGGGAATCGCCTCCGGAGTGCGCGAACTTTATTGGTGACTCCCGCGCGCACTAGCCTCGCCACAGGGTGGCGTGTTGCGAAAACTCCAACAGCTGTCTCCAGTTCAAGTGTCCCCAAACAGCACACCCTGTGCGAGGGAACTGCAGTCCTATGGACCTGAGGTGGTTGGCAGTCACGACTTTTTTTCCAAAAAGGTATGTGTGATCATATAATGTGTGCTGCTGTGATGAAGGCTTCCCAATTTAGGACCGCGCGCAGCGAGGCCCTGCAATTCCGATTAATAGAATTTTAATGATTTTCGTTCTTTTAATGCGCCTGTGCACAGAAACCGAATACAGGTTGTCTTTTTTGGTCTTGTGACAATTTCAAATTCAGATTCCTCATTGCGAGCTGCGCGAAACATCGTGGACCATTGTTAGTTGCACGCCTCCTGTGTGCGCTTGCGCTGTGTTGTGTATTGTGCTATGTTGGTGCTGAAAGCTGGAGTCTGTTGCAGTTGTCATAAAACTCTCATAGCACGAGATTCCATACTCTCAAACAGCGTACAGCACATAATGCTCGACAAAGAACAAATGACTGTTGAACATTATCTGTCGTGTTAATCGCGAATTTCAAATGAATTGCTCCATGAGTCTGCATGGAGTTCTTCGATCGTGGTTTTGGATGCTGGCGGTGGTTGAGCCGATGGGGTTTTCTAAACTGAAATAGGAGAGAATAGGCCACAAGGCTTTCGTGCCCGATAGTATTGAAGTTTTGGCAGGGCTGGACCTTGCAAACAAAATAGCTCTAAGGTTTTCCAAAACGAGAAGTAAAAGGTTGAAAACTTAAAAAGTGTCTTCTGGTTTGTTGTTGTAGACTTAGGTTCTTTCAGGTTTTACAAAAGATTGTTAATATAAAACTTCCAATAAATTAGCCCCGCTTTGCGGCATATTCTATTGCTGACAAAAGTTCATAACAAAAGTGAGTAGTAATGACCGGATTCAACTGCTCCCCAGGATTTAAGGCGACTTGAACTAGTCCACAACTGACTTTGTTGCATTGCACGTGCGATTCGGTCTTAAAAGAAGTCTCTTTATCTGCCAAGCAGCCATCGATAGCAGAATGCAGAATGACTATTTGCTGAGACCGTTTGGCATAATAGGATAGTTGCGCGACTTGCAAAGTTCCATATGACTTGGGGATGTCGGACCGCGAGAATCTCGTGGGCTAATCTTTGATAGCTTGTTGATTTTTGTTAGCGTTTGTTTTTTTGTTATTTTGAAATTTTTGTGAACTTTTTCTCTTTCGTGCTGGTCTTTTTGCAATTCTTGAAATTAAAGTGCTCGACGGACCCCAAGCAGTCTGCTGCGGTTTCGTCTCCTTTGGGTGCTCCAGGGAGATTCCATCCATCTACCATCCACATATAAGTCAGGTTAACTCCTTCGTTGGTGTTGTAGGATTTAGATTCATAATCCCGCAGTGCGACTTCGCTTTTATATACATGTATGCAAACTTTAAACGTGGCCTCTTGTTGAATTTTATTTTTGTATTTTTTTCAAGGAATGTAATGGCACTTGAAGTTTATCGCGTTCCTGGCACATGTTTTGATATTTTTTTTTGTATTGAATTTTGTTGTTTAAATCTGCGCTCTCGCGACTTGTGAACAAGTTGGTATAAGAGTGAAAATTTATTGAGCTAAGGGCTGGCATAACTCATAGAGCTCCTATACATATTCAGGACACCGGGTTAGCAGGTCGGAAAGTTTTCTTTGTCTTTGGAGTTTTTCGCACGCGGCATTTATTACTGTTCGTTGCGAGCTTGTGTCTCTATATAGAGATATAAATTTCTTCTTTACATCCATAGAAGGTGAGAGAATTTATGGACTTAATGGGTATGATATGGTGTGGGGAATTCCTTCGGCGGACAGCCACAGCATTCCACTTTCACAAGCTATTTGAAATTGATGAGAATGGGTCAGTTATGATGACATTTCAGAAGAAAAAATATAAATTGTATGTGACATTATATTACTACAACGCTATCTTAATACAAATCTAATTATAAATAAATAATAAAACCCTAAATGTGCTCATAAGCCATAATCCTCATTAACAGTTTTGTGTTGGATATCTGCTAGGTCCAAAAAGAGATAAACTTTTTAGAATATTAGTGATAAAGGTGGTTTGTTTTTAGATGCGGAGAACTTTAAATTGGGAACACTCTATTCTGGGACAGGTGATTTGACAGTTATCGCTTTCTTTTATTTTATTATTTTACGCGCACTAAAGGGACCCTTTAAATGTTTGATCACAGTGCGAGCGTTTAAGAAAGTTGGAGAGGATTTAAAAGGAGATAGTGAGGTACATTGGTTTTGAATGTCTGAACATCGTAATGGGAGGGAAATGTAGAGTCAGGTAAAGCATGCCACATTCGCGTAGCGCGGCAAAATAGTCCGAAATTGGCCTCAAAGGTTAATTTGTGAGCATTCCCTGAACTGCGAGTTTTAAGTTTGAATTGTTTAAGGGGAAGAACGTTAACCGACTATTTCACTAGAACACTGTTTATAAAAATAACGGCAATTTAATGAATGTCATGAAAGACTCCTACGCCGACGGTGTGCGAGAGATTCAAATGTTTCTGTTACAGTTTTTACTATCATTTTTAAAGCTTTTTCTATCCAAGAGCGGTTTGTCGTTCCGCATTTAATGAGCTTATCATAAATGCTGCTGTTCCAAATCCACATCTGAAGAACAAGGACGTGTGTCGGGAAACAAATATGTATAATAATCATAAGCTGAGAGTACTTTCGTCAGTAAAACAATTCAATGGGTACGAAGTTTGAGACAAAAGATCATTGAGAAATGTGAGACAGCAAATCGGGTACAAAGCGGAGCCCTGTGGCACACATTTATTTTATGAACCTCATAAAATTTTGATAAGAAATTATTAATAATACTTTTTTCACTTTGTTTCATTTTTTTTATTTATTATTTTTCAAATAATTCCAAAAATCTTGTTTTTATTTCTACCTTTTATATTAAATTTTTAAATTAAGTAATTTTTTAAATAATTTTTACTATATGCTTGTTGACACATAGGATGGAATGAGAATAAAATGCTGAATGTCTTAAAAAATCCCACTGTATTACCCGTGAATTGAAACTGGGGGCAAACAGAAAACATGCCCTCCCTTCCATATGTTTGCCATGCTTTCACTGCTGCTTATCTCTATATTATTGTGTAGCCAAGTACTTCAATTGAGTATAAGACTTTAGTGTTTTATGTTACAAGTGAAGTGAAATTTTCAATATTTTTAACCAATCATGAAAAATAAAATAAAATTAAGTCAAATTATTTTACACTCAAGAAAAAACAAGTTTATTATAAATAAAATGCACGACTGGATCGCACGAACTTGCTCCTATGTAATAGACTAGGAATTTTAAAAACGAATGTTATTAGAGAAAACTGTTCATAAGGATACAATTATTTTTTTAAATTCTTTTAGTAGTTAGAGACAAAAACAGAATGCTATGCAAATATGAATTTATGCAAGAACAAAAATTATAAGTCGTTGTAGTGGTTTCTTAAAAAAAAGTTTTTGTATAAAAACTTTACAAAAGATTTTTAAGAAAAAATGTTGGTACGCCAATACAAAGTTTGTATTATTGTTCGAATAAAAATTAAATTTACAAAAAAATATTAAGCCGTTTCTGAGATATCGAATTTTCAAAAAAAGAAAAAATAGATTTTTTTTTTCAAAAAAATCAAAAAATATTTATTTTAAAGTTTCGAAATGCAATGTGTTTTAGACTTTTTAGAAGCTTCTCTATAAAAATTTTCATTAAGATCCGTTATGTGGATAATGAGAAATTCAAAATTCGAAAAAATGGTTCTATGGTAGGTACAAGCTGTAATATCTTAATTTCAATTTTTTTTATTAAATTAACCATCGTTAAAATTAATTGAAAAAAAAAACAAAATTTTATTAAAATTCTAGGAGCCGTTTTCGAGAAAAATACGATTTTTGAAAACCATTTTTTTTAATTTTTAGCATTTGTATGGTAGGTAGCTTTATTTTTAGATAAAATAAAATTTCTTTTCTCACATCTTGTAGATTATATTGAGAAACTTTTATTTATCAAGTTTAGAAAAAAATCTAGCATTGGGTTTTCGCAATATTGAGTTTTGAAAAAAAAAATTTAATTTTTTTTTTTAAAAATCCAAACATTTTTTTTTGAAAATTTGACTGCACAGTTATATTTATGTTTTTGGGGAGCTTTAGCAAAAAAAAAATGATCAAAATCGGCTGTACCGTTTTTGAGAAAATCAGAAACAAAAAAATGGTTCCATGGGGGGTACCCTCAATAACCATTTTTCGCAAATTTTTTTTCAACCAATACCTAGCTTTAATTAAATGAAATTTTTTGTTGCTTTTATTTTAAAAATCTGTAGAACAGTATTTTTGAGTAAAAAAAATCTTTATAAAATTTCGAAAAAATTTCGTATGGCAGGTGCCGTTATTTTTGGTCTTAAAAAAAAAAAGAAAAAAACGTGTGGGGGGAACAAATTAAAAGTGATATTTACCAAGTTTAAAGAAAATCGACCGAGTCGTTTAGCATGTAGTCGAACAGACAGACAGACAGACAGACAGAATTGCGGGACCCACTTTTTTAGTCTTCGCTATCATCGTAATGTCAACTTTGATCAAAATCTCGAAATCGATTTTTTTTACGAATGCATAACTTGCCTTATAGTACCTATAAGTCGCAAGTAAAAAGCAACAAGAGACGATAAACTTGTTGCAGTAGCGTCCAACACTGCACCCCTTTTATAGGAACAATATTAGACGATTTTCGACTCCCTTCTAAATTCAGTACAAATCAATTTTCTGCCGAGTCAAAATGTCTTAACTAAGAAACACCTTCTCATGAGAAGAGATACTCTTGGGGGATTATTCGACTCTTCGCAAAACGATTTACCTCTCTTGGAAATCGTTCCAAGACCTTGAATGGGAGAGCCTTACAATATTAAAGCATGGATTACTACATAACCTGCAAAAATACTAATTTTGTCAACATAAGGGAATATCAAGAAACCTGACAAGATAAAGATAGCAATATCCTTAACAAAATCTTTGTTTGACTAGTGCATCAAAACTGTACTATCGCTTACAGATCATTCAGATCATTTTGGTTTTGGTTTTCGCGCCATAGATTGTGTTGATGTTCTTGAAAGGTAACTTTTTATTAAGTCCAATGCTGCTAGGCTGGATGATATTCATCTAAATTGTTTGTAATTGGTTCTACCAATCGTGCTGCCTAACCTTTGATGTCAGGAGTGTATCTTGACCTGTAGCTTAAATTACAGAAACAAATCAAGGCTTTTCATGTAGTCAATCAAGTAAATAGGTTAAATTTTCCATCAAGTGCTACGAAGCTTATATATTTTTATTTTATATATTATATTTTAATTTTCTACCGAATTTTACCGGTGTTCCTCAGGGTTACATACTCGGTCCTCTTTTGGTTTCTATTTTTACTTCAACAAACTTTCATCTATAATTGACAACTGCTCTTCTCATATTTATGGAGATGACGTTCTGTTGTACCTAAGCTGCCGCCTTGGAATTATTGAGAATGGAGCTTTCAGTGGCAATAAGAACTTGGAGAAAATTTTAAACCAGAGAAAATTTAAGTGTGTAAGTTGTATCACGAAAGAGTCTTGATCTTGATTACTTCCCGCCGATTGTGTTGGGCAATGCTCCCATCGAATATGTTGAAACTGCCAAGAATCTCGAAATGACTTTTAGTCGCTTATTAACTTCGGACAACCATACATCGGGTTTTTCAATAAGAGCGCTACAAATGTTTTTTTTTTAAATAAAACAAAAACGGTTTTAGATATCAATGAAATTCTTTATTCTTGTGAAAGTACGTTCGATGCCATTATGTATGGAACTCGATTTCTTTTGCATGGCCACCACGGGCACGCTTCCAGAAGTCCAGACGCTGAACCCAATTTTCGACGGTTTTCAAGCATAAATCGGCCGATACTGCTGCAATTTCACGTTCGATATTCGTACGAAGTTCATCAATCGTCACTGGCTTGTTGATATCTACCAAGTTTAGAGTTGACTTGACGTAGCCCTACAAGAAATAGTCTAACGGCGTCAAATCGCACGACCGAGGCGGCCAAGCGACTGAACCATTTCGTGAGATAACACGTTCTCCAAACTTGGTATCCAATAAATTGATTGTGACATTCGCTGTGTGGCTTGTGGTGCCGTCCTGTTGGAACCACATGTCCTCCAAGTCCATATCATCCAATTGGGGCCAAAAATATTCGGTTATCATTGAACGGTAGCGATCCCCATTCACGGTAACGTTTCAAGTTGTTGCTCAGCCCAATTCACGAACATACGACGCTTCTGGTGGTCAAGCGGCTTCAGTTCTTGCGTCAATTTAACCTTGTAAGAATGTAGCCAAGATCTTTTCGCAAAATTCGCCACAACGACGTCACAGAGATGCCCAACGCTTGAGAACGACGTGTGAGAGACACATTTGGGCTTTCTGCAACTGAAGCAGTGGTACCACTTTACTTCAATTGAAGTAGATCTACTTCTTTTTTTAAAAATATTTTAAAATCTACTTCCTACTTCGCACCATCAGCAAAATACTGAAATCTACTTCATTTTAAAAAACTCTGTTTCAAACTACTTCAGTCTTACGAAAAAAGGCCAAATCTACTTCTATTTCTCCATTTCACTCTAGTAAGAATGTAGCACGAGAATTACAAAAAAATTATGTCAACACTATAAAAATACGCAAATGAGTAATTTTGAAAGTATAGAAACACTAATCTTATGAAAATTTCGCTTGCGTGTGTGTTTTTATTTTAAAATTAAATTATACATTGTTGACTAAAGTAATTGTTATACTTTTTCATTTTTCTTAACCCTAGTTTACGGATTGGGGTTCGCGCGAACCCCAGCGCATGTTTGAATGCTTTTAACTTTTTTTTAAATCATGTTTTTGACCTGGGATGAAAACTCAGTGAACAAAATTGATTTTTCCTTACGTTTTTTGTCTTCTTTTCATCAAAGTGATTTTAGATATTTTTCTGGAATTTATTTCTGAAAAAAAGTAATAAACCAAACTTGGGGTTCGTGCGAACCCCAAGACTTAAAATGGGAAAACGAATATTTTAACAAAACACATAAATGTATACTTTATTTGAATATGAATAATAATAGATGGTGATTTACAAAATGAAGATTATGAGTCATGAGTATTAGAAAAACCCTCAATCAATCTGGAATCTGCGGTAGTTCTGGAAGGCATTTGACACAGACAGTGTTTTGGTAGTGCAGACAACAGTTTTTTCCACAAACATCACATGCGGTTTTGCTCTTCCTGTCCTCTGCTCTTGGACAAATGTGACACATGGTCTGAAAATAAAAGATCTTCTAGAAATAAAATATTGGATTCAAATTATAAAATACCTGTTTACGAGGAAGTCTCTCGCCAACTACTCGAAAAACTGGCAAATTTCTTCCCATAATGCGAAGCGCATCCAAGCTAGATCTAGAGATTGTATTTTGTACCGATGGGTGTGAATGGTCATCTAGTTCAAGTTCCATAATCTCCTCTGCCAGCTCAATTAGTTTGTCGTTTCTAAATAATTTTGTATTCTTTGTTGGTGGATTGAAATGCCGAAAAATAATGACTGTGGCTAAGGCTGCAACATCTAATAAATTGTAAAATACAACCATGAGCCAGCGATTAGTTTGGCGTGAACAGGAATAAATTGACACCATTTGGTCGAAAACATCGACTCCACCTTTTGTCCGGTTGTAATCGAGTATCATTTCCGGCTTGTTATGACAGCCTGAAATAGCCTTTTCAAGATTGTACTGTGTTGATAGTAAAACGACTTGTTTATTTGGTTTTGGAACATAAGATACCAATGCGATTCTCTGCGAAAATCCAAAAATCGATGAATGAAGTGGACGGTACTGTTTCTTTTTGAAGTAAAACTTCTTTTCCGGCGTTGGGAGTGAAAAATTTTCTATGCAGCTGTCAGTGACATGTCAAAACGACACGTTATCAGTCAAAGACGGCGACATGTTTTTAGAATACAAAATGTTTGTACGTTTATAGGCTTCTCTCGAGGGAAAAGAAGTTTTACTTCTACCGCGCTTAGGCCAATACACACAACCTTTTTTTATTTATTTTGAAGGGTTCGTTATTTTTATCTAAAAGCTCTTTAACAACAAATGGCTTTGGGACATCTCTTTTATTCTTTCGGATTGAATTAGACACTGAAATATAAAAACAATATAAAGTTGTACAAATATTTATAATAAAACTTAAAATTATAATTTTACAACTTACTTTTTGGTAACTTTAAATTACTTTTCTCACTATTTTCAACAATTTTTAGTAAATTTTGGCAAAACCAAAATCGTGTTCTCATAATAAGACAGCGCTACTGTCAACTTAATCAATTACAATATAGACAGTGAATCAATTTGTGAATAATAAACAATTAGATGTGAATAAAAACTTTGGGGTTCGCGCGAACCCCAAGATTATTTATTCCATTATTTTGCGTGCTGTAAACTAGGGTTAAATTAAATTAAAACAAAGCTAACAATTTTGTTCTCACCTTAAATTATATTTGTAAGCCATTCTGGCAATGCCTACAACGATTTATTAAATAAACCAAGCTTTATTTGTTAACATTGTTTTAAAAACCCTTTTTTAATAAATCATACTCGCTCGTCTTGGCTGTCACGTCAAACTTTAACATTTTTAAAATCGCCTTTTATTTCAATAATCTTAAAAGCCTTTTAATAATCGTTAACAAATTTGGTGACCCCGACGTGATTGCCAAGATTCAGTATTCGTATTAATTAGTAAAATATATAAATTCCACATTTGGTTTCGCGAATCTTCTTATCTCACGTGGGAAACATCATTGACACATGCCTAAGCCAGAGGAGGTTAAGATGTCTAAAATCGAAGAGCTCCGCAATAAAAGACAGGTGTGCTTAAAACAATTGGACCGTATTAAGGAATTTGCAACTCTGAAGGCTGAAACAGCAACACCAGCAGACCTTAACATCAGAATCCAGGCACTCGATGCTTGTTTCAAAGCATTTTCTACCATTCAAGCTAAGTTGGAAGACAGCGACCCTAAAGAGTATGAGAAGGATGAGCGTTCAAATTATGAGGAACTATATTACACCGTCCTACCGGCATTGCAGACATATCTACAAAAAGCAGAGAAGCCTTCGACATCGGATGAAGGAGCTCCAAAGAAAAACTCTGCAATTTCCGATATTATAAAATTACCAAAGGCTAACATCCCTACATTTTCAGGTATTATAACCGAGTGGATGTCATTTTTTGATGCTTTCGATTCGCTTGTTCACTCCCAACCAAGCTTAAGCAATGTGAGCAAGTTTCATCATCTACGTGGTGCTCTCAGTGGTAGCGCAGCATTGATTGTTAAATCGTTGGAGGTTACCGACACGAATTATCACGTGGCCATCAAAATGCTTCAAGAAAGGTACGAGAACAGGAAGGTTATTGCTCATGAGCACATAAAGCAGCTTTTTGACGCACCGCCAACTCAGAGAGGTTCCGCATCATCACTTCGAAACTTGATTGACACCTTCAATGTTCATTTGCGAGCCCTCTCATCACTTGGACATTCAACTCATCACTGGAGTGATCTCATAGTTTACATCATCACCTCTAAATTGGATGCAGCAACATTGACCAAGTGGCAGGAAGAGGCACCAGCTGATCGACTTGCCAGTTATCAAGAGATATCCAAATATCTAATCAAACGCAGCCAAATATTGGAAGGGATGGTAAGCCAAACACCAATAACGAAGGTGAGTCCTAATCATAAGGTAGACACTAGATTTAAAAACGTACCAAAATCCTTCGCAATCACAAAAAATACGCAATGTGCCCACTGTTCTAAACCTGGCCATGTTATAACAAGATGCTTTCGCTTCCTTCGTTTATCACCTGAGGAGCGTAAACAGCAAATAACATCTCTTAGAATATGTCACAATTGCCTTAAAATCGATCATACTCTGGAAAGCTGCACTTCATCGAACTGTCGAAGTTGTGGTCAGAAGCACCATTCATTGCTTCATCAAGATGGTCCAGTTACTAATTTTCCATTTAATCCAAATGCTAGTGAATACACTCCTCATTCATCATCTTCTAACAATTCAGCTGCTCTCTCCGTATTTGGCACCACCCGCACTGAGACTACGACTATTTTAGCAACGGCAATAATCTATGCTCTCGATTATCAAGGTTCTCCAGTTGCGTGCCGTGTACTCTTGGACTCTGGCTCGCAAATAAATTTTGTTAATGAACAATTTGCTCAACGCATTGGTTCGATTCGCTCAAAAACCAACCAGTCATACTCTGGCATCTCCTCGGTAACAAAGCAAGCATTTTATAAAGCTTTCTTCAAAATAAAATCTCGTTTGACTAGTTTCTCATCGTCAATTGAAGTCGTTATACTTCCGAGAATAACATCAGGTTTCCTACCATCCGAGAAAATAAACACTACTATTCTTGGTATACCATCTAACATAAGCTTGGCAGATCCAAACTTTCAAATTCCACAAAAAATAGACTTACTGCTGGGAGCTGAGCTTTTCTTTTCACTTCTATAATTGCAAGGTCAAGTAAGGCTGGAAAATAATTCAACAATTTTGCAAAATACTCAGTTTGGATGGGTAGTAAGTGGCAATTACCCAGGGCTACCAAATATGGAAGCCCAATGCAACATGATTGTAGAAAATCAATTTGAAGACAATCTGTTAGACCAGCGTTTGAAAAGTTTTTGGGAAATCGAAAATCGCTCGTTTCCAGCACATATTTTATCGAAAAGTGAAAATTCTTGCGAACAGCACTTTATCCACAATATTCGACGCCTAAACTGTGGCCGATATCAGGTTAGACTGCCTTTCAAATATGACCCTTCCACCCTGGGAGTTTCATACAACGCAGCGCTAAGACGTTTTAACCTCCTGGAAAGAAAACTCTCAAAGCACACTGAGCTACGTCAACAATACACTGAGTTCATAGCCGAGTAAATTCAATTGAATCATATGGAGCTTGTTGATTTTGTCGATCATTCTCAGCCACATTTCTATCTCCCTCACCACTGTATTCTTAAGCCTGGCAGCAGTACAACAAAATTAAGAGTTGTTTTTGATGGCTCATGCAAATCCGATTCCGGTAAATCTCTCAACGAAATTCTAATGGTCGGGCCTGTTGTTCAGCCTGATTTATTTTCAATTGCGCTTAGATTTCGCATGCATCGGTATGTTTTCACCAGCGATATTACTAAAATGTATCGTCAGGTTGTTTTGGATCCGCGAGATCGCAATTTTCAATTGATCCTTTGGAGAAATTCAGACGCTGAACCTTTAAAAACCTATCGCTTATGCACAGTAACTTATGGAACCTCTGCTGCTTCATACTTAGCTACTCGCGTATTGAATCAACTAGCCCATGATGAACAACGGAATTTTCCTTATGCTGCCAAGGTCGTCAAATCCGACTTTTATGTTGATGATGTATTATCAGGCTCAGACTCCCTTGATGAAGCTAAACAAATTCAGGCGGAACTAATAGCTTTATTAAGTAAAGGTAAATTCGAACTTAGGAAGTGGTGTTCCAATTCTGAGTCTTTATTAGAAACCATTCCAGTTGATCAAAGAGAGTCCTATTTTCAAATGCAAAGCAGTAGTGTTGTCAAAACATTGGGTATTGTTTGGGACCCGAATGCAGATGTATTTATGTACAAAGGTGACAATCTACAGCCTGTTCTACAACACACAAAAAGATCTGTGCTTTCGGACATCGCTCAACTATTTGACCCTCTGGGACTAGTTAATCCGGTTATTGTTCTTGCTAAAATTTTCATGAAACAGTTATGGCAAACGAAGCTGTCTTGGGATGAAACGCTCCCGGAAGAATACTCCAAAAAGTGGAATGACTTCCGACAAGAATTTAGCCTTCTTCAACAGCTACGAGTACCAAGGATGGCTATATCCACCCAAAAGGCAGGAGCTCAAATACATGCATTTGCAGATAGCTCCGAACTAGCATATGGGACTTGCATATATATACGTTCATTCTTAGAAGATGGGAGCATACAAACCAGGCTCTTAGCAGCGAAATCAAAGGTTGCTCCGACCAAGGTCACATGTTTACCGCGACTAGAGCTGTGTGCTGCCGAGATGGCAGCCCAATTCACGCATCGTATAGGACAAATTCTAAGCATTGATTACAAAAACATTTATTACTGGACTGATTCATCAATTGTACTGTCTTGGTTATCGGCAGAATCATCAGCATGGAAAACTTTTATTGCTAATCGTGTAGCTATCATACAGGAAACAACTAACATGCAACAATGGCGACATGTAGAATCCAACTTGAACCCAGCTGACATCATTTCGCGTGGAGCGCGACCTTCTACATTGATTCAATCAGACTTGTGGTTTTTCGGCCCTGAATTTTTAAGGCAAAAGGAAGAAAATTGGCCATGTTCAAAACCACATATTCCAAATATTGATGAAAATACCCTAGAGCGACGAAAGATTAAAATTGTACTGTCTGCACAAGCCAAAATTGATTTAATCACAGATATTAAATACCATACTTCTTATATCAGATTACTACGAGTTGTTTCATATGTAATTCGCTTCAAAATTAATGTTTTAGCTAGAATTGTAAAAAGGAAGATCAAACTAGGTCTTAGCACAGCAGCTCCAGGAGACACTGCTCCAAACACTGAGGTTTTGTCGGGTCCAATCACCGCAAGTGAAATGAAAATTGCACTGAAAAAAGCATTATACATGGTTCAAGAAGGTTCGTTCGCTGTAGAGCGAGCATCATTAAGCAAATATTCTGAAGTTTCCAAACAGAGCAGTTTACGATCGCTGGCACCCTTTTTGGATTCAGATGGAATAATAAGAGTGGGTGGCAGGATTAGAAACTCCAACCTTTCATTCGATGCCAAACATCCTTATTTATTGCCAAATCCGCACGTCTTTACTAACTCCGTAATTCGGTACTTCCATTATAAAAATGCTCACTTGGGTCCTCAAAATCTACTAGCAGTCGTTCGTCAACAATTTTGGCCAATAAATGGAAGAGTATTGACAAAGAAAATTGTGCGTAAATGCATCTTATGCACTCGTTGTCAACCAAGGCCTCTTGAACAATTTATGGGAGACTTACCATCATCTCGCGTATTACCAGCAAGGCCATTCTCGACAGTAGGAGTTGACTTTTGTGGTCCTTTTCTGGTGCACTATCGAAGGAGAGGCGTAGCACCTGCAAAAGCATACGTTTCCGTATTCATCTGTTTTTCAACTCGTGCAATTCATCTTGAGCTAGTCGAGAACCTCACTGCTGCTGCCTTTATAGCAGCTCTCAAGCGCTTTACTGGCAGACGCGGCTTATGTTCAACCATATATAGCGATAATGGACTTAACTTTATTGGGGCAAGAAACGATCTCCACGATTTGTACCAGCTTTTCATGAAACAGGAAACCAATGCAGATATCTTAGCCATGTGCGCGGAGGATGGAATAGAATGGAAGACCATACCACCCAGATCTCCACATATGGGGGGAATTTGCGAAGCTGCTGTCAAGTCAGCGAAATTCCACATGAAAAGATTAATGCACTTGATTTCACCTACTTATGTCGAATTCACTACAATTCTCATTCAAATAGAGGCTATATTAAATTCTCGCCCCTTAACACCCATTTCTAATGATCCTAATGATTATAATTTTTTAACTCCTGGTCATTTTTTAATAGGTGGGCCCCTCACGGCAATTGTGGAAAATAACCTTAAGGATGACAATCTGAACCGACTTTCGCGATGGCAGCGAATGCAATGGGCAACACAAGAGTTTTGGGCAAGATGGTCCTCGGAGTACCTACAAGGGCTGCAAAAACGAAACAAATGGAACACCATTACCGAAAAAATATCCATCGGCTCTCTGGTCATTCTTAAGGAAGAAAATCTTCCCCCACTTAAATGGAAGATGGGCCGCATAATTTCATTACACCCTGGAAAGGACGATGTTGTTCGGGTAGTAACAGTTAAGACTTCTACAGCAACGCTGAAAAGAGCTGTTACTCAAATATGTTTATTGCCAATTGAATCACCTATTCAAGGTGGGGAGCATGTTGACTAAAGTAATTGTTATACTTTTTCATTTTTCTTAAATTAAATTAAAACAAAGCTAACAATTTTGTTCTCACCTTAAATTATATTTGTAAGCCATTCTGGCAATGCCTACAACGATTTATTAAATAAACCAAGCTTTATTTGTTAACATTGTTTTAAAAACCCTTTTTAAATAAATCATACTCGCTCGTCTTGGCTGTCACGTCAAACTTTAACATTTTTAAAATCGCCTTTTATTTCAATAATCTTAAAAGCCTTTTAATAATCGTTAACATACATATTTGAATATTTAAAATTTGAATGTTATTCTTTATAAAAGAATATACAAATTTTTTTAAAATTAAAAGAAACGTGTTGACAATTTTAAGTATTTAAAAATATACATTTAAGGAAAATATTTTATGTATACAATATTATTTCAAATTCAAAGATGCACCGATATAAACATTTTGATCGAAATCGGTAGTCAGAAATGAGAAAGTAGAAAATCAAAAAAGGATCTAAACGTAGACCCCATAGTTGGTCTGGCCTGAACATAATTTTTTTTATAAAAGCAAAATCGTTAGAGCCGTTTTCGAAATAAATATGACACTTCATAATGGCTATATGGAAAAAAATTCAATTTCTCCTGTTGAGGTACAGACCTGCAGACAGAAGGAATCTCTACTTTTTCGTGTTGTAATGTCTATTGATGAAAATTTCGAGTTCAAATTTTTCTAAAAGCAAGTTAAAAGTCAGTTTAAAATTTACTTCGATTTTTCTCAATTTACTTCACTTTTTTCTTCAAATCTACTTCGACTTTTTTTTCGGAAGTGGTAACACTGAACTGAAGCCTCAGCGGCAGCAATATTCTCGACACTACGGGCACTTCTTTCTCTCACTGGCACGGGAACATTTTGTACTGTGCCTGTGGATTCAAATTATTCCACTAGACGCTCAATTGTTGATCTGCTAGGACGATTATGACGACCATAAATTGGACGTAGCGCTCTTAACGATGAGGCCACTGACTCCGAATTTCGGTAGTAAATTTTAATAATTTCGACTCGTTGTTGGCTCCTGTATCTTTCCATCATGAAATGGCAAACCTTACTGAAGAGAAATGTAAAAAGAGCGGCAAGAAATATTGCGTCATTTGCTGTCCCTGTCGCTCTACTTTTGTAACGTCCCTGTTGAAAATGGAATAGTTGACAAAGTAAATGGCGTACTGCGCGCATTACGGGTAACTCAGTCATTTACTCCATAGTAAAAACACATTTACTTCCATCTAAGAATTTACTAATTCCGATTTTTAAAACATAATATAATAGCTGTGAAATTTACTGCAACTGAAAATATGTAAGTAAACGCAAACTTAATGTTGTCTTTAATAGTACTTTACGTTATGTGTTTGGCTTACGAAAATATGACAGATTATCTGGTTTTTCTACTCTATTGCTGGATATGCTATTGGAAAGATATTTTGAACTTCAGCGTTTGATCTTGCTCTCTGGTATATTACGTACAAGCTAATTACAATACTGTTTTGAAAAAAATAGTTTTGCCAACTCGCATAGATCACGTCAATTGACCTATCCTCGTTATTCGTTTTTGACATTCCAGCGTCATTTTTTTGTAAATTCAGTTCAACTTTGAAACTTTTTATCACGTTATATTAAAGAAATAAAAAACGCAAAAAGTATTAAAAAGGTTGTGAGGGATCATTTTTCAGTAAATATGTAAATAACATTATAATTTGATCGAAGATTTAAATTTGTTTATTATTAGATTTTATTACTAGCTTCATTTTTAGTAATTAAACATTTTTTTATTGTTTGCTCTACTTTATAAAATTAACTTATAACTATCTTATAATATATTGTATCATAGTGTTTTTAAGCAATCACAAAATAAAATAAAATAAAATAAAATATAAAAGAAAACCAGCTATCAACTAGATGGTAGTTTAGAACAATTTTAAATGTTTCTAATAAATCCTTACAATCAATTAATCATTTCAATGTTTTTAAGAAATTTATGAAAAAATGTCATTATCTCGTATAAACGGCAACATTAGTCTCTTCTTTGTTTTTAAATTTTAAATACTTTCTGATATAAGGACACAATAATAAAACTTCAATTAGTTGTGTTTGTATACTCATAGGTATCTCATCGTATTACTTTGTCAAATTGATTGATATATCGGGGTTGAATTTTAACCAAGACACTATTATATTCATAATGTAAGTACACATATAACTATAGGTACCTACAGTCCGGTTCAAACTGTCTGCCCCCTAGCCACTTTCAGCTAATTCAAATTCTATTGATTGAAATGGCAGCTCTATTAAGCCAATTCCAGGAGATGCTGCGTTCATAATTTAACAATACTCCATGCCGCCTCCACGCTCCACCTTCGTCGATAGAGTCGCGCATTCATATAACCAGACACATGCCTGGAGAAGACTTCCAACAATAGATACGATTTTAGATAGAATTCGAAGAATCGACATGGTTCGTAAAAATTGAGAAGACAATTATTGTTGAATCAAATATTTTAATAATAATAATAATAATCCAAAAAAAAAACACAGTTCTATGTGATGATTAATTGATAGACGATGAATTGACGGAAATAACATGCTTATTGTTCCGAATTTTATTTTTGTGAACACTTCTAAGTTGGTTCAGGTCCATTTGTGGTGTTTAGATGATAACAAAAGGTGTTAGGAAACACTGTTATTCGATGGGACTTGTAAGTTGATTGAGTCAACGCAATTTCTCTGAAATCAAACAAGTGAACATGATTCCTTCCATAATGTTCATAGAATTTTATTTGAAAAAAAAAGTTAGAAGCATAAAATTATGTAGACAGACATTGTTGAAAAAGAAATTAATCTAAAATATGAATATAGTGACCTATAGCCTAGAATTAATCAAATTTAAGAAGAAAGAAGGGATGACCAAAAACATTGGCGCAAAATTTTAGTTGAAACTATGTTAAAACAACCACTTTGCACTTTGCAAATTTGAATCGAATATAGCATCATAATTTCTCTACCATTTTATTTAAGTTAAAATCATCGAATAGCTATTTTATTTTTTTTAAGTATCGTGCTGTTTACAAAAGCCACAAAAGGTCTGTTTACCTATTTTTTTTTGCACGAACTGTAATTGTTTTAGGTGTTTTCAGAAGCAATTTATTAAGAAAATTGCTTTAGTACGATACTACAAAATGATTAAAATTAAGAGTGAGTTAGTAAATTAAGTACTTTAAATATAGCAAATTGTTAAGTACGAGTAGTATCATACTAATATCTTAATAAAAGGCTGTTTAAAATTTTGCACCATAGTTACTTATTGAAGAAAAGTATTGAAAAACGTTTTTCTCATGCTTGTATAAGTTTTGTATTTTCAAGTAGTTTTAATTTACACTGAACTCATTTCTTTAGTAAATACGAGTTTTTAAAATTAGCGAAGAATCTAATCTATTAATTAAGGATTAGATTTTTTTTATTAAAATTCCTCTGAATCTGGACTTCGTAAGCTCAATGAATTCATACGATAATGAGCAGTACAGTACCGAAATTTAAAGTTGCGGTACCGTGAACCAAAGAAAAGTCTCGGTAAAAATAAATATACCGAAATCAAATTCGTGTACCGAAATTTAAAAATAAATTTAGATAGAAAATGAATTGTGATAGCACATCCTTTCATATTTCTTTCATTGCGTTTGCAACTTTATTCATCAACATCATGAACACAACTTCAGTATTTGACATCCCATTATTCCTGTCTATGATTTGTTTTATTTTTTACTGTATTGCAACCATTGTAATTTCGAATCGGTATTTGCGAATGTCATGAAATGCCAAGAAATCGTAGAATAAAAGTGTTCAATGAAAATTAAAAAAAAAATACTGGGGCAAAATTTTAAACAACCTATTGTTAATTGTTAATATTGTTAACATACTAAGCCCATGTTATTAGTTAGCAATTTGCTTAACACTTAGTAATTTACTAACTCTTCGAAAATGATAATCCTTTTTTTTTTTCGTTTTACTAACTAGTAATATACTAATTGCATTTTATTAAAAACGGTGCATCTGAACAATTCTAAACAATGAAAGTTTGTAAAAAAAAAAAACAAGGCAAGCGAACCTAAATCTGGGGAACGGACCTAATAATTCTAAATGTCAGAAATTCAGAACCCAAAGTGACAACCTACAATATATTTTATTTGTTGTTATTTTAGTTGTTGCTTGTTGTATGTACGAGTATGTATTTATTTTTTAATATTATTTCAAATTCCTTTTTAGAATTAACAATCTCCTTTTCACCAAGTATCGAAAAGTTTTCTATTTTGGAGCAGAGAAGAGTGGAGCAGAAAAAGAATACTGTTGTGAACAGAGCTTTATACTCCTACAGCGCCATCTGTCGAAAAATTGCGTATCTACTTTATGGAAGAAACAAAAAGCTCTTTTTCAATGTCAAATATATTTCCCCTTATTCCAACCATCTAGAACATTCCAAGATGATAACTTTCGAGAATAACTAATTTGAGTATATAAGGGAGTGTTGACGGTGAGCGGAACACAGTTGATTTTGAATTATGAAAGTGTGCAAAAGTATTGCTTATTGGATTGTGTTATTAAACAAGTGTGATTTAAATTTGAATATAAGTATTTGAGTTGATTATAAATTGAGATTTACAGTTGTGATTTGGAAAGTATAAATAAAGAAGAAATACTAAAAGAGTGATAAGTTTTATTTTAACGAACCTAGCAAAAACATTACAATACAATAATAAAGTGAGTAGATCGTTTGACACGTGTCTCTTAAAATATTTGTTTTATTGCTATAGGTTCAAACTGCAGCTGCCAAGTCTCCCAGAAAAGTATTATTTTACTTATCAAAAAACCTGAAAATCTAAAGCATAAGCACAATGTTCAACTAGTCGGATTATTTGATCTTTATGTCACACATTGTCGCGTTTCGAAGCAAACGAATTTAACCAATTTTTATGAACTAGTAAAAAAAGTTGAAAATCAAAGATTAAGGTGGTTCATTTAGAGCGAATCCCGAACGTCGTCGTCGGTAAAGTAGAGACATACCACGACTCTTTACCTAAAAGTGAAAAAACAACTTCAACTAACTTCTGATGTTAATATGGAGACAGATACACATAGATAAGGATCAAACTGACTGGAAGTAGTTTGTTGGCTAGTGCTCTGTTACAATCCGGACTGTATAGAGCTACCTTAAGTCACCATATAGTATGGAAAGCTATACACTATAACAAACAAGAATACAAGCGGCAGTGGCAAAAATTTTGAAAAACTTAATATTTTTAAGATTCTAAGAAGCGAGAATTTTAAATATGTAAAATAATTTCTAAACACTAAATCTGCATTAAGAAAAATTCAAAATCACAACCAAAAAAAAGGTCGCACCATGTCGTTTTTTTTAACTATTTTAAATAAGAGCCTTTTGATTTAACAACGTAATAATAAATAAACTCCTTGAATTTTCCCCCTGTTGACATTCCTTTGTGTCGCCAACATAAGTAATTTGTGTTTCAAGAAAATCAAAAAGGGATTCATATCTCGTTAAAAATTTCATTATCATCAGACACAAAAATATTATACAGATTAGTTTTTTTTTTTTGAGAAATTCCCATCGCTTTATACTCATAATCAGAATATGATCTTTTAAAAAATTCTTTAGAAAAAAAAAAACAAAACAAACAAACAAAATCAAAATTCATCTGCAACCGAAACAAAAAACAGTAGGAATTCCTAAAACAAAACTAAAAGATGCATCTTGCGTCATTCAAAGATACATAAACTAATTAGGAAAAAATACATTCACTTTAGTATCTCAGATGAAGATCCTATCGGCCATCCACGCATAAACCATTATTTTGTTCGTTGTCGCGACCTCATGGGACTTTGGGGCTGCTACCTGAAATTACAGCCTTTATTGTGGAGTGAATAGCGTTGTGACCTTTGTCCCGATGGGGTTTTGTTTGAAACAGAAATACCTAGCATTGCGAGAAATTCTAATAAAAAAAGAGTCCATCAATATTAATTTCTCATTTGGTGAACCGTAAGTTCTATAAATTGCATTAATTAAATCAAATATTGATGTGGCGCTTTATCTTTCCATCGCACTGGCTACTGCTTTAATTGAAAATAATATTTTATCCTTAGCACCAGGGGGAGACATGGTCGATTATTAACGGCAAATGTTAGAAGCACATGTAGATGCCATCAACATCAACACAGCAATAGAAACAACAACAACCACTTCTCGTACAATCCTTTTGGTGCTTTAATGTACCTATATCTGATTCTACATGACAACTCCACATTTTGGAGGAGTCTCCCCCTCGCTGTAAATTAGTTTGGTCATATTCGAAGTAGATAGTTTTGTGTATAGGTATGCTATGTACATGTACATGTCCTGTCCATACACGTAGAACATGATGGGAAGGCGATTTATTTAATCGAATTATGCTAATCTAATTAATGATTGGTATCGATGAACAAGCTTTGCATTATGAACAAATTAATTGCGACACTATGTTTACATTTGAACTGTTTTTTTTCCTCGTTTTCGTTAGGTTATAATTAGATCGAAATAGCAATTATCTAATTTATATCATGTATGCAATTAGATAAAGTATAATGGAAAATATTTGTATTTATTTAAACAAAATGCGAGTAACTAATTAACTACGAATGTTATTTATTTAATGATTAAGATCTGATGAGAACAGATGAGGACCGAGCAGATTCGTGAAAAACTTCAGGGCTAACAATTAAAGCACAAAACATCAAACCTCAGCTTTAAAAAAAATTACATTTCTGTTTGGATTCATAAGAAAAAAATGTATACATACATAAATCATTTGATTCATGGAAATAGTAATTGAGCTTGAAAAAAATATGGTAAAGAAAGGTTTGCTTACACATTTAAAACTGGGCCAAAAGCGTTTGACAATGGAATGCGGTTAGTGCGTTGGACTGTCCTGCACAGTGGCGTAGCCAGACTTGGTTTGAAAGGGGGGGTTTCAAACAAAAAAAATTATAACAATAAACCCAAAAACGTTAAACCCCAAAACAATTAAACCCACAAACCCCAAAACCATTAAACCCACATAGCCCAACTGGCAAATAACCCAAAACCGTTAGACCCCAAAACAATAACAAAAGTAAATATATCTTTTCAATTGTAAAAAAGCTGTCTTATGACAAAACGCTTAATGCATAGTTCTATTATTTTTTAAAATTAAAATTAAAAACGAAGTTTAAAATTATACTTTGCTGAAAGTGTAAGATATTTTAGGTCTTTAAAAATAAAATCCACGGCTGGGTCTCAAGAACTTAGTCCAATGTAATAGACTACGAATTTTAAGAACGAATGTTAGTTATTTGAGTTCATATGGATACAATTATTTTTTAAATTCTTTTAGTAATACTCGTAAGAGCATTGTATATAAAACTTATAGTATTATCAAGAAGAGAAATATTATGGCGACATCTTCTAAATTAAATAATAAAATATTCTCTTTTTAGTTCTTGTTTTGTATCTTATTCTACTCTCCACTGTAAAATCAGCGCTAATTTCAGCTCCACCACTGGCGCCACCACAGGCTAGCGTTCGCAATACAAAATCACGACATAATAATACTATAGGTTATACATACAAAGATAAGAGATCATAAAACAGAATGCTGTTCAAATTATGCTACAACAAAAATTATAAGCCGTTGTAGTGGTTTCTTTAAAAAAATAAGCTTTTATGTATGACATTTTTAAACTAAAGTTTTTATAATTGTACGAATGAAAATTAAATTTCCAAAATAATATCGTTTTGGAAATATCGAATTTTCTAAAAAACACTCTTTTTCACAAATTCAAAACATTTTTTTAAGTATTGTTTTAAAGTTTTTTAAACTTCTTAGAAGCATCCTTAGATAAATTCTAAATTAGAAAAAATTGTTTTATAGCAGGTACAAGCTGTAATATCTTAATTTATTTTTTTTTTTGTTGCTCAGGAACGGCTAAGTGCGATCGCCACATCCGTGCCTTGCGAGAGTTTGTTTTCGAAACCTGGGCAAATTGTATCGGAGAGGAGAACCCGACTAAACAGCAGAAAAGTAAAAATGCTTCTCTTTTTAAATTGCAATTCTAATTTGTCACAGTGAAGTGAATCCTGTTTTTTGTTTACTTTTAATTTCGACATACCTACTTGATTCTGGGTAAATAAAGTAACCATCGAAGCCAGTGGTTTTAAAGTTCCTTGTTTTAACTTTTTTTTTGTTTTTGCAAAACGTTGTGCAATAAATAATGAATTAACTCTATTAAAAAACAAAACTTTTAATTCTCTATAATTAAATGAATTAAAACACGAAAAAACACTTTTTCTTTAAAAACTCTCTATTTCAGCTAAGCAGCATCTCTATTTGTATGGGATTTTGCATGTTTTTGTTTTACTTTTCAGTACCCACTGAAAGTCACGGAATGAAATTCACAGTTTACATTCACAGTTTATATTCGCAGTGAATGAAAAATAGCATTCACAGTTATACCTGTGAATGCGAATTCACGACTCAGCTCATCTCTAGAGTTTATCAACAAAAATACTACGGCATGTACTTACGCATTATTAGGATGAATGATATTTTTTAATTTTCAGCTGATGCCAAGAGGTGAGGGTTCAGACTGATCCAGATTAATTTTTATTTTTTATATCTCTGCTGCTATATTTATAATACAAAGCTTTAATAACATTCTCAAAAACTTCGGCGAATTGGGTCACTTGAGGTTTAATCTACGATATTCATAGTATAATTTATTGATAGTATACAAAAAAAACTCCGGCGAGTTGGGTTATTGGGTTGCTTGGGGTTTACCATACTTGGGTTTATTGTTATGTTGGGTTATTAGGTGGCTTGGGGTTTACTATACTTGGGTTTATTGTTATTTTTTGCATTTTTTGGCGGATGCCAAGGGGGAGGGGGTTCAGACCCCCAAAACCCCCCCCGTGGCTATGCCACTGGTCCTGCAGATGATCTTGGGTTCGATTCCCAGCCAATGTTTTGGCAGGAATGTACTACTTTGCATGATTTACTTTACGTATTTAAGTGATGGACTACTACATTTCATTTTATGCTCCCAAAAATGCATTTTCAGAGTTGACATTTAAAAATTCGAAAAATGTTGTTCAGGGAAATCAGTTGACATCTGCAACGAAATATTCTGGATATGTCAAAATTTAGTTTGTCCCTTATCTGTCTTACCATATAAATATTTTAATTAACAAATTAAGTATTCTATATTACTTATATCAAAATATAGATCGTTCTTCATCTGTCAACCCACGAACTGGATGATGACTACGACGAGATTAAAAAATTTAGTTGTTCCCACTTATATTTACTTTAACAATTTCCATTACAAGGTAGGAATGTTGTCAATCGGTTTATAAGTCTCCGACAGAAGGAGTAAGATAAAGTACAGAAACCTAAAAAAAAAGTCGGAGGATTTAGCTCAGTGTAAACACCGTCTATAGCAGAAAAAAGACATCAAGAGCCTGATTACACGAGCCTTTTTTCGTCTTTTTAACATATTTGATGAGGTGAAGAAATGTTGCGGAATGAAGCTACGCTTTTATACCTCCCACCTAAATTTTCAAAAAACTGTGTTAAGAAGCACCCATGCAATCGAAAGGAATCCAAAAGAGAAACAGAGATTAAAAATCAGTTTCGTGTAAAAACAGTCTATTTCGTATCATATAATATCCCTGTTTAAACATCAGTCTAACAAAAACTACGCTACGTAGCAGAGTCCAATGGTGCGTTCTTTTTCTCACAATATTTAAATGGGTTGGGTATGAAATCCCGCATCACAAAATCCCGATTCAGAAAATCCCGCATCACAAAATCCCGATTCACAAAATTCCGAATCATGAAATCCCGAATCACGAAATCCCGCCGTTTCAATACTAAATTGACAGCACAGTATGGATTTTCATTTCCATTTCCCGCTTACGCGACTCCGTCGCCAATGTAAACAATGTATGAAAAATCAAAATTTCTTCAAAAAAAATTATTGAAAAAAAAAATTATTAAAAAACAATTTGTTTGACAAAATGTCCAAAAATATTTTTGGCAAAAGTTTTAGATTAACTCTCGAAAATTATCTGGTCTTAGCTAACTCTGTATAGATTTAAGTAGTTGTTGCATTTGCATGTAAAGCGCTTAGTCCCGATGTCGTTTTTTTCTACAATTCTATATGGACTTGCTAAAAAAAACACGCCTAATAGTACTAAAATAGTATTGAAAATCCCACCGAATATTTCCAAAAATATCTGTCGGCGGGATTTTGATTTTTATTTTCGGCGGGATTTCGGGATTCGGGATTTTGTGCGGCGGGATTTCGTTACTCTCCTTACAAAGACGTAAAAATAAGTCTGGGGAATAAGTCCAATTCCAATATGAACACTGCCTTGAAATTAAAGACAAAAACGTCAATAATAAGTTTAAATGATGGCTACGTATGCATGTGTATAACTGGCGCCTTATTCGCCCATATTACCATCGATGTGATAGATACAGGACATGGTCCAAAAATACATATTTGAGGGAAAGCGTTATGTACAGCTATAGAGATATTTTAAGACTTTCTTAGATTTAAGTATAAGTGAAAGGGATAAATTGTGGGAAAAATAGTGGCTTGATTTGAATATATCCAAAGTCACAAACTAATAGAGAAAATACAGTTGCCATTAATATATGATTTTCAGTGAAATTCAATATTTAAAAAATATAATGTTGTTGTTACGATTGCATTGTACGAGTATGTTTATTGGTTACGCTTGATAACAAAAATTCGGCACTCGGACGAACGTTGATGCTTCCACATCTTAACCGTGAGTCCCGCACTCACACATTTTTTTAAATTTTAGTCATTTTTGAATTATAATTCTAGGACTCCCACTTCTATATTTAGACTGTTGATTTTCATGTTCTTGGTCTTCTACCAAGGGTGGCAATAAGTGCATTATCAATCGCCAATATTATTATAAGTAGTCGCACTTTGTAATAGTCAGAAAGGTCTTCATTGCGCAAAAGGAAGCACCTTGCATTGTTGTAGGACCCAAGTATAACAGCAAGAATTTTCGGATAAAGTCCTCCTCGAAGAAGTGATCTTCATATATATTCTCGGATAACTAAGTTCAATCCGTTTGTAAAATTCACAAACTGCGATGAATTAAATTCAGCGGACCGCTTGAGAGACCACCTTGTATTTTCCCAAACTGTTTGTGTGAATGAAAGTGGAAAACTAACCATTGTCACGGGATCTGCTTTCATGCTGAGTTTCTCAGATTTTGTGCGAGATACTCAAACTCGTCCTCCTGAACACATCTCACACAGCGATATAGTGTTAATCATACTATTTTTTAAACCTAGTAGCTTATAACTTGGAATGGACTTTCAATTTTCTGCCGAATCAAAACTACTAATGAGTCCAAATTTTCATGTCAAGAGATAATATAATCTTGGATGATTTCTTGTTTCCTCGTAAGAGGCAATACTACCCTGAAAACCATTTTTGCATCGGCTGTGAATCGAACTCAAGACCCTCAAACGCACTTAACATTAAGCCAAAGGGTACTAAAAATCTCTTTTAGGCAACACAAAACAACATGTATTCACCACAATACACCGAGAGACCAAAGAAGAATCGAAACAATTAACTTCACCAATGAATTACAAGGTGGGTTTTTAAACAAAAAACGTCAATGCGATAGTTTTTTGGGATGCGGGCGGTGTTGTTCACATCGAATACCTTGAAAAGGGTAAAACAATCACCGGAGCACATTAGGCAGAGCTGATGAATCGATTCCAAGCCCATTTAAAAGAAAAACGGCCGCATTTTGCCAGGAAAAAGTTTTTTTTTCTACCAGAACAACGCACTTACGCACAAGTACGGAGTCGCAGTAACAAAATTACATTAACTAGGTTATAAACTCTTCCCTTATTCAGAATATTCTCCAGATGTATCTCCACTGGACTTTTAGTCCAGTCAAAGCGTCATTTGACCTTGCGCGCAGAGGCATGGTCTATTTTTTTTTTTTCATGGATCGATAGGTGCTTATGAGAAAAGCTTAAAACCAAATTTGCACCACATGACAACTTTTTTTACCAAAGTTATTGGTAAAAATGTGTTTTGTGTCATTTTTTGGTCATTTGCGAATATCTCGGCTCCACTATCTCGCACAAACAAAAATTAAACATGATTTTATTCCTTATAACATTATCTATTATGTTATAAAAAAAACATTTGTTTAAACAAATGAAAAAAAAGTTATAGTAAGTTAAACAAATTTTTTGTTGTTTAAAATCACTTTTTCGTGATTATTAGGAAAAAAGCTCATATACCGATGAAATTTTTATTTTTTATTATTAAAGTTCTTGTAATTCCCTACAATTTAAAAAAAAAAATCAACACTCTACGATGAACGAAGGCCGAGTAAAAAATTATTGAACATGGGTAAGTCAGCGCACCCACGCATTTTATGATTTTATGTTTTAATTAATATCTCAGCCCCAGTATGTCGCAAAGTGAAAATAAAAAACTGTATTGCTAATAACAATATTTTCTATCAACTTGCATTTAACTTAATATGTTTGAGCAAAAAAATAAAAAGTTACCGTTGGTTTCAACGTTTTTTTTCTTGTTTTTAATACCTTTTTTTCATAGTTATTGAGAAAAAAACTGTATTTCACGGTTAATACTTTTCAGTTTTGGATTTTTATTTTATAGTCCTGCTAATTTTCTTCAAATTAAAAAAAAAATTAGTCCATTACGACAAACGGGAGCCAAGATATTCATGATTTAAAAACTTAGGAAAGCTTACAATTTAGTATTTTAACCTTGTAGCTTGTAATTTTGGTGTCCCCAGCAACAAATATGTGTAAGTATGTGTGGGGTGTTTGAAGGATACCAATATATCTTGTTGCTGGCGACACCAAAATTACAAGCTACAAGGTTAAAATACTAAATTGTAAGCTTTCCTAAGTTTTTAAATCATGAATATCTTGGCTCCCGTTTGTCGTAATGGACTAATTTTTTTTTTTAATTTGAAGAAAATTAGCAGGACTATAAAACAAAAATCCAAAACTGAAAAGTATTAACCGTGAAATACAGTTTTTTTCTCAATAACTATGAAAAAAAGGTATTAAAAACAAGAAAAAAAAACGTTGAAACCAACGGTAACTTTTTATTTTTTTGCTCAAACATATTAAATTAAATGCAAGTTGATAGAAAATATTGTTATTAGCAATACAGTTTTTTATTTTCACTTTGCGACATACTGGGGCTGAGATATTAATTAAAACATAAAATCATAAAATGCGTGGGTGCGCTGACTTACCCATGTTCAATAATTTTTTACTCGGCCTTCGTTCATCGTAGAGTGTTGATTTTTTTTTAAATTGTAGGGAATTACAAGAACTTTAATAATAAAAAATAAAAATTTCATCGGTATATGAGCTTTTTTTCCTAATAATCACGAAAAAGTGATTTTAAACAACAAAAAATTTGTTTAACTTACTATAACTTTTTTTTCATTTGTTTAAACAAATATTTTTTTATAACATAATAGATAATGTTATAAGGAATAAAATCATGTTTAATTTTTGTTTGTGCGAGATAGTGGAGCCGAGATATTCGCAAATGACCAAAAAATGACACAAAACACATTTTTACCAATAACTTTGGTAAAAAAAGTTGTCATGTGGTGCAAATTTGGTTTTAAGCTTTTCTCATAAGCACCTATCGATCTATGAAAAAAAAATTGACCATGCCTCTGCGCGCAAGGTCAGGCCCTTTTTCATGACGCTTTGACTGGACTATTTTTCCTGTTTCTAATCATGAAGAAATAGGTCGGAGGAAAGAGATATGGGTCAAAAGAAGTGATGGTCTTCTTTGAAAAAAAACGATTATTTTTAAGGAGCTCGAGAAATCGTATGTTTTTGAGGGAATCAAGGAGCTTAAAGTACTATGTTGAGATGTGAAATTTTTTTATGCCAAAAAGAGTGTTCCTTATTTCAGTTTTTTGGGTGGGGCAACCAACCTTGTAAATTCCCACATTAAATAAGAACTATTTCCACCTAAGAATAAAATGCATGACTGGGTCGCACGAACTTGCTCTTATGTAAAAGACTAACACCCTTATTACGGTTGTCAAAGATCAATAAATTGGAAATTGATAAAATTTATCAATTAATTGATAAATCGGTATTATGAATTCCATTTGATTAATTTTTGATTCATTGTGAACGGCGACGATCAAAAATCTATTGTGAAAAGTGCCTATTTCGATTGACGTTTACATTTTCTAAATAATTTGCCGCAAATCTGTATTAACATTTTTATCTTCTGTGATTTCTATTAAAAGTGTAAGTAGTTTGTATGCTTAACAAACATTGCTATTTACTTTCTATTGTTTTCTTAACTTAAAAGTAAAATTGTAGGCAACAAAAAACAGCTCTCCAGATTGTCCGAGCTAATGGAAGAGAGCCCAAAACAAAAAAAACTTCTTTCAAAACGACCGACAATGTGGGTTGTGCCAAACCAATATGGAAGTCGTTCCCAACGCTCAACTGGTAGCTTCCTTGTGTAAGGAATTTGAAGGTAGCTGAAAGTTTAATTATTTTCGGGAAGGATTGTTGTCCTTTCAGTTTCAGTGGTTTCAATTTGTCGTTTATATCCATAAATATATTAAAGAAGGCTTCTTTGGAAAGTCTAAAGTTTTGTACGAATCTAAAACCGTTCCAAATTAGTTATCGTCGGAATAAAATTAAAAAAACAAAAGATCGAATTATCTGCATAAATGTGTTCTTCTAAATCCAGTGGACTGAAAGCATCACGTAATTTTCTTCGAATGTTCGCTTGTATTTTCTTCTTCAACTTCATATTCATCTAAAAAAAAGTTCTATCTGGTTGGCTAAGAATTTGATAACAAAATAATATTTTGACAACGATAATACTAATTTCATCAATTGAACCATTCACAATAGATCATAAATCTGAAGAGTGTTCACAATTCATCAAAAGTTTTGATTTTTGACAACGATAACATCGATTCATTAATTTTATTGATAAATATCAAATATCGTATTGATCTTTGACAACCTTAATAAGGGCGTAAGAATTTCAAAGTTATTATTAAAAACTGTTCATTAGCATAGGATTAGTTTTTTAAACTCTTTTAGTAGCTAGAGATAAAACAGAGTGTCCTGGGATTTCTTAAGCAAATATGATACAAGAGCATATAGAAAAATTTTAAGTCGTTGTAGTAGTTTCTTAAAAAAATAAGCTTTTATTACAAAATTTTTAGAACATTTTTAAGAATAAATGTTGGTACAATAGTTTTTTTTTTTAATATTTTCTTTTAAAGTATTGAAATTCAATGTTTCCAAACATGTATAAGAAATTTCATTAAAATCTGTTATGCCAATAGTGAGAAATTCAAAATTTGGAAAAATGGTTCTATGGTAGGTAGAGTCAGTAATACCTTAATTTCAATAAAAAAATTATTAAATTATAAATCGTAAGAACTAATCGAAAGAAAAAAAAATTATCAAAAAATGCCGTTAAAGTGCCGTTTTCAAGAAAAATACGATTTTTAAAAACAATTTTTTAACATTTGTATGGTGGGTACCGTTATTTTTAGGTAAAATAATTTTGTATTCTCACATCTTTTAGATTGTATAAAAAAACTTTTATTTGTCAAGTTTAAGAAAATCTGGCATGCGGTTTTCGAAATATGGATTGGAAAATAAAATTTTGATTTTTTTTTTAAATCCAAAACATATTTTTTATATTTAAATACACAATAATATTCAAACTTTTGGGGGGCTTTAGCAAGCAAAATATGATCGAAATCGGTTTAACAGTTTTTGAGAAAATCAAAAACAAAAAAAAAGTGGTTCTACGGGGGGGCACCAATAATAATCATTTTTCGGAAAATTTTTGTCAACCATTATCTAGCTTTAACTAAATGAAATTTTTTGCATTTTTTTTTAAATCTGTGAAACAGTTTTTGTGAAAAAATATGTATACAATTTCGAAAAAAAAAACTCGTTTGCAGGCACCGTTATTTTTGGTCTAAAAAAAAAAGAAAAAAAACGTGTGGGGGCGAATTAAAAATGATATATACCATGGTTAAGGAAAATTCGGCCGAGCCGTTTAGGCTGTACTCGAACAGACAGACAGACAGCATTGCGAAACCCACTTTTTTGGTCTTCGCTATCATCGTAATGTCAACTTTGATCAAAATCTCGAGTTCGATTATTTTACGAATGCATAACTTGCCTTATAGTACCTACAAGTTAACCCTCAGTTTTTTGTCGTTATAAGTGCAAATCAAGGCTCTAGTTTCAGTTGCCTTTATTTCTGCAACTTATTTCGCAGCACCACCGTTAATATCAAGCTTATTAAAGCCAAAAAAATTCGCTGAGTAATCCTTTGTTCCTGTTTAAGGCACTACATGTCAGTTATTCACTGTCGGTATTTTTCTTTGAAGTAAAAACACATGATTTAATTTTAGATACAAACAAGTTTTAGAAGATAAAAAGTCTAAAGCTCCAACTTTATTAATCACTATCAATCCGAGTCACATCTTACTCATCTTCCAAGAATTTATGTCTGAAGACCCAATTTTGTTTGCATTTCATAACAAAAAAAAAAAAAGCAATAAGATATAATTCATCACACGTGAATAGATTTTACCATAAAATACAAAGTGTTGACAACAAAATGAATGGTTCTACCATTTAACCAGTTTATAATGAATTCCATATAGTTGTCGCCACCAATTGCTGATATAAAAGTTCTTAGCTATTAATTAAAAATAAAATAAATTTTCTAGGTGCAGACGTATTTTGCAGACAATTCCACATGGCGGTTCAAGATATGATCTCAGGATTGAATATTTAAAACATTTGTTGTGATTTAATCGCAATTGAAATGTATAAATTGCAACAATTTGGTCTTTTTGCCTCAATAGGTAGATATGATTTCTGTGTCAATGATTCTTTAAGAACAAAATTGGCTTCAATGTATTTTTTGATTAGATGGATTGATATGTGATTTTGTGTTAATTGAATATTCACTGAAAATCTGTTGGGGGTTTGGCTGGAAAAAAAAGCTTAAGTTTAGCTTGGCGAAAGGCGACAGGCGACTTTCGTGCAGCTAATTGATGAATTTATTATTAGAGCCATTGGTAAAGCAAACACTAATTTCAGTTAAATATGGAGGTAGAAGCAGAGCCACCAACCCATTGTGGTCGTTTTGAAAATTATATGGTAAGCACCTAACTATACCATGCCTATTTATATAAATAGGAAGCTACATGGCTTTCATTATATACCAACTCCGTCATACATCTAGGTGTAATGGTCCACCTTCCAGAACTGATGGATGCCTATTAATCGGTGTTTATATGTGCACGATGTTTAAACGCTTTAACGGAAACGGATATGACTTTTTGCCTATACATCAGAGACTTTATTCTATTCTATTCTATCTAATTTTTTTTGTTGCAAACTTGAATAAAACCTATGAGGAAAAAATATAAATTCTGTCATTCTTCTAATTAGTCAATATAGTGATATTAATTACGAAGAACACGCTCACAAAATTAATTAGCCGTAAAATAAAATTAGAAACAAAAAGTAAGGAGATAGAAGGGCAGGTAGCAAGCAAAAACGCTCATCGATGCAAGTTGGTAAGAGCTTTAGGACATGTGAGCTGTTATAATAGAACCGCAATTTAATGACATTAATTGTAAGTTTAATATAAAAAAAAAATAAACAACAAGAAATTAAAAAAAAAAAATACAATAGCTAAATTAACAACAACATCATACAGAATCCTCGTTCTATATTATTCGATGTCACTTGTACACGCATCAGGTGGCATGTGCTTCACTCGTACATGCTAAGTCTAAGACACCCCTTAGAACTTAGATAACATCAAAGTTGTGTTTCAGAGAAGAGATGGGTTAAAGGCCTGGTTCAATTGACCAAGTTATATTAACCATACCAAGGCCGAAAACATGAGTTTATTCAAAATATTCGCTGATGAGGAATGAGGATAGAACTTTTGGCTCTGTCACTAGAACGCACTATGGAGTAAATGCAAGAAAAAACGAGACAAAATTATTTGTTGGCTTCAATGGTGAGATATCCATCTAAAACGATATCGTATGATATTTAAAATGCATTTCATCTTTGTTTTAAATAATAAGACATGTATTTTGATATAAAATAACGTTTATTTCATAATTTATAGATTTTTTAAAATAAATTGTTATTCTGAAAGAGACCCTGAAAAAGACTCACTCTATTCGTCAGAGTTATTATTATCTTCTTCTTCAGAGTCATCTAATGGAGAAGGAATCGGATGCTCAGATACCAGCATTTCGATTGCTCTTTCGAAAAAGTTTTTGTTTTTTTTTTTTTAGCAGGAAGAAGCCTCAGGCTAGTTATAAGAAGATCAGATGTTAATAATAAGCGATTAAGAATGTCTAAATTACAATTTTTCCTGGAATGTTTTCTTGAGTAATTAAGGCGGTACAGTCTGAAATGCATATTTCAAGCTTCTGTTGCTTCTTCGGAAAGTTGTCCAATTGGTAAAATTGCATTTTCTATCACGGTTGGATTAATATTTTGTGCATTGTTGGTGTCATCGGATGCCAAGAATACGTAAAAGTCTACATATAGTTTTGCTGTATCGAATGCATATTTGCCAAAATTGGAAACATCGTGTTTATACCCATCACTGGATAGAACTTCTAGTATAACCTTCAGCCTAATAATTAACTGAGTGTCGACACCTGTTATTTCGGCAGAAAGTTGTGGATCATTAAAAAACCTACGGCTTGTATTGCCATTATGCGTGCTACCGAAACCTGGCCTTGGTACATCCACTATCAGACCGAGTTCGATTTTGAATTTTTCTTGCAATTCTCGCTTTTTTTCTTTGACAATATTTTTATCTTCCTGTGTTCGAAGTTGCCATTTCTTTAAAGGAAGTTTATAAGCAATATGCAAAATGTTTTCAAAAAGACGAATTCGTGCATGTAGAATTGATAAACCGAATTTTAATGTGTTTGTTTGAATTTCTCTTGATAAGTATATTAATAAACAAAAATACGGAAGATCCTTCAAATTGATCAAAATTTGCGTTTTTAAGAAAAAGCTTAGAAATGCGTAAAACATCACATTTTCTAACACCAATAACAACTAAACCTGCAAAAACCTGCACCCAATTTTTTTTTAACTGAAGCTTTATGGTTGATTTTATCATTCCACACAATCAAAACAATGGAATTCGACGGAAAGCAGCAAAAAAATGATTAAGAATGAAAGAACAAAAAACAAAAAATTACATTCCAATAGGCATTTTTTAATTAAATCACAAAAAAATATTAAAACACAAGTTTTTAACATAAAATTTAATAAATATATTTGTACGCACCTGCATCTGAATTATACATGTTAAAAATTTAATCAGAAGTTGCGATATATAAAAGAAATAATTAGTAGAAACTAACAATTTTTTTTCTCTGATGATGCAAAAAAATTATTTTTCTCGTTTTCACTGACTTTGAACTAGTGCTGTTTCTTAATCTATGAGAAGTATATTAGCGTTTGGTAAAAACTTTACTTCTTAACTTTGTGATTTTAAAAATCGACTTTTGTCTCGTTTTTGCATGAATTTACTCCATAGTGGAACGTTACGTTCGAGAGAAGTTATTGAATTATTAAAAAAACAACCCACAAAATGGGAGAACGCAATTTTCCAACATAAATATTTTTGAGTATTGACGAACAAGCAATTGCCATTTAAAAATTGTCCTGATTAGCAATTTGTTTCTTAGATATCTGCTCAAAAAAATGCCAGTGTGTGTTTGAAAGTAACTTCGAGACAAGAAATAATCAGGATTAACTGATTTTGTATATTTATTTCAAAGGCTGTAAAGATCCTAAAAATACTTTGAAAAGGAATTTAAATAGGTGACACAACTACTCGATCTTTTACAACCATTTTTGGACCTTTTATATAGCATATTGGGATTCAAATAGTTTCACAAATATATTTCATTTTGGTGTCCCTGAAAAAGAGGCACTTTTTCCGTATGACCTCGAATGTTACTAAAATGTACTTTTTTCAAAAAATTGTTTAGAAAACATTTAAAAAAAATACATTTTTCAGATTTTGAATGGACTTTCACCGCCATCAAGTGCTTAATTTTGTGCTGTAGACCATTATTTAGTTCATTAATAGAAATATACACTCCGCTCCACTTGAATAGGAACAAACTTTTTTTTTTAAATATGAGCGTATAGCGCTTTGGTTGATTTCTAAATTCGCCTTTTTGTTCAAGTTCTCTTAAGACGGATCTATATTACGAGTAAAACTGCTTGAGCAATATAACTCAAAAAAAATACTATTAGGTTATTTGTTACCACTTTAAAAATAACTTCATATAGACACGATAGAAGAAAAAATTATGTTATATTAATAGAAGTATAGATTTAAAATAGCAAATAGTTTTATAAAACGGAAAACTACTGCAGAAAAGGCCAAAATAGAAGTACAAGCGGAAATAAAGCTTACACCACGCTAATTGTCAAAATATAAGAAGAAGATCGTTCCTTAGAAATAAGAAAAACTATCGAAAAATATTACAGGTAGGCAAACAAAAGCCACAACAAAACCAGACCGAGGAAATACAATTAGTCTGGCTTCCAATTCAAGCAACTATGCTGCTAAAATCAAAGCGAAGAGTGGAATTACAACTAGTCTCAACACTACTTAAGGTGTCATTCGTGGGTCACAAATCACAATATTCAAAGCGCCTAAGTTTGGAGAAAAAACCACCGTTAAATCCAATACGAAGACAAAATAGCAAACTCCTACAAGAAAATATTGCAAGAATCTTGCAATGGACGTCAATATGAAGATAAAAAAATCACTTACTGCTGCAATCAAAGAAGCATTGAATGCAATTTCTTTAAATTATGTATCAGACTAAAAACATAGGCGCAAAATTTTAATTGAATTAGTACGATGCTAATGCTGTTTTAGTATGATACTAGGTTAAAACAACGAATTTGCAAATTTTAATCGAATATAGCATCATACTTTCTCTACCCTTTTACTAAAGTTAAAATCATCGAATACCTATTTTATTTTTTTAGTATCGTGCTAGCTTTATATTATGACTCTTTGACATTTGCAAACATCAAAAAAGGTTCTTGTACCTACTTTTTTGCACGAAATGTCATTGTTTTAGGTGTGTTCAGAAGCAATTTATTAAGAAAATTCTTTTAGTACGATACTAGTTAGAAAATGTTCAAAACTAAGAGTGAGTTAGTAACCTACTATAAAGTTAGCAAATTGTTAAGTAGTATCGTACTAATACCTTAATAATAGGCTGTCTAAAATTTTGCGCCATAAATGTTAAAAAAAGAGCCAAGTTCTTCATAAAAAAACTTGCCAAGTAAGCCCATCAAATTTTAGTAAGTAATCATTAAATAATAAAATTTCTTTATTTCATTGTAGCTGTTTCAAAATTATTCTACTTTAAATATTCGGTATTAAACCTTCCTAAAGTAAGAACTTGGCGTTTTTAAGAAATTCAAAATTTTAAGGTACTTGTACGGTCTAGAATGCCAAAAAAAACGCACGATTTTTGGGATTTTTTTTCTCGGAAACCTTATTAGGTAATAACATAATTTTTTTTAAATAATGAATACATGCGTCAAGGGTAAAAATTTTTTTTTTTTAAATTTTCGAATTTCGGTCGAATTATAGAGGGCGCAAACGTCGTCTCATTAAAAAATACATGGTCCCATGGCGGACAGTTAATCTCCGGATCTACTGAACCGATTTTCAAAAAACTTGTTGCAACTTGATTGTTTTTATGTTTTCTAAGACAATTTACCACAATTTGACCAAAAAATTATGAACAAAAAAATGGCGACCCAAAAATGGCTAAAAAAATTTGCAAAAAATTTTTTTTTTCAAAGCTCGATATTTTTTTTTTGTTTTCACCTTTTAAACAAATTGTGGTAAATTGTCTAGTAAGAAACCTTCCTTTAAATAAACCACTTTGTTTTTTTTTTTTTTTTTTTTTTTGTTTCAGTCCAGCCAATTCTGAGATTAACTGTCCGCCATGGGACCATGTATTTTTTAATGAGTCGACGTCTGCGCCCTCTATAATTCAGCCAAAATTCAAAAATTAAAAAAAAAAATTTCTTTTGTACTCTTGACGCATGTATTCATTATTTAAAAAAATTATGTTACTACCAAATAAGGTTTCCGAGAAAAAAAATTCCCAAAAATTTTCAAGGCATTGTAGACCCTACTAGTACCCTAATTGAACATTGGAATCTATAATATCTATTCTTAATTAACTGACTTGTTGCTTAGCAGTTGCTTTGTATTGAAATGGTTGGTAGATTCAAGATGAATAACAGCAACTTTCGTCGATCAAGATCAAGAAAACGCTAATAAAATAAATGCTGGTGTGCCTCAGGGTTCCATTTTATCTCCAACTTTCTTTCTCATATTCTTCAATGATTTTCAATCTCAAAATTTTACCAACGACATAACTCTTAGCTCTTTATATTCATATCAAAATTCACCACATGTTCTTCGAATGGGGAGCTAGAGCCGCATCTTATGATAATCTCATTAAATTCTGATCTCAACAGCTTTGTCCAAGTCGCCAAAAACGCTGCTCTAGGTAACCTTCGACGATGCAAGAAATTTGTCACTCTTGATTACAATTTCCATATTTTAACAGGTACCTCAATAATTTTTTGGGGTTTTCAATTTTGAATATAATGTAAAAAGAGCTATGAAAATGATTCAAATATAACAGACAAATTTGCTTCTCTCGAGCACCGCCGCCGCACAGTGGGGCAACTTGTATGGGAGAGCGAAAAAATAGTTTAAAAAAACCGAACTACTGAACCAATTTAGATGAAATTTTCAGAAATGAAAGTAATTTTGAAAAGGTAGCAACACAGTTAATTTTCACCCAGTGCCACGCCTACTAATAAAAAAATCGTCAAAATTGATAAAAACCCAGGTTTTGTTCCAAGTAAAGGTTAAAGATGGTGCTTTTTTTTAAAGAAATTTGGCAATCAACTTTTCCACATCTACTTTTTGAGCGGTTTTTACTATTTTTTTTTGTAATACTTGTTTTGTATAAAGGCAGTCTTTTTAAGTGCGATAAAATCGGAACCAACCACCTAATTCGTCAAACATTCATAAATGCATCAAACCAGGAACACTTTTTATGTTAATTGTTCACTATACTGAAACATGCATCAAATAATGCGAAAACTTAAAGCAAAGCAGAACGAAAAAACAATGCAAAACATGTTTAAGATATGTATTTTTCTCAATTTAACAAAAGAAGTTTTTGAAAGAACAAGTACGTTATGCAATAGTACCATATGTATATAAAAAAAAAAGAAAAACAAATAAAATTTATGTTAATGTTAATTCAAAAATGTATATACATAAGTTTGCCCACTTTGCATTTATTTCCTACTGATGTGAATTTAACTCTGTGTTTAAAAAAAAATAAAAAATGGCGCTAATTAATTCAATATTTTTGTTATATCTCGACTGAAAAGGTAAAGTATCTTAAGTCGACTTAAGATATTCCGCGTTTTTTTGTTGAACCTCAGTGCCATTCTAAAAAGCTACAGTTCTGTCTCATCGACATTCTTCTATCTCACTCCTTTACTTTTTTATAGACAAAAACAATTTCATCTTATGTTCAAAAGACACATACACGAGGTAAAATATCTTAAGTCCACATAAGGTTGTCTGTTCTGCTTAATTTTAAAACCTAAAATAGACTTAAGATTATATTGGCTTAAGACTTTTTTATTATTGTGAAATCGAAAATCATATTAAGTTCACTCAAGATATTTTCGCGGGTGCAAACAGAAACAAAAGTCATCCTTAAGTCGACATAAGATAAAATACTTGAACAAATTCCGAAAAAGTGTGAAAACGCAAATCATCTTATGTGAACATAAAATGATTTTTTGAAATTAAAACTGGTAATTTTTCTCTCCCTGAGTAGTCATAGGATATTTTACCGTTAGCAAACCTAAAAAAATGCCCGTAATAAAAAGGACATAAGAAATTTTTAAGCGTAATTTGGTTCTGGATTTCCTTTTGTGCGAACGTTTTTCTTTTTGTGGATGAGTTGATAATTCAGTTCTTTTTTCATTTAGTGTTTCAGTCAGTGTTGTTTCATACGCGATTGAAAAATTATTACAAATGAAACACATATGTACATACAACAAAAAATAGGTGAAATGCGTGAAATGCACGACTGAATCGCACGAACTTGCTCTTATGTAAAAGTACTTTGGAATTTAAAATACATTTTATAAATATAAAACATGGATCTAATGAGATAAAAATGTTCAAATGTATGAAAGTGCGGTCTGGTTTCCAGAAATTTAATAATTTATACAAACAACGCTCAAAAATTGTTTTATTATTAAAAGAGTTTTTTAAACAAGAAATTTCTTTAAAATTTATCAAGTATAAAATATGGGATACCAATTTTAAGTAATTACATAGTAGATTTTAGAAATTAATATAAAACTCAATTTAAAGAAAAGCCAAACTATCTTAACTCATATTTTTCCTTATAACGGCCCAATACACATGTAATACACATACAAGAGGCATACAATACACATACAATACACATACAAGAGGCATACAATACACATACAATACACATACAATACACATACAATACACATACAATACACATACAATACACACACAATACACATACAATACAAATAATATACACATACAATACACATACAATACACATACAATACACATACAATACACATACAATACACATACAATACACATGCAATACACATACAATTCACATACAATACACATACAATACACATACAATACAAATACAATACACATACAATACACATACAATACACATACAATACACATACAATACACATACAATACACATACAATATATATACAATAAACATACAATACACATACAATACACATACAATACACATACAATACACATACAATACAAATACAATACACATACAATACAGATACAATACAGATACAATACACATACAATACAGATACAATACACATACAATACACATACAATACACATACAATACACATACAATACACATACAATACAGATACAATACACATACAATACACATACAATACACATACAATACAGATACAATACACATACAATACACATACAATACACATACAATACACATACAACACAAATACAATACACATACAATACACATACAATACACATACAATACACATACAATACACATACAATACACATACAATACACATACAATACAAATACAATACACATACAATATACATACAATACACATACAATACACATACAATACACATACAATACACATACAATTCACATACAATACACATACAATACACATACAACACAAATACAATACACATACAATACACATACAATACACATACAATACACATACAATACACATACAATACACATACAATACACATACAATACACATACAATACACATACAATACACATACAATACACATACAATACACATACAATTCACATACAATACACATACAATACAAATACAACACAAATACAATACACATACAATACACATACAATACAAATACAATACACATACAATACACATACAATACACATACAATACACATACAATACACATACAATACACATACAATACACATACAATTCACATACAATACACATACAATACACATACAACACAAATACAATACACATACAATACACATACAATACACATACAATACACATACAATACACATACAATACACATACAATACACATACAATACACATACAATACAAATACAATACACATACAATACACATACAATACACATACAATACACATACAATACACATACAAGACACATACAATTCACATACAATACACATACAATACACATACAACACAAATACAATACACATACAATACACATACAATACACATACAATACACATACAATACACATACAATACACATACAATACACATACAATACACATACAATACACATACAATACACATACAATACACATACAATTCACATACAATACACATACAATACAAATACAATACACATACAATACACATACAATACACATACAATACAAATACAATACACATACAATACACATACAATACACATACAATACACATACAATACACATACAATTCACATACAATACACATACAATACACATACAACACAAATACAATACACATACAATACACATACAATACACATACAATACACATACAATACACATACAATACACATACAATACACATACAATACATACAATACAAATACAATACACATACAATACACATACAATACAAATACAATACACATACAATACAGATACAATACAGATACAATACACATACAATACAGATACAATACACATACAATACACATACAATACACATACAATACACATACAATACACATACAATACACATACAATACAGATACAATACACATACAATACACATACAATACACATACAATACAGATACAATACACATACAATACACATACAATACACATACAATACACATACAACACAAATACAATACACATACAATACACATACAATACACATACAATACACATACAATACACATACAATACACATACAATACACATACAATACACATACAATACAAATACAATACACATACAATACACATACAATACACATACAATACACATACAATACACATACAATACACATACAATTCACATACAATACACATACAATACACATACAACACAAATACAATACACATACAATACACATACAATACACATACAATACACATACAATACACATACAATACACATACAATACACATACAATACACATACAATACACATACAATACACATACAATACACATACAATACACATACAATACACATACAATTCACATACAATACACATACAATACAAATACAACACAAATACAATACACATACAATACACATACAATACAAATACAATACACATACAATACACATGCAATACACATACAATACACATACAATACACATACAATACACATACAATACACATACAATTCACATACAATACACATACAATACACATACAACACAAATACAATACACATACAATACACATACAATACACATACAATACACATACAATACACATACAATACACATACAATACACATACAATACACATACAATACACATACAATACACATACAATTCACATACAATACAGATACAATACACATACAATACAGATACAATACACATACAATACACATACAATACACATACAATACACATACAATACACATACAATACAGATACAATACACATACAATACACATACAATACACATACAATACACATACAATACACATACAATACACATACAATACACATACAATACAAATACAATACACATACAATACACATACAATACACATACAATACACATACAATACACATACAAGACACATACAATTCACATACAATACACATACAATACACATACAACACAAATACAATACACATACAATACACATACAATACACATACAATACACATACAATACACATACAATACACATACAATACACATACAATACACATACAATACACATACAATACACATACAATACACATACAATTCACATACAATAAACATACAATACAAATACAATACACATACAATACACATACAATACACATACAATACAAATACAATACACATACAATACACATACAATACACATATGTTAGGAGCTTGGTTTCCACGAGGGAGTTTATCGATACCTTTGCAGAGGGCGGTGGCACGCTTGTGGTTGCACGGCTGCAGCTCGTCGGATGGGATAGGTTCTTGCTCTTTACAAAAGTATCTCCTGCTACGCTAAACATAAAATTCGTGCCAGGAAATAGTAAAAAAAAAGTACGGATCAGGAAAGGATGAGGACTAAGTTAACAGGAAGAAAGATGAAAAGGTAAGAAAAGATACAAAATTCAGGACCATGCGTATCATCTAAAGAAAAGTAAGTTCGGTGCTTCATTTTTTTTTTTTTTTTTATCTTAATCTAGCTAACCTAAATCCCCTATAATACTTAATCCCTAACTAACCTACCTAACCCAGCACCAAAATACCCTATACTATCCTAGAATACTATACTTATAATAAAACTGAATCCCTAATTCTAAATAAAAATAGAAAACTAAAGCACCTCACTTTTAAATCCCCAGATGACACTCCGCTAAATCTCAAAACGCTCGTCAGATGTTGTTGACGATGATCTGGCCGCCCCACCCTTGTATCTGTCGGATACAACCTACGCTGACTTCATGGCCAATATTTTTGAAGACAGCCCCTTAGATGGTCAAACCAGTTGCTATGTTTAGATAATGTTGCGTCCCATGTCCGTCGTGTTTCTGAAACCTATCACATAGCGGACGGCTTTACACAGCCTCCACACACCAACAGCTTTGAAATTTAGTAATCCATTAAAATAGAAAAACTCCTTTTCACATTGAAATTAATTTTAATTATGTTCTCTTAAGAAAACTAATTTATATCTATCTTAATAAATGTCTCTCAACAAAAACTTATAATACAGTTATATAAGAAAATTCAAAAATTAAATAGAAAAAAAACTTTAAGAGTTTTGTATGGACCCTTGTTTTTGCTTTTGTATTATACAATTTTTTATTTGACCATTCTTTGGATCATAATCAAAAAGGGTACTTACAATTTTTCTAGTGCCTAATCCATCGACGTCCTGCCGGCAGCACTTCGGTGAATTCACTTTCTTTCACCACCACTATTTCTTTTATGTTTTACAATTAATTAATTGTATAAAAAAAATAAAAAAAAAGGGTCGCTAGTAAGCTAACTAAATGTCTTTCTTTTTTTTTTTTAATTAAAAGAGAACTAAATTAAATTTACTGATTTTACACTATCACTAAGTATATCTTTCTTTTTTTTTTTTCTTAATTTTTCTTTTCTTTAGTTAAATTCACTTTTTTTTTCTTTTTCTCTTCCAACTTCAGGTTATTATAATTTTCCTTTGAATTCTGTGATGCCCTTATTTTTCCTTGGCTATTGTTGCGGGCAGGTATAAGTACATCTGTATATATGTATATATGTATATATATATATATATATTATATATATATATAACTATGTTCCTATGGTGTCTTCTTTGGGGAATAAAATTTGAAATTCCCAGCAGAGGTTTCGACCTGTCGTCTACACCTATTTTAAATTTATAAAATTTAATTTTTGAGGAATTTTATTCAAAATTCAAAAATTCTTTATTACCTCTGCTTAATAAAAGAAGAATCTACTTCCTTTTGTCCTTTACGGAACTTGTAATCCTCCTTTTTTTCAAAAATCTACTTTATATAAGTACATCAAATTTTCTCTTCTTTCGTCTAGGCTTTTTTCAGTTAAAACTAAACTTCGATTTGAAAAAAAAAAATTTTTGTAGTTAATACGATGACTATCACCATCCAAGTAATCTTTAATTTTTCTTCAAGAAGTTTCTTAGCAAGTTCTTTTGTTTTTTTTAAGTACATAGATACCTCTATAACTGAGTGAGATAACTATTTTTAATTAGTATCACGTCGTCTATTTTGTGTTTGTATTAGTTGTTCTTTGTCCTTATCTATACCCCCTTGTCCATCTACCCAGACCACCAACACATTCACCTCTTAATCTATCGTGTTATAATTCTACCTATAATAGTTCTAAACTCAACTCTTTCGTTTTATATTAATTGAATTATAATAAATTGTATGTGCTCCTACTCAAACTAACTCTTATAATTCGTCAGTAATAGATTCTATCTTATAAATATCCTAGGTGATTCGAAATTGTACTTTGCTAAACAGACCTAAAAGTGTCCCAAAATTCTTATTGCACCAATACATGACTCTTGTCTACCTTTTCTTGTTCCCCTGAGAGCGACAGGGACAACAAGTGTGCGCAAACCAGTGGGCATGTATGATTTCGAAATGTCACCATGGCTTATTGCAATTCGAAATTCAACATGTCGGCTAGTTGTAGCAATTATTTCATACTTGATTGTTTTTTTTGTGGTTTGTAGTTTGTATTATAGTTTATTAACATTTGATTATATAATTATTTTGTTCGGGTCGTTTCCAGTCTATTGGTATATGTCTCAGGTAAGTTTTCGTCAAGTTAAGTGTAGAATTTTTTTGTTCACAATTCTGTGCGTTACAGAATTGCAATCAAAAAAAATTGTAAACAAACATTCTGCCATACTAATATCTTTTCTTGAATCTTTTAATTAACTTAATTTTCTTTTCAGGGATAAATGAGAAGTTAAGGATATTTCGGAGGGAAAGACTCAGGATTAAGGATAGTAAGAATGTGGAATTGGTGTTGTTTTTGAAATCCAAATCAATATATATTTGTATATCGGAAACCCCATTCCACCTCAACAACACATTCTTGTATTCATTTGACTAAATCATTTTTTGTTTTATTTTCAGGTTTTCTTGGGATCTCGGACGGACATTGGAGTGGACATTAGAGGTTGGATATATCGTGGCGTAAAAAAAAAAGATTCGTCAGGTATTAAGTAAGTGGTTTTAGTTTGTTGTAGTTTTGCTACGTAACAGGCTCGCTGGAAGTGCCTGAGTGGTCGCGAGGTCACTTACTACGTAAAAAAAATTAAACGTTGCAAAACTAAATTTTTTGTCGAAGGGTCTCGTAACGTGTGGTAGAGCCTACAACCTGAGATTTTCAATGAGTCTCATGTTCTTCCAAAATTCCTATTCATAAAAAAAACTATCTTTAGTTATAACATTCATACATTCTTTCGGGTGTGAACCAGGTAGATGGCCGTGGGGTGGGTCGTCGATGAAAGTAAATAAATAAATAACTAATACAAAAAAATCTAATAAATACATGCAATTAAATAAATAATAAGTAGTAAATAAATAATAACTATTAAATAAGCACTAATAAAGAAAAATAAACTATCACAGATTGAACACCTTCTTAAATATATTATTATTATATCGCAGGGTTAATATAGCTAAAAGAAAATATCACAGATTGAACAACTTCCTAAAGTCTATCGTCAGAAATCACAGTGGGTCTTATAGCAAAAATAAAATATCACAGATCTGAACAATAAATTAGGGTTCTAATAATTAATAAATAATAAACGACTAATAAATAAATAATTCTATAAATAAATAATTCAGGTACCTAGGTATATCACAGTTTAGTATTAGGAAAGCAACATCATCTGATTTCGTTATATAGACAGAACATTTAGGTGTGAAGGTCTTTGGCATGGTAAACGCCAACCTTTTCACCTCTCAGATTTCCAATTTCATACAATGAATTTCCTATTTTTTTCAATACTATTGATTTTACCGATTTAGCTGCTAGTTTCGCATTGTAATTTTCAGCAGCGTTGCTTTGTTTAAAATTCCGTCGGTATACTATTTGTCCGGGTTTGTATTCTATGTCTTTGCTTCTTGTGTTATACGTTTTCATGCCCTTTTGGTGTGCTAACTTTAAGTTATCGAAAATTTTTGCTCGAATGAGTTCTAATTTGTCCTGTTTGTTCAATATTTCGATATTAAACTCTTTTACCGCGTCAAGTTTTCTGAGCAATTCATAAGTTTTCGCATTTTGGATCATATGGGATCCGAATACCGCGTAGTATGGTTCTACTGTGATCGCATCGTGCACTACACTACGAAGTGAAAATGCGACGTTGCTTACGTGTTGGTCCCACAGTTTTTGATTCGTACCGAGATATGATCGAATTTTTGCTAAGACCGATTGGTTCACTCTTTCCGAAGCATTTGCTTGCGGAGAGTAGATTGCGGTGCGAGTGTGTCTTACACCGTAACGTTTTAAGAAGCTGGTAAACAATTCTGAAACAAATTGCTTACCGTTGTCAGAATGTACAAATTCTGGGACACCAAAAACATGAAAAACATTTTCTTCTAAAAATTTCACTACTTCAGATGATGTTGCTTTTTTAATGGCTTTTAAAAAGACAAATTTGCTAAAGTGATCAAGCACTATAAAGATATGAGTATTTCCGTTTGAAGTCCGTGGGTATGGTCCTAAAAAGTCAATGTACAAGCGTTGGAATGGTCGTTCAGTAATAGTTTGTTGTCCCATCGGCGGTCGAGTCGTCGAGTTTATAGACTTGCTACACTTGCAAGTATCACACGAGCTCACCAAGCGTTGAACATCAGAAGCCAACCCAGGCCAATAATAAAATTGACGCACTTTCGCCAAAGTCTTGTTGATACCACCGTGTCCAGCTGCCGGAGAGTCATGCGCTGCTTGCAGCAATTCGTTCCGAAGACCTTCAGGCACCCACAGTTTCCAGGCTCTGTCTTCCTGTATCGCGTCACCCGTTCGTATGTCTGTCCGTTTATACACAAATCCGTCTGAAATGCAAACATCTGGAAGTCGGTCTTGTTGTTGTTCTATAATTTTCTTTAGCTCAACATATTCTTCCGAAGAAAATTGTGGAGAGCTAAAGTCAACTCCGGGCGCTAAGTCAACGGTCGTGATCTCTTCCATATGGATGCGAGATAAAGTATCAGGGACTACGTTTTGAACGCCCTTTCTATGTTCGATCGTAAAATCGAACGCCTGTAGCTTAAGGCTCCATCTTGCCAATCGCCCTGATAGGTCTTTCTGAGTCATAAGCCACTTCAGACTAGCATGATCGGTGATGATAGTAAAGGGTAGTCCTTCAACGTAGGCCCTAAACTTCTTCACTGACAGAACAGCGGCGTAGCATTCTAGTTCCGTTACGCTATAATTCATCTGAGCTGAGTTAAGTTTCTGGGACATGAATGCCAGCGGTAATTCGTTTTTCCCATCATCCAACTGGAATATCACACTCCCTACACCTGTAGTCGAAGCGTCACATTGTATATAGAAATGTTTTGTAAAATCCGGATTGTTTAGTATTGGTGCTTCCACCAGTCGCGTCTTTAAAGTCTCAAACGATGTTTTTGCTTCATCTGACATTTCGAAAGATTTGCCTTTTTTCAGGCAGTCAGTCATTGGGGCTGCTATCGTAGCATAATTCGGAATGAAGCGTCTGTACCAGCCCGTCATGCCTAGAAACCTGCGAAGTTGCCTGGGGGTCTTCGGGACGGGAAAATCATCAATCGCCGACACTTTGTCTCTGTCTGTTCTGATATGTCCGTCTCCTACTACATATCCCAAGTACTTGATTTCCCTAAAACAAAATTTGCTTTTTTCAACATTTATTGTTAGTCCGGCCTGTCGCAAAGCAAACGCAACTTCCTCGAGAGTCTTGATATGTGATTCGAAGTCTGGGGAACAAATCAAGAGGTCATCGAGATAGACAAAGACATGTTGGCGTAAACGTCCAGGTATGACTTTGTCCATTAGCTTAGACATTCTCTGGGCAGCGTTGCACAATCCGAACGGCATAACCGTGTATTGATACAACGGCCGTCCAGGGACTGTAAAAGCAGTCTTCTCTCTCGATTTGCTCTCCAGAGGAATCTGCCAAAATGCGTCTTTTAAGTCTATACTCGATATAAATCTCGTATCTTGGAGTCTACTAATTATACCTTCAATATGTGGTAGCGGGTATGCAAACTTTTTGGTCCTTGCGTTTACTTTGCGCGAGTCCAAACATAGCCGATTCTTACCATTTTTCCTAACCAAAACGACTGGAGAGCTCCAAGCACTATTGCTCTCCTCAATCACTCCCATTTCAAGCATCCGATCAATCTCTGCGTAGAGCAGTTTTTGGACGGCTGGTGAAATAGGGTAATGTCTCTGTTTAATGGGAATATTTTCGTCATCCACTTCAATAACGTGCTCTTCGAGATTGGTTTTACCCAATCCCAGCACGGCGAAGGAGGGAAACAGAACCTTGACACCCTCCAGTCGCTTTGATTGTTCTGGAGTTAAGTCGATGTTTTGTTGTAGTTCTGTCTTAAGTTCGTCCGTCACGTTAATTTCACTAACTATATTTGGAGCTACGTTAAACGAACTCCAAAAATCTACACCCAGATATAGAGGTTGTTGTAAGTTGGGGACCAAGAAAACTTCTAAGATTTTGGATTTGCCACCCCACGAGACATTCGCATGGAAGCTACCTTCTATAGTTTGATGCTTTCCATCAGCAGTCCTTATCGCATGTCTCATGTTCGTCATTTGTATTTTCTTTCTATTAATAAAGTCTATTGCACCTCTCCCTAAGCATGTCACCGAAGCCCCACTGTCCAGTAGTCCTAAAATTTCGTCACCTTCTAAGTTCACTTTTGTGTAAGGTCTGTTATCGTCACTAACTGTCAAAATGGAAGCTTCTATCCTATTCTTCATTCTTCGTTTAATTGCACTTATTTCCCTTAGCCTAGCTATTTTTATATAATTCCTACTCTTCTCTTTTACAGCATCAATCTCTTCTCCGAAAATTCGTCTCCTTGCTTCTTCATACCGTAATTTTCGTTCATGGAGAGTCAACTTATGACCTACGTTTTGCGTCAGGTGAGTTTTGTTATTCATAGTCTTAATTTCTCTCTCTAAAATCGTTATTTTTCCTCCCTCAGGTTTGACTACCGTCGTATCTTTTGTCTTTGTCACTGTAATTTTGTTTGTTGTATTTGTCATTATTATTATATTTGTCGTTGTTCCTTTTGTCAGTTCGATTCGACTGGAAAGCTGCTAATTCCAGCTCATCATCTTCAGAGTCATAAAATCTCTCTGGTCGTCTACTGTCATTAATTTCGTTAACGAATTTTCGTTTCATGTCTCTTGCAGCTAAGTGTTCTTCTGCGCGTCTACATTCTTCCCTTAACTCCCTAATACTATGTATCATGCAACCGAAAATAAGTGTTGCCACTCTCTCCTTAATATTTTTTCTCAATATAGCAACTAAATCTTCCTCTCCAGGTCTTGATTTCATCTGGAGGGTCAGACCTCTAATGTCCGCATAAAAATCGTCGAACGTCTCGTGAGGCTGCTGCTTCCTATCCATAATTGCACGTAATATTTCGTGATCTTTTTTATTGTGCTTAAATTGTCTTATTAATTCGGATTTCAGATCATAATAATTTAGGAGCTCATCTCCTTGATTTTCTTCCAGGTACTGCCAATACCAAACTTCCGCGGACCCAGAAACCAGGTGATGAAAGTTCCCAAAAAGTTGCTCGTCCGTCAGTCCTGTTTTCTTTTGTAGCGTTTCCACTCGAAAGATAAAACTTTCAACCGACATGGTTTTTGACGACCCGTCGAACTTCACGCCCCACTTATGAACGTCAATTCTTGGTTTGACATCCCTACATGTGTGACGCTCACTCGACGGGGTATGTCGAGGTTGACTATCCCTCAAGTGCTTCGTGCTAGTTCTATCGTTCGTAAAAGTCTGGTCTCGTTTTTGTCTTGTAACTATTTCGTTTCCTCGATCCGTTAAGGAGAGTTCCAAATTGTTTATTTTTGTCGTGACAGCTTTCATATTGTCATCTACCATCTTCATTACGCTGCTAATTCCCTCAGCCAACAGGTCTAAGGTTTTTGTCTGACTCTCCTTAACAGTCAGAGTAGCAACTTTTTGCATCCGCTCATACAACTCTGTCAAAGCTACTGTCGAATTCGGTTTTGTTGTTTTGTCTGTATCTCGTTCATAAAGTTCTTTGTATTCACGTTCGATTTGTTTTCGTTCTCGAATAAGTCGTCTATTTTCTTCTGCCAGTTTGTCTTGTTCGGTCTGTAGTGACTGTGTCTCTGTCAGCATTTCCTCTTCATCTTCGTCTTGTTCTTCTCCGGCATAGTTTTCGTATTCGTTTAGTCTTTCGTCTTCCGTTTCGCTGTCGATTTGTAAAGTTGTGTTCCGTATGTGATTTATAATTCTGTTGTCGGGGCTTTGTCTGTCTTCTTCTGTATCGTTTCTGGTTCCTGAGTTATCGGTCAGCATTGGCGGACCTGATCCTCCCATGTCTGAGCCCCCACCCTGCCTTGCTGAACTCCTCGTTATAGGGCCTACTTTTGAAGGGTCTTTCGGAATAGCCCCCATTTTTTTCGCTCTATCAGACATTTATCCTCTTCAAAATTAAAGTTTCGAAAAAAAACTGAAACTCGCCAAAAATAAAAAAAAACTTCAAATTGAAAAAAAATTAAATGAAACCAAAGAAACTAACTTTCAATTCAAAAGAAATACTAATTAAAAAAAAGCTATATTTCAGATGTACTTATTCAAAAAAAAAACTAAAACTACTATCGCAAAACTAAGAAAAAACTTCCTAACAACTTCAAAAATATTTAATCTAAAATTCAGTATTTAACAAGAAATGTAATTCAAAATAACTTCAAATTTTGAAATATAAATAATAAGAAAATAGAATTAAACTAATTGAAAATAAAAAGGAAGAAAAAAAAAAATTTGAAATGGAATATGAAACAAAAAAATTTAAAAAAACTATAAAATTCAATATTCAAAAAAATATAATTAAAAAATTATTTCAAAAAAAGAAAAAAGTAAATTACCAAAAAAAAGACAAAAAAAATTATTATAATAAAAAAGGTTAAAAAAAAAATTACTATTTGAATTTTCATAAAAACTTGCTTAGGTGTGTGGAGCTGCGCCAAGTTTCCTTTCCGATTGTGTATGGTTGTTGGTTTGTCATGTCTTGTCAGTGTATTTGTTCGTTAGGATTGCAACTGGTGCGCTTGAAATTCAGCTGGTGATTTCGTTCATCTCTACCTCGCAACCACAACATAATTCTTAGCGTATAGCTAGTTGTATGGATAGCTGCGAGATGTTGAAAAACTTTCACACGAACAAGATTTCCAACGCCAAATCTTCTACCTCACAAAAGAATTGGGTAAACCTAATTCTTGGATAGCCAAAAATCCGACGTCCGCAATCCTGTTCTACTTCCAGAGCCGTCACGAGTCGGAAACCACCTCACAAGATCCCAAACACTAGGCTTTAAGATTGGAAAGCAGTCGCCGAGTTGCGACAACCTTGGAAGATCTCTCTGTATCTGGATTTGTGTGTGACAGAAAAGTAAAAAAAAATTGAAAAAAATAAAAAAAATAATTACTCACGATAAGCCAAGGACGGCTTATCGATCGGGTCTCGTTGGGCGCCATATGTTAGGAGCTTGGTTTCCACGAGGGAGTTTATCGATACCTTTGCAGAGGGCGGTGGCACGCTTGTGGTTGCACGGCTGCAGCTCGTCGGATGGGATAGGTTCTTGCTCTTTACAAAAGTATCTCCTGCTACGCTAAACATAAAATTCGTGCCAGGAAATAGTAAAAAAAAAGTACGGATCAGGAAAGGATGAGGACTAAGTTAACAGGAAGAAAGATGAAAAGGTAAGAAAAGATACAAAATTCAGGACCATGCGTATCATCTAAAGAAAAGTAAGTTCGGTGCTTCATTTTTTTTTTTTTTTTTATCTTAATCTAGCTAACCTAAATCCCCTATAATACTTAATCCCTAACTAACCTACCTAACCCAGCACCAAAATACCCTATACTATCCTAGAATACTATACTTATAATAAAACTGAATCCCTAATTCTAAATAAAAATAGAAAACTAAAGCACCTCACTTTTAAATCCCCAGATGACACTCCGCTAAATCTCAAAACGCTCGTCAGATGTTGTTGACGATGATCTGGCCGCCCCACCCTTGTATCTGTCGGATACAACCTACGCTGACTTCATGGCCAATATTTTTGAAGACAGCCCCTTAGATGGTCAAACCAGTTGCTATGTTTAGATAATGTTGCGTCCCATGTCCGTCGTGTTTCTGAAACCTATCACATAGCGGACGGCTTTACACAGCCTCCACACACCAACAGCTTTGAAATTTAGTAATCCATTAAAATAGAAAAACTCCTTTTCACATTGAAATTAATTTTAATTATGTTCTCTTAAGAAAACTAATTTATATCTATCTTAATAAATGTCTCTCAACAAAAACTTATAATACAGTTATATAAGAAAATTCAAAAATTAAATAGAAAAAAAACTTTAAGAGTTTTGTATGGACCCTTGTTTTTGCTTTTGTATTATACAATTTTTTATTTGACCATTCTTTGGATCATAATCAAAAAGGGTACTTACAATTTTTCTAGTGCCTAATCCATCGACGTCCTGCCGGCAGCACTTCGGTGAATTCACTTTCTTTCACCACCACTATTTCTTTTATGTTTTACAATTAATTAATTGTATAAAAAAAATAAAAAAAAAGGGTCGCTAGTAAGCTAACTAAATGTCTTTCTTTTTTTTTTTTAATTAAAAGAGAACTAAATTAAATTTACTGATTTTACACTATCACTAAGTATATCTTTCTTTTTTTTTTTTCTTAATTTTTCTTTTCTTTAGTTAAATTCACTTTTTTTTTCTTTTTCTCTTCCAACTTCAGGTTATTATAATTTTCCTTTGAATTCTGTGATGCCCTTATTTTTCCTTGGCTATTGTTGCGGGCAGGTATAAGTACATCTGTATATATGTATATATGTATATATATATATATATATTATATATATATATAACTATGTTCCTATGGTGTCTTCTTTGGGGAATAAAATTTGAAATTCCCAGCAGAGGTTTCGACCTGTCGTCTACACCTATTTTAAATTTATAAAATTTAATTTTTGAGGAATTTTATTCAAAATTCAAAAATTCTTTATTACCTCTGCTTAATAAAAGAAGAATCTACTTCCTTTTGTCCTTTACGGAACTTGTAATCCTCCTTTTTTTCAAAAATCTACTTTATATAAGTACATCAAATTTTCTCTTCTTTCGTCTAGGCTTTTTTCAGTTAAAACTAAACTTCGATTTGAAAAAAAAAAATTTTTGTAGTTAATACGATGACTATCACCATCCAAGTAATCTTTAATTTTTCTTCAAGAAGTTTCTTAGCAAGTTCTTTTGTTTTTTTAAGTACATAGATACCTCTATAACTGAGTGAGATAACTATTTTTAATTAGTATCACGTCGTCTATTTTGTGTTTGTATTAGTTGTTCTTTGTCCTTATCTATACCCCCTTGTCCATCTACCCAGACCACCAACACATTCACCTCTTAATCTATCGTGTTATAATTCTACCTATAATAGTTCTAAACTCAACTCTTTCGTTTTATATTAATTGAATTATAATAAATTGTATGTGCTCCTACTCAAACTAACTCTTATAATTCGTCAGTAATAGATTCTATCTTATAAATATCCTAGGTGATTCGAAATTGTACTTTGCTAAACAGACCTAAAAGTGTCCCAAAATTCTTATTGCACCAATACATGACTCTTGTCTACCTTTTCTTGTTCCCCTGAGAGCGACAGGGACAACAAGTGTGCGCAAACCAGTGGGCATGTATGATTTCGAAATGTCACCATGGCTTATTGCAATTCGAAATTCAACATGTCGGCTAGTTGTAGCAATTATTTCATACTTGATTGTTTTTTTTGTGGTTTGTAGTTTGTATTATAGTTTATTAACATTTGATTATATAATTATTTTGTTCGGGTCGTTTCCAGTCTATTGGTATATGTCTCAGGTAAGTTTTCGTCAAGTTAAGTGTAGAATTTTTTTGTTCACAATTCTGTGCGTTACAGAATTGCAATCAAAAAAAATTGTAAACAAACATTCTGCCATACTAATATCTTTTCTTGAATCTTTTAATTAACTTAATTTTCTTTTCAGGGATAAATGAGAAGTTAAGGATATTTCGGAGGGAAAGACTCAGGATTAAGGATAGTAAGAATGTGGAATTGGTGTTGTTTTTGAAATCCAAATCAATATATATTTGTATATCGGAAACCCCATTCCACCTCAACAACACATTCTTGTATTCATTTGACTAAATCATTTTTTGTTTTATTTTCAGGTTTTCTTGGGATCTCGGACGGACATTGGAGTGGACATTAGAGGTTGGATATATCGTGGCGTAAAAAAAAAAGATTCGTCAGGTATTAAGTAAGTGGTTTTAGTTTGTTGTAGTTTTGCTACGTAACAGGCTCGCTGGAAGTGCCTGAGTGGTCGCGAGGTCACTTACTACGTAAAAAAAATTAAACGTTGCAAAACTAAATTTTTTGTCGAAGGGTCTCGTAACGTGTGGTAGAGCCTACAACCTGAGATTTTCAATGAGTCTCATGTTCTTCCAAAATTCCTATTCATAAAAAAAACTATCTTTAGTTATAACATTCATACATTCTTTCGGGTGTGAACCAGGTAGATGGCCGTGGGGTGGGTCGTCGATGAAAGTAAATAAATAAATAACTAATACAAAAAAATCTAATAAATACATGCAATTAAATAAATAATAAGTAGTAAATAAATAATAACTATTAAATAAGCACTAATAAAGAAAAATAAACTATCACAGATTGAACACCTTCTTAAATATATTATTATTATATCGCAGGGTTAATATAGCTAAAAGAAAATATCACAGATTGAACAACTTCCTAAAGTCTATCGTCAGAAATCACAGTGGGTCTTATAGCAAAAATAAAATATCACAGATCTGAACAATAAATTAGGGTTCTAATAATTAATAAATAATAAACGACTAATAAATAAATAATTCTATAAATAAATAATTCAGGTACCTAGGTATATCACAGTTTAGTATTAGGAAAGCAACATCATCTGATTTCGTTATATAGACAGAACATTTAGGTGTGAAGGTCTTTGGCATGGTAAACGCCAACCTTTTCACCTCTCAGATTTCCAATTTCATACAATGAATTTCCTATTTTTTTCAATACTATTGATTTTACCGATTTAGCTGCTAGTTTCGCATTGTAATTTTCAGCAGCGTTGCTTTGTTTAAAATTCCGTCGGTATACTATTTGTCCGGGTTTGTATTCTATGTCTTTGCTTCTTGTGTTATACGTTTTCATGCCCTTTTGGTGTGCTAACTTTAAGTTATCGAAAATTTTTGCTCGAATGAGTTCTAATTTGTCCTGTTTGTTCAATATTTCGATATTAAACTCTTTTACCGCGTCAAGTTTTCTGAGCAATTCATAAGTTTTCGCATTTTGGATCATATGGGATCCGAATACCGCGTAGTATGGTTCTACTGTGATCGCATCGTGCACTACACTACGAAGTGAAAATGCGACGTTGCTTACGTGTTGGTCCCACAGTTTTTGATTCGTACCGAGATATGATCGAATTTTTGCTAAGACCGATTGGTTCACTCTTTCCGAAGCATTTGCTTGCGGAGAGTAGATTGCGGTGCGAGTGTGTCTTACACCGTAACGTTTTAAGAAGCTGGTAAACAATTCTGAAACAAATTGCTTACCGTTGTCAGAATGTACAAATTCTGGGACACCAAAAACATGAAAAACATTTTCTTCTAAAAATTTCACTACTTCAGATGATGTTGCTTTTTTAATGGCTTTTAAAAAGACAAATTTGCTAAAGTGATCAAGCACTATAAAGATATGAGTATTTCCGTTTGAAGTCCGTGGGTATGGTCCTAAAAAGTCAATGTACAAGCGTTGGAATGGTCGTTCAGTAATAGTTTGTTGTCCCATCGGCGGTCGAGTCGTCGAGTTTATAGACTTGCTACACTTGCAAGTATCACACGAGCTCACCAAGCGTTGAACATCAGAAGCCAACCCAGGCCAATAATAAAATTGACGCACTTTCGCCAAAGTCTTGTTGATACCACCGTGTCCAGCTGCCGGAGAGTCATGCGCTGCTTGCAGCAATTCGTTCCGAAGACCTTCAGGCACCCACAGTTTCCAGGCTCTGTCTTCCTGTATCGCGTCACCCGTTCGTATGTCTGTCCGTTTATACACAAATCCGTCTGAAATGCAAACATCTGGAAGTCGGTCTTGTTGTTGTTCTATAATTTTCTTTAGCTCAACATATTCTTCCGAAGAAAATTGTGGAGAGCTAAAGTCAACTCCGGGCGCTAAGTCAACGGTCGTGATCTCTTCCATATGGATGCGAGATAAAGTATCAGGGACTACGTTTTGAACGCCCTTTCTATGTTCGATCGTAAAATCGAACGCCTGTAGCTTAAGGCTCCATCTTGCCAATCGCCCTGATAGGTCTTTCTGAGTCATAAGCCACTTCAGACTAGCATGATCGGTGATGATAGTAAAGGGTAGTCCTTCAACGTAGGCCCTAAACTTCTTCACTGACAGAACAGCGGCGTAGCATTCTAGTTCCGTTACGCTATAATTCATCTGAGCTGAGTTAAGTTTCTGGGACATGAATGCCAGCGGTAATTCGTTTTTCCCATCATCCAACTGGAATATCACACTCCCTACACCTGTAGTCGAAGCGTCACATTGTATATAGAAATGTTTTGTAAAATCCGGATTGTTTAGTATTGGTGCTTCCACCAGTCGCGTCTTTAAAGTCTCAAACGATGTTTTTGCTTCATCTGACATTTCGAAAGATTTGCCTTTTTTCAGGCAGTCAGTCATTGGGGCTGCTATCGTAGCATAATTCGGAATGAAGCGTCTGTACCAGCCCGTCATGCCTAGAAACCTGCGAAGTTGCCTGGGGGTCTTCGGGACGGGAAAATCATCAATCGCCGACACTTTGTCTCTGTCTGTTCTGATATGTCCGTCTCCTACTACATATCCCAAGTACTTGATTTCCCTAAAACAAAATTTGCTTTTTTCAACATTTATTGTTAGTCCGGCCTGTCGCAAAGCAAACGCAACTTCCTCGAGAGTCTTGATATGTGATTCGAAGTCTGGGGAACAAATCAAGAGGTCATCGAGATAGACAAAGACATGTTGGCGTAAACGTCCAGGTATGACTTTGTCCATTAGCTTAGACATTCTCTGGGCAGCGTTGCACAATCCGAACGGCATAACCGTGTATTGATACAACGGCCGTCCAGGGACTGTAAAAGCAGTCTTCTCTCTCGATTTGCTCTCCAGAGGAATCTGCCAAAATGCGTCTTTTAAGTCTATACTCGATATAAATCTCGTATCTTGGAGTCTACTAATTATACCTTCAATATGTGGTAGCGGGTATGCAAACTTTTTGGTCCTTGCGTTTACTTTGCGCGAGTCCAAACATAGCCGATTCTTACCATTTTTCCTAACCAAAACGACTGGAGAGCTCCAAGCACTATTGCTCTCCTCAATCACTCCCATTTCAAGCATCCGATCAATCTCTGCGTAGAGCAGTTTTTGGACGGCTGGTGAAATAGGGTAATGTCTCTGTTTAATGGGAATATTTTCGTCATCCACTTCAATAACGTGCTCTTCGAGATTGGTTTTACCCAATCCCAGCACGGCGAAGGAGGGAAACAGAACCTTGACACCCTCCAGTCGCTTTGATTGTTCTGGAGTTAAGTCGATGTTTTGTTGTAGTTCTGTCTTAAGTTCGTCCGTCACGTTAATTTCACTAACTATATTTGGAGCTACGTTAAACGAACTCCAAAAATCTACACCCAGATATAGAGGTTGTTGTAAGTTGGGGACCAAGAAAACTTCTAAGATTTTGGATTTGCCACCCCACGAGACATTCGCATGGAAGCTACCTTCTATAGTTTGATGCTTTCCATCAGCAGTCCTTATCGCATGTCTCATGTTCGTCATTTGTATTTTCTTTCTATTAATAAAGTCTATTGCACCTCTCCCTAAGCATGTCACCGAAGCCCCACTGTCCAGTAGTCCTAAAATTTCGTCACCTTCTAAGTTCACTTTTGTGTAAGGTCTGTTATCGTCACTAACTGTCAAAATGGAAGCTTCTATCCTATTCTTCATTCTTCGTTTAATTGCACTTATTTCCCTTAGCCTAGCTATTTTTATATAATTCCTACTCTTCTCTTTTACAGCATCAATCTCTTCTCCGAAAATTCGTCTCCTTGCTTCTTCATACCGTAATTTTCGTTCATGGAGAGTCAACTTATGACCTACGTTTTGCGTCAGGTGAGTTTTGTTATTCATAGTCTTAATTTCTCTCTCTAAAATCGTTATTTTTCCTCCCTCAGGTTTGACTACCGTCGTATCTTTTGTCTTTGTCACTGTAATTTTGTTTGTTGTATTTGTCATTATTATTATATTTGTCGTTGTTCCTTTTGTCAGTTCGATTCGACTGGAAAGCTGCTAATTCCAGCTCATCATCTTCAGAGTCATAAAATCTCTCTGGTCGTCTACTGTCATTAATTTCGTTAACGAATTTTCGTTTCATGTCTCTTGCAGCTAAGTGTTCTTCTGCGCGTCTACATTCTTCCCTTAACTCCCTAATACTATGTATCATGCAACCGAAAATAAGTGTTGCCACTCTCTCCTTAATATTTTTTCTCAATATAGCAACTAAATCTTCCTCTCCAGGTCTTGATTTCATCTGGAGGGTCAGACCTCTAATGTCCGCATAAAAATCGTCGAACGTCTCGTGAGGCTGCTGCTTCCTATCCATAATTGCACGTAATATTTCGTGATCTTTTTTATTGTGCTTAAATTGTCTTATTAATTCGGATTTCAGATCATAATAATTTAGGAGCTCATCTCCTTGATTTTCTTCCAGGTACTGCCAATACCAAACTTCCGCGGACCCAGAAACCAGGTGATGAAAGTTCCCAAAAAGTTGCTCGTCCGTCAGTCCTGTTTTCTTTTGTAGCGTTTCCACTCGAAAGATAAAACTTTCAACCGACATGGTTTTTGACGACCCGTCGAACTTCACGCCCCACTTATGAACGTCAATTCTTGGTTTGACATCCCTACATGTGTGACGCTCACTCGACGGGGTATGTCGAGGTTGACTATCCCTCAAGTGCTTCGTGCTAGTTCTATCGTTCGTAAAAGTCTGGTCTCGTTTTTGTCTTGTAACTATTTCGTTTCCTCGATCCGTTAAGGAGAGTTCCAAATTGTTTATTTTTGTCGTGACAGCTTTCATATTGTCATCTACCATCTTCATTACGCTGCTAATTCCCTCAGCCAACAGGTCTAAGGTTTTTGTCTGACTCTCCTTAACAGTCAGAGTAGCAACTTTTTGCATCCGCTCATACAACTCTGTCAAAGCTACTGTCGAATTCGGTTTTGTTGTTTTGTCTGTATCTCGTTCATAAAGTTCTTTGTATTCACGTTCGATTTGTTTTCGTTCTCGAATAAGTCGTCTATTTTCTTCTGCCAGTTTGTCTTGTTCGGTCTGTAGTGACTGTGTCTCTGTCAGCATTTCCTCTTCATCTTCGTCTTGTTCTTCTCCGGCATAGTTTTCGTATTCGTTTAGTCTTTCGTCTTCCGTTTCGCTGTCGATTTGTAAAGTTGTGTTCCGTATGTGATTTATAATTCTGTTGTCGGGGCTTTGTCTGTCTTCTTCTGTATCGTTTCTGGTTCCTGAGTTATCGGTCAGCATTGGCGGACCTGATCCTCCCATGTCTGAGCCCCCACCCTGCCTTGCTGAACTCCTCGTTATAGGGCCTACTTTTGAAGGGTCTTTCGGAATAGCCCCCATTTTTTTCGCTCTATCAGACATTTATCCTCTTCAAAATTAAAGTTTCGAAAAAAAACTGAAACTCGCCAAAAATAAAAAAAAACTTCAAATTGAAAAAAATTAAATGAAACCAAAGAAACTAACTTTCAATTCAAAAGAAATACTAATTAAAAAAAAGCTATATTTTCAGATGTACTTATTCAAAAAAAAAACTAAAACTACTATCGCAAAACTAAGAAAAAACTTCCTAACAACTTCAAAATATTTATTCTAAAATTCAGTATTTAACAAGAAATGTAATTCAAAATAACTTCAATTTTGAAATATAAATAATAAGAAATAGAATTAAACTAATTGAAAATAAAAAGGAAGAAAAAAAAAAATTTGAAATGGAATATGAAACAAAAAATTTAAAAAAACTATAAAATTCAATATTCAAAAAAATATAATTAAAAAATTATTTCAAAAAAAGAAAAAAGTAAATTACCAAAAAAAAGACAAAAAAATTATTATAATAAAAAAGGTTAAAAAAAAAATTACTATTTGAATTTTCATAAAAACTTGCTTAGGTGTGTGGGAGCTGCGCCAAGTTTCCTTTCCGATTGTGTATGGTTGTTGGTTTGTCATGTCTTGTCAGTGTATTTGTTCGTTAGGATTGCAACTGGTGCGCTTGAAATTCAGCTGGTGATTTCGTTCATCTCTACCTCGCAACCACAACATAATTCTTAGCGTATAGCTAGTTGTATGGATAGCTGCGAGATGTTGAAAAACTTTCACACAGAACAAGATTTCCAACGCCAAATCTTCTACCTCACAAAAGAATTGGGTAAACCTAATTCTTGGATAGCCAAAAATCCGACGTCCGCAATCCTGTTTCTACTTCCAGAGCCGTCACGAGTCGGAAACCACCTCACAAGATCCCAAACACAGGCTTTAAGATTGGAAAGCAGTCGCCGAGTTGCGACAACCTTGGAAGATCTCTCTGTATCTGGATTTGTGTGTGACAGAAAAGTAAAAAAAAATTGAAAAAATAAAAAAAATAATTACTCACGATAAGCCAAGGACGGCTTATCGATCGGGTCTCGTTGGGCGCCATATGTTAGGAGCTTGGTTTCCACGAGGGAGTTTATCGATACCTTTGCAGAGGGCGGTGGCACGCTTGTGGTTGCACGGCTGCAGCTCGTCGGATGGGATAGGTTCTTGCTCTTTACAAAAGTATCTCCTGCTACGCTAAACATAAAATTCGTGCCAGGAAATAGTAAAAAAAAAGTACGGATCAGGAAAGGATGAGGACTAAGTTAACAGGAAGAAAGATGAAAAGGTAAGAAAAGATACAAAATTCAGGACCATGCGTATCATCTAAAGAAAAGTAAGTTCGGTGCTTCATTTTTTTTTTTTTTTTATCTTAATCTAGCTACCTAAATCCCCTATAATACTTAATCCCTAACTAACCTACCTAACCCAGCACCAAAATACCCTATACTATCCTAGAATACTATACTTATAATAAAACTGAATCCCTAATTCTAAATAAAAATAGAAAACTAAAGCACCTCACTTTTAATTCCCAGATGACACTCCGCTAAATCTCAAAACGCTCGTCAGATGTTGTTGACGATGATCTGGCCGCCCCACCCTTGTATCTGTCGGATACAACCTACGCTGACTTCATGGCCAATATTTTTTGAAGACAGCCCCTTAGATGGTCAAACCAGTTGCTATGTTTAGATAATGTTGCGTCCCATGTCCGTCGTGTTTCTGAAACCTATCACATAGCGGACGGCTTTACACAGCCTCCACACACCAACAGCTTTGAAATTTAGTAATCCATTAAAATAGAAAAACTCCTTTTCACATTGAAATTAATTTTAATTATGTTCTCTTAAGAAAACTAATTTATATCTATCTTAATAAATGTCTCTCACAAAAACTTATA